>JAJHZJ010000522.1:2771088-3371088 GCA_023548195.1 Bettongia penicillata ogilbyi | reverse complement strand
CATTGTGTATAGAATCTGAATATCTGTCTCTGTCAGTGTAAATGTTGTGATTTTATGTCTTTTTAAATCATTAAAAAATGAATTTTGTGCCTGCCAGCATCATTTGAAAGTATGAACCTATGAAATGTTCTTAATGATGATGATGATGGTGAGTGCGGTGGGGAGGAGAAGAAGAGAAGGAAGGAATTAGCTATGGTGGCATTGATCAGCAACTGTAACTGCAGGAAGAACAGCTAAGCCCTGAAACAAATTTCTGGATTTACTTTTGGTGAATTTTGCTTGGAGAGACTCTCTGACATTTTATTCACTTTGAAATTTAATTTACTTGCCTGTACAATTTGTGGAATAATAGTTTTATCTAAATATGTATATTTAATATAAAATTATCATCTATTAACATTATCAGAATTCTAGAAAAAAGATAATAATAGCCAATATTTAAATAGAGCTTACTGTTTGCCAGTATTTTAGATACTATTGTAAGTATTTTAGAATTTCAATCTCATTTGACCCTTATAATAACCCTTGAAGGTAGGTGCTGCTATTATCCCCATTTTGCAGATGAGAGAACTGAGGGAAAGAAAGTTTAAGTGACTTGTTGAGGGTGTATGGGATAAAAAGACCCTTACTCAAAATTTTAAACAAATGAAGAGGCTTCTCAATAAGAACAGAAAAATGATTTATTACAATTCTTGTGAGAAAGGGATGTCCTTCCACCAGGTCGGGACATCTGATGGAAGGAGGCCACTTACAGAAGTTGAAGCACAATTTTTATACCCTAATGTGGAGAATCCCACCTCCCCACTATCCCACCTCTCCATTGGCTGGGAAGTGGGCTCACAATCTAAGTGTGGAAAAACTAGACAAACCCTGGGATATCTTCACCTACCCCAACACAATTACCTCATCTAATATCAAATTTAACTGCTGATATGGCTTTAGAAAGGAAGGGAGGGGGAGAAGCAGGAGCTGGTAGCATTGATATGGCAACAGTACAACAAACCAAGGGGATATTTGAGTAACTTCCAAGTTTCGACTACAGCCCACAGCACTTTTGCAAAAAACGCTGGTAGCTGGTAAGGGGTGGGGAGGGGAACCAACTGACTGTCCACAAGCCCTGGATACCTGAAACTCAGGTATCCAGGGAGAGAGGACTTATGGAAGAGAAATTTTATTTAGAAAATCCAGTATTCCCCATATTTTTATTATGAAAAGTCTTCACAATCTCCTCATCTCACTCAAGGGTAACACAGTGAGTTATTGTCTGAGGCTGGATTTGAACTCAGGCATTCCTCACTCCAAGCCCAGAAATCTCTCCATTGTACCACGGAGCTGGCATACATACATACATACATACACACATATACACACATGCATACATAAACACATGTACACACATATGTACACATATACACACATATATGCATACATATACATTATATATGCTTCAAAAGAGAGTCTTTTTCTCTAGAGAATATAACATTATGCATGCTTCTAATTTCTGTGTTATTTCATATGGACATGAAATATACATATGAAATATATATGAGATATTTGGGCAACTAGGTTGTGCAGTGCATAGAGTGCCAGATCTGGAGGCAGGAAGATTCATCTGCAAGCATTCAAATTTGACCTCAGATATTTACTATCTATGTAACCCAGGGCAAATCACCTAATCCGGTTTCCTCACTTTTCCCATCTGTAAAATGAGCTGGAAAAAACAATGGCAAACCATTTCATTATCTTTTCCAAGAAACCCCAATTGTGTTCCTGAAGAGTTAGATACAACTAAAAATGACAACAATAACAAGAGATTTCCAATTTTTAAATATTTTACTGTAGTCAAAATTATTTGATGCCAGTCAAAATTCCTTTGATTAGAAGCACTTAGTCAGATACAAAACATTTGAAGAGAGAAAGGAAAGAAAATATTTTACTTAAATGAAGAATTTTAAAACCTATTTTTTTCTCAACTGCTGGGCAGTCATAGATTTGGCAACTGAATGTGGGATAAAACATCAAAGCTCTAAAGTATATTTTTATTATTGTTATAATATTCCTGAATGTTCTTTCCCTTATTTTTTGTTTGTTCAACAGTCAAAAACATTCTATAAATGCAGTAATAATATGTATGACATTGGTTTTTTTGGACAGGAAAAATGTATGTTTAGGAGCTAAGTGTAGGAATAATGTTGGCCACAGTATGTATGGTTAAGTACCCCACTCTTTTCCTCCCTCCCCCACTACTATTTGGATTGATTAAAATAGTTTTCTGGTATATTTGGAGTTTAAATTCCACAGCACTGTCGGGGTGAAGGAATACTTGCTGTGATATTTTCATAGCTACTATTTCATCTGAAGGACTTCTTTGCTTGTTTTACATGATGTAGTATAAAAACACCCTTCTTTAAACCTTTATGGGAGTTGAAGTACATACATTTGTGAGAAAATTGTAAAATAACAGCTGTAATAGCAACAGTAATTATATTCACACATATTAAAACAATAGGTATGTAAAGATAGGTCAGTCAGTCAATCAATGCACATCCATTGAGGACCTATTATAGGCACTATACTACATGCTGAGAAAACAAATACAAGCAGAAAAATACACCTTCTCTCAAAGAGATGAGGGAGGACAATATATAAAAAGGAACTGAAAATAATGGGGGAGAAAATCCTTTGAATCAGGAGTGCAACCTAGAGGAGAATGAAGACATATTTGGCCGTGGGTATCTCTCTTAAAGTGGAGCTTCTGGGAAGGACAATCTAAAGGAGAGGCCACAGGAGCCTGGAACAAGGATGAAAAGATTTCTGTGGTGTGGTAGAGAAAACCTTGTCTTTGTTTAAACCTATGTCAACACCCCTTTGCCTTAACAGATGTTACTTGTAAGTTTCTCTGCTTGAAAAAAATTCTTTACATCCTGGCCAACCTTCAGGTGGCAAGTCAGTATTTGGTACTTAGCTAAGCTATGATATCTATACAGTCATTGGGTGGGCACATTTTCAGAGCCTTTCTATACTGATAGTAACTCCTAGATCTTATGTGCTGCTAGGATATACTTTGAGATCTCCAAAATCAGAACCCTTTGCATCAGAAGACTCTAGTAGAGGAAATTTACCCTTGCAATGACATTAAAAAAAGAAAATCACATGCTTTGCTGATCTTGTGGTAGGTCAGTAGTATTCACTGTGTATATGAAGGACAGTCCATGCATGAAAATATATGCCCTATTTTATAAATGAGACATTTAAATGCTAAGAGATGTATAAATACCAAGAGATTTGCCCAGGGGTCATGCAGCAGCTCAATGGAAGTATCATTTTGTATCTCTAGTTAACAGTGATGCTAGCAGGGATAATTATAACAACAACGAAATTATGCCTTTGAAGAGCTTATGGGGATTATTAACTTCTCCAAGTATATGTTCCCCAAGGATTTTTACCTTCCTGTGCTCTTTGGAATGTGGCATTTAGAAAAAAAAATACATAAATGTTTTAGTTCACTTCCAGATTTATCAAAATACTTCTTTACTTAACTTTTAGGTCCCCAATATAGGCAAATGAAGTCTCCAGTGAAAATTAGAGAAGCTATTAAGATCTCTTAAGGGGGCATTTAGATTCAAAGAAAACCTCATTCTGATTCCATCTGTTTCTTCCTTACATATTTGAAAGCTTTGCACAGCTTAAATTAGATAGTGTTCATATAGAATTTAAAACAATATGGAGAAATAAGATGAGAGAATTCATCTTAATATCTAAAACGTGATCCTATGAGTACTAATGACGAAGCTGAGTTTATAAGCATGTATTAAGTGTCTGTTGTTTAAGTCATGTCCAACTCTTCATGACCCCATTTGGGAGTTTTCTTCTCAAAGATACTGGAGTGGTTCGCCATTTCCTTCTCCAGTTCATTTTACAAATGAGGAAACTGAGTCAAATAGGGCTAAGTGAATTGCTCAGGGTCTCACAATCAGTACGTGTTTGAGGCCAGGTTTTAACTCAGGAAAATGAGCCTTCTTCCATGCCCACACCACCTAGCTGGCCCATTAAGTGCCTACTGTGTGTCATACACTGATTCTGGGCTGGTCACACACACACATAACTTTAAAAAGCCCCTGACCCCCCCAAAAAGTTACACTCTAAATGAAAAATTACATGAAAATAAATAGATCATTGCAAGATACATAAAGATATATGGTAGGTAACTTTAATGGGAAGCTGGGAGAATAGAAAAAGCAGTGTGCTGAAGCTGGAATTTCCCCTGCTCCTTGAAGGAAGCCAGGGGCTCTCAGGAGGTAGAAGTGAGGAGGGAGAAGATTCTAGGAATCCGCCTGCCAGGGAAAGGCCCAGATGGAATCTCTTGTGAGAGGAAATGCAAGTAGGCTAGTATTGCCAGGTCATAGAGTGAATAAAGGGAAGTAAAATGCAAGAAGACAGGGAAAGTAGTGGGGTGCCAAATGGGAAAGAACTTTAAATGTCAAACAAAGGATTTTTTTCATTTCATTCCAGAGTCAATGGGCAGCCATTGGAGCTATTGAGTAGAAAGGAAATGAGTTTAGCTTCATGCAGGTGGATTGTAGTGGTTAAACACTTGAGTCAGGAAGACCAAAGAGAAGGCTATTTCTATAATCTAGGTGAGAAGTAATGAGGACCTGATGAGAACCTTTAAAGATAATATTAATTCTAATACATAAAGGAAAATTGAAAAGACCATTAAAATACTTCAAATTATTTTCTATTACAGCAAGATGATAGAACTGTGATAAAGAAAGTGGAATGGAACCAAAAAATGTCTACACTGCACATTAAATAAAGATTAGATCATAGATCTTTCTCTAAATGACTAGATGGCACAAGGACAGAGTGCAAGACCTGGAGTAAAGAAGGAAAATCTCTGAGTTCAAATCTGGCCTCAGACACTTACTAGCTGAGTGATCCTGGCTTAGTCATTTAATTCTGCTTGCCTCAGTTTCCTCATCTGTAAAATGATCTGGAGAAGGAAACAGCAAACAACTCCAGCAGCTTAGCCAAGAAATGCTTAAATGGGGTCACAAGGTGTTGGACATAATTGAGAAATGACTGTATGACAGCAAAGATCATAGACTTAACTAGAAGGATGCTTAGACACTGTTTAGTTCAACTTTGTCACTTTGCAAATGAGGAAACTGATGCCCAGAGAGGGTAAATGACTTGTTTAAGGTCATCCAGGTGGGAAGTGATAGAGACGGAATTTGTCTCATGTCCTGTGACTCCAAACTCCAGTTTTCATCTTCCAATACCACAAATAATATCATCTGAATTTATATAGGACTTTAAGGTTTAAAAGATGTTTTCATCACAACAGTCCTAAGAGGAAGTATTATTAACCCCATTTAAAAAATGAGAAAATAGTCTTAGAGGGTCTTGCACATGGCCAAAGAGGTAATAAGCACCCTATGAAGCATCTGAACCCGTGTTAAATATCGCTCTTCATAGAATAGGATGACACTTTCTCCCCATCCATTAAAAATGGAAAACCAAACCCTAAACCTCCCCTTTACCACTCTTTTCTTCAGTATTTTAGTTGAACGGATGCAGATACACATATTCAATTTGGTTAAGTTCTGCGTGGCCTTAGACCCACAGAATAGAAAGAGAAAAACCGAGTTAGCAAGCCTGAGACACAAACTCTAGACCCTCTCAGAGGTTATGTCAGAACACAGGGTGAGGGTGGGGAGGAAGGAGGGGAAATAGCGATTTTTCCTAGTGTGGCCCATTACATGCCAACCAGAGCAGAACCAAAATCCATTCTAAAGAATGGTGGCTTTTTCTTTTCAGTTATTCTGAACAGTGGGATCTAGCTGTACCATTACCATTTGTTCCCAGAGATCAGGATGTCATTTTTTGTGACCTTTTGCTCAGGTATCCATGGTCACTGATGCTAGGTGTAGAGTTTTGATTAAAAAATAACAGTAGCGGTAATCCTTGTGCCTGACAGCTGGGTATTTGTCTCAGTATTACTAACATGAGTACAAGGTAAGACAATTAAAATTATACTAAAGAAAAGCATGTACAGTGCATTTTATAATACTACATTTAGTAGGAAATGATTAGACATTTTTCTCTTCCCTGAAAAGGTTATGAAAATGACTAGAATTTCTGACATTTTCTAAACTCTAAAGCTTGAAATGCTAAAAATCTGGCAGAGTTATTGAAAAACATGTGCTATCCGGGAACTTGAATTTATATTTCTAACTTCTAAATATGATTTCAATGACCCGTCCTTTTTTTTGTTTTTAAATAATATGCTTGCTTGCATAATTCATCTCCATCTTAATATTTCTTTCCCTCTTTTTCCTTTCACCTTTTAGGAGATAGTGAACTTCAACTGTAGGAAATTGGTGGCCACTATGCCTCTTTTTGCAAATGCTGATCCCAATTTTGTGACTGCCATGCTGAGCAAACTAAGGTTTGAGGTATTCCAGCCGGGAGATTATATCATTCGAGAAGGAGCTGTGGGCAAGAAAATGTACTTCATCCAGCATGGTGTGGCTGGTGTCATCACTAAATCCAGTAAAGAAATGAAGCTGACAGATGGCTCTTACTTTGGAGGTTAGTAAAAAGGAAACGCAACTAAAGTAGAAAGTAGAAATTTCAGTTATAATTTGACTATACAGTACACCTGGGTTTGTTAATGTTATTGTTGAATGTGGATTCCTGCTTGGATTTTGATAAGGGATTGTTGTATAACATGTTTTCATAATACGAAAGCTCAGCGAACACGAATTTGATATTAACGACACCATGGGTTTTTTGTTTGTCTGTTTGTTTTTTAGTACCGTTTTCCTTTTGAGGAAAACCCTTTCTAATGGGCCTAGAATCATAGAATTTTAGAGATGGAGTGATACTTAAAGAATGAGTCGCTTTCATTTCACGTAAATATGTCTTTAATGCTTTTTTGGGTATCTTTAATGTCATTTGTTTGAGCTATACCATCAATAGAACCCCTGCTTCGTAACAAAGAAGTTGTCATTGCTGTTTAGTCACTTCAGTTGTGTCTGACACTTTATGAACCCATTTGGGGCTTCCTTGGCAAAGATACTGGAACACTTTGCTATTTCATTCTCCAACTCATTTTACAGATGAGGAAATTGAGGCAAACATGTGACTTGCCCAGGATCTCACAACTACTAAGTTTCTGAGGCAAGAATTTAATTTGGTAAGATGAATCTTCCTGACTCAAGCCTGGCACTCTATCCATTGTACAATCTAGTTATTTCCAACCAAAAAGTAGTTAAGCAGAATAAATGGACTCTTTGGTCACATCTGGGAGCACATGTATCTTTTCAACAGTGTGGCATAGTGAAGGGACAGACCACTGAATCTGAAGTTGGGAAGACTTGGGTTAGAAACCTACCTCAGATACTTGTTGAGTGACTCTGGGCAAGTCACCGAAATTCTCTAAATATCAGTTTATCGGTAAATTGAAGAAATCATATTTGATGACCTCAAAAGTTCCTTCTAGTTCTAAATCTATGATTTTGTTTTTGTATATTATCTGCTACCTTTCTATTGAAAAGAAGACTAGTCATTGTTAGTTCTGTAGAATCTTTCTTGTTTTACAGGTGAGGAAACCAAGGTACAGATATATTAAATAGTGTGCCTAAGGTAATACAGTTTGTTGGTGGCAAGGAAAGGATCTCTAGAACTTGGGCTTTTTAAATGACACCAAAATGTCTCTCTAATATCAGGAAGAAAGAGTCATTTTGAAATATATCAACAATATTCAAGTAGGATTTATAATTTTGTCCCAAAAGAGTGACTGGACAGGAAGAGAAGTGTCTGAGTAAGAAACATGTAAGCACTGTTTCAGCCACATTGGTAGCTGTCATGGAAGCTTGAAGATAAAAGGGCATAAAGGAGAGTTACAAAGGCAATATTCTTTATAGGAGCAAATGATTAAAGGCATTATGCAAGAGGAGAGAAGACTATTCATAAAGATGAAATAGTATGAGAATGCAAAGTGAATTTGATGAATAAATAAGGTAAAAGAGATTTTAAGAGATGAATAATAGGAATAAATTTTTAAAATATGTATTTTTGAACATCAGCAGAAGAGAGTGGTAAAAAGGGAGAAGCTAAGAAGAAAATAAAACAGAGATAAGTCAGAGGGAAAGGATAAAATGTGGAACTTAGAAAATAAGAGTATCTAGCCATCACAATTTAGGGATAGGGCTAGCTGTCAGGTATGTGCTGGAAAGTACAAAACATTCACTGGGCTTGCAAGTCTCTGTGGTGGAGTTGACAGAAATTATTCTCAAGTGAGAGATAAAAGATTTAGGAAAAGAGATAAGGTGATCACCCTTTTTCATAAATTTCAGGTACAAGCAAGATATCCAGAAGGAGAGGAGCAAAGAGTAGAGTAGGCACAATGTATAAAAAAGAAATGTTGACAAAGTTAAGGCTGTAGATTTAGGATAGTGATGATGTCTTCAGGACAAGGGATAGTAAAATCCCCATGGAGTTGCATAAAAGAAATAGTAAATAGAACGGAAAATAGAAGAAAACTGTTTAATAATAATGGAAAATAGTGAAAGAGAAAGAAGAACCTTTACAGGGAATTCTAAATGTTACAAAGGGGAAATGAATGTCAGCAGAAACCATAGACAAGTCAAAAGTTTTTGAATGGTTTTCTAAAAACAAAACAACAGATCCACAGAAGGACATGTGCCAAACACTGTGATTTGTGTAATTTACAGATATCTCATTAAGTTTTCACAACAATCTGAGAGGCAGATACTATTACAGTCTCTTTTATACTTGAAGCAGGCAGAATGTAAGTGATTTTCCCAGGGCTGCAGAGCTGGAAAGTGTCACACTGTGTTTGAACTCAAGTCTTCCTGACTCCATGCCCAGTATTCTATCTACTTCACCATCTAGCTGTCTGAGGAGCATTGACCAATGAAAAAGGGCATACATAGTAAGTCAGGAAAGCCAAGAAGCAGCGATGTGGAGGAAATGCATTGTGGACATAGGGGACAGTCAGAAAAAAGTGCCCAGTGTTAAAAAAAAAAAAAAAAAAAGATTTGGTTTATGGAACAAAAGGTGACCAATGTCCCAGAATCAAAGAGTGTGTGACAGGGTTAAACATGTAAGAGGCCAAAAAGGTAGGAGGGGGCTAGATTATGAGTGGCTTGGAATGCCAAACAGAGGACTTTGTATTTGATTGGGGAGGTGATATGGAGCTATCGAGTGCCTTCAACCATACCAGGGAAATTTCACAACTGATCACAAGGAGATTACAGGGGTCTCTTGGCTGACACTGGGGGAAGGACTCTGTTGCTTTGCCCATATTCAGATCTGAGTTGTAGTCCTAGGTAACTGTCCCAGGGTGAGGAGAAGTAGTAACTTACCCGAGCTTGTGACTTCAACAGAGGAGCAACCCTCATTAGAGTTCCAGTTCAGAAAAAAAAAATAGTGCTTGTGGTTGCTCACAGACCTGAGGACAGGCTTGTAGAGGAGTAAACAGCTCTCTTCAGATCATATCCCCTTGGAAGAACTGAAAATTTCCAAGTCCTGAGAAGTATCTCTAAAAGCAGATTCACAAAACCCCTGAATCTTGGGACAGTGCATCCTCCACCCTGGAAGCAGAGCCCCACTTTAACAAAGAAAATGAGCAAACAAAAGGGAAAAATAAATCTGACCACAAAAAGTTACTAAGGTGACAAGGAAGATGAAAACATCAAGTCAAAGCTCACACATCCAAAGCCTCCAAGAAGAGTATGAATTGGTCTCAGGCCATGGAAGGTGTTAAAAAGGATTTTGAAAATCAAGTAAGAAAGGTGGAGGAAAAATTGGGAAGAGAATCTAGAGTGATGGAAGAAAATCATAAAAAATGAGTTAACAGCTTGGTAAAGGAGATACAAAAAAAAAAAATCTGAAGAAAATAACACCTTTAAAAACAGAGTAGACCAAATGATAAAAGAGGTACAAAAAACCAATGAGGGGAATAATGCATTGAAAAGCAAAATTGTCCAATGGATAAAGAGACACAAAAATTCACTGAAGAAAAAAATTCCATAAAATTACAACTGAGTAAATAGAAGCTAATGATTGCATGAGAAATCAAGAAACAATGAAACAAAGAATTAAAAAAGAAAGAAGACAGTATGAAATATCTTATTAAAAATATGTGACCTGGGAAATAGATCCAAGAGAGATTATTTTAAAATTATTGAATTGCCTAAAAGACATGATAAAAAAAAGAGCCTAAACATCATTGTAGAGAACCTTAAGGGGTTTGAAAGAGGCCCTTATCAAAGGTTCCCCTCCTCCAAGGGATAGTAGCTGACTTGAGAAGTTGGGATATATTCTTCTCAGGTGCACATCCTTGAATTCAGGTGCTGAAGTTCCAGGAATCAGGGCCCCTGCTATACAGGATAACATTCTGATAAAGAGGCCTTGAGGCCTCCCTTTCTACTTATCACTATCTGTTCTGTTTCATGCCTCAATCGCTACCCTTATGGTTTTTTACTGTTTAAGCCCCCTGATCACCTGATTTATTGGCTCAGTATGTCTAGAATAAACTCAGCTTGTTCAGACTGCTGTGTCCCACCTGTCTTTTCATCCTCGCTCTGTGAGCCCTGTAACCACCCCAGACCTGCGGATCTGTGCTGGCCACAGCACATCATATTTCAAGAAATTATCAAGGAAAATTGTCCTAATGTTCTAGAACCAGAGGATAAAGCACAATTGATCTGATTTAGTTTAGATGTAAACTGATCACTTTCTCAAGTTGAACTGTTTACATTCCTAAATGGAAAGATGACACTTGTAATTCATTAGAACTTTCTCATTATTATGCAGTTAGAAGGAGTATATATACATACATGCATGAATACATGCATACATATATATACACACATATGTATGCACATTTACATACACACAGAGACATGCAGGAATTATTTTCTTTACTGAGCTTTCAGACCTCCTTTTCCATTTGACCCATTCTGCTTTTTAAGGCATTTTTCTCCTCATTGACTGTTGGACCTCTTTTGTCATTTGGTTAGTATATTTTTTAAGATGTTATTTTCTTTAGTATTTTTGGGGTTTCCTTTAGCAAGCTGTTGACTCATTTTTCATTATTTTCTTACATCATTCTGATCTCTCTTCCCAATTTTTCCTCTACTTCTCTTACTTGTTTTTTAAAAATCTTTCTGAGCTCTTCCATGGCCTTTGACCAATTCATATTTTTCTTGGGGGCATTTGATGCAGGAGCTTTAACTTTGTTGTCTTCTTCTGGTTGTATGTTTTGATCTTCTTTGTCATCAAAGTAAAATTCTATAGTTTGATTTTTCCTATTGTTTGCTCATTTTCCCAGGCTATTCATTGATTTTTTTAACTCTTTGTTAAGGTTGCACTCTGCTTTCAGTGTGGAAGGGTGTACTGCTCTAAGCTTCTGGAGTTTTATTCAACTGTTTTCTGAGATGTTTCTATGGACCAGTACATTTTCAGTTCTTCTAAGATGATATGATCAAAAGGAGAGGTGTTTACTTCTCTCCTGGTCTATGCTCTAATCTGTGAGTGATCACAAGTACTTTTTTCTGCCTTGGAACTAAGGAGGATTCCTTCTCCTCTGCTGCCACAAGCTCTGCCATGCTAACGCTACCCCTTGCCCCAGGACTGCCACTAGGGACTGTGATCCAGATCCAAGCATGAGCAAAGCAAGATAATCCTGCCTAAGTGCCAGCAAAGAGATCCCTGCAATCACTTTCTGATTGGCAGCTTGATCTCTCCACTGTCTGTGACTGGAGAGCTCTGGAACCAACAGCTGCTACTACTGCCACCACAAAGGACTGGGGCTGGATCACACTCCTTTCTCAACCACATCTTACAGACCTTCTAAGTTGTCTTTGGAATTTGTGGACTGAGAAGTCTGAAAACAAGCACAAATGCCAGTGATTCAGTTTCATTATGCCAACTCCCAATTTGCTGGGGCCTGGTTGCAGCCCATGCTGGACTACATTCTTCTCCCAGACTGGAGCAGCAGACCTTTCCGGTTAACCTTCCAGGTTGTCTTGGGCTGGAAATTTGTTTTTCTCTGTCATTTTGTAGGTTCCATGGCTTTAGTATTTGTTTAGAGTCATTTTACAGGTATTTGGAGGGGTTTGGGGGACAGCTCAAGCAAGAACCTGCTTTTACTCTACTATCTTGGCTCCATACACACACACACACACACACACACACACAAATACAAATATAGACAGAGGACACAGGTGTGAGTGGAATGAAGGAAGGATATCTAAAAAAAATGAAATTAGGAGATAAGAAAGGAATGTCACTGGAAAAAGGGAAGAGGAAAAGTAGAATGGGGCAAATTATCTCACCAAGAAAAAGCTTTTACAGTAGAGGGGAAACTGAAGGAGTTCAGAGGAGTGAGTGAATCTTACTCTCATAAGAATTGACTCAAAGATGGAATAACATTCACAGTCAGTTGGGTTTTGAAATCTATCTTACCTACAAGAAAGGAGGAGGGAAGGGAATAATAGAAGGGGGTGACAGAAGGGAGAGAAGATTGGGGGAGGCAGTAGTTAGAAGCACAACACTTTTAAGGAGGGACAGGGAATAAAATAAGCAGAAGGGGGAATAGGATGTAGGGAAATATACTTAGCATCCATAACTGTGAAAAAAAAGTGAAGCAAGTTTCTCTGATAAAGGCCTTATTTCTCAAACACATGTTGAACTGACTTAAAAAAAAATAAGCACCATTCCCTACATGATAAATAATCTAAACATATGAACAGTTTTCTGATGAAGGAATCGAAGCTATCTATAGCCAAGTGAAAAACTCTAAATCATTATTATTTGTTGAAATGCAAATATATATTCATATATGTGCTTGTGTGTATGTACGCAAAAATTATAGCATCTCATTTCCACTGGCAAAGAATTAGAAATTGGAAGAGATATCCATCAAATGGGGAATGACCGAACAAATTGTGGTATGTGATTGTGATGAAATATTATTGTGCTCTAAGAAATGATAAGTAGGATGCTCTCAGAAAAACTTGGAAAGATTTATAGAAGCTGATGCAAAATGACATGTACTAAAAAAATGAATAAACAAAATGACATGTACTGTATACATAGTAATGGCAATATTGTAAGATGATCAACTGTGAATGACTTAGCTATTCTCAGCAATACAATGATCCAAGACAACTCTGAAGTATTTATTATGAAAAATGCTATCTATCCCCAGAGAAAGAATTGATGGTGCTAGATACAGATTAAAATACACTTTTTTTTAAACTTTATTTTCCTTGAGTTTTTTTTTTTTTTTTTACTGTGTTACGTTTTGCATGACTAAACACATATAACCCAGATGGAATTGCTTAGTTTCTCCATGAGGGAAGTGAGGAGGAAGGAAGGGAGATAGTCTAGAACTTCAAGATTTTTTCAATCTTAAAAACTGTTTTTTACATGTAATTGGGGAAAATGAAATACTAAAAAAAGAAATAAACAGTCATAGGGAAATTTGAAAGGCTTGAAGGATTGGGGGAAGATGAGTTCAGATTTTACTCTGTTGAGTTGAACGTCTACTGAATACTCACTTTAAAATGTCTTACAGGCATTTGATAATTTGAGACTGGTGGTCAGCAGAAAAGTTAGAGTGGGATTAATAGATTTGAGAATTATTAACCTAGAGATGATAATTAATTTCATAAGAGCTGAGATCACCCACTTAAATAGTATGGGAGGAGAAGAAAAGAGGGCTGAAGACAGAGCCTGGGAGCCACAGTAGGAGGGCAAGAGGTTTCGGAAAAGGAAACTGAGAAGGAATAGTTAGGTAGGCATGAGGAGGACAAAATAGTATTCTCAAAAGCTAGAGAAATGAGACTATTAAAAAGAAAGGGTGATCAACGGTATCAAAGAGTGCAGAGAGATCAAAAAGAATGAAGGGTCAGAAAAGGATATTATTAATATAGAACCACAGAGCATGGAAACAGCCCAGAAACTTAATACTACAATTTAATAGACTGTTCTTTTCACAATTTAATAGACTGTTCTTTTCTCTTGTACGTTTATTCTAATTTCCTCTCCTTGCCTATCTCTTGATGTTTTCCTAGTTTCATTTTCTTGGTTGTAAGAGATAAATGCTTATGAGATAATAATAGGTGAATATAGATAAGAATCTATATAATAAGAATAATATATATATATATATAATAATATATATATATATAAGAATAATAGGTGAATATAGATAAGAATAGGTGAAGCCCGTGACTTATTTATTATTGCTGTGTGTAACATATGGTACCTATTATCAAATTGTGTGCATATTTTAACAGCATTATTCATAAATCCTCAATCTGATGCCTCAGTACTCTGTGGAGTTTATCCTGGGCTCTCCAAGGACATAGCAACAAAGTCTACTATCTGAAAAGTTCAATCATTCTAGCAAGGTTTCAATTATTTTCTTGAAAACAGCAAGTATGTTTTCTGATATTCAACCTACCTAATGAGAGAGGCTTACTGTTAGTATAGTAGTCACTTAGTGATGAATTCTTTAGCCATGATACGTATAGATCATCAACAAACATACAGCCTGGCTCATAACCCTGTGTGCTCCCTTTCTAATTCTAAAATAAGGACAGAGATTTCTACAATCTCAGTTTTTAGATAGTCTATAGACTTTAATTTGGTTTTTAGTTTTTCTGATATCAGTGGATTGATATACTACTAGAAGTTAATTATATAAATTTTCATTATTAATTATATTTATATATATGAAATATATAACATTTTATTATAAATGAAATTAGGAAAAAAGAAGGAAGTTGCATTTAAGTGGAAGGTTAACTCAAGGGAATTTGTTGGAGGGAAACAAGAAGGATTGGCAAGATTAATTTTATTTTATATCCAAATGAAATAAGAAACAATTCCAGGGAATATTTGATCATCTTATATTTCACTCCTTATGATATGCATTTGCAAAAAGACTACCATGAAAACAATTCCATCTTATGCACCAAAATCGATCACAAGGGATTAAGTCGAGAATTTCTTCCAGAACCCCTCAACTTGTATCAGTATATATTTAGATTCTCAGTGACTTCAATACAAAGGGGAGAATAGGTGAAAATGGCAAGAAACATATTGAAAAATGGTTCAGGAATAAGTACTTCAGAGCAGCTAAAATTTTATAGAATACATGAATGTCTTGCATCTCTATTTCATGGAAATTATCTTTGAGAATGTAATTTCTATACACTAGGAATGGGGAGCACTGAATAGCATTACAGAAGAAAAACATATTTTAAGAGACTAGAAAGATTCATTATAGATATGGATGTGATTCCTGACTTAAGATGAAAGTATTATATAACTATGTAAGAACAGCAATAATACTAACTATGAGAAAAGTGTATAGCATAAGCTGAAATATTTTTATCCTAACTTATTCAAAGAAGCTATTGAGAATGAGAAATTGGTAATGTATGATAGAAAAAGCAATAATACCTGTTCTAATAAATTCACATAAAACCTGTGCATATAGACCTATGTACATAAACTTCTATACATAAAGTGCCATGAGTGGAGATCAAAAACGCTTTAATATCTTAGACAGGAAACACTTAAATTACTTGGCAAGTTGAGAGAGATGACAACTAAAGACAATCAGTGTTTATAATATAAATTTGTTCTATGATTCTTATGAATAAAGATAATGGGAGATCATTAACTGTTATTAATTCTCTATTATTACAAGTGTTGCTTTATAAAATAAAGAGAAAGTATAAAGAGTAAAATCAGTTTAAAGAATTCTTGGCAAGAGACCCAAGTAGGTGAAGTCATCACGAGGATAAAAATGGAAGGAGGGAAACAAACAAACAAAAAAACATGGAAAATATCTTCAGATCATTCTTTATGAAATTACCTCCATTGAGGACAGTGGAACCATACACTGCCTAGCAGTTCCACAGTAGTAGGTGATTAATAAATGATTATCGACTGGCTATACTGAGCCTCTACTATAGGAGTCACATATGCATTTATAAAGAAGGTAGATCGCTAAAGAGATAAAAGATGTGAAAAGTCACCAGATTAGCCGAAATTGTTATATAAAGATGAACGCATTGTTGTATGCAATATAGTTGCAAGGGTGTTGAAGGATAGTTTCACTTGATATCTTGTGTTTTCTAGTTTGCAAGAATCTTGTGAATTCCTGACTTAAGATGAAGATGAGATCATATATGGAGAGTGCCATATAATTGTTGATTGCAAAGATTAAATATATATATATATATATGTGTGTGTGTGTGTGTGTGTGTGTGTGTGTATGTAGACTTTTTCTAATTTTTGCATTATTTTGAAAGGGATGATTAGATATCCTCTCTAGATCAAGTTGAGTGCATTAGATTTGTGGTGTCAAACTTATATAGAAATGGAACCACTAAACCTTAAATAAGAATCTCTGTAGTTGACATTATTGATTTGTTTTTAGAATGCTAATTATCTCAGTTTTCTTCTATTTTTGCTTATTTTGTTAAATATTTCCCAAATGCATTTTAATCTAATTGGGTCACAGTCCTAGAAGCTATGAGTGAATGAATCCAGTATTACATTCTGGAAGTCAATAGTCTAGAAATAATGTTCTCTTCTGTCTGCTGTGGGAGGCAAAGTCTGTGGAGGGGAGAAATAAAATGAGAAGAGAACCAATATGAAAAGCTTACATTTGCAATATTTTAACTTGACCTTTCGTAGGTAACACATTATACTAGATAGATATGGCAGCCAGGCAGCCAGGGTGTCCAACCCACACAACTTTCAGTTCTTAGGTAGCTGAAGACTTTAAAGCCAATATGAAAGGAAAATGCTTCCATGAATTATATTGATACTATGATTAAAAGTAATATATCTTTGGAAAATATAAATTATTATAATTCCTTCACTCAAAAGGTATCATATCTAATATATTCAAGCATTCTTAATCTCTCCTACTCTTTACCTCAAGAACCTTTTACATATTCAGGTTTACTCTCTGTTTCCCTTGACACTAGTCTCTAAGGAAGAGGTGATTCTTTACTTTGCCAAATCCCGATCCTCTATTTGTATCCATCCTATATCCTTGGAGAGCTTACCTGACACCTCAATTCTTCCTCTCTTGTCTTTGATCTTTCCTTATAAATTGACTCTTCTATAATTGCTCAAACATGCTTATTAACTGTCCTAAGAACAAACCAAACAAAATCTTTCCCTTGACCCTGACATTCTCTTATAGCTATCATCTTCATCTTATTTTTCTGCCAGATATCTGCAATAATGTTTCCTCACTTCCCATTCATCTGAAAGCAGTGTGGCATCCAATGTGACCTGTTAGCTGAAACTAGTCTCTCCAAGATTGTAACAATTTAACAACTCCTAACTAATAACCTATTTTCCTGTCTTCATTCTTCTTAATTTCTCTGAAATTGTTGATAATGTCAACCTCCTTCCACTTATAGATTCTGCAGGATGCAAAAATTTAGAGACATCTCTACACCCAATGTTCATATGGCTTTTTTGTGCCTGACCTGTAGTGCAGCGTTCCAAGATCGCCGTAGCCACACACCTGTACCTTATCCCCAGCAGAGTGATGTCATTCTAGTCCACTTTGAGCCTGAAGGGGAGCAAACACCTGCTATGTGCCAGCAGGATTCCGGTTGCTCCCCCATGTGGTCACTGTTTTCTCAGATCATCACATGAAATGACTTTTCCTCTGGGCTCTTTTTTTCTGGAACATTTCTCCTTTTCCTCATCTCAGTCTGTCACCACCTCCCATAAGTTCAAGTATCCTCTCTAAATATGACTTCTAAATCTACATACCAAAACCACATCTTTCTTGTGAATAGCAGTAATGCATCAATTGCCTGCTAGAAAGTTCCTCCAGGTTGTGGTATTAGCACATCCCAATAGGAAATTATTTTCATTACTCCTAATAATCTTCCTTCAGATTTACCTTTAAGAGGATATCTTTTATTTTTAATTGACCTATTTTTTCTATATTCTTCCTCTTTCCCCTCTAAGAGGTCATTCCTTATAAGAAATATTTTGTTGTTGTTATTAAAGAAAAAGGGGAGAAGAGAAAAAAATCAATAAAACTGATCAATGCATCTGACAGCATTCTCAAAGATCCACATCTGTGAAGCCCTTCTCTCTCCAGCGTAGCCTTCTCTTAACTTTTCTCCTAAGCTTGTTCTTTTTAATCTGGTTACTTTTTATGTATGTATGTGCACATACATGTGTGCCTGTGTGTGTGCATGTGTGTGATGGGCATTGGTGTTCTTTTGATTTGTGTTGTTGTAATCTTTGTGTATATTGTTGTGATGTTTTCTTGACTCCGCTTCACTTTGCATTGTGTAAATCTTTCCATACTTCTCTCTATTCATCAGAATCTCCATTTCCTACAGCATTCTGTTAAATTCATGAACCATCTTTTCTTTTTTCTTGTGATGCAAACTTCCCTATTTCTGTTGAAGGTTTCATGATCTTTCAAGTTACCCAGTTTTATGACCTTGGAGTAATTCTAGAATTTTTTTACTGCACTCATAATCCAATCATTTGTCAGATCTCTTGTCAGCTCTGCTTCCACAGCTGTGTCCTTTTCTATTCACTTACACAACTCTTCCCAGAGTTTAGCCCCTCATCCGCTCTTAACCTAGATTACTATTGGTAACTTTTAAATTAGTATCCTGCTTCCAGTCTTCTCCTCTCAACATATTTACCAAAACAATCCCCCTAAAGGACAAGGCTAATTATGTCACTACTTCCTGTTCCTTTTGGGATAAAATTAAAACCCATTATTTTGACACTGTTATATGACTTTTGCCCACCTTTCGGGCCTTATTTCATACTACTCATGTTAATGAGCTTAATATTTTATCCAAATACTAACTGTTTCTGGAACTTGAAGCTCCATCTACTCCCTCTATGCATATGTAGGGGTTACTACCTACCACAACATCCAGAATGCACTCCCTCTTCCTCTTTTACCTCTCATCAACTTTATCCTTTTTTAAGGCTTAGCCTAGGTCCACCTCCTTAAGGAAGACTCTCCATATTCTCCCAGCTATTAGTATTTTCTCATTTCTTAATTTCTTCAACCTCCGATCACACCAAGACAAAGAGATAAGGGGATGACCTGAAGTTGGATGACCCTTCCTTTGTGGGCGCCTAAGTGGCACAGTGGAGCACCAGTTCAAGAATCAGGAAGACTCATTATACTGAGTTCAAATCTGGCCTTAAACACTTCCTACCTGTGTGACCCTGGGCAAGTTGCTTAATGCTGTTTACCTCCATTCCCTCACCTTTAAAAATTAGCTGGAGAAGGAAATGGCAAAATGTTCCAGTATTTTTGCCAAGAAAACCCTAAATGGGATTCCCAAGAGTTGGACACAACTGAAAACAACTGAACAACAAAAACATTTATTTTTGTAAAGGTTGCAAAGGCCTCAGTGATATGTAGTTTGCTTGAGAGAAGACACTGTTTGTTTTCATCTCTGCATGATCAGTACCTAGCATTCTACCTTATGTTATAGTAAGCACTTAATAAATGTTTACTAAATTGAATCGACCTGAATTTTGTAGCACCATGCCAAGGGATTTGGGAAATACAAAGTTAAGATGCATGGTCACAACTCAACAAATTTATTCTCTAGGAGAAACAAAGCCATACTACATAGAGTTTAATAAAAACACAGCACAGTGCCTGGCCCACAGTATGCAATTAATATATGTTTATGGATTGGTTGGTTGAATAATGTAAGCAGTAATCATAGTATAATAAATGAAAAACCAAACATATTTTAGATGCATAACTTAATAAAGAAAATAATAAAGAATATTTGATTTTGTTGTCATTGTTGCTGTTCTGGTTAACATGACAACCTCACTGATACTCAAATCTTCTATTTATTATCTGTGTGACCTTACATGTGACACTTTATCTCCCAGGATTTTAGTTTCCTATTGTAAAAATGAGGTTAATCTAGATCTCTAAGGTTCCTTTTAGCTCTAAGTTTATGGATCTTGGAAAAGTATCTGACCTTATTTAACCCTGTTTATCCACTGGGGGGTATAGGAAGAACAAACATACCATTGTTATTGGAACAAAAGCTTTTTAAGGCTCTTAAAATCGTCAGCTTTTCCTCTTTTCCCACTGTAGACAGGCACCCTAACCTATCCCAGACATATCAGTATTTCTCCTGATCTGGAGAAAAAAATAAGCTGACAGGATAGTTCTCCATTTAGCTTTACATTTCCTGCTGTGATCTAAAGCCCATTTCCTCTTGTTCTTTCCTCAGTGGATCTGTGGCACAACTGGCCACTATCTTTTACTGAACAACATTGTCATCACTCAGACTTTTCTTCTCTTAACTGAAAATTATCCACACATTCAATCTTTTTTCATAGATTAAATGTTCAGTCATAATTTTGACTGTCCTTGTATGAGTTTTCTTCATCTTCTTAAAGTTCTTTTTCAGTATGAATTTGAAAAACCTGATAAAATGTTTTGGCAAAACCTTTATGAGTGCAGAGCCTTATGGGAGTATTTCTCTTTAGTTCTGTCCTCTAATCCCAGCTTCATGCCAGCTTTCTCAGCAAAAGCATTCTGCAAGCAGGCAGAGCTCAGGAAACACCAAGTCCTTTGCCTCATGATATGGATCTAATCTTCCCCATCTCCCAATAGAGTGATTGATGAACAAATGTTGCTAAAGCACTATAAAATGAAGAAAGAAAGATGGACATACTATTTTTCTATTGTGACACATTCTTTAAAGACTTGGGAAAGTTTTCCTTGTACTTGCAGGGTCTGAAATAGACAATGGTTTGAGGGTGGGAGTGAGGGGAGGGATATTTCTTTAAGTATATACATTGTCTCTCTACAAAACATGAGGCTACAACATTTGTATATAAAGATCTGCTGGGACTACAAAACCTCTTCAATCTAAATACAAGTTAGTATACATTAGGAAAGATAGGTATGATTCTTTATTCCCTCAAAATAAAGTGGTGGAAAGAATGTCATGTATACTTTTTAAAGAACATCAGCCTAAGCAAATATTTACCCTAAAGTCTATGAATTTGGATTTTTAAAATATTTTGCTATTATTTTTCAATTTAATTTATTTTATGATAAATTAAAAATAAATGTTTAAAAACACACACTTTTCTGAGAAAGGATCAATAAATTTCAAAGGGGTCTATTATACACATTAAAAAAAAAGATTAAGAAATTATGCCTGGGTGTGGAGCCAAGATGGCAGAGTAACAGCACACACTTTCTAGAGTGTTGTCCCCAAGCCCAGTCAAATACCTGTAAAAAATGGCTCTAAAAAATTTTGGAGCTGCAAAACCCACAGAATGATGGAGTGAAGGTAATTTCTAGCCCAAGACAGCCTGGAAGGTCACAGGGAAGTGTCTATCTCACCACACTGGGGGCATAGCACAGTCCAGGGTGTGCTGCCCTGGCACAGACAGGACTTCAGCAAGCATTGGGGGGGACTGAATCTCTTCCACTTGTTGCAGTTTCCAGACTTCAGGACCCCAAAACAGCAAGGAAAAATTGGAAGGTCAGTGGAAAAAGTCTGTGGGACTCACGTGGGAGAGTGGAGTGATCTGGGCCCAGCCCCAGGGTAGCAGAGAGGGAAGGAGGTAGAGGAACCAGCAGCAGTTACAGCAGCAGCAGTGGCAGAGACAGTGACTGTTTCTGGAGCTCCAGGCCCACAGATTGTGGGGGAACTGAGTGGCTAACAGTACACCCCCCACCCCTACAAGAAGCAGAGATATACTTTGACAAAGAGCTCAAAAGTCAAGAAAATGACTGGGGAAATGAGTAAAAATGGGAAAAAAAATCAGACTCTAGAATCTTACTTTGGTGACAAAGAAAACCAAAACATTCAAACAGAAGACAACAAAGTCAAAGCTCCTCCATCCAAAGCCTCCGAGAAAAATATGAAGTGGTCTCAGGCCATGGAAGAGCTCAGAAAGGATTTTAAAAATCAAGTAAGAGAAGTATAACAAAAATTGGGAAGAGAAATGAGAGTGATGTAAGAAAATTATGAAAAACAAGTCAACTGCTTCCTAAAGGAAACCTAAAAACATGCTGAAGAAAATAACACTGTAAAGAATAAATTAACCCAAATGACAAAAGAGATCCAAAAAGCCAATGAAGAAAAGAATGCCCTAAAAAGCAGAACTGGCCAGATAGAAAAGGAAGTTCAAAAGCTCAATGAATAAAATAATTCCTTAAAGATTAGAATGGAGAAGATAGCAGCTAATGACTTTATGAAAAATCAAAAAATTATAAAACAAAACCAAATGAATGAAAAAATAGCAATGTGAAGTATCTCATTGGAAAAACACTGACCAGGTAATCCAGGAGAGGTAATTTAAAAATGATGGGACTACATGAAAGCCATGATCAAAAATATATCCTAGACATCATCTTTCAAGAAATTATCAAGGAAAACTGTTTTCATATTCAAGAACAAGAGGTAAAATAAATATTGAAAAAATCCACTGATCACCTCCTGTAAGAGATCTGAAAAGGAAAACTCCTAGGAATATTGCAGCCAAATTCAAGAGCTTCCAGGTCAAGGAGAAAATATTGCCAACAGCCAGAAAGAAGCAATTTGAATATTGTGGAAATATAATCAAGATAATATAAGATCTAGCAACATCTACTTTAAGGGATCACAGGGCTTGGAATATGATATTCCAGAAGTCAAAGGAACTAGAGTTAAAACTAAGAATCAATCACCTACCCAGCAAAACTGAGTATAATAGTCAGCTGAAAAACTTGTCATTCAATGAAATGGAGAAATTTCAAGCATTCTTGATGAACAGATGATAACTGAATAGAAAATTTGATTTTCAGACACAAGAATCAAGAAATGCATGAAAAGGTAAACAGAAAAGAGAAATCATAAAGGACTTACTAAAGTTGAACTGTTTACATTCCTACATGGAAAGATAATATTTATAACTCTAGAAACTTTTCTCAGTACTAGGGTAGTTGGAGGGATTATATACATATAGATAGAGGGCACAGGCTGAGTTGAATAGGAAGGCATGATATCTAAAAAAATAAAATTAAAGGGTGAGAGAGGAATATCTTAGGAGGAGACAGGGAAAAGTAGAATGGGGCAAATTATCTCTCACATAAAAAAGGCAAGAAAAAACTTTTTCAAGGTAAGGGAAGAGAGGGGAAGTGAGAGGAAAAAAGGGAACCTTACTCTTATCACATTTGACTTAAGCAGGGAATAACATGCATACTCAATTTTCTATGAAAATCTATCTTACACTAGAGGAAAGTAAGGGGAGGCAGGGATAAGTGGGGAGATGATAGAAGGGGGGGCAAATAGGAGTAGGACATCATTAGAAGTAAATACTTCTGAGGAGGAATAGGGTCAAAAGAGAGAATAGAATAAATGGGGGCAAGATGGGATGGAGGGAAATATAGTTAGTCTTTCACAGCATGACTTTTATGGAAGTCTTTCGCATAACTCCGAATGTATAACATGTATCAAATTGCTTGCCTTCTCAGTGGGGATAGGTGGGGAGGGAGGAAGGGAAAGAAGATGGAACTCAAAGTTTTAAAAATGAATTTTAAAAATTGTTTTTAAATACAGCTGGGAAATGAGATATACAGGCGACAGAGTGCAGACATCTATCTTGCCCTGCAAGAAAATAGCGGGTATGGGAAGAAGAGAAGGGAGGGGTGTGATAGAAGGGAGGGCAGATTGGGGGAAGGGGTAATTAGAATTCACGTTGTCTTGGGATCGGGAAAGGGGAGAGATGTGGAAAAAATTTGGAACTCAAAATCTTGTGGAAATGAATGTTGAAAACTAATAATAAGTAAATAAATTAGAAAAAAAGAAATTATGTCCTAAAGAAATTATGTTATTAACTAATCATGGTCTTATTAGAACTTAGTTCAGAATCATCATCCATTCTAATGTCCTCTCATATTATGCACCCTTGCATCATATTCTGTATTTCCATGAAGTTTGAGTAGGATGGAGTAGAGAGAAACTATCTTTATTTGGGGAGAGTGAATATTGCTTTCAGAGACATACACTGAGACTGGCTATGATAATTCTTAGAGCTCCATTACTGTTGTTCAGCCATTTTCAATCATATCTGGACTTTTCTTGGCAAAGATCCTGGAGTGGTTTATCATGTTCTTCTCTGGCTCATTTTACAGAGAAGGAAACTGAGCCAAACAGGGTTATGTGACTGGTCCAGTGTCACACAACTAGTAAGTGTCTGAGGTCAGATTTGAACTCATGAAAATAGTCTTCCTGACTCTAGGCCCTTCACTCTATTCACCTAGCTCCCAGGGGAGTTCCCTAAGCACATTAAACACCCTGTACATCAGGTATTATTCTTGTGACTATATTGTCTCAACACAAAATGGGCATTCCTGAACTGAAGAATCTTCCTTTTGCAGTTTAATAAAATGGGCACTTAAAAAAAAAAGACTATCCCAGGAAATACAGGAAGTGTGGCCACTCTCACAATTTAAATATACAATTAACTTAGTAGACTTCATGTCATCTTACTGTCAGAGAACTGACTAACCAAGTTGGAAGGGACTTCAGTGGCCATCTAATAATAATTGCTAACATTTGCATAATTCTTTCAAGATGACTAAGTGCTTTATATGTATTTTCTCATTTGATCTCCATAACAGTCATGGTTATGTGCTATCATTATCCCGATTTCACAGATGAGGACACTGGAGCTGAGCTGGGCCGACTGACTTGCCCAGTCACACACAGGCTAATAAGTGTCTAAAGTTGGATTCAAAATCAGAACTTTATTACTCCAAATTTAACTCTATAAAGACAAGACCATACACAGGAATCCCTAGTACAGAACTATTGAACATTGGCAGCTTGACTCCATGGGCCTCTCAAAATGGCTTAGTCAGTATGGAGAAACTAATTGTTAGAATTTTGTTTTCTACTATTCTCATATTGAGATTGCAATCTACCTCTACCTCTTCTGCTTCTTTTAGTGTTATTTGCTTGTTTTGATTAGACAGCCAACCCTCTCTCTTTATTTTAGCAGCACAGTTAATAGGAAAAGCATGAAATCTTACTAATTCCTTATTAAAACAGATACATTTGGCAGTCAGCTCAGCGTCCTGTGGTTATTCTGTGTGTTTTGTTGCTGGTGGACAGATGGTTGATCTCTCACTGTGTCCTCATTCCAACAGTATCTCTCTAGCTGGCTCCCCTCCCACATGGCCTTCCACCTGTGTTAATCACTGAGACTTTTATTTCCTTCCACAAAACACCTCCTTCTCAAATACAGAAACTTTTCTAACCATATATTAAGAACTCATAGGGTCCTAGTAGTGTTGAAATATCTTCAGTTATATTCCCTAGTCATTAGACCTGAATTTTTCTGAATTCATCATTTTAGAGACCTTGAATAGAAATGCTTTGTTGAAATTTTGAATAAATTACAAATTATGAAATTAACAAACTACCATATGGATCCAAATTATGTATTATGCCTATGATGACTCTAAAAGATGACCTACTTTAAAAAAGATTTCTTTTTCCCCTAGAAAATTAGCATCCAAAGCATTTTTTCTAATTCCTGAGAAACTAGGGTAATCTACAGGTTGTTTTTGGAAATAGCCCCAGTTTTGGAGAGTCTGCTTTCCATTTGTATTAATATTGCTGACTGCTTTAGAGCTAACATTTCACTTATGGTGAAAGAAAGGGGAAAGATAATATCAGAAACTAGAGACAGTTTTCTGCTAGGGCAGCAGTTTGTTAATATTGTATTCCAAGGATGGGAAAAATACAAAGTGCTAGGGACTGTGCTAATTGTTTGAATGGTGCTCCAGCACTAGGGAATGTGGTAGGAGATTTTCAGTCGTTACCAGTCAAGTATTGTCCTAACCCAACAATGGTAAAATGGGGGTTATTATAGATTTACCCAATGAGATTTCTCAAGACAAGCACCAGTAGAAGTTTTTAAAGTAGAAGTTCTTAGCTTTTTTATGTATATCATGGACCGTTTTGCCTTTCTATGAAACCCATGGGCTTCTCCAAATAATGTTTTCTTCTTAATTCATAAAATGAAATTTATAAAATTACAAAAGCAAAATAATTTTTCTAAAAAAATGATGAAATTTTCCTGTATCTCGTCCTATGGAGTCCCTGAAATACAAAGGTCTATGAATACAAAATTAGAAATCCATGTTCTAAATGGTAACTTTAGGCAGTATGAGAACCCAGAAATTATTCCTCTACTAAGGTTTCTAAGTAGACATCCGATTTGATGATGGATCAGTAGTCCTAAAAAATAACAATATAAATAATCTGACTTGGATACTCACTAGGTTTGCAACACTTGGACAAGTCAGTTGCCTTTTGTGGACTGAATTTTTCCATTTATAAACTGAGAATATTAGACCCCAGCAGTAAGCCCCTTTCCAGCTTCAAAACTGTGATCTGTGGTCATCTAGCTAGTAATTATCACAAGTGAGGTTTTAACACAGGTCTTCTTGATTTTGAGTCCAGAACTCAATACACTACATCATAATGTATAAAGACGCTTGGAATACAAAGGCAAGTGTTTGATAGATTTTACCCTCAAGGATTGGGGCAGCTATGTGAGTCAGTAGATAGAGCACTGGGTCTACTACTACTACTACTACCACTACTACCTTTTGGATCCAAATTATGTATTATGCTTATGATGACTCTAAAAGATGACCTACTTTAAAAAAGATTTCTTTTTCCCCTAGAAAATTAGCATCCAAAGCACTTTTTCTAATTCCTGAGAAATTAGGGTAATCTACAGGTTGCTTTTGGAAGTAGTCCCAGTTCTGGAGAGTCTACTTTCCATTTGCATTAATATTGCTAACTGCTTTAGAGCTAACATTTCACTTATAGTGAAAGAAAGTGGGTCTGGAGTCAAGAAAGCTCATTTTCCAGAGTTCAACTCAGATACTTATAAGCTGCATGACCCTGGGCAAGTCCTTTAACCCTGTTTGCTTCAGTTTCCTCCTATGTAAAATGAGCTAGAGAAGGAAATGTCAAACCATTGCAGTATCTTTGCCAAGAAAACCTGAAATGGGGTTGGACAACAGTGAAACAACTGAACAATAGCACCCTCAAAGAATTTAAATTTTGCTAGGAGGAGATGCTAAAACCTGTACTAAGAAAACTGAGAAGGGAGAGAACATGAAAGTAAACTGTAGAAGTCATTGTGCAAGAAATGTCTTCTGAACAGAGGTTGGAAGCAAGTTAGTGTTACTGAGAGGCAGAGATGAGGTGACGGGGCATTCCCAACATAAATAGCTTGTGTAGATAAACAGAGAAGGGAGATGAAATATTGATGATCCCAAAAGCTCATAGTCCAGTTTGGCTAGATTACAGAATTCCTAAAGTAGGGCAGATGAAATAAGGGTGAAGAAGTAGGATAAAATCAGATATTAAATTTGAAAGTCAAAATTATTTGGAGTTTGTTAAAATGTATATACATCTTAACAAAATACTAACAGTATGATCCTATCTTTATTTTTGGGTGTATTATCACATTTTGTTGCTCTTAAATATTCAGATTATTCAGATCAGCAAATATTTGGGAATTACTTGCTATTTGCTAAGCATTGTGCCAAGGCCCTGGGGATACTGAAGACAAAAACTACAGTTCCTACTTTCAAAGGGCTTACCTGAATGGGGGAAAATGTAACATGAAGAAGTAAATACAAATTAAATTCAAAATAGTGCGCGCGCGTGCGTGCGTGCGTGTGTGTGTGTGTGTGTGTGTGTAAGTACTAATTCATCAAAGGAATCAAGAGAGGTGATGACTCAACTTAAGCCATGAAAGACAGTAGATTTCCAAGAGTTAGAAGACTTAAGGGAGTGCGTTCATTCCAGCAGCGGTAATAATGAGAAATAGGATGTCAATTATGGGCAACAGTAAGTAGGCCAAATTGGCTGGAAGAGATTTTGTGAAGGCAACATATGTGGCACTATTCTGAAAATTTATCTGGATCCAGTTTGTAAAAGGCTTTGAGAGTCAATAGAAGAGTTTCTATTTCATCCCAGAAGCCATGGAGACCTTCTGAACCTTCTTAAACAAGGAAATAACAACTGTGGGAAAGAATTCTATTTGGGGATATTAGTTTGGTTGTGGGGTGGAAAGACTGGATGTAGAGAGAACAGTTAGGAGGCTATTGCAATAAGAGGTGAGAGGTGACAAGGGTCTGAATCAATCTAATGGTGTTTTAAATGGACAGAAATGTAAATATGTGACAACTAAGTCACACAGTGCATGCATTGCTGGACCTAGAGTCAGGAAGACTGGAGTTCAAATCCAACCAGATATTTATATCTACATGATCTAGGACAAATCAATTACCCTCTTTTTGCCTCAGATTCCTTATCAGTAAAATGGGGATAATAATATCACCTACCTTCCAAAGTTGTGGTGAATGTAAGATAAAATTATATTTATAAAGTACTTTACAAAACTTAAAGCAAGGAATTAATAGTAGAATTGACTCATATTTAATAGTGTTGCCTCTGGTGGTGTATTCCTGTCATCCCAGCTCCCTGAGTGGTTGAGACTGGTAGATCTCTTGAGCTCACAATCTCTGAGCTTCAAGAGGGTTAGGGCGATTAGTGTTTGCACTAAAGTCAGCATTGGTGAGCCCGAAGGAGAGGGGAGCCACCAAGTTGCCTAAAGAAGAGTAAACCAATCCAGCTCAGAAACAGAGCAGGTCCAAGTTTCAGTGTAAATCAGTAGTGCGATAAGGCCTGGGAATGGCCCCTGCATTTCCTGTCTGGGTCTTTAAAAATGATAATGATGATAATCATCACCATAATTTAATATAACATGTCAACTAATATGCAAAATTGCTTTTTGAATTGAGAACTCTAATTTTTAATACTACCATATATGCAACTAATTTTTATGAAACTTTCCAATTTATATTCCAAAGGAATTTTAAACTCTATAAACTGAATTGTTCATAGGTATATTTGAAGAATTTCATAAACATTGAATTTTAAACCAAGAAAGAAACTCAGAAAGACAGGTGATTTCTAGGACAACTCCCACATGTTATATTTGAAAAAACTGGGGAGGGTAAGGTGTTTGTTTCCCTCAGGTCATCTAGTTAGTTACTGACTAAGATGAAATTAGAATTCTCTCGTCCTGCCCTACTTCTACTAAGCCTCACGGCTTCCTCTC
The DNA here is from genome assembly GCA_023548195.1 of Bettongia penicillata ogilbyi. Classification (NCBI taxonomy): domain Eukaryota; kingdom Metazoa; phylum Chordata; class Mammalia; order Diprotodontia; family Potoroidae; genus Bettongia; species Bettongia penicillata. Next base: position 3,341,829 of record JAJHZJ010000522.1, on the reverse strand, counting down.
CAAGTTACATATGGCGCTGTTTTTACACCTATAAGAACAAAATTAGTTTTACTTAGTTTGAGTTATGAAATGCACTATAGGAATAAATACAAACCTTTTGACCTTGAATGTCAAATAATCTGTATTTGTTTTGCCTTATGCACACCTATTAAGCATAATTATTTTGCTTGATCAATTATTTATGGACTACTTCTTCATAGTTCAATTTATTTGAAAACAAAGTGCAGCAATATCTCAGCAGAAGTCAAGGAAGGATAATGAAATGGGAAATGTAAAGTCACTTTGTATTTATATTGACTTTTCTTTTAAGGGGCAAATGATTTGAAATACTGCAATTTTTGAGAAATTTGAAAAAAGTCAGGGACAAGACTAAAATGTCAGTTAGCATTACAGAAAGGTTCATTGATGCAAAAGACCATTTAAAAAAATATATTGTGTATGCCATTTATTGCAAGTGAAGTATACCTCAATAATTATTTTAGGTGAATGTGTGTGTGTGTGTTGTGTGAGTGTTTGTGTGGTGTGTGTGTATTTTGTAACACATTGTAGGTGTTAATATACTGAGTGCAGAAAGAAGAAATTAAATGGACAAAGAGGATCCACTAAACAAATGTTTGTTGAGTGCCTACTCTGAAGAAGGTCCCATGCTCGGTACTGAAGAACATGATGAAAAAAATATGAAAAATATAATATAGCTAGCATTTATATAGCCATTGCTAAGTACCAAGAACTGTTCTAAGTACTTCAAAATTTTTCATTTGGTTTTCACAACAACCCCGGGAGTTAGGAGCTCATATTATTTCTATTTTACAATTTAGAAACTAAATGGCAGTGTCTGTTTTCATTGATTTTATACCCTGTACCCTCACTGTAGGAATGCAGGCATTTTATTCTCTCGTGATTACCTGTCTTACTTTCTGCAAAATTTATTTCAGACTTTTTCTTCCTACCTCAGGCAACTATGAACTTCTTCATCCTCTCTCTCAGCTGAGAGCCTTTCCTTCTACTTTGCTACATTTCCCTTTTCCCATTTATTTCCTCTCAAACCCCTTTGAATCATCTCCTATTCAATCCTGCTTTCCTCAGGTCTCTGATAAGAGGTGGCCCTCCCTTTTCCTTGTTCAAGTCAACCCTTCTTCTATATGTGTACTTGATTCCCTGTTCTCTCATTTTTTTTTTTCCTGCGGATTGCCTATGTCATTCTTTCTCCCGCAAAACTTCAACTTTCCCCTATCAGTTAGCTCTTTTCTTCTCTTTTCTGTTCTTTCTTTACTGTCTTCAAACGTGTCTATCTCCCTAACGGTAACAACAACAAAAATACATATACCCTACCTCCCCTTAAACTATATATTGCTGTATGTCTTAGTTTATTTCTCATTCAGACTCCTTGGAATTTTCTATACTACCACCTCCGTTTATAATCCTTAAAACCTCAACCAGGACAGCTAGGTAGGTAGTAGTACAGTGGATAGGGTGCTGGACTTGAGGCCAGAATGACTCACCCTCCTGGGTTCAAATTTGGCCTCATACACTTACTACCTGTGTAACCCTGGATGAGTCACTGAACCCTATGTGCCTCAGTTTCCATGAGCTGGAGAATGAACTTACAAACCACTCCAGTATTTGCCAATAAATTTCTTTCTACATTACATCTTTTGCATCTTATTTTTATCCTAAAATGGTTATCACTTTAGTCCAGGTCTCAGTATGTGTGTGTGTGTGTATGTGTGTGTGTGTGTGTGTGTGTGTGTGTGTGTGTAATGTCCGTGCCTCATGTCTCTCTGTAATCTATTCTAGACTATGTACTCCTGGAAAAAAATTTTATAAGTGTATATCTGGCCATGAGATTCTACTATTCAGTCAACTCCTATCACATCTAAATTATAATATAAATGTTAATATATAAATAATATATTAACATATAAATTATGACATGTAGAATAGCAATTAAAATACCAATTTTAATATAGAAAATATGTTAAAATAGACATTTTAATATATAAAGTTTTAAAGGGCTTTACTACCTGACCCTAACCTATCTTTCCACTATCTTTGGACTTTACTTCCCCTCCCATAGTCTGGAAGCTAGTCTATCTGGTCTCTCTGTTCTTTACATACTACACTCTATCTTCAATATCTGTGCCTTAACAATGGCTGTCCCAACTTGCCATGCCCAACTCCTCACCTGCTGGTCAGGGAGAAGAATGCTGTACAGCTTAGGTTATACCAGTGTGGACAGCTGGAGCAGACCTCAGGGAACTGAGTCATTGGTAGTTATAGCAATTTCCAGATTTCTTGGCCCACAGACACTAAGAAGGTCTGTGGGACCTGGGTGAGGAAGGAGCATGTGGTTTGGCCGGGTCCAACCCCAGGGTGGTGGGGGTGGCGGCAGCAGGAGCAGAAGCAGTGGTATAAACTGCTTCCAGAGTTGTTGGCCTACATGGGGATCAAATGACTGATACAATATCCTTGAAGACTAGAACATACACACACATAAACACATACCCACTGGAAGCAGTCTTTCCTTGATAAAGAGTTAGAAAGTCAAGTGTTTGACTAGAAAGATTAGTAAACATCATAAAAGAACTCAGATTATAGAATCTTACTTTGGTAACAAGGAAGATCAGGGCATATAACCAGAGGAGGACAGTAGAGTCAAAGCTCCTACATCAAAAGCCTTCAAGAGGAATATGAATTGTTTGGAGACCATGGAGGGACTCAAAAAGAATTTTGAAAATCAAGTAAGAGAACTAGAGGAAAAATTCGAAAGAGAAATGAGAGTGATGCAAGGAAATCATAAAAATAGAGTCAACAGCTTGTTAAAGGAGACCTTCAACAAAAAACACCTTAACAATAAACTAACACAAATGGCAAAAAGAAGTTCAAAAACTCAATGAGGAGAAGAATGTCTTACAAAGGAGATTTGTTCCTATGGAAAAGGAGGTCCAAAAGCTCACTGAAAAAAAATAATTCAAAATTAGAATGGAGTAAATTAAAGGTAATAATTTTATGACAAATCAAGAAATTAAAAAAGAGAACCAAAAGAATGAAAAAAAAATGGAAAAACCACTAAGCTGGAAAACAAATCCATAAGCAACAATTTAAAAATTATTGGGCTACCTGAAAGCCATGATCAAAAAACTATGCTATTCATTATCTTTCAACAAGAAACTCTTGGATACAAACAAAGGAAAACTGCCCTGATATTCTAGAACCACAGGGTAAAGTAGATATTGAAAGAATCCACTGATCACCTCCTGAAAGAGATCCCAAAAGGAAAAATCTTAAGAATATTGTAATGAAATTCCAGAGATCTCAGGTGAAAGAGAAAATTTTGCAAGTAGTCAGAAAGAAAGATTGCAAGTATTGTGGAAATACAGTCAGGATAACACAAGATGTAGCAGCTTCTACATTAAGGGACAGAAAGACTTGGAATATGAAACTCCTGAGGCCAGAGGAGCTACGATTAAAACTAAGAATCAACTACCCAGCAAAACTGAGTGTAATTCTTTAGGGGAAAAATGAATGTTCAATGAAATAAAGTACTTTCAAGCATTCTTGATGAAAAGATCAGAGCTGATTAGAAAATTTGACTTTTAATTAAAAGAAAGAAGAGAAACAGGAAAAAGGTAAACAGGAAAAAGAAATCGTAAGAGAATTATTAAACCTGAACTCTTTACATTCCTACATGGAAAGGTGATACTTGTAAGTCATGAGACCTTTTTCAGTATTAGGGTAGTTGTAGGAAGTAGATAGATTGGACAGGCAGACAGACAGACAGAGACAGACAGGGAGAGAGAGAGAAAGAGAGAGAGAGAGACAGAGAGAGAGAGACAGAGACAGAGAGAGACACAGAGAGAGAGAGAGAGCTGGCACAGGGTAAGTTGAATATGAAGGGATAATGTCTAAAAATAAAATAAAGTGGTGAGAGAGGAATATGTTGGGAGAAGGAGAAAGAGAGATACAATGGGGTAAATTATCTCAAAATAGGCAAAAAAAAAAAAGATTTCACAATGGAGGGGAAGAGGGTGGAGGTAAGAAGTAATGAATGACCCTTATTCTCATGGGATTTGGCTCAAGGACGGAATAACATACACATTATATTGGCTAAGAAAGTAGGGAGGAATGAGTTAAGGGGGGGTATGATAAGAAAGAAGGGCAGAGCGGGGAGGTGGTAGCCAAAAGCAAGTACTTTATAACAGAGACAGGGTGAAAGGAGAAAGCAGAATAATTGAGGGGCAGGAAAGGATGGAGGGAAATATAGTTGGTCTTTCACATGACAAATATGGACGTGTTTTGTGTAACTACATATGTATAACCTATGTTGAATTGCTTGATTTCTCAACTGGGGTATGTGAGGAGAAAAGAAGGGAAAGAATTTAGAACTCAAAGTTTTAAAACCAAATGCTAAAAATTGTTTTTACCTGCAATTGGGAAATAAGATATACAGGCAATGAGGTATAGAAATCTATCTTGCCCTTCAAGAAAGTAAAGGAGAAGAGGAGAAGAGGGGTGGATGATACAAGGGAGGGCAGTCTGGGGGAAGGAGTAATCAGAATGCATGCCATCTCAGGGTGGGAGAGGGGAAAGATGGGGAAAAATTTGGAACTCAAAATTTTGTGGAAAGAAGGTTGAAAACTAAAATATGTATTAAATTAACTCAAAAAAAGAAAAAAAATCATCTTATTGACTCTATTATCAAATATTACTTTTAACTTGTTCTTTTTTAATTTATATTTTTGAATAAGATTTGTAATGTGTATGAACATCAACACAGTGGTACATACATATATAGTTTATGAATAAGTAACACATTTTGGGCTGCATGTCCATTTTTTTTTAAGCTTACAGAAGTATGTGATTTAAAGTTTTTGGAGACCATTGATATAGGGATCAATTTCTATATGGGAAAACTCCCTCTACCAATGCAAGACTCAACTACTATGAAATTTACAGTCTCCAAAGGTTGCCTGGGACACCAATAGGTCAGATGATTTACCTAGGATCATGTAACTAGTAAATAGCACAAGTGAACTTAGTCTTTTCTACCATTGAAGCTAGACTTCTCTCTCCTATAGGCAACCTCTTATATGTCAATAATGAAAATATGGAAAGATGAGTGAATATTTTAGAAGTGGGCAAGACTTTTTGAAAACTAATATTTTAAATCTAGTTTCATTTAATCAAATTCTTAATTATTAAATTTTGAAAGACTTTTTTAAAAAAGTCTTTATTTCATGAATAAGGGAACAGAACTATGGAGTGGCATTCTTTACCTCTTATCAGTACCCTTTCAGTGAATGATCCTAGATTAGAATTCCAAATTTTTAATCCAGGTACTGGGTCTCATCATGGTACCATCTAATCAGGAAACAAGTGAGAAAGAGGGAAGTAGATTTCTGATTTTTTTAAAAAAATTCAGTTGAAAATATATCTTCTCTTTGGTACTTTTTGAGACACTGATACCTGCAGGACTGAAAAATTCACATGACATGACAGAAAACAAAGTGAGATTTAAAATTTATAGTTATGTAAAGAATATTTTCGCTCTGGAGTTTGAATTTTGAATTTTAATTTCCTTAATCAAATTAGATGTATAATTGATCCATAGCATCTTTATATCATGTGAATGGTACTTCCTAAGATATTGTATTACATATGGAGATTAATTTTTGTCCCTTAACAGTGCCCTTGAGACCTCATGTACTTCCTAGTTAGCAGTGTGGTCCTGGCAAGTCATTTAACCTCTATCTCCCTCAGTTTTCTAATCTATAAATGGGGATGGTAATAGCACTACCTCCCAGGTTGTTCTGAGAAAAAAAAATGATTTATGTGAAATGTTTTGCAAACCTTAAATCACTTTGTAAATTATACTTTTTATTATGCTTATTATTAAAATATTAATTATTATTATTAGAGGATAATAAAGTAGGAATAAAAAGATAATAAAGAGTTGTATTTTAAGGCTTTCAAAATGCTTAAACTTTAGGCTGATTGTCTTCTAAAGAAAATTTCATGGTTAGTGAACTGGAGAAAAACTCCTACACCTTTGGTAAGCCATGCTGAAAATACCATTTTTCATGAGCTCTTAGGGAGTATGCCCATTTTGTAGTTCAGAAGCTCAAATAATTATGTCCAATTGGCTTCAAACAAGAAAATGGAGAATTACAAATCTGCAATTTAATCACAAGTTTGGGAGAATCTTACTTAGACAGAAAAAAACATAATATTCACCATCCACATATTGCAATAAAGCTGCAGACAGAACGAGCGTTTTCTTCGTGTAACCATCACAAGGCCAGTGTCAGTGGATGGAAGAGTTCAGGTTAGGGAGTCAGGTATAAGACTTGGAAGATATGAAAGGGCTAGATTATGAAAGGCTTTGAATGTTGAACAAAGTATTTTGTATTTGATCCTCGAGGAAATTGGAAGCTGCTACACTTTTTATTGACTTCAAAATGGACTCAATATTTGCCAAAACTTTGGCAAGGCCCTCTCCTCTACCTTCTTTCCCTCCCTTAGTCTTCTTACTTCCCCTTTACCCAATACCTATAAATGTCTGACACTGACATCAGTAGTGGTTAATTGCAATGGTTTCCAGCTCAAAATGTCTATGTAGATATCCAGCAGATTCACACGCCTCTGAAATCCTCAAGATCTGACTGGCTGTTGAAGAAAAGATGTTCCGTTTCCTCACCTTTCTTTTCTATCTCCTTTTTGCCTGTTCTATTATATTAGAGACGAACTTTTTGACTTGGCAGTGAGTTACAGTTTCTCCTCCCCTCTCAAGCACTCTAGCTTTGAAAGAAGCTTGCACATGGCTCTGAATATTGGCCAAGTGCAGCTGGCCAGGCCTGATCTACTTAGTCGGTTAACTCTGAACATCAAAGAGCTGTTGGATCCCGTGAGGGATGATAAGGCTATTCATGCCTCTTGCTACTATGTGCAAGTCTGCTGCTATGCTCACCCTAATCACCACTTTGAACAACATCATCAGGGTGTTCTTTTGAATATGGACTAATATCCTGGAATTTCACTGGAGTGTAAATACTGTTTTAGAGGGAGAAAATTCCAATTTCTCTGCCAACATTTTCTGAATCATCAGCTCTGGGCAGAGAACACACAGTGTGTCCTTTTGTCACTAAAACTGTGAAAAGAATGAAAACTAATACAATTTGTCTTGGTGACATTTTTTCAGATAACAATCTGGTGATTATCTCAGGTACTATAGGGATGAATTGAATAGAATAGGAGACGATTCCAAAATGCACAGAGTTTGCTTGCCAAAACAAGATAAATTTCTGTAAAAAAAAAAATAGAAATGCTGAAGCAAAATGCCCCTCAAAAAGAAACTTATCATTTTAAAAGTTTGTTTCCATGTTGTCTTAGAAATGGCTGAGTGAAAAAAAAAATAATTCCCACTGGTTTCTGAGCTAGAAGGAAAATAAGAAAAAAGTGTTACAGACTTAAGAATGAGACAAACAAAGGGCCCAAGGGAGTGTGAAATTTCATTTCCAGAACTGACAATCATGTTTTAGGGAAACTTTGGTATCGATTATCTTGTCCTATCTGTATTAGAACTGCACACACAGTACCAGTACTTAGCACTGGCCCACTATGCAGTGAATAAATGCTCTGAGCACAGTGAATTGCCTGAGGTTAGAATATATGTGTGTAGCAGGGTGAGGAAAAACTGGGGAAATGGTCAGATTTGGAAAAAAAGAAGCACCACTACTTTAAAAAAAAGGTTTATTGATGTCTTTTGTTTTTGTGTGTAAGACATTTCTTAAAAGAGGATCACCTCCCAGATCTTCCACCCATGTACACATACACATTCTGCTCTACCATTCCAGACACTGAACTTTCCCTTGAAATAAAGAATCAGTTAATCAACCTTTAGTAAGTGCCTCTTATGTGCAAGGTGGCAGCTAGATGGATAAAAGGATAGAGTACCGGGCCTGGAGTTAAGAATATTTCTTTTCCTGAGTTCAAATCTTGCTTCAAACAATTAGTTATATAACCTTGGGCAAGTTAATTAACTCTGTTTGACTTACTTTCTTCATCTGTAAAATGAACTTGAGAAGGAAATAGCAACACTATTCCTGTATCATTGTCAAGAAAACCTCACATGGGGTCAAGACTGAAAGTACTGAATTACAACAATATGTGCAAGTCACCGTGCTAGGTATGGAGGATAAATATTGTGCTTTTGTGTTTCTTTTTAAATAAAAAAAGAAAGATTCTTTACTTTGAAAGAGAACATTCTCTACTAAGGGGAAGTAAAAATGTTTATAGACAAACTTCACATGATTTATATTCCCCTTAAAATAGGAGTGATGCAAGCAGTGAGGGGAACGAGGAAACACCTTTAGTAGAAAGTGGGACTTGAGTTGAAGAGACTTGGGATTCCAAGAGGGTAAAGGGAGGAGGAGGGAAGACGTCACAAGCATGGAGAATGGAGAATCTATGGACAGACGTAGAGACAAGAGAGAATGTTGTATACAGGAAATGGGAAGCTAGACAGTTTGGTTCAACTGTACAATACCTGTGACAGAGTAATGTGTAATCATTCTGTAGAAATAAGTAGAAGTCTGATTGTCAAGACTTTTAAATTCCAAACAAAGGAATTTGTGTTTTAATCTAAAGGCAATGAGGAACCTCCACAACTTTTTTGATAAAAAAGACTGACATAATCAGACATTTGCCTGGAGAATATCAATTTGCACTTATATGGATAGTTGATTGGAAGAGGAAGATACTGCGTGCATGCTGTCCTACTCTGAGTCACTTGCAATAGTATAAACTAGAATGATCTAGGGCAATCGTGTTGTGATTAGAGAGGAGATAAATGCAAGAGATAGCAAGATGGAATCAACAGGACTTGGCAATTGACAAAACACCCGATGTGGTTTTGACAATGTATACAATATTGTTTCTATAGTCCCCAACCCTCATCAGAGAGAAGGTTATAAATTTCTTTAATCTCTTTTCCTGAATAATAACTGGGTTTTCATTACCCAAACATGTGCTACTATGTTTTTGTTGTTACTGTGTTGTATTTAAATCTTTCCGTTTACATTTTTGCAATTCTTGCATATTTTTGTTTTTATTATTTGAATCTATCAGTTCATAAAAACCTCCCTATTTTTCTAGCTTTTGTATATTCATGATTTTATACTTTGCAAAAGCATTATATTATTGTTTTTGTTGCTGTTATTTATATTATAGTTGTGATTTCATTGTTGTAAAGAATTCCCAGTGAGGAAACTCTCACAGTCAATGAAAATCAGCAACTTATCTGCAGTTTGTACATTTGGACTTGACGGATTCACTGACAAGTTAAGAGAATTGTATGTGCCAGAAGAAATATTTAAACTCAGGTCTTCCTAATTCTAAGATCAGATCTTAATATATCATTCTGCCTTTTAAAAATTTATTTCATTTATATTTTGTTTTGGAATTTTTTGCCGTGCTGCATTTGATGGGATTCCATTTTGTTTGCAGGTCTTTGCTATAACACAAAAAAATTTTCTATGAATATTTTAGCATATATTTGACCATGGCTTCTGTCTTTTACTTCCTTGGGGGTCCATGACCACTGATGAGATTGCTGAATCAAAGGGATTGAAACATTTAGTCGCTTTTCTTGCATAATTCCAAACTAATTTAAAAAAGGATCAGACCACTTTGAAGCTCTTCCAATAGTATATTAGTAGCACCATTGCTTTTGATAGCCTTTGTTTCTGTCCCTAATATCATCATCACTTTACAAATCATATATGTTAGGGTGGATATGACAGAAAGCCAGATCACTGGGAGGGGATGAGAGCCCAGGAGCAAGGTGACAGGAAGGTGTTCATTCAGTAAATATACACCATGTGACCAACAGAAGCAAAGAGGGATAGAAGTACAGCAGTGGATTGAGAAAGTGGTGCTATATATATAGCAGTGACGGGCTTGAACTTAAAGGAGTATAGGCTACATGATTTAGGAAGAAATAATGAGTTGGGGGGATTCCATTTTAGCATATCTTAGGCAGAGGAGGTAGGGAAGGGAAAGAAGGAGGGAGAGAAGGAAAGAAAGAAGGAAGGAAGGAAGGAAGGAAGGAAGGAAGGAAGGAAGGAAGGAAAGAAAGAAAATGAAGGAAGGGATGAAAAAGAAAGACAGAAAGACAGACAAAGAAAGAAAGAAAGAGAAAGAAAGGAAAAGGAAGGAAGAAAGAAAAAGAAAGCAAAAGAAAGAAAGGAAGGAGGAAAGGAAGGAAGGAAGAAAGAAAGAAAAAGGAAGGAAGGAAGAAAACAAGGAGAGCTTTTTCCCCTCCAAAAAGTGAGCACTTACTATTGTACTAAGTAAGTCCTAAATACACAAATTCCAAAAATGTGATTAAATTATGAGAAATCGTTGACATATTTACACACAGCTCATGGCATTTTCCATGAGTAATCTCTATTTCTAGTATACTAAATGTCACATCCTGCAAACTCTTCGGGCTAGCATCACCAGACTCCAGTTTTACAACCAGCATATGTAACAAAAGAACAAATCAAGAGGAAAAGAACAGTTTTAGAATGATTGGTAGAGAATAACTACCCAGGGATACATTGTAACGCTGCTGACAGTCCCCAGGAGTGAGTGCTCAATAAAAAGGCAGTGATCATTCCACTCCTGGGAATTCCCAAGAATAGGAAAGTATTTGAAGGTGTTCAAGTATGTGTGAAGAGCAGTGACATCAGGGCCTCTGTAGCATAATGACTGATAACATGAAGACAATAGCAATTTAGCAGCAGAAACTGAGCAAACATTTATTAAGTAACTGGATAAAACTATGTACTCTGCCTAGAGACACAAGGAAAATGGAACAGTTCCTGCCTTCAAGAAACTTCCAGTTTAATCAGAAAGTGGAGTGTGTATACACACAAATATAATGCTAATTAGAATAAGAAAAAAATAAAAAGGAAAAAATCAATCACTAGAATTTATTAAGCTCTTACTAAGTACCAGGCCCTGTTGGATTATGAGGATACAACTTAAAATATTTCATTGAATTGGAAAATGACATGGTGAGATAAGTGCAAAAGGAAAACCACTTTGGCAGCTGTGCAGGAGAGGAAACTGAGAGGGTGTGATTCAAGAAAACTAATAAGGATTCTGTTGTAACAATATGAGGAATGATGATACAGGAGTCACTGTGTGCATTGAGAAAAGGGTGCAGATGTGAGAGATCTTGTAGCGGTAAGAAGCAGGAATTGTCAATTGATTGACTATATTGGGTGTGTGAGAGGGAGATCTTAAAGATAACACCAAGATCGCTAACCTGAGAAACTTGGAAGAATGATGGTATCCTTGAGAGGGATAGCATTTTTTGCAGAGATGAGGGTTTTGTGGGAAATATAATGAATTCTGTCTTGGACACAATGAGCTTGAGATGCCTTTGAAACTTTCAGTTTGAAATGTCTAGTAGGCGATTGATGATGCAATCCTGCCGCTCAGGAGAGAGCCTAGGGCTGTGTATATGGAGCAGAGCATCATCTGAAGAAAGATAAACACTGATAAGCTCATAAAATAAGAGATCATAAAGAGAAGGGAGGAGTAATGTGAGAGACGGGAAAAAAGTGATCTTTAGTTGTAAATTTTCATGGAAGAGGTGGCACCTGAACACCTTATACCACATTTAAATAGATCACATAGTTTGGTCACAAGTCCTATATGGTAGATATACATGTCATCGTCATCATCATCATCATCATCATCATCATCATCATCATCATCATCATCATCATCATCTTCATTACAACTCATTTAAATAACAGAAAACCAAAACTCAGAGGATCGAAATAACTGGTCTATAAAGTCCTTAAAAATGAAGCTGTAAGTGAATTCATGTGTGCTAACTGTTTCTGAGTCTGATGCATATTCTAATATGTCACACTGACATAAGGGGATAGATATGATTTACTAGGCAGTATTTGCTGTACAGTCTGAATGAGTTGTACTATAATTCCCTGGCTACCCACAATTAGAACTATACCCTTGCAAATGCTAAGTAATTGGTTTATATTTCAGAACTGGGGGATCCTTTTAAAGAGCATTTAATCTGTGACTACCTTTGGAAAGACTCAAGTTTAAGGACTCTCTAGACCAGATACATAGCACACTGGATAGATCACTAGATCTAGAGTCAAGCAGACCCTAGTTCAAATGAGACCTCAGACAGTTACTAGTCATATGATTCTGAGCAAGTCATTTAACTCTGTTTATTTTAGTTTCTAATCTGTAAAGTGAGCTGGAGAGGGAAATGGCAAAACCAAAAAATGGTAGTTATTCTCTACCAATCATTCTAAAACTGTTCTTTTCCTCTTGATTTGTTCTTTTGTTACATATGCTGGTTGTATCTTTGCCAAGAAAACTTCACTTGGAGTCATGAAAAGTATTATTTTGGACCCAATTATATGAGCCATAAATGAACAAAAACAAGGAATCTATGTTTTTTTTTAATATTTTTTAGTTAATGATTTTGTTTTGGTAACGCAAGATGGATGGTCTTACTAATATTAATATGAATGTTACATTATTATTTGGGGCCACACCACTCTCTCTCTCAACTCTACTAATCTACATGGTAGCTAACAAAGCTGGAATCTAATTATTGTGTTACTCAATGTTAAGGAACTCTGATGGAAAACTAATCAAAGTGTAGTCTAACAGAAAAGATTTAGGCTTAGGTGATATGTAGATGATATGTATTTTCTGGATTTTTTATAAAATTCTTTTACAGATTTGATAATTTTTGCCAACAAATATCTTGACTGTATTACTGGCCCCTAGTCTTTGATACAATCAAAGCATTAAAGGAAAAATTCAGATGTTTTCACACAGTTTGCAAAACATATAGATAGATCTGTATAGTGAATATTCAATAAATCAATATTGATGACTGAAGAACTTAATGGACCACCAGTCTTCATTTCAAAGACAAGTGAAAGTTTCATTGACAAAAACCTGGATACCATTCCAGACTTTTCCCTTGTGGAGGTATTTATATTACCTTAGAGCCAAATAAATCAAGACTGTAATGTAATGAAAAATATCTAACCCAAGACAAAACAATGTAGGTATTAAAAAAGAAAAAAGTTACCTAAGGAAATTATTAATAGCACATATGAATTATAGTCACACACAGATATCTGTCATCTAGATCCGTGAATTTATATGAAATCTCCCTGTTAGAGATGAAGCTCCTTCAGTCCATCTTCCCTGATAGGGAAGGATAGATATCTCTGTGGGCTGCATGGTTCTGGATTAAGTTTGTTCTCCCCTGATAGCAGAGGAGGAAAGGCAGTGGTAGAGGAGAGAGCAACAGTGAAAATTCTATTTATAATGCAGGTTAGGGGTGACAGAACCCAGCGATATGGCAAATTAACTAGAAAGGGATGGAGGCAGAAACCAGTGACAGAGCAACTAACTGAAGATTCCCAATAATATCCAAGAAAAGATGAAGAGGCACAGGGTCTTAATTTTTAAGCCCAAAGATTCCAATAGCAGGAGCCAAAGAAGTTGAGTTACATAAGAAACAGAAATGTCAAGTTTTGCACTCAAGACTCCTTGAGCAGTTGACAATTTTTAGCAAGTGGTTAGCCTTTTGCTTGAGCCTCTATTGTCTGGGAAAGTATTTGTGCTGTAACTGTCCCCAGTACCTTCCAGTGAAAACATAGATAGGAGTGCTGCAAGGTTCTCCAGCAATTCCCTTCCTCACTCTTCTTTAATTTTCATGGTATCTGATTTGACCAGAGGATATTCAGGGTGCTCTTTTAATACCATCTCAAGTGTTTCCTCCCTTTAATTCTTCCTCTACAGAGCTGACAATATGATTTCCCTGAACTGTGGGTGTGGACATGATACTCCCCTACTTAATAAATCCCAGTGATTGCCTATTGCCTCTATGACCAAATATTAACTCACCTTTTTAGCTTTTAAAACCCTTCACAACCTGTCCTCAAATTGCCATTCAAGCTATACTTTACATTATTTCCCTTCTTATACTATGGTTTAGAGTTCTTACTATTTCACACATGATGGTCATTTCCCTACTCCACGCCTTTATAGACTGTGTAGTTCATGCCTGGAATTCACTCTTACCCCATCTTTGCTTCTCAGAATGCCCTGTTTCCTTCAAAACTCTGTTCAAGCAACTTCTACAAGAAATCTTTCCTGATTTCCTCAGTTATTGGTATCTTCCCCAACAAAAATTACTTTTCATACAATTTGTACTTATAAATACAATGCATTCATTAGCATTCACTGCCCTAAGAAATACATTCATTAGCATTCACTGTCTATTCCCATATCAGAAAAAAACGTTCCCCATTCACTTTCTTGACTTCCTTTAAATCTTATTAGATTGTAAGTGCCTCAAGGTCAGGGACTGTCTTTTGCTTTTTGCTTTTTTTTTTTTTATCCCCAGTGTTTAGAACAGTGTCTAGCATGGAATAGCTGCTTAATAAATATTGATTAATTTTCTCTACCAGGTAAATGTTAGCTCCTTGAGGACAAGTACTATTTATTTTTTGTTTGTTCATTCTGCATAGGCTAGGTATTTAATAAACTCATTGGATGGAATAAAATGCTAGGCATATTTAATGAAACACAAAAAATTTCTTCCGTCAGGTGGTGTGGATACTAGATTTTCCTTGTATCTTTTCACTTTACAAATTTATCGGTCTTTCACAGCAGAATAATTTTATTGCCAAGTAGCATGAATTAGGTTACTTATCCATTTCAGATGTTCAATATAAGTAGACAACATTACCAAAGTAGCATTTACTCTTCAGATCCATTCTGTTCATCCAGAAAAAAAAAAAGTTATTGGCTGATCAGATATGAGGAAGCAAATCTATTATCAAGGACTGAATATCCACAGAACACTGATGTTTAGAGGGTACTGAAAATGTTCATACTTCGCTAACAAGTTAAACAATTGAGTTTAGCAGCTAATAATCAAGACTGATGAGTTAAAATAGTAAACTCTCAGATGTCACTTTCTATTACTTCTCTAAATGTACTCTTTCTTGGTCTACCTGTCCTCACCCCACTTCTTCTACAGAATCATTCAACTAAAGATGATATTGTAATATTCCAGGGTCTTAATTTCCACTCCTCCCATCCTCCCCACTGGGAGGCATCTATCTTTATTAGAATCTTTATTTCCCTTTCCCCCTCTAAATTTTTAAGACAAATTTTAAAATTTGTCTTTAAAAGTTCTGCTACTTTTTCTAGATGTCAAACTATTAGCTATGACTATGAAAAGCAATAGCCCCTTAAATGGAATCAGTAGCTTAGAGAAGAATAGGCCACTAGAATGCAGACCTACTTGCTACTTCCCCTTTCCTTACATAAAGTCAATCCCAAGAAGTCCTAGTCTATGGCCTTGGATTATAGAATTCCTTTAGCCTGCTCTAAAGTACTTTTTTGAAACTTGTTTTGGTGTTGTTCAGTTGCCTCAGTCATGTCAAACTCTTTGTAACCCCACTTGGAATTTCCTTGGAAAGGATATTGAAGTAGTTTGCCATTTCCTTCTATAAGCACAAACAAGGTGGAATTTTTGTTGTTTCTTTTTTGGAATTCAGGTTCGCAGTTCAGGTTAAATTGTAAACATCTGAAGGATTAATCTCCTTTGAACCCTGATAATTTACAGCTGTGCTAAGTCATTTAGGTTTTGCAACATCTGACCCTGAGTCAATCAGAGGCTGAGTCTTTGTCATGTATTCTGGGAGGTTGGCATTTTTCTTTGAGGCTCACTCATGGAAAGAGTATTTCTTTCTGATTTGGCCAGAAGAGATTCTGAGTAGTCATTTTTAAGAAGCCCCTGGGCTTTAAGAATAAAACACCCAGATATTGGTGCTCCTTGATCTGGTGATTAGGTATCTATTATTTTGTTTAGACAGTTGGAGACCTGTCTATTGGATTCTTCTTTGGATACTCACTTCTTTCTACTTATCGGTTTGCATTGTTTAATTAAAATAAGATTGTTGACCCCTTTAAAGCTGTCTTTCCTTTAGAAAAGTAGATCAAAGAACCTCTGCTAATAGCCCACCCTGTGTTCTAGTGTGACTGTTAATGCACCTTCTCAAGTTCAATTTTACAGATAAGGAAAGTGAGGCAAACAGGGTGAAGTTACTTCCCAAGGTCATATATCTACTAGATTCCTAAGGCCAGATATAAATGCAAGTCTTTCTGACTCTATGTTTGGCACTCTATCCACTGGGTCTTTTCTGACCCTAGCTACCAGCTTTTGACAAAGTGATATTGAGATGATAAACTTTCCTCTGGAATGGGGTAGTGGATGGGGAATAGAGACTTAACAGGGAGGGAGACCAGTAAACTCTATTGCTAGTTTTTATATGAATTAACGAAAAAATGAAAGGATAAATAAGTAAAATAGATACAAAAGCATTTTAACACTTACTATATGCCAAGCCCTATTCTACATTCTGAGGGTACATACAGAAAAAGGGATACAGCCTCTGACCTCAAGAAACTTATATTCTGATAGTAGAAGATAACACATATAGGGAAATTGTTGTCAGGGAAGAGTGTTTCAGTCCGGGAAGTCATAGGGATAATAAGTTGAATAATAGTAGGACAGTTCATTGACATGTCACTTTCAGAGTCAATAATATAATATTTAATTATAATTCTTAGAGCAAGAGATGTAAAGGATATGAAGGCAAGGCAGAAAATGGCTAGCAGGAAGATTATGACACATGGTCCTAGGGAGTACAGAACTGAATGATTTCGCTCCGGTTTCTGGAGGTCTGCTTTTCAATCAATCAATAATTGAACAGCAAATGGCATTTTCAGGAACAGGTAGTACAGTCCCAGGAAATCCAGTGCTGAGTATAGAGTTGAAATGAACCTCCATTTGCTTCCTTTGCAAGTATCCTTCTCCTTTTTAGGGCAGGAGAAAAGAGGGAAGGAAACACAAATCTCCTTGCTGAGTCACCTAACAAATGAATGTGAAATCACATGACCATGCATTTTGATTTGGCGGCTTCTCTTTTTCAGCAGAGCAAAGCAGCCATATGGCCCACATTATGGCCTTTCCATTTACACAACAATTTAATATGCCTGGTTCATGATGAAATACCAGCTCCCAGCTGGGAAATTAAAGCAGCATTCAGCTCTTCTCAGCAGGAAAGCCACAATTGGATATATTCTGTAAGCTGGATTCTGCAACAGCCAAGGGAATGACTTGTTATAGCTAGGGAGCCCAGTTGGACTTGTTAAAACAAGTGTTTCAGCACACAAATACTCAGCCTCTTTAGGATTTTGTACAGATAGATCACTGTCCTCAGTGTTGTTTGATGATGAAAAATATTACCATCAACTAAACATAGTCTTATATAATCTTGATAAAGTGAATATGAGGTGATGATTCCTCTAAATTGTGAGAGGCACATGAAGTTTCATTACTGCTTTACAGAAGGAGGGCAGGAAAGAATCAAGGAAGAGAAGGAGATTAGAAGGAAGTAAGAAAGGAAGGAAAGAAGGAAGGAAAGGGAAAAGCAAGGAGAAACTAATTTAGTACCTCTTCCGTTCCAAGCACTGTTCCAAGTATGCATAAAAAGTGAGAAATATCTTCCCTTGAGAAGCTGAAATGCTAATAGAGGTAGACAATACTTCCTGGGCAAGTCACTCTGGGCAAATCACTTAACCTCTTTCGATCTCAGTCTCTTCATCTATAAATGATAGTCGTAACACTTAACTTACAAGGCTGTTGCAAGAATCAGATGAGATAATGTGTAAAGTCCTATGAAAACCTGAAAGCACTGTACAGAATAAATTCAATTTTTTTAGAACTTGGGCTCCATTTAATTTTCTTTTTTTCCAGAAAATTGATTATTATAATAACCTAAAGAGAAAACCATCTGGTTCCAGGGTTTCATTTAAAGGATAGACTAGAATTTTGGTGCTTTAAAAATATCTTGCAATACTTTCCTTTTCAATGTAGTCGCTCATATGTTTGAAGTTCCTGTGATGTGGAGACAGGTGATGTCTTAGAAGACTTCTCTTGGTTTGAACATCCACCTCAGAAACCTATGCAAGATTATCCCACTGGACAAATCAGTAGGATGCCACCAACTTCTCACTTACATGACACATTGGCTGCAATGTGCCACAAGGAAATTCGTTGAAAGAAAAAATTAAATTATAAAAGAAATCATAAAATAAAGCCTTCATGTCCTGATAATAAAGTAATGTAGATGGAGTGCAGGATATCAGAGTTAAAGAGGCTTGAGTTCAAGTACTAGTCCTGCCACTTATTACTCATGTGACCTTGTATTAAGGATTTCACCTTCCTTTCTTTCTCTTAGTTCTTGTTTCTTATTCTTAGTTTTCTCCTGTAGAAAGTGACAGGATTGGATTAGTTGATCTCTCAGGTCCTACCCAGCTTGAAATCTTATGGGCCCAAGTGCTTCTCTCTCTGTATTGATAGTTCTTACATGAAGGATATTTTCATATCAGGCTGCTTTATCCCCATCCTCTAATGTGTTCGCAATTCCAGACTGGACTGCTCACACCACTACATAATGGCTCTCTGAGTCCCCTTTACTGGTGTGACTATTTACTCCATTGGCAAGGTCAATTATGCTATATTCTTCTGGTAGTGTGGCCTCTCTCCTGGTGTCTGACCTCCATGTCATTTATTATCATCCATAGGTGCTCTGAGTTTCAGCAGAAGCCTATGAGGTCTCTTGATTTAAACTTTTATAACTGCTCTTTCAGCAGACTACATTACTCTCTAAGCAGAGCTGTGACAAATCAAGGGATTTTTCTCTTGAGACTATTTTATTGTTTATAAAGAATTGTAAATTTAGAGCCAGAAAGAACCATAAACGTAGGGGACAAGAAAAGGCCGTCATGACTAAAGCTAATATTATGTACTGTGGAGTGGTGTAGATAAAGTTAGCGCGTGAGATATTCAGGGGAGAGAAGACAAAAAAGTTTTGTTTTTTTTTTTAAGAGGAAGAATTCACAGCATTCTACAGACAAAAGAAAGACAAAAATAAAAAGAGGTCAAAGGTTTGTATGTATGTGTGGGAGATTTTTCTGTATTTTTATAAAACGAGAAAAATCTCTTGTTTTCTTTAACATAACACCAATATGCAATAATGCTCCCTTTTATGGACCAAACTGAATCCCAGTTGTTGAAAATTTCACAACTCATTTTGCTTTTTTCACTTTTGCTTCCTGTGCTATCTGTGACGCATTAGTTTTTCACCAGATTGTTGCTTCAAGGCGATTATATACAATTAAAGCTATCTTTCCAGTTTACTTCCAATCTTCAGTCAAATGTTAATATGGCATTGCAGTTATATAATAAGAGAAGATATCTTTGATGACCCTGAGTTAGCAAATGGGGCAATAGAGTCTTCATAGATTCTACAACACTGATTTAGACTTTATTTTTTTTCTTCTGTAAAATTGATTCCTTCTTTGTTTTTCAAGTTATTTTTCAAGTGCATTTTGCTAAAATCTTTTAGGAAATACACAGACGAAGAGCATTAAGAATACGTATGGAATTAATTGTAGAGCATTTTTCTAGACATTGTGAAATACCAAATCACCAGTGGTAGCAGTGAAGGGAACGGTAGCGTCACCTCTAACTCAGTCTAAGGAAGCAAATATTTTGCTGCTCTTTTCTCCTTGAAAATTCCACCTTCTGGGGGGCGGAGCCAAGATGGCGGAGTAGAAGGACGCACATTCACGAGCTCCGAACCCACAACCCATGGAATTGAGGTAAAAGGAGAGCCCCATAAATTCTGAATCTCTGCAGGGGGTGCACAAACATAGGGGAAGAGATTTCCGTTCCACTGAACCCTGGAGAGCCGTCCCCGGGGTCCATCGCAGCCAGGAAAGCGGACCCCACCCCCACCCCTGGCCGCGACCCAGAGAAGCTGACCTGAGCAGACTTCTGAGAGGAAAGCTCCGGGAGAATCTCCGGTAGCCGGGAAAGTCCCTCTGCCCACAGAAGCTAAAGGTCAGTTAAAAAGAAGCCTGCGCTAGGGGAGGGGAGCGGGCCCCCTCGGGAGGAAGCGGCGGCGGCAGAGACGGGGGCAGGAAGCGGCGGAGGCAGAGACGGGGGCAGGAAGCGGCGGAGGCAGAGACGGGGGCAGGAAGCGGCGGAGGCAGAGACGGGGGCAGGAAGCGGCGGAGGCAGAGGCGTGGGCGGGCGGCTGAGGCGGCAGCGGCCCGGGACTCAGGAATCCCCCAGCAGCAGGTAGGATCTTCAATACTGAAGGTCTTTCCAACCTGAGGGAGCCGAGCAGGGGAGAGGGCCCTGCCCCCACCCCGCTCTACTGCTGAACGCCTCTGAATAAAACCCCCAAGGGAGCTGAGCACAGCAGGCGGGGCCCCCCACCCCACCCCCACCCGCTCTGTTCCTGAAAGTCGCTTCAGAAAGCCCCTGAGGGCCCAAGCTAGGAAGCGGCCCTGCCCCCACCCTGCGCCAGAACTAAAGCTTGCCGCGGGAAAGCGCATTTGAATCTCAGAGGCCAAGGACTAGCTGGGCGGATCCAGGCGGAGGTGGAAAGGAATCTCAGAAGTCAAGTAACTGGCTGGGAAAATGCCTAGAAAGGGAAAGAAAAATAAGACTTTAGAGAGTTTTTTCCAACAAATGCAAATGATCCCGACCTTCGGATCTGATGGGGAGGACGAGGACGTATTTTTTCCATCAGGGAAAGATGTGGAGGGCGGGGCCTCAGTACCCCAGACACCCCAGGGGGGTGTTGGGTGGGCTCAGGCCTTGGAAGAGCTTAAAAAGGATTTTGAAAAGCAAGTTAGACAGGTGGAGGAAAGACTGGGAAGAGAAATGACAAAGATGCAAGAAGAGTATGAAAAAAAGGTCAATATCTTGGTAAAGGAGTCCCAAAAAAATGCTGAGGAAATTAACACCTTGAAAAATAGGCTCACTCAATTGGCAAAAGAGGTTCAAAAAGCCAATGAGGAGAAGAATGCATTCAAAAGCAGAATGAGCCAAATGGAAAAAGAGGCTCAAAAGCTCACTGAATTTAATAGTTCTCTCAAAATTAGAATGGAACAGATGGAGTCTAATGACTTTATGAGAAACCAAGAAATCACCAAACAAAACCAAAAGAATGATAAAATGGAAGAGAATGTGAAATATCTCATGGGAAAAACAACTGACCTGGAAAATAGATCAAGGAGAGACAACTTAAAAATTATGGGACTACCTGAAAGCCATGATCAAAAAAAGAGCCTAGACATCGTCTTGCATGAAATTATCAAGGAAAACTGCCCTGACATTCTAGGACCAGAGGGCAAAATAAGTATTGAAAGAATCCATCGATCACCACCTGAAAGAGATCCAAAAAGAGAAACTCCTAGGAACATTGTGGCCAAATTCCAGAACTCCCAGCTCAAGGAAAAAATCTTGCAAGCAGCCAGAAACAAACAATTCCAGTACTGTGGAAATATAATCAGGATAACCCAAGATCTAGCAGCTTCTACATTAAGGGATCGAAGGGCGTGGAATAGGATATTCCAGAAGGCAAAGGAACTAGGACTCAAACCAAGAATCACCTACCCAGCTAAACTGAGTATAATACTTCAAGGGAAAATATGGTCTTTCAATGAAATAGAGGACTTTCAATCATTCTTAATGAAAAGACCAGAGCTGAAAAGAAAATTTGACTTTCAAACACAAGAATGAGAGGAAGCATGCAAAAGTAAACAGCAAGGAGAAGTATTAAGGGACTTACCAGAAATGAACTGTTTGCATTCATACAGGGAAGGACAATATTTCTAACTCTTAAAACTTTTCAGTATCTGGGTGGTTGGTGGGATCACACATACACATGTACACGCATGCACACACATACACACATGCATTCACATGCAGAGACAGAGAGCACAGATTGAACTGAATAGGATGGGACCATACCTTAAAAGAAATTAAGGTAAATGGTGAGAGAGAAATGTAGTGAGAGGAAAGAGGGGGAAATGGAAGGGGGTAACTATATGTCATTTAAGAGGCAAGTAGGAGATGTTTTTAGTGGAGGGAAAAAGAGGAGAGCTGAGGGAAAAAAAAAAAACAAACAAACAAACAAAAGTTTACCCTCATCACATTTGACTAAACGAAGGAGTGAAATGCACACTCATTTTGGTATGAAAACCTATCTTACAGTATAAGAAAGCGGGGGAGAAGGAGATATTGGGGGGGGGGGATGATGGAAGGGAGGGCAAAGGGAGGAGGGAGTAATTGAAAGTCAACACTTGGGGAGGGACAGGATCAAAGGACAGAAGAGAAACAATGAGGGGCAGGTTAAGAGGGATGGCAATTCAGTTAGTCTTACACAACACGACTATCAGGAAGGTCACTTGCAAAGCTACACAGATATGGCCTATAATAAATTGCCTGCCGTACCAAAGGGAATGGATGGGGAGGGAGGGATGGGGAGAATTTGGAACTCAAAGTTTCAGGAACAATTGTTTAGTATTGTTGTTGCAACTAGGAAAGAAGACATACAGTTAATGAGGAATAGAAAGTCATCCGGCCCTACAGGAGAAAAGAGAAGATAGAGACAAGGGAAGGGAGGGATGACAGAAGAGAGGACAGATTGAAGATAGGGAAAATTAGATTGCTTGGGGTATTGGGGTGGGGGGAGGGGAGAAAAGGGGAGAAAATTTGGAACCCAAAAATTTGTGAAAATGAATGTAAAAAGCTAAATAAATAAATAAATTAAAAAAAAAAAAAAAAAAAAAAAAAAAAAGAAAATTCCACCTTCTTTGTTTCCTGGATGTGCTTTTTCTCTGGCAAACTGTACATAAGCAGGTTTTTATTTCTTGATCCTTTTTTTCCCTACAAAATAATTAAGCAAAATTTTCTTCTGGTCCTTGTCAAATTAGTTATATATTAAAATTAAAATAATCACTTTGCTTTACAATTAGTCTTTATTTGACCTTGTATGACCTTGATCAAGTCGCTTAACTTACTTGGGCTTTCGTTTCCTTATCTATAAAACGATAGGGTTGGACTTAATGTCTTATAAGTTCTTTTTTTCATATCTAGTTCTACCATGATCTTATGAATATTTGACCATGCTAAATGTGCCACTGTCAGGGAATGTAACTCCAACAAAATCCTAGTCTCATGAATCATCATGGCATGGAGGTGGCCCTGGGACCTCAATAATTCAGCCAAAAGCGTTGATGCTCAAAAGACTTTGTGAGTGAGTCCAAGGATGTTCTGTCATGGAAGGTCCAGCCTTTCTATGATTAGAAAGATGTATCATTAGGCTGACATTTTGCGCCATAGTTCTTGAAAATCTTCCACTATGTAGTAGGAGGGCTATATTCTTTGTCAGAGAAGAGCACTCACATGGACAGAATTCTGAGTCCTTGAAGAATTTAAGTTACTAAGTACGTAGCAGTAGGCTTAGCTTTGGCAGTATGGAAAGAAACTACTTTGACCATTGTGATGACACCATTACAATGATGACCTTGCAAAGGATGGTGCTTAATTGGGATCCCTTAGGATCTTTATGTAATATAGAATGTAAAGTCCTAAGCTTATAAAAAGCAAGTATGGAAAATATTAACTCTGTCCTGTTTCCTTTACTGCTAAGATTCATGGACAAAGGTTTAAGGCTTTTTCTTTCTTTTTTTACTCAATCCTTTTCTGCATTCTCTAAGCATATTTACAATAATTTCAAGCTACAATGTTTTTTCCTAAAGTTTTTCCTTGTATTTGGAAGCAGGATTTAATAGCAATTTTAAAAAAAAATCATATTTAATTCTTGTTCACATGTATAGGATTCAGCGAGACATCCAGGATTTAAGCTTGTCATTAGAGCTCAAATTATTTTTCTCCCAAAGAACCTTTGGTGCCCCAAGTGGTTAAGAAAGGAGTCATCTTTCTCAGTCTTCAAAGTAAATATGTTACCAAATATTATGGAATTAATCTTTAAAAGATGTACCTCCTCCAGTACCTAGCATAAAGTGAGTGCATATTTATACCCTGTCAAATTGAATTGCAAACCTTTCCTCCTTCAATATTCCTAAATTCCTTCTAGACTGGCTCAGGTGGTCCCTTCTGTATTAGGTGAAAACAATTCATATCCATTCAGGTATTTTCTCTCTCCCTCTTGAAATTACTTTGTAAATGGTTTGCATTATATCTATATCATATCTATATCTATATACATGTGTATGTATAAACATATACATATATATATATTAACACTCATGCATATATGTGTGTGTGTGTGTTATTCAAGGTGTACAATAGAGGCTCCTTGAAAGCAGGTACTAATTTATTTTCCTTTCATGTAGCAGACACCTACATGCTACATGATTGAGTTTGCTCAATCACTTCCCTGTGACTTGGAGCCTTTTTCCATCTTCTAAGGCTTCATTTTGAATCCAGAGTTCTGAAGCAGAGGTTTCTGTATTATACAAGTATTAAATAAGCATCAGTCTTGCTTTTAGCATTGGCCAAGTTTGAGCTTACACTTGTCAAGCTCCCATACACAGGATACCTTTTATGTGATTGGAAGAATCAGCAGAAAGAAATCAAGAGCAGCATTAATCAAATCAGTATAAAACCTTGATTAAAGGCTGTGGGGAGATACAAAGAAAATAGAAAGGAGAGTGGGAACTTGAAACTGACAGTGTAACTGAGTCTAACTAGCTACAGACTTTGCTGCTTGCTGTGTGATTTTGGACAAATGTTGTAGCCTCTCCAGGTAATCCTGGTGTGGAGGAAGATATAAAAGAAATGAAAGTGGCCATCACACCCTGTGGAAATTTGTAACTAAGGAATCAAGGAAAGTACTTGAGGGTTGTAATTCATAGCTTAGTCTCACTGGTTGGTCATGCACAGTACATTTAGTGATGGAGTCCTTGACCATTTGGAAGAGATTTCAGAGTAATTTGCCTCTTTTAAATTGCAAGTGGCAATTTTCTTGGCAGAGATAGAAGAGATTCAATTCATGCCAATATTTCTGAAATACGAAAAAGGTGTGTGAATCTGTCCTAGCAAAATAGCAAAAACTATTTAGGATTGGACTATAGAAAAAGAAGATTCTGCCAGAAATGCAGTTATTTGAACATTTTCAGTTCTTAAAATATTAATAAGCATCAGAGTAGACAAAATTCAGCTTAGAGCTGTAAGATGTGCAGACCATTATGTGGGTCTCTGGACAATTATTTTACCTGTACTGTGCAGAATGAGTGCTCAGAAACTCAAATTCATCCAATCCTGCACACTGAACATTCTTTGAGTTGTTCAACATATTCTCATTTCTAAAGAATGCAAAAAATTGAAAGTGATCATCCCCACCTTCTTGGAACTTGGAGCTCAAGAAGCAAGCTATGAGTCTTATGTTAGATTTGGTAGAAGTATATTAAGACCTAAAGCGACTAATCAGTTTGTTGAAAGTCAGACAAGTAGTGGTTACTCAGCAATTAAGAGATAATGGAAATAACATGTGATTTAAAATGTTCAGCCAATGGAAAAGGTCGACATATATTTGACTACCCATGGACTATTCTACTTATTGGAAATGACGCCTAGAATGGAAGATTTGAAAGGAGGGGACTGAAATCAGTATTTAAAGATCTAAGGGGCCACATGTAGACTTGAGGTTATGGGTTCCCTACCCCTGCCCTAGAGAGTTGAGGCGACCTGCTCAAGGGTACATATCTAGGTTTATTTAATAGCTTTTTAAAATATTTTTCCAATTTCATATAAAGAAAATTTTTAATGTTCATTTTTCAAAAAAAATGAGCTTCAAATTATCTAGTATTAATTCTACTTAGACTAACATTTTAGAATGACTAGGTTCAAGTTCACAGGACTTGGAAGGCCAGGTTAGCATTATGGCAACCCTGTCACCAGAAACAGAGTGACCACTTCCTTCCTCTTTTGAGATGGAAGAAAGAAGGAAAATAAGCATTTATTAGATGCCTACTATGTACCAGGCACTGTGCAAAGTGCTTTAAAAAATATTGTCCCTTTCTATCCTCACAAAAACACTGAAAAGTAGGTGCTATTGTTATCCTCATTTTACAGCTGAGGCAACTGAGGCAGACAGAAGTTAAAGCACTACTTGCTCAGGGTCACATAGCCTGAATATAGGTCTTTCTGACTCCAGACTCAGCACTTTATCTACCTATATTCACCTACCTATGCCTTTAAGTAGTAGAAGATTATACTTTGTTTAGCATGGAAATAAAACCATCCTTGGATGCCCTTTTTTCTGCTTTTGTACAGTGATATTCACAGAAGTACAAATTTCCTAGCTAGCTAGTCTAGGTGAAATGTTACTCTCTTTGGCATCCCAACATAGGTCTCTTCAGTTTGCCAAGGGTTACAGCTCGTCTTCCTTTTCCTTCACACTGATGTATGACAGCATATATGTGAACGGAGACAGTGTGGGTTGAGTCCATTTCTTCTACTTATATTTCTGAGCTTCACTTCTCTATCACTAAGTTGTACTTTACAGAATTTAAATCAGTGGAGAGAGTGTTCTATCTGTTGTTACTCCTTTTGGATGGTTGCTTTGAGATTTCTTGATGTTCTTTGATCATAGATATATTTATAAAATAATCCCTTGACATATAGCCCTTTGTTATTTGCTCTCTCTCCCACTTTCCCTCTCTCATTCTTTCCATCTTTTTCTCTATTTCCCTCTTTCTTATCTCTCTATTCTTCCATCTCTCTCTTTTTTTGAGGAGATGGGATGAAGAAAAGGGGAGATGATTGTACATATCCCAAATAAGAATTTTGTAGATGCATCACCCTATAGCAAAACTGTCTTAAAATGCTGGACAGAAAACTCGTGTGTGTGTGTGCACATGTGTGTGCTCACGTATATGCGATTTTTTAATAAAAATCCTAAAGAGGTTTCTTACCTTTATGTATGTAGGAGAGTTACTCAAACTTTCCATTGTTCAGGCCAGTCAGACAGTTGCCTTTAGAGATTTATTAAGCTATGACAGTAAAACTGACTCATACATCAATCAGTTAGCAAAAATAAGTATTTATTAGGCACCTACTATGTGCTAAGTATTGTGCTAGTTGCTGGAGATTCAAAAGGAAAACTGAGACACTTCTTACATTTAAGGAACTAATTGAATTCCACATGCATGAATATGTTTTTTATATCTTTCTCAATGTGTTTATAGTTGATATGAATGATTAAAAGTGAGATCTCCTTCCTGTGTTTATGACTAATTCTTCCAAGAGTAGCTCTGCTCTATTTACTGAAAAATAGTTTTGCCAAAATATGTTTCATGTCTATGTAGCTGTAGAGTACTTCATTTGATTTCGCAGATTTTTGAGAATCCCACCTAAATCTCTTTACAATTCAGTCAGTTTTCATTTTCTGTTAATAGTAATTAAAATGAATATACTTTTGATTTTCTTTTGACATGTCTTTTTGATAAAAAAAAATGAATTCTTCAGCTTATCCTGTAAAGCTCTTTAGTAAATTGTTATTACCTGAAACTTGGCTAGTAGAGATCTAATGACTTTATGAGTATATGCATATGTATACACAGGCATGTGTAAGTGTGCAGTATTTCTAGTATGTTCAAATGGCATTTTTTTATTTGGAAAGTAAATAGCATTCCTCTTAAACTATCTGGAATCACTTCTAAGAAACTACTAAATTAAAATACAACTTCCAAAGGTTTATTCTAGATCTGTTGTCATGTAATAACTATTCTTTGACCATCTGTCATAAAAACCCTCAAAGTTGAACACAGGCACAGATGAAGCTCATTTTGTTATTTTGAACTTTTATCAATTGAATGGGAAGATGAATGATATGGCTTGTATGTCTTTCACCTTAATGGTTCTTGTTTCATTATATTCATACTAATATGATTGTTCAGTTTCATATGCTAGATTTCATTCCAGACTTCGGCTCCATTTGTTACTTCAGGAAGTAGTGGGTTAGATGTCCTTAAACAATGGACATCAACTAAAAAGTAACATATCAAAGTAGGAGTAATTGAAATAGTATTGAAAAATAGACTTTGAAATGAAGTATTCTACCCTTATTGACTAGGGAAGCATGCAGTGATCAATTTTTCTGTGTATTACAAGTATGTTGAGTTGTCCGAGGATACTGAGAGGTGCAATTTGAGGTCTTAAAAAGTTGCCTGCTGATGAAACCTCAGTTATGTAAATTGATCTTCGCCAGTTGCTAGTGCCCTCCCTCCTAAACTACCTTGTGTTTCACAACTTTGAGTATACTTGTATTTGTCCATTTTTATATTTATGCTTTTATTTGTGCATATATTCCCCATTACAATGTAAGCTTCTTGCAATTTAGGATCCATCCATAGCATGTAGTACACTCTTGGCACATAGTAAGATATCAATCATTCCTTGTTGATAGATTGATTAAACGCAGGTCATCCCAATTTCACGGTTGGCTCTTTATCTGCCAGAGCATGTTGCTACTCTAGTACACATTTGGTTCTATTTTAGAACATGGTTTTTCTGTGTATCTATATTCAATTAAATTCAATTTAGCAAGTACTTATTAGGCAACTATAAGTTTCAACTACTGGGCTAGGTGATGGAGATACAAAGATCTGAATGAAAAGAGCTTCTGCCTTTGAGGAACTCATATTCTAGTGAAAGGGGAGGCAACATGCACACTGAGAAGTAAATATAAAATGTACAAAATAAAAGCAAAATGACTTCAGCCATGGGAGAATCTTAGAAAACATACTAGAGAATCAGAAAAGGCCTTGTGTAACCGGTGGCCCTTGAGAGGAACCATGAATGGAGAAAAGGATTCCTAAAAATGTAGGTAGAGAGCATGGTATTGCAGTCATGGGGCAACAGTCTAAACAAAGGCACAAAGGACAGAGATGGGATTCCCAAGCAAGGAAATGCTTGGGACTGAAAATGTATGGGAGGTGACACTGTTCTGGAAATGCTTGATCCTTCTTTGCAATACTGCTTTAACTTTACTGTACTAGTTTATAAATTTATAAAGGGATCACAGACAAAGTATTGTCAGTTTTCATCTCTATATCTTCAAGGTCTCAAACGTAGGAGGCACACTTATGAAAGTCTTTGGGAAGTGAATTTTGCTAGAGGGGAATTAAAAGAGTACTAAGTACAATGAGGAGTCACTCAGAAGTGACACTAAGCTGTTTAAATAATGAGCAACAGCTTGAAAAGAAAGATGAGGGAAGAGAAGAGGGAGTATTAAAACTGGATCATTCACTGCCCCTGATCATTTCAAGATGTGATGTTATGTAATGTTATATAAAGCAGGAAAGAAAAGTGGGAGCCAGATTGTGAAGGACCGTTAAGTGTCAAACTGAGGATTTTATATTGTCTTCTATAAGCAATAGGGAGGCATTGGCACTTGTTTTCAGCTCTGAGGGAGATACTAGTCTTTTCTTTTTTTTTTCATTGATATTGAAATTTGTATGAAATGGCTTGATTAATTAGATCCAGGCTGTACAAATTCTAATGTTGGAGGTTTTTAAGTGAAATATTTTTTTCATCCCTTTTTCTCATCCTAAAAGTTTCTCAATCACTTGCTTCCTTCTAACAATTTTTTCCATCACTTCTCTTATCTTGTCCTTCCAAGTTATAACCTCTTTCCTGCCTCTCCTAGAAGCTGTACTGACCCTTAATTTCTGTCAGTTTCTAAAAGAGCAAAACTACAGGGGGTAGTATGCAAGTGGTATGCTAACTATACTTTAAAAGAAAACACTTCGTGCCTTCTCTCTACCCATTCAATACATCAAATTTGAGTTATTTGGGTTATTTTTCTATGCCTTATATATTTGATACATTAATTTTAAAATGTAGTTGAAATGTTGTAAAATACCTCATGATACTTAATTTGTCATGCATTCATCCGTACAAATAAATATTTTCTTTAAATATAACTCAGGTATATCATTTTTTCCATTGTTTTCCATTTTAATGGTGTATGTATTTTATGGAAATCCTATAATAAATTTAATGTAGAATTATTTAAACCAATTGTTGTTAGAAAGTCATACTATATACACCCCAATTTTCTGCTTAAATGGAGAATCTAACCATAACCCGATCTAACTCTTATGTAAATATCCTTTCCTTAAATATTTGTATATCTTCATATGTGTTCATCCAATCTCTACTCTCACCTCTAGCTCGTTCAATATAGTCTTCATTGAAGAGCAAGTACAACTGACTTAAAACACTTTAAGAATTTTAAACTATCCTTTTCCAAGTTAAGCTGACTCTCTTAAAACTCACCAGATACTTTTCTAAAAAGATTGTGTCTTATTAAAGCAAGCTACATATCATGCTTCATCTCTACAGAGTTTTTTTTAGATAACACTTATACTTTATTTTTTGACTAGTTTATCTAATGTTCTTTTATCTTCCTGCCTTTGTACCCTCCATATTCTCTAAGAAGTAAAATATCTAATTAAATCTAGGATTCATTGAGATAGCACCAAAGAGTACCACTTGTGCTTAAATATTCCATCCCTATTGAATTTTTCCTTTCTTTTGGGCATTTAAAAATAGGTAGATTTATTTGGGGAGTTGGTAATTACAAGTTATGTTACACAACACCCTTTACAGCCTTCCAGCTCTTCCTTCTTTTCTGCAATTCCATTGACTTATTTTTTTTCCCTTAGAGGTTGCAATATATATATATATATATATATATATATATATATATATATATATATATATATATATATATTAATTCCTTTAAAGTGGTTAGGTACTAAAGAAAATGTCTTTCTGTTTTTCCTCATGTTAGTTTTTGAGACATTTCCAGCTTCTCTTGAGCTACCCATTTACTGTTAGTTCCTGACAGCCTTCTAGTTTTTATGTACTTGCATTCACAATAATGTTATGAGAATGTCAAATTCAAATTCAGTGCTTTTAAAAACCCTATAACCTATAACAATATGTTCATGGCAATATATTAGGGATAGTTTGAATTTCATTTTCAGTTCCTTAAGTTTTAACCAGAAAATAATTTTATTTACAACTTGATCCACATTAGTACACTTCAACTCAATTTCATTAAACATTTATTAAATATCTACCATAAAGGGCTATTCTAGATCTCAGGATATAAATAAAAGAAAAGATATGTGTGCTCTCAAGGAGCTAACAAGTTGCTGCAGTGAATGTGAAGGATACAATCTGTATAGAGATAAGTAAATACAAAGTATCCAACAAAATAATACTTGAATTTCAAGAGGAATTAATAAATAATGGGATTCAAGAAAGGTCTTAATAATGTAATTTTATGTTTCTGTGATGATTCTGTGTGTTGCTGGGCCTCAGATCATTATTCTATAATAGTACTATACAGGTACAATAATGCAGAGAATAATGGGCCGGGAGAATCTTCCTAGTATAAGGTGAATAAAGAACTCTCCCTCCCTCTCTCTCCTTCCCTCCCCTCTCTCTCCCTCTCTCTCTCTTTCTCTCTCTCTCTCTCTCTCTCTCTCTCTCTCTCTCTCTCTCTCTCTCTCTCTCTCTCTCTCACACACACACACTCACACAATCCAGTTGATCAAAAGACCCTCTTAATCAAGGCTTTTATTGTAAAGTATTTTAAAAGATTTCAGTCAACTATTACTTAAAAGGGGATGGGAGTAGGGGAGGAATAGACTATAAAGGTATTCTTTTCTATATCACCAGCAGAAAGACTCTGGGATTGCACCTTTCATGGAATTGAGATCCTTATTGACCAACTAGGTCAAAACCCAAGAAAGATTTTTTTTTCTTTAGTAAAAAGTAATTTTCCTGAATTGTCAGGATATTTGACCCAACTCTTTACTTTAGCTATATTAAGAAGCCTAAGTATATGTAGATTAGCTCAGAAACACTATCACCTCCCCCAAAAAATAATGTTCATATAAAATTATTTGCTTGTATGATTAAATTAGTTTATTTCAGATAGAAAATTGCTACTAAGGGCTTTTTTTTTAAATCATGGGGTATGGGGAAAACAGTCAACTTTATCCTTATCTCTAAAACTACCTTCTCCAATCACATAGAGCTTCTTTTCTTTGATTGCTTTTTCAACTCAGATTTACTTTATTATTAAGAAGAACTTCTGTAATATATTCTTTTAAAATTTTACTTCCCATAGAATCAGTAAGTGAATCAAATTCACATTTGCTCTTGCTACATGGATCTGCCAAATCACATATAACATTTAGCTAAATGCTGATTGATACTTTTTTCTGTCAGTGATGCACATGAGGGGAATTGTGGGATAATGTTGATATGTTAGAACCTGGTGGAACCCCAATCCCTCACGAGCATCCCACAGAGATTTAAAAATGTAACAGAAGAAAAATAATAAAGAAATCAAAGCAGGTCAACACAAACTCCTCTGTCTAGTGCAGGAGTACATAGAAATGGCTCCTATTGTTCTGTGCAAAAGTACAAGAGAAACAAATTACAGTAAGTGTAAGGCCAATTTTAAAACAGCCTGATCCCATGCAGACCAGAGAGCAGTGACCATTGCAGGGCAATTTGTGTGCTCCAGAGTTGGCAGATAACAAGGCCAGGGAAACCTCTAAGCAATCATTGCTAGAAACAATCTAGGAAGCTTGAAACTGAAACCCAGTAGGAAATACAGAGAATTCCTATAGAAGGAAAGCAGATGATGGGGGGAGGGGGGAGCAGAAGCAAAACAAAACTTATGATCTTCAGGGTGCAGTGGCAAAGCAGGGGGAAAGTCATATTCTTTTGTGTGATGTTCATTGATAAAATAATGTCAGTTTCTGATATTGAGCCATTTGACAGTACCAAGGACTCTGGTGGCAAGAACTTTCTTTTCTGAGTTTTCCATTGCTGTAATTGGAGATTAGGCAAGTGCTATAGTGCTCATAGA
The DNA here is from genome assembly GCA_023548195.1 of Bettongia penicillata ogilbyi. Taxonomy (NCBI): domain Eukaryota; kingdom Metazoa; phylum Chordata; class Mammalia; order Diprotodontia; family Potoroidae; genus Bettongia; species Bettongia penicillata. The sequence goes on along the minus strand of JAJHZJ010000522.1, from coordinate 3,308,911 downwards.
AAGAACTGAAATCTTGCAGTTCCTTATTTGGATTATGATAAAAAGATAGTGGGGCAGAGATTTTGGAGAAAATGTCATAATCATATGAATAGATTTGCTTCCATGGATTTGTCTGTTGAATATGTGTTACACAGAGAATGTGATTTTTGATGAAAACATTTTTTCAGGAGATTATTAAGCCATAGAAAAAGACAGCTGCTATCAGGTCAACATTTAAAAATGTGTTTGTTACCCAAGAGTCTAAAAGTGATCAATTTTTAGAAGGCAAATGCTTTTTAAGGACATTTATAATTTAACTTATTTGATTAACTTCTAAAAGGCAAATTGTAGATAGATTTAGATTCAAAAGGAGAAACTTATATTTGATAAGACACCACCTGTGTGTTGAAAAGTAGTCTAATGGATAGTTTTCTAATGGATTCTTTTTAATGTCCAAAAGTTTGGAAAGTTGAAATTTTATTTTTTTATTGCTATATTTTGGAAAGTTACAAAGCATACATAATTTAATCTTTTATATATGTACTTGGGCTAATAATACTTGTTCTTTCTATATCCAACAGATCTTTTAAAATTCAGTGAGATTATTTTAAAATTACTAAGATAAATGGGTTAATCATTATCAATTAACATTATCAAATGAACTTGTTGAAGAAAGATACAATGTAAATATGACAGTAGTCAGTCCAAAAACAAATTTGTAGCATTTTTTTTGATGTAGATAACTATAAAATTCATTCAAAATTCAATATTCCAAATTCTTAAAGTTCATACCATGTGCTTCCTGTTTCCCTCACATGTGATTTTGTGTATTTTCTTTAGAGTTTGCCCTGTGCATCCATTGAAATAGAAGTTATGCTTTTGTAGCTGTCTTACATAAGAACAAGGAAATTATTCCTATGCATGAGTGGAAAACAATGAGAAGAATAGGTAGATATAAGGAACTGGAGAGAGTCCAAAGGCAACTAATCGAGAAGAAATGATTCTCTTTTATTTATGTTTTTACTCTGACTTCCAGGATGTATAATAACACACTGTAAAGAAAGATAAGATATACACAGATAAATATTATATAAAATAGAATATGAGTATCATTTGAGAGAGAAATTACTTTCAGGTGGGTAGTTGAGGGAAGGTTTTATGGAGAAGGTAGTATTTCATCTGAATCATGAAGTGGGAGCAGGATGTTAACAGGTTAAAAAAATGTAAATCTTGGCTTTCTTTTCATTAGAAATAATTGTAGCAAATATCAGAAAAAAAACCAGATAAAAGGAATTCAATTCTAATTCCATTCAACAAATGCTCAGCAAATACTGAATCTGTATAAAGCTGTTAGTTGTTTTTAAAGCCAGAACATGGCACAACCTCTAATCATAAAGCACTTGCAACTTAAGAAAGAGTAAAGGTTGAACAGGACAAACTGTAATGAAAAGACAGAAGATTTTCTGTGAAGGAAATCAAAGCATAGTCATAACTAATTAGAATAGAAAAATGTTGATTCTAGTTTGGGAATCTTTCAGTGGCGTAGATAAAATGTAAGCAATGTGCTTAAGCAAGAAGGGGATGAAAAGGGGAGAAAAGGCATAAAGAAAAGCTTCAACATAGGCTCACACAGACCATGTGTATGAGGTGACAAATAGATGTGACTTGCCAGACTAGAGACAGTCAACCAAAAATGTAACAGAAGGGTAGGTCATCAGGAAATGTTAGAAATAGAATAAGAGGGACTCTGAAGCTTGTGATCAAGATGATCATCTATTTTGAGCTAACTAAGATAGATGCTTAGAGTTTGACTTGAAGCTTGTCAAGTTGAATTCTGAACATGACATCTTTGAAAGTGTCTGCTGATGACCTTAGTCTCAAATAGATTTGATTTGACCCTTAAATTGCAATCAGTAAGATTTTCAGGGGGCCTACTTCTTTGAAATATACACTGGAGATGCAAAGAGGATTATAAAAAAAAATTTCTGCCCTCAATGAGCTCATAACCCTGTTTGGTAGACAACACACACACACACACACACACACACACTCCATTTGATCCAATTACATGCAACTCACTGTGTTTGGTATTGCACATACGAAGTCAAAACTAAAGTGTTCCCTGCCCCTGCTATAGCTTACATTCTCTTGATAAAGAAAACTGACTTTGCAAAGCACTTTGGATAGAGGGCCACCCTTAATCCTCTCAATAGCTATGTAAAAGTACTGGTATTCCCCATTTTAGAGATAAAGAAATTGATGCTTAGAAAGTTTGAGCATCTTTCCCCAAATCTCTTTACCAAAGGCAGGTCATTCTTTATATATTAAGTTCTTATATATATTTATGAATTCTTATATATATTCCTTATATATATGTATATACACACATATACATACATACACACATATGTGTGTACATGCATGTATACACATATACATATATTTATATGTGTGTGCGTGTATGTATATATGGAAATAATTTATTTCTAGTTTCCAACATTCACTTCCATAAGATTTTGAGTTTAAAGTTTTATCACTCTCCCTCTCCTCTCCAAGGCAGTGGGAAATCTGATATAGACTTTATACATTCATATTAAACATATTTTCACATTGGTCATGATTTAAGGAAGAATTAGAACTAATAGGAGGAACCACAAGAAAGGAGAAACAAAACAACCAAAGAAAAGGAGAGTCAATTGTCTGCTTCTATTTGCATTCAGACTCCAAAGTTCTTTCTCCAGATGTGGACAACATTTTCCATCATGAGACTTTTGGAGTTGTCTTAGATCCTTGTGTTGCTGAGAAGAGATTAGTCTCTCAAAGTCAGTCATCACACGAACTGTGTCTGTGACTGTGACTATGTACAACATTCCCCTGGCTCTGTTCATTTGATTCAGCATCAGTTCACATACATCTTTCCAGGTTTTTCTGAAGTCTTCCTCCTCCACATTTCTTATAGCATAATAGTATTCCATTATATTCACATGCCATAATTTGTTCCATTCCCCAAATGATGAACATCCTCTTGATTTCCATTTCTTTGCCACCACAGAAAGAGCTGCTATAAATATTTTCGACTTTGTTTCTCATTTTTGTGATCTATTTGTGATACACACCTGGAAGCGGTATTTCTAGGTTGAAGAGTATGCTCATTTTTATAGCCCTTTGGGTATAGTTCCAAATTACCCTCCAGAATGGTTGTATCAGTTCACAACTACACCAACAATGCATCAGTACTCTAATTTTCTCACATCTCCAATATTTCTTGCTTTCCTTTTCTTTAATGTTAGCCAATCTGATAGGTGTGATGTGGTCCCTCAGAGTTGTTTTGATTTGCTTTTCTCTAATCAATAGTGGTGTAGATCATTTTTATATGACTCTAGATAGCTTTAATTTCTTCCTTTGAAAACTATCTGTTCTTTTGATCATTTATCAATTGAGGAATGACTTGTATTCTTATAAATTTGAGTCAATTCTCTATGTATTTTAGAAATGAGGCCTTTATCGGAGACACTGACTGTAAAAATTATTTCCCAGTTTTCTGATTCCTTTCTGATCTTGGTTTCATTGACTTTGTGCAAAAACTTCAATTTATTACAATCTACTCTCTATCTCTTGTTTGGTCATAAATTCTTCCCTTCTCCATAGATCTGACAGGTAAACTATTCCTTGCTCTTCTAGTGTACTTATAGTATCAGAAAGGCAGGTTATCCTTGACTCCAAAGTCCAGCACTTATTATTTTAGTATTCTCCTTTTTATCCAATGACATGTTTCAAAGGATGGTCAGATGGGACTGTGAATACAACATGGTCAGAGGATTGCTGGAGCCATCTCTAACTATCCTGAAAGATTAAATTGTTAAATTTTCAGTCTGAACAATTATTCTTTAGGAATAGCAAAAATTGCAAATGAGGACTTGATTCATTATTTGTATTGTCTAGATATAAGAAAGTAAAGAAAATGTTAATGAAGATTAGACTTAAAATTGTGTTCACAAATGTCCCCCTCAACCCCAGAAAGCCAGGCTGCTAAACATTTACCACATGTCTGGTATGATTTTAGGAGACAGAATGAAATCAATTGATTCATACAAAGATTAGCCAATGGCCTAGTCTGCATTAAGACTTTGATCTGATTAATAAGCCAGAAACTGAAAAGGGCTAATGACAAAATGAACATGCTGAAATATGATTCTTCCTATTATGCATAAGCAATATTAGAGATCAAAAGGTTATATCTAATGTGGAGAAAGGATTCGTTGTTTCTCAAGATGATTCAACACTGTGACTGGGGTCAGACTGTATTCATGGGTTTCAGATATCCAGGGGGAAAAGTGGGGAGGGGGGAATGAAGTTGTAAAAATTCAGAATTAAAATTGGAAAATACGTTAGAGATCATTTACCCCAGAGTATGAAACTGACAGTCAGAAAATTTAAGTGATTTCTCCAAAGTTAGGCAGTTGATAAGTTGTACTAGTTCTCTTTCATCTCAATGTGAACCCAAGTCATATGACTGCAAATCTCATGCATTGTCATTTGTACTATGTCATTGCCTGGCCTGATTGGATCATATTGTGTTTATTGCTGGGCAAAACATTTAAAAAGGATTAAAGTCAGGAAGGGATAAGAAATAGACTTGCGATTTCATCAATATAAGGAACTTCCAACTCAGTACAGCAGACACCCTTCTTTCTTCACAGTGGTCAACTACGACCCCCACCTCCCCAGCAACCATGTCATAGGGACCCACAGTTGGCATTGATCTTGGCACCACTTACTCCTGTGTGGGAGTCTTCCAATATGGGAAAGTGGAGATCACTGCTAATGACCAAGGAAGCAGGACCACCCCCAGCTATGTTGCCTTCACCAACACAGAATGTTTAATCGGTGATGCCACAAAGAATCAAGTTGCAATGAATCCCACCAACACAGTTTTTGATGCCAAACATCTGATTGGTCACAGATTTGATGATGCAGTTGTACAGTTAGACATGAAGCACTGGTCTTTTATGGTGGTGAATGACGCAGGCAGGCCTAAGGTCCAAGTGGAGTACAAAGGGGAGACCAAAAGTTTCTATCCAGAAGAAGTGTCTTCTAAGGTCTTGACCAAGATGAAAGAAATTGCTGAAGCTTACCATGGGAAAACTGTCACAAATGCCATCATCACAGTACCAGCCTATTTCAATGATTCCCAATGTCAGGCCACTAAAGATGCTGGAACCATCACTGGTCTCAATGTGCTCCGAATCATCAGTGAGCCAACTGCTGCTGCTATTGCTTATGGCTTGGACAAAAAGGTTGGTGCTGAGAAAAATACATTGATCTTTGACCTTGGAGGTGGCATTTTCAATGTCTCCATTCTCGCCATTGAAGATGGCATCTTTGTGGTCAAGTCCATGGTTGGGGATACCCATTTAAATGGGGAGGACTTTGACAATTGAATGGTCAACCATTTCATTACTGAGTTCAAGCAAAAGCACAAGAAGGATATCAGTGAGAAAAAGAGGGCTGTTTGCCATCTTCACATCACTTGTGAACATGCAAAACATACCCTCTCTTCTAGTACCCAGGCCAGTATTGAGATTGACCCACTCTATGAAGGTATGGACTTCTATCCATCAATCACTCGAGCCTGTTTTGAAGAGCTGAATGCTGATCTCTTCTATGGCACCCTGGACCCTGTGGAAAAGACCTTAAGAGCTAGATAAATCACAGATTCATGACATTGTCCTGGCAGGTGATTCCACTTGAATTCCCAAAATCCAGAAGCTTCTGCAAGACTTTTTCAATGACAAGGAGCTCAACAAGGGCATCAGTCCTGATGAGGCTGTTGCTTATGGTGCAGCTGTCCAGGTTGCCATTTTGTCTGGAGATAAATCTGAGAATGTGCAGGACTTGTTGCTGTTGAATGTCCCTCCTCTTTCCCTTGGAATTGAAACTGCTGGTGGAGTTATGACTGTTCTGATCAAATATAATACTACCATCCCCACCAGACAGACACAGCCATTTACCATCTATTTGGACAACCTACCTGGTATGCTTATTCAGGTTTATGAAGGTGAGAGGGCAATGACAAAGGATAACAACTTGCTTGGCAAATTTGAGCTCACAGGAATCCCCCCAGCACCTAGAGGTGTTCCTCAGATTGAAGTAACATTTAATATTGATGTAAATGGCATTCTCAGTGTTTCTGCTGTGGATAAGAGCACAAGCAAGGAGAACAAGATCACCATCGCCAATGATAAAGGACGTCTGAGCAAGGAAGACGTTGAGCATATGGTCCTGGAGGCTGAGAAATACAAAGCTGAAAGAGAAACAGAAAGACAAGGTATCTTCCAAGAATTCTCTTGAATCTTATGCTTTCAACATGAAGGCTACAGTAGAGGATGAAAAACCACAAGGCAAAGTTGCTGATGTAGACAAACAGAAGATCCGTGACAAATATAATGGAATAATCAATTGGCTGGATAAGAACCAGACTGCTGAGAAGGAAGAATTTGAGCATCAGCAGAAAGAGTTTGAGAAGGTCTGCAACCCCATCATGACTGAGTTCTAATAGAATGCAGGGGGCATGCCAGGAGGCACACCTGGTGGATTCTCAGGGGGTGGAGCAGCCCCATCTGGAGGCACCTCTTCTGGACCCACCATTGAAGAGGTGAACTAAACAACAGAAGAAAGAGCATTCCACACAGCTTTCCAAAAGCTGAAGGACTCAAAATTTGGAGCCAAGGCAGTAGCAGTTTAAAAGTAACATTTAAGCTACTCTGTAAATCTGGGCATTCTGAATACTTGAATGTGTGCAGAGGGAGAGAAGGGAACAGCGTTGCACTTTATCAGTACTGTAAACAAGTGGAAATGCAATTCTTGTCCTGGAGAGTAAAAGCTATTCAAAATTGGCTATATAGTTGGAGATATATATATATATATATGTATATATATATATATGTGCGTGTGTGTGTATATATATATATATATATATATATATATATATATATATATATATATATATGTATATGGAACTGCCAAAGGAGGGAATCCCCTTTACCATGATTTACAAGCAAATTCTCTCACATAAATATTTTTATATAGTTGACTAGAACATTGAAAGAATGATCATATTGTCCAGGGCCATGTAGCAAGTGTGTCTCTTGGATAGAACTTGAACACAAGTCTTCCTAGCATTAAGGCTGGCTCTCTATCCACAATGCATTATTACCTCCCAGTATGGTCAGTAGACGTCTTAAGATGTGTTAATAAGAAAAATGTGATGTGCTCAAGCCATAGTATAGTTGCATGACACAGATTCAAGAGTTTAGATGATGAGTTCAAATCTAGAGTTTGAATCACAGATTGTTTTTAATCTGCACTGGTGGAGTCAGTTTCCACATAGAAAACTCAGCATGGTGACAAAATCAAAGTTCCCTCAGATAACCATATATTGACAAATAGGATTATGCCCAGAAGGAAATGGTCAAGATGGTTAAAAACCTGAAATCTCTACCAAATAGAGATGAATCAGTTAAAGATGTTTACTCTATAACATATAATACAGAGGAATATGCTAGCTGTCTTCAAGCATTTGCAAGGTTGTTATACAGAATATACTTTAGAATACTAACATATGACTATATCTGTTATGGGTATCATCCATGAATTAAAAATATTAGAATGGAAAAGGCATTATCACAAATGAATATCTTTAACAGACCATATCCTGGCTACATGAAAAATTCTGAGAAAACAAGACTCAGCTGCATTTATTATTTCTTGAATATTAAAAAAAAATATCACAAGAAACACAAAACCCACTTGACTTGGCAAAATATAATAGAACCTTAAAGGATCTCTGTCTAGTAAGGAGACATCATCCATAAACTCACAGAAGATTCCCTCATAAATACAACCATGGAGGTTTCAAGAATCTTCTAATTATGAACAATGAATACCAATTGAGGCATGAAATAGGAAACTGTTGTCATGTCAAACTTACTTATCAGTATCATGGGAGATGTTCTGTGTCTTCTCCTTTTGGACTCAACACAGGACATAATAGATCATGAGATCATTCATGTAATTCTGCCTGTGGATGTTACTTCAATAATTTCATGAAAGCCCACAACTTTGCAAGATAGACTCAGAAAAACTCATAACCAATCCATAATTCAGTCTGTTTATTAATTAAGTTCTTGCTATGTGCCAAGCACTGTGTTAGACCCTGGAAATACAGACAGAAATGAAAACCTCCCTCTCCTCCAGGAACTTGTGTTATTGGGGGAGCAACTTGTCCATTTGAAAATATATACAGAATCCATCCAAGATACATGCAAGTTACTTTATTGGGGTAGAACACTAGCACCTGGGGAATCTAGAGAGACTACACGCAGAAGGCAATTTTGAGCTGAATCATGAAGTATGTAACTAATGCTACAAAGAGACAAGGAGGGAGTGAATTCTAGACCTCAGATACAACCTGTGAAAAAGTACGAAGACTAGAGGTATGTATGGAAGAGAAAGAGTGCTAATTTGAATAAATCGTTTAGTGTTCAAAGGGAAATAATATGGGATCAGATTTGAAAGATAAGTTTGGGTCAGAGTATGAAGGATTTTAAATTCTAAACGAAGGATTTTGTTTTTTAAACTAAAAGCAAAACAGCCATTAGAATGTGTAGATTATAGGTGTTGACGAAGTCAGGTCTGCACTTAAGAAAACTTGCATATTATTTAAAGAGAAAATTTATGCATGAGAAATCAAATAAAGAAAAAAGATGTATTCCCAGACTATGACACTCAACTGCATGATGGGTACATTGAGTTGGTGGTAGGGAGTTACCAGAGCCTAGAACCACTTGTTAAAATTTCAATGTAAAGCTTTACAATTCAGTAATCACCAATGACTACAAATAAAGGCTTTATTTATTTATTTCTATTGATGCTGATTGTTTAAACTTGAAAAAGTGTTACTATTGTTGATATTAATGCATACAATTATGTCTTGATTTTGCTCTATGTGCTCTGCATTGTAAGCCAATTCATTTCAATCTGTTCCAATGATTCACTGTTCCGTTTCCTGGCAAGTACCAGATAGGTTTGACTTTTATGACTTTGTAATATAGTTAGAAATCTGGTATTACAAGATTGTCTTCCTTTTTTTCCATTGATGTCCTGGATATTCTTGAAATTTTATTTTTCTAGATGAATTTTGTCATATTTTTTCTAGATCTATAAAATAACTCTTTGGTGGTTTGGTATGACAGTAAAATAAATTGTGTGTGTGTTCGTCCTTCATTGCCGAAGAAGACCATGCCATCAGATAAATAATGACATGACTTGCAATTGACTTTATTTTGAGTGAGGGAGAGCTGTGCAGGTCACCAGCCTCACTTCTCCTCCAGAACCATGTGAATCAGTGACCATATATTCATTAGCATGACTGAAGATGACCCAGGATTGGAGTTAAGTGACTTGTCCAAGGTAACACAGCTAGTGAGTGTCAAGTGTCTGAGGTGAGATTTGAATTCAGGTCCTTCTGACTCCTGTACTGGTGCTTTATCCAGTGCACCACCTAGCTGCCATGGTAAATAAATTAATTTAGGAAGAATTGTATTTTTGTATATTGGTATGACCTATTTGTGAGTAATTAATATTTCTCCACTTGTTTTGATCAGTTTTTACTGTGTGAAAGGTGTTTTGTAATTTTGTTCATATAGTCATTGGCTTTATCTTGGCAGGTAGACTTCCAAGTATTTTATATTGTCTGCAATTAAACCAAATGGAATTTCTCTATCTCTTCCTGCTGGACTTTGTTGGGAATATATAGAAATGCTGATGATTTATTTGGGTTTATTTTATACCCTGAAGCATTGCTAGAATTTCAATTGTTTCAGCTTATTTTTGGCTGATTCTTTTATGGTTCTATAAGGGTTCATCATATGGTCTGCAAAGAATAATCATTTTATTTCTTCCTCTGTTCTTATTCCTTTGATTTCATTTTCTTGTCTTGTTGCTATGGCTAGCATTTCTTGTACAATGTTGAATAAATATGGTGATAATGGGCATACTTACTTCATCCCTGATCATATTGGGAAAGCTTCTAGTTTATCCCTCTTTACAGATCACTCTTGCTTTTGACTTTAAATAGATGCATTATTCTTATCTTTCTAGTGTTTTTAAAAGGAATGGATGCTATATCTTGTCAAAAGCCTTTTCAGCATCTTTTGGAATAATTTTATGATTTTTTTCTAAAAATTATATTGTCAGTTATGAAAACTTTCCAATTAATTTAATGTTTGCATAGGCATTTCTTGCACATAATTTTATTGAATTATGGTCTGAAAAGAATGCAATTATTATTTCTGTTCTGCATTTTATGAGGTTTTTATGCTCTAAGAAATGATCAATTTTTTGTGAAGTTTTCATGTACAACAAGAAAAAAGTATACTCCTTTTTGTTCCCATTGAATTTTCTGCAGAAATCTATCATATCTAGCTTTTTTAAAGATTGTATTCACATTCTTAACTTCTTTCTTATTTTATGATTAGATAAGTCTAGCTCTGAGAGGGGAAAGCTGAATCTCTTAGCAGTATAGTTTTATTTTTACTCCTGTAACTCATTTAACTTTGCCTTTAAGAATTTGGATGCTATGCCATTTAATGCATAATATTAGTATTACCTCTGTATCTATAGTACCATTTTCAAATTGTAGTTTCATTGAAATCATGATTGCTTCTCCTGCCTTTCCTTTTGGTATCTCAGCTAAAACACAATGGATTCTCCTCTAGCTTCTTATTTTAGTTCTCTGTGTGTGTTTATGTTTCAAATAGGCTTCATCTAAATGACATATTGTTGGGTTCTGATTTGTAATCCATTTTGTTATCTGCTTGCATTTTAGGGATGAATTCATCCCATTGACATTCATGCTTATGATTACTATTTATATTTTTATTTCACCCAATTTTCTTTGAACGTCTCTCTTTTTACCCTGTCCCTCCTCAAAAGTTTGTTTTGCTCACAATCACAGCTTCCCTTAATCTGCCCTCTCTTTATCACCCTTCTCTTTCTCTTATCTCTTTTCTTTTGTGTTTGGTAAGATAGATTTCTATATCCATCTGAGTATGTATATTTATTCTTCATTCTTTCAACTAATTCAGATGAGAGAGAAGTTCAAGTGTCACCTACCACCATTCTCATTTCCCACTTCAGTGTATAAACTCTTCCTTGTGTACCTCGTTAATCTCTCCCTTTCTTCCTTATGCTTTCTCCTTCTCCCAGCACATTTTTCTTTCTCATTCTTTCATTTTCTTTGATCATCCTAATATAATTGACTCACACTGTGCACTCTGTCCATGTTGACTCCGAACTGTCCTAATGATAAAAGCTTTTACGTGTTACAGGTGTGCTTTTCCTATAAGGGAATATAAACAGTTTAAGCTAATTGAGTCCCTTATGATTTCTTTTTTTACTTTTTACCATTTTTATGCTTCTCTTTGTCCCATGTTTGAGCATCAAATTTGCTTTTCAGATCTGGTCTTTTCATCAGGAATGCTTGGAAATCATTTATTAAGTATCCATTTTCCCCCTGAAGTATTAAGCACACTTTTACAGAGTAGGTTATTCTTGGTTGTAATCCAAACTATTTTGCGTTCTGGAATATCATATCCCAAGCCTTTGGAACATTATCCTGACTGTGGTGCCATGATACTTTAATTGTTTATTTCTCGATGCTTACAATATTTTCTCCTTGACCTGGGAACTCTGAAATTTTTCCTGGGACTTTGCTTTTTGAAATTTAGGATCTCTTTTAGGAGGTAATTGGTGGATTCTTTTAATTTCTATTCTATCCCTATGTTTAAGATATCAGGGCAGTTTTACTTGATAATTTCTTGAAATATGATGTTTATGCTCTTTTAAAAAAAATCTTGACTTTCACTTATTCTAATAATTATTAAATGGTTATTTCTTCATCTGCTTTCCAGGTCACATGTTTGTGGTTTTTCCCTGATGAGATTTTTCACATTTTCTTCTTTTGATTTTATTGTTTCTTGATATCTCACTGAGTATTAGCTTCTACTTCCTCAATTCTAATTTTTACAGGGATTATTTTCTTCAATGAGATTTTGTATATCTTTCTCCATTTGGCCAATTTCGCTTTTTAAGAAGCTCTTTTCTTCAGTGAATTTTTGTACCCTTTTTACCATTTGGATAGTTCTGTTTTTAAGATCTTGTTTTCTTCGGTAATTTTGTACCTCTTTTACTCAGCTGTTATTTTTCTTTTCATAATTTTCTTGCATCACTCTAATTCCTTTTCCCACTCTCTACCACTCTCATCTCTTTCTTTAGCTCTTCCAGGATTTTTATTGGGCTTATGTCCAATTTGCAGTTTTATTTTGAGGATTTGCATGTATCTTTTTTCACATTGTTTTCTTCTTGTGAGTTTGTGTTTTGATCTTGCCTGTCAATGTAGTAGTTTTTATGACCAGATTTTTTCCCTCTCATTTTTCAATCCTATTTATTGATTTTGAGCTTTATGTTAAAGGTAGGTTCTGTAGTCTTCAAGATTTTTTTCCTGTTATTTTCAGAGCTAGTTATGAGTAACTGAGTAAATTTTTAGTGCTTCCAAGGTGGTATGATCCAGGAAGAATGTAAGCACTTCTCTTCTGGTCTATGCTCTAGTATTTACCCAGGAAGGGTACCTACTTCCTTTAAGGCATATGTGTTAGAGCTCTTCTCTGCCCTTGAACTGTGACCAGATTCCCTATTTACTTGTAGCAACAAATATTAATTGTCCTCTGCCCTGAAAGTATGACCCAGAACTGCAGCGAAGTTGCCAAAATGCCCTGCATCCAGTGCCAGCACAGGGATTCCTATAATCTCTTTGACCAGCTTTGCAATTCTCTTGCCTTCTCCAAGTTAAGAGCTCCTAAAGCTGTTGTTGCTGAACCTGTCACAGTCCTCCAAGACTCACTGCTAGGGCTGCAAGGGTATGCACTCCAGGCAGTTTTCTACCCCAGTATCAGAGACATCCTTCAATCTCCTAGATTCTCCTGGGCTAGAAAAATATCTCACCTGACATTTTGTTGGTTATGTAGTTACATAACTCAATTTAGTGGAATAATATAAAGTTATTCAGAGGGCAACGCGGGGTAGAGTTTGGCTGAGCTGCTCTTTCTACTCCCATAATTTTTGCTATGCTTTTATTAAGCACCTATCATGTTTCAGACACTTTGGCAGGCACTTTACTAATATCTCATTTAATCATCACAACAACCCTGTGATGTAATTCCTATTATTTACATTTAAGAAAACTGAGGCAGACAGAACCTAAATGACTTGCTCAGGATCCTCCAACTAGTAAGTGTCTGAAGTCAGATTTGAACTTAGGTCTTCCTGACTTGAAACCAGTGCTCTATCCCCCTGTATCAACTAGCTTTCCCTCTATTTTATTTGGACAGACACTACAAAATGACAGTTATATGGCTCCAGTATTAAACAGAAGGAAGAAAACCTCTTGAATTGCTTTTGGAAAATTATGTGCTTGAGTTAATATCCCACTTTTGACACTTATTTCTCATATGACCATGTACAAGTCATTTGATGCTCTTTAGTCCAAAAGACTAATTTGCTGTTAATATGAATTTTGGATTGCAATAATGGAAGAAGTTCCTACACTTAAATTATCATAGATTCATCATGTATAAATATATCTCAGATAGTTCCATACAGTAGAATTAGTACCAGGGGGTAGAGGTTATAGAAGCCAGATTTTGGTTTACAGGGAAAATAATATTTTTAATAACTAATCACATATTTTCAGAAATGTAATGATTTGCCTTGTTTTGTTGAGTTCTCTTCCATTCAAGATATTCAACCGGAAGTTACATTAGGTCAGATGTTATAATCTAAGCTCCTTGAGGACAGGGTTGTTTTGCTTTAGCTTTTATATTCCTATTGCTCAGTAGACAAACTGATTCTTCAGTGCCAAGTAAAGCATACCAAGGGAAATTCTATAAATTGTTATTCATCTGAAAGGCCAGTCCTCATCACCAGAGATTTTGAACATGACAGGGAGATTTATTTCCAGATGGTATGGAGCTATTAACAAATTAATTTGCCTTTGTGGTTAGGTGACTGTTGCTGCATAATTAGGAATGTTCTTGTAGAATCATTATGCAGATTTCTTTTTTGATATCATACCATATTTTACATGAGTTATTCCTGTATTTGCAATATAGCCCTACCAAATTGTGAAGTTCTGTGACAGCAAGGATTAGGTCTTCTTTAAACTGTCTCTTCCCCATTCTCTAGCACAGTACTGTGGGGCTCATAGTGTACATTCATTTAATGAATGTTTCTTGAATTGAGCAGAGTACACAAGCATAAGATATGCAAGTACTTGCCTTTCACATAGTTAGCTACTTAATAAATGCTTGTTGAATTGGAGAGTAGCTGCCCAAGGGATCTATGAAAACTACTTTTGGCCTCTTCTAACCTAAAAGGCACATGAAAATTTGCCTCTGTCTTTTCTCCTAAACAACCACTTGGAAATACATTCCCTTTCTCACCTCCCTCCCAGACCATCAGAGCTTCCAGAAGCAATTTAATTATCCACTTGGGTAGTAAGGACATCATAGGGAACTTTGCCAAATCCCCTCAATTTTTTTTCTTTTGTATTATACACATGGTCCATAAAACTCACAGATGTGTTATGAGGCTTAATTAAAGAATGTTTATAAAGCACTTGCCAGGTTCTAGCACATTGGGGAAATACCCAGCAGGGTAACAGGGCATAATATTATTTGTAAAGTTGAAAATAGACCTCTAAGTAGGTTTTGGGATATATCCTAAAATACAGACTCAGAAGTATTGGAGATGGAAGAAGCTTAGGGATAATCTCCTCTAATTCTCTCAATTTTCAGATAAAGAAAGACTGAAGTGGCCTATCTAGTGTCATATATCTAGTAAATGGTAAAGATGGACCTTGGAGCAAGTTTGGGAGACTCTCACTCATATCTTTCTGCCTCCCACTGAAATGTCACTAGTTTTAAAAGTACACAAAGTATTCATATTAATAAGCACAAGGAAAGATATAAAAGGTAAAAGGGCTGCACTCAACCCCTATAAAACATACAATTTTCATAAGGAGACAAGAGAAATAAAAAAAAACAAAGAATATAGTGGAAAGAAAAATATTATAAAACATATGATATTAAATATATAAAAGAAAATATATTAATTGTACATAAACAGTACACACGAGGGGAAAGAGAATAATTGCATGTGTTATTTGAAAATTGAATTTACCCTCTAAAACTTTGAAACCAACAAGACAGTGATGTGCCTCCTAGTACTACTTAATTAATGATCTTTTTGGTGCTGAGAGTTTTGAAGTGATAAGAAAATAATACTAGTAAATCACATTCATGTGGAAATCAATTTTCATAAAGTCCTTTCCTCACTACAGCTTTTTTTTTAAGACAGGGCTTCCTTTTATTTCAATTGATCTGTTTCACTTAGCTCTCCTGGAGTGGGTCCATGATTCAAATGTTGTTACACATCTCTGTCCATTTAAGTCTTCCCTTCTTGTCTTGAAGGGATTGTAGATGGGGTAGACATTGACTGCTATGGGATGATCATTACCTCTTCTTTTTTTGTGAAAATCCTCTCAGTTCATCAACAGTCATCAACCATTGGGTGAAAGGCAGATAATGCATTAGCTTCCTTTCTTTACAAACTGAGAGGGACTGGAAATCCCAAGATTTCTTTTGTTCAAATTAATTTATTTTTAGTTTTCAATAGTCACTTCCACAAGATTTTGAGTTCCAATTTTCTCCCTTTCTCCTGCTTCTCTCCTCCCCAAACCAGTATGCGTTCTGGTTGCTCCTTCCCCCAATCTGCCCTCCTTCTATCATATACCCATCCCTTCTGTTTTCTTGCAGGGCTGGATAGATTTCTATACCCCATTGCCCATATGTCTTATTTCCCAGTAGCAAGTAAAAACAATTTTTAACATTTGCTTTCAAATATTTGAGTTCCAGCTTCTCTCCCTTCCTCCCTTCCCACCCATCCCCACTGAGAAGGCAAGTAATTCAACATGGGTTATAAATGTGTAATCATGCAAAACACTTCCATAATAGTCATGTTATGAAAGACTAACTATATTTCCCTCCATCCTATCTTGCCTCCCATTTATTCTGTTCTCTCTTTTGACCCTGATCCTCTTCAAAAGTGTTTAATTCTAATTACCCTTCCT
This sequence comes from Bettongia penicillata ogilbyi, assembly GCA_023548195.1. Lineage (NCBI taxonomy): Eukaryota > Metazoa > Chordata > Mammalia > Diprotodontia > Potoroidae > Bettongia > Bettongia penicillata. The sequence goes on along the minus strand of JAJHZJ010000522.1, from coordinate 3,292,686 downwards.
CCAATTTGCCCTCCCTTCTATCATCCCCCACACCCCTTTTCCTGTACTTTCCTGTGGTGTAAGATAAATTTTCATATCAAATTGAGAGTGCATGTTATTCCCTCTTCAATTCAAATCCAATGAGAGTAAGTTTCACTCTTTCCCTCTCATCTCCCCCATACCCCTCCATTGAATAAACCTTTTTCTTGCCTCTTTATCTGAGAGATAACTTACCCCATTCTATTTCTCCCTTTCTCCTTCTCCCTATATATTCCTCTTTCATCCCTTATTTTTTTAGATATATACCTTCCTATTCAACTCACCCTGTGCCCTCTGTCTATATGTATGTAATTCTTCTAACTACCCTAATACTGAGAAAAGTCTCAAGAATTACAAATATGATCTTTCCATGTAGGAATGTAAACAGTTCAACTTTAGTAAGTCCCTTGTGATTTCTCTTTTCTGTTCACCTTTTCATGCTTCTCTTGATTATTGTGTTTGAAAGTCAGATTTTTTTTTCAGCTGTGGCCTTTTCTTCAATAACGCTTGAAAGTCCTCTATTTAATTAAATGACCATTTCCCCCCAAAAGTATTATACTGTTTTACTGCATAAGTGATTCTTGGTTTTAATCCTATCTCCTTTGGCCTCTGGAATATCACATCCCAAGTCCTCTGATCCCTTAATGTAGAAGCTGCTACATGTTATGTTATCCTGATTGTGTTTCCACAATATTTGAATTCTTTCTGGCTACTAACAATATTTTCTCCTTAACTTGGGAACTCTGGAATTTGGCTTCAATATCCCTAGCAATTTTTCTTTAGGGATCTCTTTCAGGAGGTGATAGGTGGATTCTTTGAAATTCTATTTTACTGGTTCTAGAATGAAATATCAAAAAAATTGACAATTTCTTGAAAGGTGATGCCTACTCACTTCTTTTGATCATGGCTTTCAGGGAGTCCAGCAGTTTTTAAATTGTTTCTCCTGGATTACTTTTCCATGTCATTTGCTTTTTCTAATGAGATGTTTCACATTGTCTGCTATTTTTTTCATTCCTTTGGTTTTGTTTTATAATTTCTTGATTTTTCATGAAGTCATTAGCTTCTGTCTGCTCCATTCAAATCTTTAAGGAATTATTGCTTTAAGTGAGCTTTTGGGCCTCCTTTTCCATCTGGCCAGTTCTACTTTTTAGGACATTCTTCTCCTCATTGGCTTTTTGAACTTCTTTTGGCCATTTGGGTTAGTCTATTTCTAAGGTATTATTTTCTTCAGCATTTTTGAGTTCCCTTTTCCAAGGATTTGACTGAGTTGTCATGATTTTCTTGCATCACTCATTTCTTTTCCCAATTTTTCCTCTACTTCTCTTTCTTGATTTTAAAAATCATTTTTGAGCTCTTCTGTGGTCTGAGACCAATTCATATTTTTCTTGGAGGCTTTGGATGTAGGACCTTTGACTTTGTTGTCTTCTTCTGTTTGTATATTTTGGTCTTCCTTGTCACCAAGGTAAGATTCTATAGTCTGATTCTTTTTCCAATTTTTGTTTATTCCCGTACATTTATTTGACTTCCAAGTTCTTTGTCAAGGTAGTTCTCTGCTTCCAGTGGGACTGGGGGCATGTATTGTTGGCCACTCAATCCCCCCATAATCTGTGGTCCTGAATCTCCAGAAAGGGCTGCTGTTGCTGATAACCCTGCTGCTGCTGTGACTGCTGAGGGTTCCTCCACCCTCTCTGCAGCCCTGGGATTAGGGGTGGACCACTCTATGCTCCCGGCTGGTTTTTTCCACTGACTTTCCAATTTGGCCTTGGTGTTTTAGGGTTGTGAAGTCTGGAAACCACCACAGGTTCTAGAGATTCAATCTCCCAAAGGCCTGCTCAGGTTCTGTCTGTGCCAGTGGAGCTTACACTAGACTATGCTCTGCTTCCACTTCAGCATGATAGATGCTTATCTACCCAGGCTGTCCTGGGCTGGAGATTTGCTTCATTCCATCATTCTGTGGGTTTTGCAACTGCAGAATTTGTTTGAGTCATTTTTACAGGAATTTGGCTGGATTTGCGGGGAGAGCTCTAGCAATTCCCTTCTTCTACTCTCCCATCTTCATTCTGCCCTCCCACAACAACTTTTTGAGATAAATAGTACAAGTATTCTTATTTCCATTTTGCAGATTGTTCAACTGAGACTCATAAAGTTGAGTAAATTGCTCAAGGTCATATGGCTAGTAAGCAGTGAAATTCTGACTTGAATTCAGGTCATCAGAATCCAATTTCAGTGAGGGTTTTGGTGGCAGTGGTTCGGTGAGTGATCAAGTGTACTACTCTTGTCAAAGAAATTTTGTGGAACTTTCTTCATGTAGAATTCCCTAGAATCAGAAGTACATGATGTCTATTACCAGGCAAATGCCTCATTCAACTTGTATTTGGAATTAATAATGATAATAACATCCATATAAACCCTTAAGATTTAGAAAACTCTTTACATATATTAGTACTTTGATTAGTACATTGCTAATTTAAAAATTAGAAAGTAATTTTCCCCTTGTTAAATATAACTTTTTATGCCTAATGTGTAATACATAGGCTTCCAATAAGTTTCTCTGAATATCAAATTGAGTATTTTGTGTTTTTAACATTGTCCAGTGATCTTTTTTATTGATTAGTTCCACTTCTGAGCAGCTAATGAAGAGCAGCTAGAAGGAATTGACTGTCAAGAGACAAAAGAAAGTGAAAGGTTCCTTTTTTAGTCTTTGAAAGCTTTGTTTTATTTTGGAGTGAATTAAATGTGGCTGTGAATTTTATGATATGCTCAAAAAGTATTCAACCTAAATTTAGTAATATATGTATGTGTATTAAAAACATATTCGCAGAGTAAGTCAGTCATTCTTATATGTATATGTGCAAGTGTGTGTGTGTGTGTGTGTGTGTGTGTGTGTGTGTGTGTGAAAGAGAAAGAGCGGGTGGCAGGGAAGGAGAGACAGACAGACAGACAGACAAAGAAAGTGAATAGTCAGATGAGTAATCAAAAATAGTTCATTCAGTAAGAGTTGTTAGATAATGTTAAGGAAAACGAGGTTACTACTTTTCTACTACTGTAATGCAGTTAACATTAAAGCAGTTTACTATAGGGATTCATCTAACCAGCACTTGTACTGAAGAAAGTGTAGCCAAAGTGCCTAAGTGACATCTCAATGGTTTTAAAGTAACAAAGGAAAGACTTCTGAATCATTATTCAGTGCGTATTCTCTGCAACACTAGAATTCTCTCTTTTATGGCCACTGATTGGACCCTTAATCTTGAGCAGGCATCTTGCAAATGGGTATCTGAGGGACTGGTCTAATTAGAACATGGAAAAATTATCACCACCATCAGAAAATAGCTCAGAGCACATGTTCTTTTCATAGTGGACATGTCAACTTTGTAAAACAAGGACAGAACATTTTATTTGATATGATAACTATTTTAAGGATTAAAAAAATTTATATCTTGAGTTCAAGAAGCAGCATAAATTAAGCCATGAAAATATTTAAATTTTTGAAGGTGATCTGTGATTCCATTAGTGTAGAGAATTCGTGTATGTCAAAAATCCTTCCATCAAAGTAGATTGGCAAGTAGTCTGTAACAAGACAAGAATTAGAATTAATTAGAATGTCTTTGCACAAATAGAATTAAATGTCTGAGAAATAAAATGGAGTTTTCTGAGGCCAAGATCTAGAGAAAAATCTTGTGGATAAGATTTTATTTTTAACAAAGTATATGAAAGTGCCTCAGCCAAGATAAGGCCATGGTTATAATGCTTCATCAAAGTTAGTATTTTTAAGCAATCAATTAGAAATATTAAATACGTGTTATGTGATGGTCTTTGTGAATGATACAAGACATACAAATACAAAAAAAATGAAATTTGTATAATTTTCAAAAGTCATAGATGTAGATAGAAGATTCTTGAGTCTATCTAGTCCAACCATTTGACTTATAAGGAAAATGAGATTCTGGAAGGTGATGTGTAAGTATTTTTATCATTGTTATTCCTAACATTCTCAAGATTATACAAGTAGTGACTAGTGGAGATAGGATTTGAACCCAGAAAATAAATAAAAGAAAATAAAATCATAGGATCATGAATTATAATTATAAATTGTAAGCATTCCAGGGAATACCTAGTCTAACAGATGACTTGAATGACTTGCTTAAATATATATAGATAGATAGATAGACAGACAGATAGATAGACAGACAGACAGACAGATAGACAGACAGACAGATAGATAGATAGAGTTATAGTTAGTTATATTTATAGGTATTTATTTTATTTTTTTAGTTTTCAGCATTAACTTGGATAAGGTTTTGAGGTCCAAATTTTTTCTCCCTCCTTCCCCACACCCCTCAAGAAGATGGCATGCAATAAGATATAGGCTATACATGTACAAGCATATTAAACATATTTCCACATTAGTAATGATGTGAAAAAAGTATCAGAACCAAAGAGAAAGACCATGAGAAAGAAAAAAAACCAATAACAACCAAAAGAGAAAATAATATGCTCCAGTCTGCATTCAGACTCCATATTTCTTTCTCTGGATGCGGAAGGCATTTTTCATCCTGAGTCTTTTGGAAATGTCTTGGATCATTGTATTGCTGAGAAGATCTGTCTATCAAAGGCAGTCATTGCATAATGTTACTGTTACTATGTATAAGGTCTCCTGTTTTTGTTTATTTCGCTCAGCTGCAGTTCCATTTTTTTCTGAAATCTACCTGTTCATCATTTCTTACAGAACAATAGTACATTACATTCATGTACATTTAGCCATCCCCCAGCTGATGGGCATCCCATTTCCAATTTTTTGACACCACAAAGAGATGCTATAAATATTTTTCTACATGTGGGTCCTTTTCCCATTTTTATGATCTCTTTGGATTCACACCTAGGAGTGGTATTGCTTGGTAAAAGGGAATGGTCTTTTTTATAGCCCTTTGGGCATAGTTCCAAATTGTGCTTCAGAATGTTTGGATCAGTTCACAACTCCATAAACAAGGAATTAGTGTTTCAATTTTCCCACATCTTCTCCAACATTTATCATTTTCCTTTTCTGTCATTTTAGCCAATTTAATAGGTGTGATGTGGTACCTCAGGGTTGTTTTGATTTGCATCTCTCTAATCAATAGTGATTTAAAGCATTTTTAGATGGTTATAGATAGCTTTAATTTCTTCCTCTGAAAACTGCCTGTTCATAGCCTTTGACCATTTATCAGTTGGCAAATGATTTGCATTCTTGTAAGCTTGACACAGTTCTGTATATATTTTAGAAATGAGAACTTTATCAGAAACAGTAGTTGTAAAAAAAAAAATTCTCAATTTTCTTCTTCCCTCCTAAACTTGGTTGCACTGTCTTTGTTTATGCCAAAACTTTTTCAATTTGATATAATCAAAATTATCCAGTTTTCATTTTATAATGTTCTCTATCTCGTGTTTGGTCATAAATACCTCCATTCTATATAAAACTGACATAAACTATTCTTTGTTCTCCTAATTTGCTTTTAGTATCAGCCTTTACATGAAAATCATGTAACCATTTCGACTTTATTTTGATATATGTTTTAAGATGTTGGTCTATATCCAGTTCCTGCCATACAATTTTTCAGTTTTCAGAGCACTTTTTATCAAATATACAAATACAAATACAGATGCTGGGGTCTTTGGTTTTATCAAACAGTAAATTACTATAGTCATTGACTGTTGTGTTGTATGTGTACCTGACCTGCTCCAACACTGTTTCTTAGCCAATACCAAGCAGTTTGGGTGATTGCTGGTTTGTAATACAATTTAAGATCTGGTATGACTAGGCCACTAGTTTCTTTTCATTAATTCTCTTGACATTCTCAATCTTTTGTTCTTCCAGAAGAATTTTATTCATTTTCTAACTCTATGGAATTTTTTTGCAATTTGATTGTTATGGCATTGAATAAGTAAATTAATGTAGGTAGAATTGTCATTTTTATTATGTGAGCTTGGCCTACCCACAAGCAACTGATGCTTCTTTGTTTTTTCAATTGGATCTGACTTTATTTGTGTACAAAGTGTTTTTGTAATTGTGTTCATATAGTTTCTGGGTTTGTTTTGGCAGGTAGACTCCCAAATATTTTATAATGTCTGCAGTAACTATAAATGGAATTTCTCTTTCTATATCTTGCTGTTGGGCTTTGTTAGTGATATATAAAAATGTTGATGATTTATGTGGGTTTATTTTATATCCTGTAACTTTGCTAAAGTTTATTATTTCAAGTAGCCATTTACTTGATTCTCTAGGATTCATGTCATCTACAAAGAATACTAACTTAGTAGTTTTTCCTTTACCTATTCTAATTCTTTCAATTTCTTTTTTCTTCTCTTATTGTTAAAGCTAGCTTTTTTAGTGCCATATTGAATAACAGTGGTGATAGTGGACATCCTTATTTTACCACAGGCCTTAATGGAAATGCTATTACCTTATCCTTATTACCTATAATGCCTCCTGATTTAGATAGATGCCTCATCATTTTTAAGGAAAGCTCCATTTACTCCTATATTCTCTAGTGTTTTTAGTAGGAATGGGTGTTATATTTTGTCAAAAGCTGTTTCTGCATTTATTGAGATGATCATATAGTTTTTGTGAGTTTTGTTGTGGATATGATCAATTGCACTGATAGTTTTCCTAATATTGAATCAACCCTGTATTCTCAATATAAATCCTATCTAATCATAGTGTATTATTCTCTTGACATGTTGCTACAATCTTTTTTGCCAATATTTTATTTAAAATTTTGCATCCATATTCATTAAAGAAATTAGTCTATAGTTTTCTTTCTCTGGTTTGATTCTATGTGGTTTAGGTATCAGTACCATTTTTGCATCATAAAAAGAATTTGATAGAACTCCTTTATCTATTTTTTCAAATAATCTATATAGTATGGGAATTAATTATTCTTTAAATGTTTGATAATGCTTTCTTGTAAATCCATCTGACCCTGGAGATTTTTTTTCCTAGGAGTTCATTGATGACTTGTTCAATTTGTTTTTTATGAGATAGGACTATTTAAGTATTTAATTTTCTCTTCTCTTAATCCAGGAAATTTATATTTTCCCAAATATTCATCCATTTTGCTATATCAAATTTATTGGCATGGAGTTGGGCAAAAAGTTCTTAAATATTGCTTTAATTTCCTCTTCATTGATGGTGAATTTACCCTTTCCATTTTTGATAATGGTAATTTGGTTTTCTTCTCTTTTTTTGAGACAATGACTACAACAGTATAATAGTTTACACAAATTGAACCAAAAGCTTTACAAAACAAAATAAAAAATAAATGTTGCAAAAAGCAAATTTATGTGAGAAGACAACCTCCTCCCACTCTTTTTTTGGGAGTAAGAGATTCACAAATATGCATTGCACATATTTTCAGATTTTTTTTCAGTGTACTGATCAGGGATACTGATTGTTTTTCCTCATTTCTTTTTTTCTGTCTTTTTTATTAATTTATTTTCAGTTTTCAACATTCCCTTCCACAAGATTTTGAGCTCCAAATTTTCTCCCCATCTTTCCCCTCCCCCACTCCAACGCATTCTGATTACTTCTTCCCCCAATCTTCCTTCCCTTCTATCCCACAATCGTTGTCTTCTTCTGGTTGTATGTTTTGATCTTCCTTACGCTAAAGAGACATTCTATAGGCTGATCTCTCCCCCTCCATTTTTGTTCATTTCCACAGCCAATTACTTGACTTTTGAGCTGTTTTTCAAAGTAGTTCTCTGCTTCCAGTTGGGGAGGGGAGGTGTGCTGTCAGCTGCTCAGTGCTCCCACAATCTGTGAGCCCAGTGCTCCAAAAATAACCACTCCTGCTGCCAGTGTTGCTGTGGTTGCTCCTGGTTCCTCTATTCCCTCTGCCATTGTAGGGCTGGGCCAGACCAAGCTACTCTTCTTACACAGGTTCAATAGGTGTTTTGTCCACTGACTTTCCAAGTTTTCTTTGGCATTTTGTGGTCAGGAATTCTGAAAACTGCCACGGCTGCCTGTGATTCAGTCCCCCTGAGGCCTGCTCAGCCTGCTGGCAGGACCCAGGCTAAACTGCACTTTGATCCCAGCCCTATACAACAGACACTTCCCGTTGAAATTTCCAGGCTCTCTTGGGCTGAGGATTTGCCTCACGTCATGATTGTGTGAGTTCTGCAGCTCCAGAATATGTTTAGAGTCATTTTTATAGGTATTTGGCAGGGTTTGGGTGAGAGCTCAAGCAAGTCCCTGATTTTACTCTGCCATCTGGGTTCCACCCCCATCCAATAAGTTTTAAGTTTCCTCTCCTGAATCTATTTTCCAGATCAGATATCTCACTGGAAACACAACTGACCTGGAAAATAAATTCAGGAGAGATAATCTAGTAAGTTTTAAATTATCTCTCCTGAATCTATTTTCCAAATCAGTTATTTTTCAATGAGATATTTCACATTGTCTTCTATTTTTTGTTTTATTCTTTTGGTTTTGTTTTATAATTTCTTGATTTGTCATAGAATCATTAGCTTCCATCTGCTCCATTCTAATTTTTAAGGAATTGTTTTCTTCAGTGAGCTTTTGGTTCTTCTTTTCCATTTGGTCAATTCTGTTTTTTAAGGCATTCTTCTTCTCTTTGGCTTTTTGGACCACTTTGCCATTTGGCAAAGTCTATTTCTTAATGTGTTTTTTTCTTCAGCATTTTTTGAGTCTCCTTTAGCAAGCAGTTGACTCATTTTTCATGACTTTCTTGCCTCACTCTCATTTCTCTTCCCAATTTTTCCTGTACTTCTCTTACTTGATTTTTCAAATCATTTTTGAGTTCTTCTATAGTCTCATTCCAATTCATATTTTTTCTTGGAAGCTTTGGATGCAGGAGGTTTGACTTTTTTTATCTTCTGCTTACATGTTTTGATCTTCCTTGTTACCAAAGTAAGATTCTATAGTACATTTTTTTCCCCACTTTTTGCTCATTTCCCCAGTCAATTATTTGATTTCTTCACTCTTTGTTAAGGGAGGACTCTGCTTCCAGTGTGGAGAATTTGGTGTTTCCAGCTTCGGGGGTTTTGTGCTGCTGTTTTCAGAGATATTTCTAGGGACCTGTACATTTTCAGTTTATCCAAGGTGACATGATCAAAGGAGAGGTGTATGCTCTGATCTGTGACTGATCACTAGTATTCTTTCCTGTGAGGAGGAGGAAAAGGATTCCCTTTCCATCATCACCATAAGCTCTGCGATGCCAGTGCTCCTTCTTGCCCCAAGACTGCCACCCAGTTCCTAGCACAGACAAAGCAAGAGAATTCTGCCTCAGTGGCAGCAATGTGATCCCTGCAATTCCACTCTGATCAGTTGCTCTATAGCCCCACTGTCTGTGGGCCAAGACCTCCAGAAGCAACCACTGCCCCTGGTGCCTCTGTTACTGCCCTGGAACTGGGGCTGGACTACACTATTCTCTTACCCAGGTCTGACAGATCTTTCCTACTGACCTTACAAGTTTTTTTTTTGTGATTGTGGCTTGAGAAGTCTGAAAACCACCATATCTGCCAGTGTTTCAGGCTCCTGAACTTTGCACCCGTTTTCTAGGGCCTGTTCTGTGCCATCATGACCCACTCTGGACTGTACTCTTCTCTTCTTTCAGACCTTTCCTGTTGACCTTCCAGGTTGTCTTGACCTGGAAATTTGTTTCACTCTATCATTTTGTGGGTTCTGCTGCTCTACAACTTGTTTAGAATCATTTTTTACAGTTATTTGGAGGGGTTTGGGGCTTAATTGTGATTTTTTAAAAATAAAATATTGTTTTTTTCAGTCAATTTTTGTCGTTTCTTTTCCAAGCTGTTGACTTTCTCTTGAAAACCTCTCATTACTTTTCCCATTTTTTCTTCTCCCTCTCTTATTTGAGCTTTAAAATCCTTATTGAAGTCTTCCAAAAATGCTTTTTGGGCTTGAGATCAATCCATATTCCTCTTTGAGGTTTTAAATATGGGTATATTGACCATGTTATCCTCTTCTGAGTTAGTGTTTTTATTTTTCTTATCACCATAGTAACTGTATGGTCAATATTTGTTTTTGTTTCTTGATCATCTTTTTTGCCCATTTCCTGACATTTCAAGTTGAACTTTCTGTTGGAGCCCAGGGGCCACCATCCAACCTTCTTGTGCTGGTGTCCTGTGGCCCTGTCACTTTGTGCATAGGGGCCCAAAGATGCTGGTAGCTCGAGACTGTAGCATTCTGACATCTTACCTGGTAATGACCTGGGGTTCTCCCTGGTGTCTGGTGTGTGCTAAGGCCAGGCCAGGTATTTCTGCCTTTCCCCAAGGCTACACCAAAAACCTGAGTGTCTGGCCTCTGGAGTATGCCTGCCTGTCAGTGATGCACAGAAGCATGTGCAGATCTGGAGCCACTGGCAGATGCCTGCCTCCTTGAGGCTAGAATCAAGCTCATGGGTATTCTGCTACTTGGAGTCTGATGGTTTCCCTGGCTATGCTAAAGCATGTGGGGGTCCTGGTGTTGATGTTTGCCTATTCACCACAGAGGGACTCAGGAGATCCCCTGATTTGCTGAGGTGGGGCTTACTGCTGGTTTGCTGGAATGCTTCCTGTCCTGGAATGCACTCCCTATTTACTCAATTAAGATAGACCTTTCCTGGCAATCCTCCATGTTTCCTGGGCTAAAAGACTGTTCCAACCAATCTTGCTGCTAGCTCCACTATTCCAGGATTTGTTCTGGGGTGCTTATTTTATGATTGTTTGGAAATGAATATGAGAAAGTGACAGTGATTCACTGCTTGCTACACCAAGGTGGTTCCAGAAGTCCACATATATAGATTTAGAGAAAGATCATGGGGCACCAGAACCACTATACCACAGAGACTTAAGATGTGTTTTCAGTAGTAGTGTTAGGAGTATAACATTATCATCATTTTAGCTGACGCTGATACCATGCTTTAAGGCTAAATTTTTTTTAAATGATCATATTTGATTGGAATAATTTACTAATTCATAGTCTCTGTGATAGCTGTGATTCCAATACCTGTCATTTTGGTGTGTGATATTTTGTTCTGGATCCCAATGTGCACATCTGCAAAAATTATGAGCACAATGCCATCTTTCTGCCATTTTCACATTGTCTACCTTCTCATCATGATTAGAGATTTGGAACTCAGATTCCTGGAATGAAAAGATCAGTGTTTGCATAATTTTGTGGCTGTTCATCAGGTTTGAAACTATAGGATATGAAATGACTTTTTATACACTTTGCAAGAGAGGATCTTTTGGGTCTCCTTATTTAGTAAATTAGACACAGGTATTTCCTTTTGAACAAATTCATATATGAAGATCAAGATTTACACAAAAAATGTGAAATATTGGGTCATGACTCACTAAACCAAAAGATTTGTGATTTTACCAAAGAAATCACTTCAAGGGCTATACCAGACCCTTCTGGCCACTTAGAATGAGAATGCTCTTTGGGAACACTCTAGCCGTATAATGTTAGCTAATGCTAGGAATGAGCTAATTAGGACTCTCTTCCAGTTGTGCCTGATCACAGGAAATATCAAGCTTGTTAATTTTTTTTTTCATAGCTCCAGCATCTATTTAAAGGGAATGAATCTGATGATCATATTTTCAGAAACTCTAGAGAAATTATAGCATGAGGTGCATGATGAATTCTTTCATGTTTTAAAAATGATTTTAATAGCCACAAATGTGTGAAACCCCTAAGCTGATTATGTGACTATTGAAGTCAAATTACTGATCTTTATCTCTGCAGCAATATTTTAAGCTCCTTGAGAGGAGGGTCCATATTCTGTATGATTTTGTACCTACTACAATGACAGACTTATGCCATACTAGACAAATCATGGATTGTTACTGTGTATTTATTGAATTAAATTGATTTTGTGGAGCCCAAGGAAAACAGAATTTTTGAACATTGCAGATCTTCTTGGAGAAAAGAAAAAAAACCAAATCTTTCTTTTCTAGCGTCTTATGCATAAATTCATGTTTTACTGTATGGTATAATATAGGGGGCAGCTAGATGACTCCATGGATAGAATGCTGGGCCTGGGGTCAGGGAGATCTGAGTTCAAATCAAGCTTCAGACACTTACTAGCTGTATGCCCCTAGGCAAGTCACCTGATCTTTGTTTGACTTAATCCACTGCAGAAGAAAATGACAAATCACTCCAGCATCCTTGCCAAGAAAATTCCATGAGCAGTACTGGTATGCCACAGGCCACAGGGCCAGAGAGTTAGGCATGACTAAAGAGTTGAACAACAGCCAATAAACAGTACAGGTATTTGAAAGATTCTTATTGAGTGCCTGCCAAGGCCAAGGGTTCACGCTAACAGCTGGAAGGGGAGCACAGGTACACTATCAGCCCTCAAAAACCTTATAGGATCCTAGATTGAGAGCAGGAAAAAGGAGCACTGGAGATGCCATCTCGTTCACCATTTGACCAATAAGTAAAGAAGACCTGGGAGGTTAAACAACTTATCCAAAAACATACCAAAGACAGTAAATGTTAGAATTACTCAGGACCTCTGGCTCCAAACCAAACACTTTAGTTTACTGTCTCTCTGAACTAGGAAGGGAGAAAGATCCAGGATGAAAGGTAATGAATTTTTAAGAAACAAAGTACCTTGAGTGTCTGGGAGTAGGGATAGATTGCCTCTGTATGTATACATCAAAGGAAAAAAAAAAAACAGATTCAGAAGGAAGTTCAACCTGAGCTGCACCTTGAAAGAACATTTACATCATTTATAATATTTTTCCCTTTCAAGCTTCTGAAGATGTCACATTTGCTGTCTCTAAAGCACAAGAAACTGTGTTGAAAACAGTGGGTATTTTGCCATTTAATATCCAGAACTTACCATCTCCCCCTCACCTTAAAATGTAAGCTTCTTGAGGCAAGTTTTTGCTTTTTTCTCCTTCAAATCTGTATTTAGCACAGCGCTGGATACAAATCCTTAATAAATGTTTGTTCAAAGATGATGAGACTCCTCCAAAGGAATCCTGTGATGAAATAGCACTGGGATGCGGTTGCATGGCCGATGGTTACTTTCAATACAAATTTTTTTTGGAATTTCTTAGGGCCTTAATGGACTTTTTGCTTATTAAATGTTTCTTTCCTTTACTTCAACAGAAATTTGCCTTTTAACAAAAGGCCGCCGCACAGCCAGTGTCAGAGCTGATACTTACTGCCGCCTGTATTCGCTGTCAGTGGACAATTTTAATGAAGTGTTGGAGGAGTACCCTATGATGAGGAGAGCCTTCGAAACAGTAGCGATTGACCGACTGGATCGAATAGGTATTCATTTCTTACTGCGTGTTTTCTCACCCAGGCAACTTCATTTTTGTTTAGTGGACTTGAAGTATCCATCCATTAGAGTTGGTCTGTTAGCTAATGTATGGAAAATAAGTTTTCTGATGACTATCCAGCAATTTCTCAAACTATGCTTGATATTCTGCTCTGCATGCTATAGGTTTAATTTTCTTTTATTTTTGCTAGCTATAGAATCTGCTTTCCACAGCGATACCAACACTGTATGACTGCTCAGGTAACTAAAATAATAAATAAATAAAATTTGATGTAGTAATTCAAATAGAATTAAAATGTTCAATAGACTTAAGCCTGAATCTACACTACAGAAAAAAGCTATGTATTTGGGGGTTTGAACAAGTGTGTTTTTCAAAAACATTTGTTTCTACATTAAGATTTTCAAAAATGAGAACGTAACCTCAGTGAGGAATGTGGAAATGACTGTAGTGTAGACACAGGTGGGGGTAGCCTATTTAGAGGTATCCAATATTGGGACTTTTCCTAGCTGATTATTACCTCCTTTCTTAAAGCCTCTTCTGCCATTAGAACATTAGACCTTTTAGCTATAGTGATGTTAAAACCTTAATCACTTCAGTATTCCAATGGGTCTGAGATCTCTTCAGTGTGAGGACTGCTTCCACTGGTGCAGATCACAACCTATCTGTCCCTTCTTATCCTACACTATTCCTGTCCATGTCTCCTGTTGGTGTTTTTCTACAGATGGACCATGTGAGTTGGGATTGGGATCTTCTAGAGTACCCTGCAGTTCTTTTTATTCAATATTTTAAAGAGATAAAGACTACCTTTGATTTTATTGATATAGGCAACTCCCTCTACCAATGCAGATCAGCACCATCTCTGCAATTTATAGTATTGGAGGAGTTGCCTATACTAGAGCATTGAGAAGTTAAATGACATACCTAGAGTCATTGCCAATTTATGTCAGAAACAGAACTCTGAGCCCAAGTCTTGGTGACTCTAAGCCCAGCTCTCTATCCACTATCCAAAAGTGCCTCTCTCCATTTTTTTCTTTTTTTCTTTTTATTCTCAAGACAAATTTTATTCAGTGTGGAATGCTCTTTGTTTTTTCTTTTCTTTTTTTAATTTTTTTTTTAAAGAAGATTTAAATGATTGTCATTTTGAAATTTGTTTCAGGTCAAAGCTTCCTATTTATCCAAGCTACTTTGAGAAGAGAATTTAGGGCAACAGCATCCCTGGTAACTGACGCCATGGGGGTGACTTAGTGGAGAGTAGGGCTAGGGTTTTACCCCTGACATCATTGGTGTGCACAATCTTATTTCCTCTTTTTCCTTCTACTGCCAGAATCCCAGTTTGCATAATACTCTGAAATTAGGAAGGGAAGAAGTTAAGGGAGTCATACTATTTCATTCAGCCCCTCTGCCATATGTTGGGAATTGTTCTGTCTTTGATAGTAGGGTAAAGTTATGCAGGAGGATAGAATGTCACTAAATGATGAAGTGAGTTACACCGGACGCATGCTTGTTTATGAGCAAATATGCTTGGGGTGGAAGTTATCTTTTATCCTCAGCTGTATTGGAATTAATCAAGGGAGGCAGAATCTCACAATACCTGGGCTGCTCCTTGTTTATCTAGCTAAGCACCTCTGGAAGCAGCATTACCATTTTCCAAAAAAATATATATTGAAGTTGAAAATTACTTTTCACAGTGTTCAAGAGAACCAAAATTTGTGAGTAACTAGTATCTATTGATGGCTGATGAAACATGGTTTTTTTTTTCAAGAGAAATATTCAACCACAGATTTGCATAAAATAAGCCAGGAAGCTTAATTGTGCCTATCCATCCAGTTCCTCATCACCTTTTCTCTTTCAAAATTGTGGAATTATATGGACAGAGAAGCAATGAGACGTAGCACATAGTGAATGAACCTACCTCAAAGTCAGGATAACCTGGACTCAAGTGTCTCCTCTAACACTGCTATATGATGCTAGGCAAATGATAAACTCTCAGTGACCAGGGCAATTGTCTGGGATGTTAAATTACAGAGCAGCTGCCCATCTTTATTGTCTAGGAGATTTTCATCACTAGGAGCTCTTTATACTAAAGAAATTAGGTAAGATAACAGGGCCCAGCCTTCCTGTTGCCAGAGACTCATGAGCAGAGACCACCTGGTGATTTCTGTCCCAGCAACCAATGAAGGTTTATTGAGATGCTGAGGGGTAATGAACCAGAGAAGTAATTGAACTTAAAGTATTAAAATAAAGTGATGCAAGAGAAAGGAGGTGAAAAGGGAAAGAAGGAAACAAGTATTTATATGGCACCTATTCTGTGCCAGATACTATATAAATATTCTTTTTTGATGCAAATGAATGAATACTCCTTTCATTCTTATTTGACTATCAGTGAGAAGCCACAAGTTCTCAGATGAGGAAATGATGAAATGTCACACCACCAGGTATGACACAAATGTAGAGCCCTTGTGTAACATTCACAGAAGCATGACTCCTCCTGGTCTGGTGGTCACTATTTACAAATATCTAATAATTTCAGAAAGTATGCTGGCAAGCATATGTATATGTTACTTCTACAGGAGTTCAGCACTCAGGAAATTAGGGAAGCTTGATAACTAGACAGATAACCTTTTATTTGAACATTAAAAATAAAATTGCTTTTGCTATATATATAGTTCAGTAAATTCTAACACAATATCCTACCATTTCAATGAGATGCCCTGTTTACATTTAGAGTAACATCCTATTTAGAGTGGAGATTCTTAACCTAGGGTTGTGAATGGTACACACACATATGTATGCATACATATATATATATATATATATATATATATGTGTGTGTGTGTGTTATATAGATAGATATGGTTTAGAGATATATTGTAGACATCTCAATCATATTCCAGATACTAAAATATTATGGATATTAATACATTAATTTTATTAATGATGCTTTTGAAAAATACCATTTTTTCCTGCCTCTGATCAAGGCACTTATTTCTGATATACCTGTAATTTCAAACTGTGCTAAAAACACAATTTTTGGAGAAATAGTAGTGATGATGATATTGAAATAATAATATAATAATCAAATAGTAAATATAAAAGCAATAGTAGAATGATAATTTGTCTCAGGGTCATTTCTATCTGAACTCTATTGAAAATAAAATAAAAGGTCAGTAATAATATTGGCAACATAAGAGGCAGAAGTCCTGCCTCTAACACATTCTAGCTGGGTGACCATAGACATCTTCCTAATGTTCCAGGTAGCTCTCTAAGACTTATTTACAGATAAGTTGTCACTCTGCATTGGCAGATGGAGTGCCATACAAAAAATTTCCTACATTCACGTAGCCCACCTCTTTATCCTACTTCCCCCCCTGCAAAATAATTACAGATCACAACTATAAAGTTCATGAAAAACTTTCCTCATGACACTAATACAAAGAAGAAAATACAAGAATTATTATCTCCGTTTCACAGAAACAAATAAAAAAAAAACAACTAAGTTTCAGGGAGCTTTGGTGAGGCTTAAAGGAGTACTTTTTATAATTATCCCAGGCTTAAGTTAGGTGGAACATCCTCAGTCTGACTCGTCATTCTTTGCTTGGAAGTTTTCTAAACTTGCTCCTTCTTCTGCTAACAGGAAAGAAGAATTCGATTCTTCTGCAGAAGTTCCAGAAGGATCTGAATACTGGCGTTTTCAACAATCAGGAGAATGAGATCCTGAAACAGATCGTAAAGCATGACAGGGAAATGGTCCAGGCCATTGCTCCCATGAATTTCCCCCAAATGCCAACCCTGAATTCCAGCACTCCAACCACTACTCCATCCTCTCGAATGAGGACACAATCTCCTCCAGTTTACACAGCAACCAGCCTGTCTCATAGCAACCTGCATTCCCCAAGTCCCAGCACCCAGACCCCACAGCAAGCTGTCATCCTGTCACCGTGCTCCTACGCCACAGCAGTCTGCAGCCCTCCAGTCCAGAGCCCTCTGGCAGCTCGAACTTTTCAGTATGCCTCCCCAACTGCTTCCCAGCTGTCATTGATGCAGCAGCAGCCACCTCCACCTCAGCCACCCCAGCAGCCCCAGCCCCAGCCACCGCAGCCACCACCCCAACCTCTGCAGCAGCAGCAGCAACCACAGACACCCACGATCTCCTCCCAGAAAAGTGAGGTGCACAGGAGTACCCAGGCTCTTCACAACACCAACCTGACCCGAGAGGTCAGACCGCTATCAGCCTCTCAGCCTTCGCTGCCTCATGAGATCTCCACCCTGATTTCCAGACCTCACCCCACAGTAGGAGAGTCTCTAGCTTCCATCCCACAGCCTGTCTCTACTGTCCATGGCGCAGGCATTCAGGCAGGGGCCAGGGGCAGTGTCCCTCAGAGAGTCACTCTCTTCCGACAGATGTCTTCAGGAGCAATCCCTCCCCACCGAGGAGCTGTCCCAGCCCCCCCACCAGCAGCAGCTACACTCCAGAGAGATTCCTCCACAGTCTTAAGTACAGACCCAGAAGGAGACAAACCACGGTTTGCTTCAAATTTATGATTCCTGCTGATTATAAAAGCAGAAAGTACTGTTATAAACTGAGACTTTCCCCCAGAAACTATTTTAATCTATGTCCTGAATAGGTCCCTGTAGTCTACTCTGAAGAAATATTTTAGACAGCTCTACCCTACATACAAAATGTAAATATATATATATACAAATATACATAATATACATACATATATATATTTAAAGATCCCCAAAGAAATTTAAAGACCTGTTTAGCATTCAGTGTTATGTCTTCATTTCTTTAAATCATTAAAGGAGTCTAAATTTTGTTGTAAGATTATTTATTTTTAACCTTCATTGACTCAAAAATTCTTTGATATATGTATTTCTCTACTTTATCAAGAATTCCTAGATTGAATGAAAACTCAAATCACCATAACCTCCATAGGTGAAAAGACTAAGAACTTTACTTTTAAGAAGGTAATTCAAATGAGCTGGTGAACAGCAACTAATAAAAATGTTTTCTTTTAATCTTCCCTTCATTGCATTTCCATCTCCAAATTGTGAACAATTATTTAACAGTGTATTCATTGGCAGGTCTCATTTTATAGATCATACTGTGTTTTGGTGCTTTCCATTCTGAATTAGGTTGAAAAACACCAATGGATGAAAACATCTTCAGTAGAAGGACGATCACGATCACCGCTCTGGATAGTTCTGACTGCAAACATGGTTATTGACCTTGCTTCTGAAAGCTGAGTGAACTACTGTCTCCACACTGTGATGCCAGACATTTATGAAGGAAGACCTAATGCTCAACTGATGTCAATTTTAAATAACTTTTCGATCTAAACAAAAAATAGCTTCGGTATGGTATGCTACAACAAAGTCATTATTTGGAATTGAGTGTCATCACTTCACTTAAAACAGTTCAAAATTTTACCAAACCTATCTGTGACAACCATTCATATGTAACCCAACAGCTTGAAACATACACTGTTACTTTTACTTACAATGTTTTTATGCAAAATTATATGCTTGATCCTGCAAATTACTTGTAGTTCACTTAAACCATCACTTTTCTTCTTCCTTGCCATAAGCAAGCGTCTGAAAATATGCCCTGCATGCTTTTTGGAAAAAAAAATAGGCTCAATCAGTCATTGTAGGAGAAAAAAAGC
This sequence comes from Bettongia penicillata ogilbyi, assembly GCA_023548195.1. Classification (NCBI taxonomy): domain Eukaryota; kingdom Metazoa; phylum Chordata; class Mammalia; order Diprotodontia; family Potoroidae; genus Bettongia; species Bettongia penicillata. The sequence goes on along the minus strand of JAJHZJ010000522.1, from coordinate 3,273,709 downwards.
TTACAGTATTTCTTGGCTTTATAAAACTAAAAATTCATAAATTGTGTCTACCTATAATGCTGGTTTGGAATCTCTAACTTAAGTCTAGAAGTGAGATTTTATTTTTATTATTATTTAAAGGGTCATTTGTAAGCACAGCTTGATTTAGAATTTTAAGTGCATTCTGTGTCTTCACTGTAGCTGGTAGTTAACTGTGGTGTTAATTTAAAAGAAATAAATACAATATAGCATCAAGTCTGTTTGGGAATGCACGATTTGCTCTGTGTATAGTGTAATTAAGTGGATAGTCAATCTTAAGGCATGTAGTGTCCTACATAATACGTAGATAGAAGGTTTATTATTTTGTCTACAATAATCAGAAAAAGTGACAGAAAGCAGGGTTAAAGCTTTACTGTTACATGAATGTTTCTTTCCTTTGCTCAGATCTTCCCATGATTTTGTAAACTGGTCCTTGTTCGGTTTCTTCACAAAAGACTTTCCTAAGTAATCATTTGTGCCTACTTTCTCACAGTAAATAGTGGATAACTGGAACACACTCTGAAGAGTCCTGGTAATCAACTATTGCAAATACCAAACACTTGTCCCAACCACTCCACCTTAAGGAAATGTTCTAAAGGGAAGGTCTGAAGTTTCTTTAATGCTGATATAAATTCTGAATGGAGAAGTTACACACAACCATATACCATATATTGAGATGTAGTAGTACTGAAAACAGAAAAAAATGCCCTGGAGTGGACAGAGTTTAGACCTATAAGGCCTGTTATGCCTTTTACTAAAACAGTATGCAAAGAATACAAAAAAAAAAAGTTATTTTTATTTTCTTAGAAATTCCCACTAATGTGGAAATAACTACCAATACTAATCAATGTAATTTTAACCTTAATGTGCTGCTGATATATGATTGCATACGAATAGTATATAAGAAAGGAATTATGTAGACTGTAAATATATGTGTATGTACACACATATATATGGATATGCTGCAAGACCACTTACTTAACAGAACCAAATTTTTTATTTTATTATGAAATTGAAAAATATATTTAAATTATTAAGATATTTTGGTCCTTCAAACTATTTACAGTTTACATTTGATAGGAGTGATAGGTTTAGTAGTGAAATATTTTTATATATAATTTTTTTTTAATTTTGATCACTATGGAGAAATAAGTAAAATTTATTTGCATGGTCTTTCAGTGAAATGATAAACTTTTTAATAACTTTGTAATAGAATGGACAAAATCTAGGGTTTGAATGTTAAACCCAAAAAATGGTACAGGGTATAAATCATATACATATTATATATATATATATATTTATATTTATATGTATGAATGTATATATACATACTTAGGTTAAAGGGAAAATGGACCCACATTCCTGTAATATAAAGGTTCATCTACTGCAAGTTAAAGAAGTGACCTATTTTCTCTGTACATAGATAAGCTCATATACATGGAATTTTCCATCTGTACAGAATTTAATGTATTAATGGAAAGGTTGAATCTACTGCTGCTGGGAAGACAATAGAACTATTGATTCTTACAATGACTGTATAATCAGGGACAAGTAAGGTTTTTTTCCTTTTGTCTTTGCTCAAAGCCATAAATATATATATATAATATACATAAAGATTATTAATAAATTGAACAGAAAATAAGATCATGAATTTTTTATTTGACCAATTCAATATACCCAAACATTGTACTTTACTAATGAGCTGGGCATTGTCTTTATCTTTATGATGACTGCTAAGTGAGTTTTGTTTGGTTTGCAACATTAAATTTTAATTGTTTATATGCAATAGCAGCAGGGGGAAAATGTTTTTGCCATTCATTTGACTCAGCCTTGAATTGAAAGGCTAATTTGATTCTTGAGCATAATCTCTTCTCTGTGGCACCTCTGCTTGTGGTTGCTGTCCAATTTTAAAATTTAGGCTGCCCTAATTCCATTGCAATCCACTTATGTAGACTTATTCTGTTTCAATTTAGGGCTTCATGAAGGATTTGCATGTTGAAAGGACATCTCTACTATGCAAATGGATTTTCAATCAGATACAAAAGTATAAAAGGGAGTAAAATCCAGGAAGATTTCATTACAGATAGAAAAGCACTTAGAAGAATGCAGAAGGGACTGTAGTAGGGCTTATTCACTAAATGCAAATCCTATTGACCAAGGCCTCAGTGGTCTACATGTAATTGAATGATTCTCTGAAATACAAGGTTCCACTGAAAACAAATAGGTACTTCTGCAATTTATATATCTTTTCATCAATCAGATCTTCATATTACTAATAAGTACACAGCCAAATAATAGACTATATGTGTGTGTACATGCACACGCACACACACACACACACGTAAAATCAGATGATTTAACTTGCATGATTGTGACCCATGCTACATTTTTGTTTATCATTGATAGATTTTTTTTTTTGGAGAGATCTAAGCTGTTTGTATATAGAATTGTAATTATTTCATATGTGTTTTTTTTTCCAAATAATTACTAGGCAAAGTTTACTCCATCACCTTTAAACACGTTAGTTTCTTTATGTCCTTATAATGCCAGTAACTTCTCTAAGCTCTAATTTCTTCATTTGAACAATGGATAATTGAACTAGATGATTGCAAAGGCCCTTTCTAAAACTAAAATGCTTTTTTGCTATGAAATATGTACTATATGTGTATGTTCATTTTTTATGTCTTTTGTAAAGCTAGAAAAGTTCCCAATTCTTTCTTTCCTTTGTTTTGTTTTGAATTGTGTTACCCACTTAAGTACCTTGGTTTTCATTGGATGGATTGCTGCTGAACATCCATTGCTATTTTCACTTCTTTAAAGAAGTAAATACGCAAGAGCTGGAGGCCAAAGTGAATGCTGGCAGATGCAGAGCTGCCAGCTTCAGTCTATAGCCTTTTCCTCAGTGCACCCTTCCCCCGGGGAGACATGGTGGAACAAAAGGGAAAGCACTGTCATAAAGAAGGGATAATTATACCTATTGCTATTAGGTTAAAGCACTTGACTTTGTAAAGAAATTTTGCTACTTTAAAAAAAAAGTTCTTCCATGAGGTCAGTGAGGAAAAGTTTCCTTGTTTTTAAAGGTGAGAGAAACAGGATGAAATAAGTTCAAATACCTTGACAAAAATCCTAAGATTTCATGGGAACAAATCTGGAAAGAAAATATACACACTTCTGGTGATTGTCATGGGTCTCTAGCCCTCAGAGCACAAAGCTTTCCAGTAGATAAAAACCTGAAATTAAAAATATCTCCATCAATATTAATCATTTGATTCAACCACTGCCCCATCGTGGTACAACGATACAAGTGTCTTTGAAAGGGAGAATAAGATGACAGAGCTGGGTGTCTTGGATTTCAAACATCTAACCAGTTTAAAAGCCTTCCTCATTTCAAGAACTCTGACTTAAAAACTTGCTAATAATTTTTGCCCCAGGCAAATTCCAGGACAGCTCTGACTTCGGGCCAATGAAACTCCATTTGTTTATTAGAGAAAAATAAGTCCTCCCTTTCTTTCCTTATCTTTCCCACCCTCAGCCCAGGAAAAAAAAAGTTTGAGATTTCCCCTCCCTTCAAAATTATGCCATAATAAATCTTTCTAATGTAATTAAAATCACCAAAGTCACAGTTGTAATCTCTAAAGCTGGCGAACAGGGATATAGAGTAAGGAACTCACAACACTAACCCCAAGCACTTGCAAATCTTTAACCTAGGCACAGAACAGAAAAAGCTCAGGAGAGGTTGTCAAGTATTCAGTTGCTGCTGACCTTTTTACATAGATTTAGCATGTCAAACACTTCAGTGTGCTCCCCAAACCTTAAGTATCTCCAGCAGATCAAAGAAATATGGAGGCCCATGGAAACATGGAGTCACGGGAAAAAAGCTAACTAGGATAATCCCCCCTATTGCTGGGGTGTTATTTCAAGATAAATAACTTGGCAACAATATTTAGGTACTCTAAGCGGATAAACACCCAGAAATTGTTTCCCCCTGTTTTCAGTCTGTTGCCTATAGCCAGTCTCGAAATGTGTAGTCTCCAAGACTATGCCTTCAGTTTCTACCTTAGTTTTCTTATTGTAGTAACAGTAAATTGGGCCCCAAAGTACAACTCAAATGAAGGAGAACACTGTAAAGAATACAAACAAATGGATAAAAAGAATAACAGTATTTTAAACGTCTTCCCCTTACTTCTACGTTACATAATAGGTTCGGAATTTTTCTTTCAGACTTCTTTAACAGAAAGATGACGTATCATCAGGCACCGTTACCACTGTTGCCAGCACAGAGCTTCCAATATTATTTTCTTTACATTAGGTTTATCATCGAGTTTTAAAAGCCTGCAGGTATAGGGGCAGCTAGGTAATGCAATGGGTAGAGAACTGACTCTAGAGTCAGGAGGACCAGAGTTCAAATCCACCCTCATACACTTACTAGCTTCGTGATCCTGGGCAAGTCACTTGACCCCTCTTGCCTCAAAAAGAAAAACTCTGCAGGGCCATAGTAGCTAAGTAATTGTATAGAAACCCTAGTGTGACCAAAAATTTGTGTAAAGAATTTTGCTCATAGAAAAGACTTACTTCCAGTGTGGAAAGACAATGTATTGTACGAAGATTTTCTTCAACAGAACCAAATAGTTCCATGTTGTCAAAAATTGTCTAGAATGTACAAGATTGTATGAGGAACTAGAGAATGTTTTTGGAAATCTACAAAATTGTTTATGCTAGTGGATTCCCCAAGTTATATTGCCTTGTAAAGACATTTTCAGACCTCACTATAGCTTAAAATGTGAGAGATATACAATTTCCATTAACAGCATCTGGCCAAAGTTCCACCAAACTATCCCTTATCTTACAATCTGTCCTACATCTAAATTGACTTTTTTTTGTATCTTCCCTTTAAGATGATAAATTAATGAAGTTTTTAAGCATTTCTGTATATATTATTATATTGTGTATACAAGTACAGCATTAGGAGTTTTGACCAATCACCATTAGATAATTAACAAAAAAAACTGAGCGATTATTTGATGTCAAATAGCATTGTTGTATGTGACTTTTGTCTTTTTAATGGAAGGGGCTGCTTCCAATGGTCATTTGAGTAATGAGTTATGTATATAGTACACCAAAACATTTCTAATAAGTGCAAACTGAAGTTATAACTTGCCAGTGAATACACTACACTGCCTCTCCCTGATATTGAGCCAAAATCTGTGTCCCTATAGTTTTTATCATTTGATACTAGTCTTACCTTCTAAAACTAAAAAGCCATCAATAAAATGTCTCTTCTAGATGAAACTCCTTCAAGTATTTAAAAATAATAGTAGCATTTGTATAAGCTTTAAGGTTCCCAAAGTGCTATACATATATTATCCCATTTTATTCTTGTCTAAGTTCAAGTCTTGCCTCTGATACTTTCTAATTCTGTGTCCTTGGGAAAGTCACTTAACCTCTCTCTGCCTCAGTTTTCTTAATTATAAAATGGGACTATGATAGCACTTTCCAGGAATGTTATGAAAATTAAATGGGATAATATTTATAAAGCACTTAGCACAATGCCTGGCACATAATAGGCACTATATATAAATGCCAGCTACTATTAGTATTATTAGTGTTTAGTAAAGTCTAGAGAACAGAGTGTTCTTATTATATTTTGATCAGCCCATTGAATGGAAGGTTTTTACATCCTGAAGTCTGGAAAAAAATATTACTATGACTAATATTGTGACAATCCTTTCCCTCTCTATCAAATATTAACCCATACCAAACTTCCAGTTAATTAAACATTTAAATCTCTTCTATGTCACCTATACTTCTATTTTGTTTGTTCCAAATGAGGAAAAGAAGAAAAACCTTAAGGAGAGCACACTGGTCCGGCAGGCAGAAATAAGTAAAAAAAAAAAAAAAAAAAAAAAAAAAAAGCATTTATTGAGTGGTTATTGAATACCAGACACTGTGCTCATCTAACTTTTCCTACTGACTACCTGCGTGGCGTTTGGCAATTGATTTAACCTGTATGAGATTCATTTCTCTTACTTAAAATAGTATAGTGACATTTGTACTATATAACTTTCAGCATTATAATGAGCAAAACATTTGATAAAAAAGTCATTATTATGAGATTTGACCCCTTCATTGTAATCTTCCAAAATCCTTCGAATATGTGAGGTAAAAGAAAAAAATACAACAAAACATTGCACTTAAAATCAGATGATCTGGACTTAAAAGCCATCTCCAGCATTTTTTAGTTATGTGACTCATTTCAAGTTACATAAACTCTCTAAACTTCAACTTCTTCACTTGGGAAGTAATGATTATAATATTTACATTGTCAGCCTCAAAGGACTGACACGATAAAATCACACTGTAAAATTTATAGTGTTATGCACATGGTCATTGTCATTACTACACCCTAGCCCTCCTGGAGCTTAAATCCCTTATTATATTTATTTTACCCTTTATACTTTAAAATTTATTCTTCTTTCTTGAGTTAACACAGAAGCCAATTAGATTTGGGTTCAAACCTTGCCTCCGATATTTACCATGAGATTGTTGATATTAAGTTCTCTGAGTTTCAATTTCTTCATGTATAGAATGAAAATTATAATAATAACACTTGTCACACAGTGTTGTTCCGAGGGCCAAATGAAATGTTTGCTAAGTTTGTGGTTTCCACAAAACACTAAAATAATTTTCAGAACAGAGGTTTTTACCTTGGGGTCTGTGAACATTTATATGGAGATATATGGAAATAGATAGGTAGATAAATAAATGTATTTTAGAATAATTTATTTTCTTTGTAATCCTATGTGTTTTATTTTATGTTTTTAAAAACACCATTCTGAGAGACCATAAATTTCTCTAGATTAACAAGGGCATCCATAATATTAAAATTTGTAAGGATTCCTAATGGAGAGGTTTCACATAGAATGAGATTAGGATAAGTTATGATACATGCCGGTGAGAAATGGAGGAATTCATTCAATCATACATGCATACATATAGAGATACACATATACACATACATGTATATATAATCAAAGATCAACTGAAATATTGAGGAGAGTTAATGTCAATACTCTCTCCATTGGCCTACAAACATTTGAGGCAATTAGATTCTTCTGTCTTGTGAATTCTTGGTCATGTTCCCAACTGTTTGTCATTTTCTACACTATTTAGTTAAACAGTTTTCTATGGGTACTCCAGATCATAGTTTTAGAACTAGAAGGGAATTTATAAGCCATCTAATTCAACTCTCCCATTTTACAGATAGGACAAGTGAGGTACCACAATTTTAAGTGTCTTACTCAATATCACACAGGGTACAAATGGTACTTAGGGTTCGAAGCCAGTTACTCTAACGTCAAATCCAAGGCTTTTTTGTTGATGGCATCATTTATCCTTACTTGCCTCAACAGAATTGAGTGGCATTTAGTACTTCTATTAAATTAGAACCTACTCAATCCCATCTCAGATATATACTCTAGGAAGACATTATTCCTTCTAATGGTATCAAAGGTCTGATCTATACCCTTAAGCTATGAGTCACTGACCGCTGTAATGTATCTATTCTTACTGAAGCAATACATCTTCTTACACCTTTTGATTCTTGTGTATCCTTCTTGTTGTTCCATGAACACTAGAATTCTATTTCTTCCAAAAATACAAAAGCACATTCTGTTAGTGTAAATTTCAAAACTGTTATATAACTCACGGGTTCTAAGCTTTTGCCTCCGTGACCAAGTTGCCTCCGCCTCTTGTTTCTTTCCTACATTCCTTTATGGATTTTCCCCCAAAATTTTAAATTTGTTTTCCCTCATTTAATAAAAATCCTTCCTCAAGACAATCCTTCCCATCCATTTTTTTAAACAGCTCAGGATCCACACAGCTGTAATGTGAAAGACTGACAGGAAGTAAAGAAATACAGGAATACTCAGCAAAAGCTACTGGTAGAGGAAGTTTTCATGATCAATGAAATCATGGATGCACCAAAACATTAAAATAGCCCACTTTCAATAGTCTATACACTGATATAAAAATATTTGAGGTCATTAGTATTCCCAGGCTTCTACTTAGATCTTTCCTCTTGTACATGACTGGAATAAATCACTGAACCGAATCCACTGTAAAACCAGAAACAACAGGAAGTTGGCTGCCAAATGAAGAGGAGAATGAACACAAGGGTGCAGGTGCTGGAATAATCACTTATGTCATGTAATTGCCCCCACTGGAGGCAATTAGCCCTAACACAGGAAAGCCAACGTGGGAGACGGCACTGATACTGATCACTTGTCTCAGCCTGGTTGAGGTTATTACAGAGGAAAATTCTGCTTAATTTTGCAAATGAGGTTTAATTTTGCAGGACTGTGGGAATTTCATCTTTTCAGTGTTTAAAGATTACCCTGCCTAATCACATGTTGTGTGAGTTTGTGTATCATCCCCTAGAAGGTGGTATTGGCAATAACCCTTGGGTGGGTTTCCAGGAGAGCTAGGACCACTGCATGGGGGCTTTGCTGCTTTATATCTACGAGATGTGTGAAAAAACTTGAAAAATTGTACTGAGGTGGGCCCATTGCTAGAGGCAGCATTTGTGAATGACAGTTGTTTCCACACCAGGTGAGAGATTTTTTGAGAATATGGGCTTAGGCATTGGGTGGGAGTTCTTGCCTTCATACTCCTTAGGAATATTCCAAAATGTCTAATAAGAGGAGACAGAGAAACATAGACTGATAGGGGCAGAGACAAAGTGAACTTTCCTTTTTTGATGCTTAGCCATCATATAGAAATTAGTCCAGCAAAAAGAAAAAGTATACATATATGTGTGATATGTACATGTGTACACACATGTGTATGCATAGGCATATATACACACATATATCATAATCTGTAATAGTGGAACTGTTTCCTAGGATTCCACATGGCACTGATCCATTGTCCTAATACTGCCTGTCTATTAACCACAAATACTTGAAAATCTTCTGGGCGCTTACTTCCAAAATGTACCTTAGGAGGGCTGCTTCAAAGAGACCAGTCCCCTAACTGCTCTGCTCTCGTCAAACACTAATAATCTGCTAAGGCAGAAACAAATCATGTTACTTTCTTAATTTTCTCAGGTTCGTACCAAAGGACCTTTAAAGAATCATTAGATACAATTAGGAAAAAAGTAGTCCCTAAAGAGAATATTTTATTCTAATTTCTTATTCGCTACTTCTTACCATATAGTAGTTTTAGCTTTGAGAACCAAAAAGCGGTAGCTACTAAGAAAATCTTTAATGAGGATATCAGCTTCTCACCCAGTCAGAGGCTGTCTATTGCTAGCCTATGGAAACAAAAAAAGTACTCATCTGAAGTCTGAAAGGAAAGAAATAATCATTTATTACTCACCTATTATGTGCCCAGCACTGCGGCAAGCAATTTGAAAATATTATCTTATTTAATTCTCACAACAAATCTGAGATGCTATTATTATCCCTATTTACAGTTGAATAAACTGAGGTAGACAGTAGTTAAATAACTTACCAAGCTTCTTACAGCTACTAAGTGTTTGAAGTAAGATTTGAACTCATGTCTTCGTGACTTCAGGCCCAGGGCTCTATCCACTCCACAGCCTAATTTTTCCAAAAAGCTTTATTAATATATACAATACATATAGAAATACATACAGCTAATAATGTATACTCATCTCACTAGTGAGTTCATTTCATTTATTTATCTCTTTCCAGTGAGGTTATTAATCTCCTGTTTCACTGTTTAGGAAAATAATCTCTGTAATGTAGGGCTTTCTATTTATATAGAAAAAGAAAACTCAAAATATTTTAAATACTTCCAAGTTATTTTGTGTTTCGTTAATTTATATTTATTTATCTCTTTTAACGTGGTGGCGTTATGTCTAATTTTTCTTATACGTAACACAAAGCAAAGAGGATTAGATTATCATGAATGCTTTTTCCATTAATAAAATGCTATGATTCTTTTAGATATGTTTGAAATATTCAGATTATAATATCCTGAACCTTAATGAAGCATGCCTTAGTTCTAAGTATTAATAGTATTTAATAAATTAAAAGTGATAGGTAAAATAAAAAGGTCAAAATATTTCTATTGTACAGTTAAATAATCACATCATATACTCTGCATCAGAGAGAATTTCTCTGTGGAGATGATTTTTGTATCAAATCTCAGATACAGTCGTAAAGTAATGATAAATCATGGTTATGAGAAATTTTAAAATTAAGCATCTCAGACATTATATGTAAGGAGTCTTATTCTCCTGAAAGGGGTTTTCTTACAAGACAATCCTTCCTTTAAACTAATCATATCATAGCTCAAAACATTTTTTGGATCTAGCATTTTGTAATTATCTTCAGAATTTCTGACATATTGTTTTGAAAATACTTAGTAATTTGCCAACAACACGTTTGCCCTTTGAAGGCACTTCTGGTGTATGTTTGGTTTGTTTTGGTAGACAACCGAAGGAACTGAGTATGGTGAATTAGGTGAGAGTTCAACTGAGGAATGCAGCTTTAGTCTACTTATCCAACAAATGTATTTATCAACAAGGCAATCTTTGTCTAGAAGGCAAGGAGGCAGAGTTTCTCACGTGGCTGATAAAATGATGTTGAAAAAAGTTTCAAAAGTATTTTGAGTGAGGTCAGCATCAGTGAAAGAACCATACACCCTTTCTGAGTGATAGCCTTGGCAGGACTACATGCATTCAAATGTGAAATTTTGGGTACATTCATTTAAATGTCTGTTTCAGTACTTTTAGTGCCATTCTTTGGGTATAAAAACAAAAAAGGATAAAGTTTGCAACAGAAGTTAGCAAATTCATCAGTCGCTGAATTTGTATAATCAAGGCATATTTTGAAGGTGAATTTTTTTGAATCAAAATATTTTGTCTTCATTGAAACCTGTTAATGTCTCTCTTCATTTTGCTCCTTGAATTCTGCCTCTGGGATATTGAGATCTGTTAGGTGAATTTTAACTGTCATTTCTGGAATCAGTTTTCCATATCACTTCTTGGCCAATTCCAAACTGCATCTCTTAAACTTGGTTATCCTTCTCATCCCCTTTACCATCCCCTCCACAAATACACCCACCCACATACCTTCTAGTTCCCTTTTTGTTGTCTCTACCACCTTAAAACATATGGTTATTACAGGCAGAAACTGTCTTGCCTATTTATATTTATATCTGTAGTGGTATAATACCTGGCACAGAGTAAGCACTTAATGAACTATTTTAACTTCACTCATTCATAATGATTTTGATTTCCCATAAATCTTTCCCTTCAGACAACTTTGACTCTGAATACAAGTTTCTGAGCAATGGTAACTATAGTATAATCGAATAACATACTAAACAGATTTCTTTGAAGGACTCTACTTTGACTGTATAAGTTCTAGTATATTGTACTTGTTAAAGAATAAGGATCACAATTTTATAGTCACAATACGCCTAATTAGCTATCACGTACAAGCAGAGGAAGACGCTAGAACTGCTACCATGTCACTTCTTCCTGGAGACATTCACCAACTATACTTGTGTTATATGTAAGCTACTTTCTCTGCATGGAGGAGGAGAAGACATTTATGAATACATCTCTATGATTTAACTTATTAGAAGCCTTCCTGAACTATTTCCTCTAATTTAAGTATAATGTTTTTATTAAGCTGTTAAATAATCATCTACAACAATTCCTCAGTAACTACTAATTCATGAATTTGCCAATTGTTGTCCTCTGCCATGGAGGTTAAACAGGGTTTGAATTTACCTATAACATATAAATGTATGTACATGCACATTGACACATGTGCTCACATAAATATGCATATATTAACTTATAGCTGAATTTTATCTTAAGGTCTGCCCCCAGAAAAGAGAGAAAAAAGATCTGATTTTTCTGTGTTATTTTACCCAAATTGATTTTTAGTAATGTGATCCCCAAACGCCCTTAAATATGGAGCCCTGAAAGCTAGAGCCAGGTTGATGGTGCATTTTGGTGTCAATATCTACACAAATACCCAACTTAAGAATACGCATCAATATTTTGATTTTACGAAGACAAACCAAAAGCACATCAACTCAAAGCATAGACAAATAAGTACAATAATTAAGTTAATACAAAAAAATTTATATAGACAGAAACACCATTCCTTATATTTTCACACCATCAGTAGGAAAAAGAACATATGTAGGCCAAGAAAGTCCTACTGTTTGAACTTCATTCCAGCTATAACACTTCTCTATCTTCCAAATGGCTGCTTTCTGTAGTGTTGTAGGGCAGGGATAGGGAATTTGTGGTCTCAAGGCCACATGTAGCCCTCTAGGTCCCCTTGATTGAAGGTAAAATTCCTTTGATTGAATCCAAAATTCACAGAACATATCCCCTTAATAAAAGAATTTCTGTAAAACTTGGACCCAGTCAAAATGCCATACCCAAGGACCTAGAAGGCCACATGTGACCTCTAAGCTGCAAGTTCCCCAACGTTGTTGTAGAATATCCGATGCAATAAAGCACCAGTGTGGCACAGTAAATAGAGTTCTGGAAATTGGAGTCAAAAAGAACTGAGTTTAAATCCAGTCTCAGGCATTAGCCTGCTGTGTAATTCTGAGCAAGTCAGTTAATGTCTGTCTGCCTCAGGTTTCTCATCTCTAAAATGAGGACAATAATAGTACCTACCTTCCAGGGTTCTTGTGAACCAGGATCAAATGAGATAATAGTAAAGTACTTCACAAATCTTACATCATTTGACGAGTTCTCATTATTCTTATTATCTATTGAGTTGTTTCCTCCATTGATCTGCTCAACTTCCATCTGCTGATTTCTTCCTAGAACTTTTATTGCCATATCTTCCCAGAATTACAACTGATGGACATGAAAGGGAGGAGATGGCTTATCTCCATAAGGGAAACTTTAACTTTTTTGTTAACTCTTTTGTGAGGTGGACGGTCCATTGCTTAAGGGAGATTTTAGTTGATGAACAATGTGTCCAATATTCCTGTATTGGTAATCAAGTCACAATTCTCTCTGCCTCCCTACCCCTGTGAATATGGTAACAGATTTAAAGCACAAATAAGTAACCTTTTCTAACAAAACAATAAACATATGATTGTACAAAATCACTTTTAAACTATTGATCTAAAACATTTCAAAACCCCCTAAGCTTCCTTCCATGTCCCCTGATTTTTTTCCACTTCCCTTGTAATCAATTACCCATATTATAACACATTTCTTTGACCAGTTACAAAGATTTTCCTTATAGTAAGCCCCATCACTGTGCTCAGTAAGCTCTCTTTCTGCTTTCTTGTAAGTTGCCCAGGAAGTTTTATGAGCTTTACTTTTACTAGAGAGCAGAATGATAGTTTCTGGCAAAGATTTGCATTTCATTAGATTTTAATCCCTTGAGCACAGGGACTGCCTTTTTTTGTAACTATCATCTTTGGTCAATTTACCATTCCTGATCATGGCCCCTTTAGCACCCTAAATATAGGAAACTTCTCAACCTCCTCAGCTCCAAAGATCCCGCTTTGGTTTAGTCACATACCAATATGATTATACCCCATCTCTTAGAATTATGGTGCATCCAGAATCTGAACTTTGGAAACTTTATGCTCTGAGATGAGCCAAGATGGTGGAAGAGGAGCAAGGAATGTAGCCCAACTATTCAAGAAAAGATTAAAGTCTACAAGATTGAGTAGTGATCTAGAAATCTAAAAATAAACAATAATGGGACATCCTGCCAGTCTCAGATCACAAATTCAATCCTTAGGCAAGTAATCAGTGCAGGGACTATGAAATAGTGATGAATTGGGATCAGGGACTTAATCCCAGGCCTAGGCTGACAACATGTTATCTCCTAGGGGGCCAAAATCCCCACTCTAAGAACTCTAAGCTGTCATAAAAGCAAGTCATCTTGAGCAGATTGTAGATTCGGTTTCATGCGAAGAATGGAACTAAGCCAGCAGTGTGGGCTCCTCATAGCCCTGGGACTAGGCTAGCAATTCAGGGTCTCCCAAAGGGATCAGATCTAGGACTGAGTTCCCAGGGCTATGAACAGATATGAATCAGCAATCTGGTATTACCCAAAGATCATGACCTTAGCCCCAATCCCAAAGCAAGACTAGACCCATACTACCTACCAAGTACTTTGGGAACCACTTTAATCTCATAATGTGAATAAACTAGCAGTATAGTCACTCTCAGCCTGTTGAGCTTTCAGCTAGCTAATAGGGGTTAGAGCCAATTACTGTCTCCTGGAGCGTCACCCAGAAGCAAGTCTGTAGCTGTTACCTAGACACAAACTGGAATCAAGAGACTATGATCATATGGTGTCCTTGATTTACTGCACTAGGACTGTGGAAAGTATAACTCCCTGACCCAGACTTTCCCCTGTGATCCTTGAAACAAAGGATACAGTACTCAAAGGATATAGAGCATCAGGACTCCAGATAAGGCAAGTCAGGAACATACAAGGCTACATATGGCAATCCTACCAGGAATTCACAGAGCTTGGTGTTAACACAAAATCCCAAACCAGAGGGAAGCTAGAAGAAGGATTCAACAAATAATCAAAGATAAAAAGCTATTATTATTAGTAGTAGTATAGAAATGCCCAAGATACAAACCAAAAAAGAATAACTTGAAAACATACAGGAAGCATCAAAATACAAAACAAAAAACAAAAAAACAAAACAAAACAAAAAAGTACCACTTGTCCATAAGATTAATTAGAATTCCTAGGGAAAAAAATGAAATAAGATATTTAAAATAACAATATAAATGAGATGAGATGAATAGGGGAAAGAATTAGCAAATATAGAAGACTCCCCCAAAATGAAGATGGATGACGTGTAAGTTAATGACCCCTTGAAACAATAGGGGAAGTCAAAAGACTGAAAAAAGTGGAAGGAAATGTTATCTCATATCAAAAACTTGTTGTTGTTCTTGTTTGTTTGTCTGTTTTTTTGGGAAGAATTGATACAGGACAGTTCATTTAGGAATCATTGTATTGTCTGAAACCCATGATCCAAAAACGAGCATGAATATATGAATATCATATGAGAGAGAGAGAGACAAGAGAGAGAGAGAGACAGAGAGAGAGACAGAGACAGAGACAAAGAGAGAGTTTAAAGGTGAATAATTTGAAATATTCAAGTACTTCCTTTGATACCTACTGGCTGTTTGGTCCTGAACCAGTACTTGACCTCTCAGTGCCCCAGGCAATTCTCAGGACTTTGCCCTGATGAACATGTGACAATTTGCTTTGATAGAGAGAATTATTTTTTCTTGTTTTTGTTGTTTTGTTTTTTCAGTAGAAATTATCTAAAATATGAAGAAAACTCAGATCCTGGGGGTGTTAGAAAGGAGTAAGAGTAAGAAATGTCAGCTTGGGTAAATGGAAAATAGTATGGCAGAAACTAAGTCTAGACCAAGATCTTCCACCATACCCCAAGAAAAGGTAAAAATGGGTACACAACTCAGACATAAAGGATTAGACTATAAGAATTAGGAGTACAAGGAATAGTTTACCTGTCAGATCTATGGAGAAGGGAAGAATTTATGAGCAAGCAAGAAATAGAGAACATTCTGATACGCAAAAAGTTTTGACTACATTAAACTAAAAAACATTTTGCACAAACAAAGCCTATTCAACCAAGATTAGAAAGAAAGTAGAAAGCTGGGAAACAATTTTTGCAGTCAGTGTCTCTGACAAAGGCCTCATTTCTTTTCTTTCTTTTTCTTTCTTTCTTTTTTTTTTTTTGGCTTACTCTAGGCCATTTTTTTTCTTGTTTTGTTTTCCGTTTTCTACAATCACTTCAATATACCTTAGATTTCCCCCCCTCCCTCCCCCTTCCCTCAGTTCTATACATACATTCTTATTAAGCACATTTTAACCTTAGTCATGTTGTGTAAAAAATTAAAATGAACGGGAGAAACCATAAAACAAAACAAAACATAACACAAGAGATAATGATCTACTTCATTCTGTAATCCAGTTCCACTCTTCTTTCTCTGGATGTGGGAGGTATTTTGCCTCAAGAGTCCATTGGGAATTTTTTAGGTCCTTACATTGCTGCAAAGGACTAAACCTACCAGAAAAACTCCTTGCAGACTGTAATTGTTGCCCTGTACAAAGTTCTCCTGGTTCTGCTCCTTTCACTCAGCATCAGATCATATAAGTCTTTCCAGGCAACTCTGAAGTCTTCCTGTTCATCATTTCTTATAGCATAATAGTACTCCATTACATTCATATATCACAACTTGTTCAGCTATTCCCCAATTGATAGGCATCCCTTGATTTCCACTTCTTGGCTACCACAAAGAGAGCTTCTATAAATATTTTGTACATGTGAGACCCTTTCCCATTTTTAGGATCTCTTTGGAATACAGTCCTAGAAGCGATATTGCTGGGTTAAAGGGTATGTACCTTTTTGTAGCACTTTGGGCATAGTTCCAAATTGCTCTCCAGAATAGCTGTATTAGCTCACAGCTCCACCAACTATGAATTAGGGTTCCAGCTCTCCCACATCTTCTCCAACATTTATCATCTTCTTGTTTTGTCATGTTAGCCAATCTGATAGGGATGATGTGGAGTATTTTTTCATATGACTATTGATAGCTTTAATTTCTTCCTCTGGAAACTGCCTGTTCATATCCTTTGCCCATTTATCATTTTGGAAATGACTTGTATTCTTGCAAATTTGACTCAGATCTCCACATATTTTAGATATGACAACCCATTTATAGACTATGTGGAGAACTGGGTCAAATTTACAAGAATACAAGTTGATAAATGGACAAAGGATGTAAGTAGGCAGTTTTAAAGGAAGAAATTAAAGCTAACTATAGTCATAAGAAAAAAATTCTATAAATTACTTTTCATTAGAGAAATGTAAATTAAAACAACCCTGTGTTATCACACCACACCTATCAGATTGCCTAACATGACAAAACAGGAAGATGATGAATGTTGGAGAAGTGGGAGAGTTGCAACACTGATGCATATTTTGTGGAATTGTGAACTAATCCAACCAATCAGGAGAGCAATTTGGAACTTTCTCCAAAGAGCTACAAAAGTGTGCATACCCTTTGATCCAGCAATACCACTACTAGGTCTACATCAAAAAGAAGTCATAAAAAGGGGACAGGATTCATATATACTAACATATTTATAACAGCTCTTTTTATGTTAGCAAAGAATCGGGAATTGAGGGGATGCCTATCAACTGGGGGATGACTGAAGAAGTTGTGATATATGAATGTAATGGAATTCTATTGTTCCGCAAGAAATGATGAGCAGGTATATTTCAAAAATAATCTGAAAAGTCTTACATGAACTGATGCTGAGTGAGGTGAGCAGAACCAGGAGAACACTGTACACAGTAACAGTCACATTGTTCAGTGACTCACTTTGATAGACTTGGCTCTTCCCAGCAATGCAAAGATCTAAGACAATTACAAAAAACTTCTAATGGAAAATGCTAACCACATCGAGAAAGACTACAGAGTCTGAATGTGGATAGAAGTATACTATTTTCTGTTTCTTCTTTTTTTTCCTTTCTCATGTTTTTACCCTTTTCTTCTGATTCTTTTTTTCCAACATAAAAATAAATTTAAAAAGAGAAGTATCAGTTAATATTATCATTATCATGTTTTGATCCTCATTCTAAAATTTTATTTTATTTATTTTTAACAAAGTTTATAACAGATAAAGCAATTCAAACTTTTGGTCAGGTGATACTTCTTTTTGCAGCATTTACAATATGGATGACAAAAGAATTTTTTTTTAAACATTAACCAACTGAGACACAAATAATATTTATGTTGCTAACTTCGCAAGCTCTTGACCTAATTGCCTCCATATTATTACTAAGAATTAAAGGACCCTAACTTGCTATTGTTGCTTTAAAGTCCCATGCCTAGCAGCTTAATTTTAGACAACCTTGGATGTTCCCCTACCCCTAATCTATAATTGAATAGATCTGGTATTAAGTTTACAAACCTTTTGACTATAGGAAATTGCCACCAATAGTAAGGACCTTGCAGGGATACAATAATTCCCCAACTTCATGTCAATTCCAGGCAGGATTAGATTATCCACTTGCATTCAGTCAGGCTTAAAGTCTGCCAGGTGTCAGTGGGGAAATTTAGCCAGCAGAATCGCACCTCAGCCCATGCTGAACAGCTGCTCTCCCACCCTTCCCTTGAGATCACCTATGCAGTTCATACCAGCGTCTCATCAGCTTACTGGCATCATGTATTGGAGGCTCAGATCGCCCTTCTTGCTCCCCATACCTGGAGTTAGACTCAGAAGTACGTCATGTAATAGTGTCTGTTTTTCCCCATCACTCCCCTCCCCCTGCTTTCTAATACCTTGTGTTCTGATTACTCCTTCCCGCACTGTACCCTCCCCTCCCTCACACTCCACTCCTCTCTTATCCCCATCTTCTCTCTTTTCCTGCAGGGCAAGATAAATTTCCCTACCCCTATCCCTGTAGTTCTTATTTCCCAATTATTTTCAATAAAAATTCTCAATATTCGTTTCTCATATTTTGAATTCCAACTTCTCTCCCTCCCCCCTCCCTCCCCAGCCCCACTGAGAAGTCAAACAATTCAATACAGACTAAATATGTGTTGTTTTGCAAAAGACTTCAATAATAATCATGTTTTGTAATACTAATTATTTTACTCTCTGACCTACCCTAACCCCACTTATTTTTCTCCTTTACAATTGACCTTGTCCCTTCTCAAAAGTGTTTATTTCTAGTGACTCCCTTCTCCCATTTGCCCTCCTTTCTAACATTCCCCTTGCTCCGCTTGTTGCCTCCTCTCCTACTTTCCTGGGGTGTGATATAAGTTTTCATAGCAAATTTAATGAGCATGTTATTTTTCTGTCAGCCACATAGGGGGAGAGTAGATTTATTCCCCCCCTCCCCTTCACCCTTATGTCTTCCATTGAATAAGATTTTCCTTATCTCTTTTATGAGTTATAACCTGCCCCATTCCATTACTGCCTTTCTCTTCCTGTAATTTTCCTCCTTCACCCATTAATTTTTATTTTTTTTGTGTGTGTGTGGATATCATCTCTTCTAATATAACACACCCTGTACTCTCCATCTATGTATGTGTGTGTGTATGTACATCTCTCCAACTACCCAAATACTGAGAAAAGATTCAAGAGTTAAAAGTATTTTCTTTCCATGTAGTAATGTAAACAGTTCAGCTTTAGAGAGTCTTTTATGATTTTTCTTTTCTGTTTACCTTTTCATGCTTCTCTTGATTCTTGTCTTGGGAAGTCAAATTTTTAAATACAGATATGGTCTTTTCCTCAACATGAAATCTTGGAAGTTGTCTATATCACTGAATGACCATTTTTTCCCCTTGACGTATTATATACAGATTTGCTGGGTAGGTGATTCTTGGTTTCAATCCCAGTTCCTTTGACTTCTGAAATATCCCACTCCAAGCCCTTTGATCTCTTAATGTTGAAACTGCCAGATCCTGTGTTATCCTGATTGTATTTCCACAGTACTCAAATTGTTTCTTTCTAGCTGCTTGCAGTATTTTCTCCTTGATCTGGGAACTCTGAAATTTCACCACAATATTCCTAGGAGTTTCTCTGTTGGGGTCTTTTTTAGGAGGGGATCAGTGAATTCTTTCAATATCCATTTTGCCCTCTGATTCTATAACATCAGGTCAGTTTTCCTTGATAATTTCATGGAAAATAATGTCTAGGCTCTTTTTATCATGGCTTTTAGGTAGTCCAATAATATTTAAATTATTTCTTCTGAGTCTATTTTCCAGGTCAGTTGTTTTTCCAATGAGTTGTTTCACATTATCTTCTATTTTTTCAAATTTTTGGTTTTGTTTACTAACTTCTTGGCTTAACTTATAGTCATTCGTTTCCCTGAACTCAATTCTCTCTTTCAATGGATTATTTTGTTCAGTGAGCTTTTGAACCTTCTTCTCCATTTGGCTAATTCTATTTTTAAAAACCTCCTTCTCCTCGTTGGCTTTTTGCACCTCTTTTTCCAATTGAGTTAGCCTCTTTTTAAAGTTGTTATTTTCCTCAGCATTTTTTTGGTTCTCCTTTAGTAAGCTGCTAACTTGTTTTTTAAGGTCGACTATTGCCTGAGCCCAAGTTAAGTTCACTTTGGAGGCAAGGGCCTTGACTTCCTCTGACAGTATGCCTTGTTCTACTGAAAGGATGGGGGGAGACACCTGTTCCCCAAGAAAGTAACCTTCTATGTTTTTATTTTTTTCCCTTTTGGGGGCATTTTCCCAACCATTTACTTGACTTCTGAGTTTCCTCTCCACAACCAAACCAGCACTTGGGGGCTGAGATTCAAATGAGCTGCTCTCTAGCCTCAGGGGCTTTCAGTGGGTGTAGGGGTGCTATTCAGAGTGAGATTAAATTCAGCTTCTCAGGTGGGGCAGGGCCACCACACAGGGCTCAGTTCCCTCAGGGGGTTTACAAGGAGACCTTTGGGAGCCTCTGTTCGCTGCTGCCTCTACTGCTGCCTCCTGAGGAGGGCTAAGGAGACACCCTGCTCTCCTTTTGGCCAGCCAAAAAGACCCTCTCACTGACCTTCGGTGCCTGTGGATTGAGGGATCTGTGCTACCGCTGGAGATTCCGTCCCTGAAGCCTGCTCAGATCTGCTCCTCTTGGTGCTGCGTAACAAAGGCAGGGCTGGGCTCTGCTCCTTGTCCAGTGCATGATAGACCTTTTCCATTGGTCTTTCAGGTCTGACTACTTCCAGTCCATCTCATGTCCTTTGACACATCCTGCACACTATTATCAGAGTAAAGCATTGATTTCACTTTGCTCTTTCCAAGAGACTATCAATGAATAAAATAAACTACTTGTCTTTCAGTTTCCTCCATAATCTTCCATGTCCTCCAATAATTCCAGAATCTGCCACTTCATCAAAGTGGTCACTCAGTACACTGGTCTATGTCTCAATTGCTAGTGTAGCACTATTTATGCCATAGTAGATAGTGTCAAGAATTTCTACAAACAAAAAAGTCACTATTTGTTAACTACACTTTTGATGATGAGTCTCATCTCTCCTTCTTTCAGTTAGAATAACTATACAAATCTTTATTAGCAAACAAATGTGTGTTCATCCTTTGTTGCTGAAGAAGACCATGCCATCAGAGAGATAATGACATGACTTACATTTGACTTTGTTTTGAGTGAGGGAGGGCTGTGCAGGTCACCAGCTTCACTTCTCCTCCAGAGCCACCCGAATCCAGTGACCATATATTCATTAAGATGACTGGAGATGATCGAGGATGAGGCAACTGGGGTTAAGTGACTTGCCCAAGGTCACACAGCTAGTGAGTATCAAGTGTCTGAGGTGAGATTTGAACTCAGATCCTCCTGACTCCTGCATTGGTGCTCTGTCTACTACACTACCTAGCTACCCCCCAACAAATAAATATCTCCTCTGTAAGACCATGTCACAGTAATTCTCTTCCTGTGGTACTGGCTCTCCAATCAAGTTTCATTTCCTTAGCTAAAAATGGCATGTGCACATTCCCTTTTTCTAAATCTTTAAACTTAATCTAATAATTTTTACGATTCTTTAGGCCAACTCCAAGGTACTACACGTAGATGAGTCTACTTGGTTCTTTGGACTTAACTCTATTGTCAAAAAACTTTTCAGTCAACATTATTTCCACCTCCTTAGGTCACAATAAACTTGTTTCACTTCTGAGGACATCACATCCTATGCAGACCTTCATTGCAACTTGCTGAGTTTGAAAGAAGTTTGAGTAAATTCCTTTGTTTTGATGGCTGCCTCTAGACCATGTCTCTTTCTGCATCCCTCAGCAATCTTTCCACTTTTGAGGTTCAATTGATCTGTTTAGCTCTCCCTCTCTCTAGTAACTATACTAAACTGTACTTGAAGTCATTCTCCCAAAATTTTGATTAGTACCTGGTTCGTGATCTTCCTTTTCCCTACACCACATACAACTGTCCTTAGGGACTTCAATATTCAAGTTCACCCCTCTAAGCAATATAGCCTCTGAATTTTGTAATATCCTTAATTTTGGTGACCTCTTTTTCCACCCCATTAACACTGTACCTAAACATAACATATGAGATGTCATCATCTCTTGTTATTGACTGCTTCCAAGTTCTTGAACGTTGAAATTTCACTTTCTGATGGCAACTTTTCATCATCCCACCCTTTTGTCTCTTGCTTTCATTAAATTTACTCTCTAATTTTATTACGACCATCATTTCCAGGAATCATTCTCATTTCTTTCATTCTCCCCTACTGGATTTCATTTGCCTCTATTCTCAATCTTGATCTCAAGCTTGCTTTGAAATTACAATATTCAGGAGATTGCAAAATTCAATCTACCTTCCATCTAGTCACAAAAGAGAATGTATCTGAATTTCTTGTTGTGTGGTATAAGAAGCAGGAAAAAAGTTTTCAATGAAATATATATTGAAGTAGATTAATATGCTGAGTAGTTGCCTCTTCTGTACCATGAAAGGAAATAATAGAGATTTTCACAGACATTTGGCTGAAGGAGAAAACCTGAAAAAAGAAATGGTTACT
Source organism: Bettongia penicillata ogilbyi (assembly GCA_023548195.1). Classification (NCBI taxonomy): domain Eukaryota; kingdom Metazoa; phylum Chordata; class Mammalia; order Diprotodontia; family Potoroidae; genus Bettongia; species Bettongia penicillata. Next base: position 3,251,122 of record JAJHZJ010000522.1, on the reverse strand, counting down.
CAAGGGGTTAACATAAGAAATGTAAATATTTGAAAGAGTCCTAATCCGAGTGTTGGTGTTGTTTTCTGTATTCCACTGCAACCTGATATCCAGAAGTTGCAACCTTTTCACTGCCTGGTACTCTTTCCTTACTGCAGATAATGTAAGTGGGAAGTAGTTTGGAGGAGTAAGTTTACATGCCAGATGATGAGCTGAGTTTCTAGTCAAGAAAACACATCACTAGGTGGCACAATGGAAAAAACATTGACCCTGGAATCAAAACAACCTGAGTTCAAATCTGGCCTCAGACACTTGACACTTAAGAGCTATGTGATCCTGGTCAAGTCACTTAATCCTGGTTGCCTAGAGCCTGGTGTGGGGAGTTTAGGGGTGGTGACAAGGATATCACCATCTGTAGAGGAAAGTAAAGTAGGTTCTCTTGTTGTTTTTGTTTTCACATAATCAAGAAGTAAAATGCCTCTATTAGAATGTGATTAAGAGGATCTTTCCCACCCATTGTAGGGCCTGGGAAGATTTGTAAGAACATCCATACCTTTTGGTAATGAGGCACTGGTTCTCAAGGGATGTGATACCCTCTCTTTCTAAAAAATATATAAAGACTTTGAGGGTGAGGTTTTATTTTGGAGCCTTGTTTTGGTAAGAAGGTTTGAATGCAAGATAAGGGCTCTGGGAAGCCGCTAAGGAGTACCCCCAGCTTTGAGAACCCAGATGTTGTACTTCCTTCTCTGGTAACTGATCTGACAGCTGTTGAATTATGGTCAGACAGAGGAAGCCATGTCTGCTGAGTACTTTGGGGTTCAGGGTGTTGATTTCCCTGAACCAGGTGAATGATATATGTGCTTGACTAAAGGATTGTTAGCCCCTCCAAGGTTCCCTTTCCTTTTATGAATGCAAATCCAAGAACCTGTGATAGCAGGACCCCTGTGTATGTTGGGGTGCTTACTTTTACACCAGCCTAGACTCATGAATTAAAAAGCCTAAACGTGGAGGTGCTGTTTATTCACTAGACATTTTGCTGGATTGTTAACCTGACCCAAGTGTTATTGCTCCCTGATCTTGCTCATTAAGCCAAGTAAAGGTCATTTGGATACTCTGTTCTGTAGTTACCCTAGGTCTTGCTTGTTGGTCTTTGGAAAGACTTGCTGGTATGGGGTGGATAGTATTCTTTTAGTTTGCTTTTTGGATGGGTGTTGTCTTCTCTTTTTTTAGTTCTCAGAGACTTAGAAGGATAGAGGAGAAATGGAAGTCATAGTGCTAGGTTGAAGTGATAGCCATGGTTTTTTTTTTTCAAGGAATTTAATTTTAATATTCTTTATGAAATCAGAGATGATTGGAACTGAAAGGGGCAATAGAAATTATTTAGTTCAAATGATTGTTTTGCAAGTGAGGAGACAGAAGTCACCAAAATTGAAGTGACATTCCCAGTATAACACAGTTGGTTACTGGCTGAGCTAAGAAGAGAACTCAGTGCTTCTAAAGCTCTATAGAAATGTGAGTTTTTCTTATTTAAAAAAAGTGAGATTTTATTACTTTGTTCTGGAAGCTAAAGGATGAATTACATTGACATGAAAGCTAAATCTCAAATATCAGAGAGCTTACTAAAAAAAAACAAATAAATACACTAGTTAGATGGACAGTTTACTCAAATCCATGACTATTTGAAGAGATTCATTTTATATACTTTTTAATATTTTCTCCTGTCCTGCTTTCTCCACTCTATACATGTCAAATCTCTATCCCTTCAGATTTATAGCCAATAGAATAATAATAATGCATTCCTAGGCTCACCACTCTGGAATTAAGGTAGGAAAATAAGGGGAAATGATTTCAGGAAAAATCAAAGACTTGGATCAATCCATATCTATAAAATTTAAAGTCTAATTTAATAAAGAATTTGAAATAAAGGAATCAAAACTATTGAGCTAGATTCACAAATCTTGTTTATATATATGTATATATATATATACATATATATATATATATATATATATATATATATATATATATATGCCTCTATTAGAATGTGATTAAGAGGATCTTTCCCACCCATTGTAGGGCCTGGGAAGATTTGTAAGAACATCCATACCTTTTGGTAATGAGGCACTGGTTCTCAAGGGATGTGATACCCTCTCTTTCTAAAAAATATATAAAGACTTTGAGGGTGAGGTTTTATTTTGGAGCCTTGTTTTGGTAAGAAGGTTTGAGTGCAAGATAAGGGCTCTGGGAAGCCGCTAAGGAGTACCCCCAGCTTTGAGAACCCAGATGTTGTACTTCCTTCTCTGGTAACTGATCTGACAGCTGTTGAATTATGGTCAGACATATATATATATATGTATATATATATATATACATATATATATGTATATATATATACATATATATATATATATATATATATATATATATTCTCTTCTGAGTTACTCCTCTGTAATTCTGACATTTTTGTTATGTTGTAAAACAGTTGACTTTCTACAACATTATTGCCCATATAGTTTAAACATATTTTATTTATGATGCTCATTTATGGTTTTCACCTATGAGAGACAAATTGTGACAATCCCCACACCACATTTCTACTAATATAGAGACAAATTCATTCACTATGTCTGTCATTTGTCCGACCTCTGATTTCCTCAAAAAAAAATAAGGCAAGGAATAGGATTCTTCTCTTCCAAATTGTGACATCTATTCTTTAAGCAGCTCTTGTCTTCTCTCTTTTAGACCATAAAAGCTACAGGGAAAATATAAATTGCTCTCATTAGTGTCTCTAGTATGTCTTTCTTATATATTTTCTATGGACCTTCACCACAATTCCTTCTTTTATTAATGAATTAATAAACTCATCACTTAGAAAATATAGGTAATCTGGAATTCATGAGATTTCTGTCCTTGCTTTTGCCTTATTTCTTTTGTACTTCTCTTTTATTATCATTTTAATTATCAACATTTTTATTATTAGGTTTAATATTTATATTTTTATTGTATTTTGATGGTTCCCTCTCCAAGGTAATGTCAATGATTTTAGCAACCAGTGGTTTCCATGATGATTTATTCGCTATTAATCTACTTGCATATTTTTTCCTTCCTTCTTTTTAATTGTAAAAACAAAATAAAAAATATCATTTAGGATTGAAGATTTAAAGCTATAAGGGACATTAGATGTCATCTAGTACAAATCTATGGTTTTATAGATCAGGAATCTGAGACTTAGAGCAGTTAAGTAACTAGGCTAAGGTCACATTGGTTATGGGTACCACAATAATTTGAACCTAGATAATCTGCCTTCTAATTTCAGGCTGTTTTCTGCTGTACAATAAAGATGTCACTGGATATTTCAAAGTTTTCTGGAGTTTTCTACACTGTCTTCCTCCAATGTGATGAAGGGTAGAATAATAAGTCTTAGCTACATTATTCGAGATAAAACTTCAAATTCACCTATATAGGGTGCAAATGGAGACATATTATCTTTGAAAACAAGAACCTTTTATTTCTTTATGTATATTTAAAAAACACCTACAAAAATGGGTGAGCCTCTTTAGGACTCTTTACTGGACAATGGTACATTCTAGTACCTGGAAGGCTAATTTCTTTAAAAGACAAATGAAACCCCCATCAGATGATACCTTGGCAAATTAGTTATCATTACCAATAATCCTACTGGAAATGATAGAGAGAGGCAATCACAGACCTATTCATGGTTGCATCTTTGTCTGATGAACATGATGGGGGTCAGTGAAGCCACAGAAGTTTAAGGGATAACAATTTTGCCAAGCTTCTAGGGCAAAGAAGAAATGAAGAAGAAGAAATAAAAGAGGAAGAAATAAAATCTAAATGCTATATTTGTGTTACATACCTACTGCGTGTAAGGGATTGTGTGTGGTTTTGACTCTGTCTTAGCCAAATCCCTGAATCTCTCAGAAGGTATGCAGACATACCAGTCAGCAGTGAGTTACTTTCCTTTTAATCCATAATGTTAAAAAAAAATCAGAAAAAAAGACTTCTGTTGCTCTCTGAGTATAGTGTTGATTTTTTATATATGCAAATTTACTTTGATGTTACGGATTGTTTTTCTACATTGCATATGTGGGAGGAAAAGAAGACAGGCACAATAAAGAACAATTTTGAAATATTTAAGGAAAGTTTCAGTTCATGGCATGACTTTACATTTCAAGTTGCTCATTTCTTTGTCTCCCGCTGATTTTAAAGTATTTTTGTACTTTTGTGATTGTTTTGAATTTGAAGGTTTTCTTTTTAATACCTAAAGGACCAATGTAAATGTAATTCTTTAAAAAACTTTAACCAAAGCAATTAGTGACATAATCTATGTGATTTCCATGGAAGAATTTTCCATAATATCAATCCCTCTTTCAGTATATTCGTTCAATTAAAATACAGAAAAAATAACAGCCATCACTTGGCCAATCAAAAAGTATTTATTAATGATCTATTTTCCCCCTCAGGTCATATATTGTCTCTGGAGGTATGACAAATTGCTGGAGAAGTCTACAAATATATATATATATTGATAATGATGATGGTATTGATGATAATAACAATAAATGTATCTTTTATTCTCAAAAAGCTAAAGTTTCTTTGGAAGACATATGCAAGTAGGTCACACAGTAGATAGATCTCTGGGCCTGGAGTCAGGAAAATATGAATTCCAGTCCAGTCTCAGATCCTTACTGTGTGACTCTTGCAAATTACTTAACCTCTATTTGTCTCACTTTCTTCATCTATAAAATAGGAATAATAATAGTACTTACTTTAAAGCCTTGTTGTAAGGATTAGATGAAATAATATTTGTAAAAAATGCTTAGCAGAGTGTATTACATATATAGGTGCTACATAGATGTTTATTCCTTTCTATTCTTCCCCAAATATAGCAACGAGTACAAATCATTATATAACCATACATTAATTGCGAAGTTATAAGTATTTCTCTGAAACCTGCATCAGTATGTGGATGTTTACTAAATATTTAGAAGTTTATGATAGTACTAAGGACATATTTATATTAAGCTGTCTGGGTGTTTTATTTTATTTTAATATTTTGGATTTGGTCAACAAAAGCTTATTTAACTTCTGTTCTACAGTCTTTATTTCCTAAACATTTCTCCTTTTTTTGGATTAATTAATTAATTTTTGGATTTTGACATTCATTTCCACAAAATTTTGAGTTCCAAGTTTTCCCTCCATCTCTCCCCTCCTCCTACACCATGAAACCTTGCATTCTGATTACCCTTTCCCTCAATGTACCCTCCCTTCTATCACACCTCACACTTCCCTTATCCCCATCTTCTTTATTTTCTTGTAGAGCAAGATAAATGTCTATACCCTATTACTTGTGTTTCTTATTTCTCAGTTATATGCAATAATAATTCTCAACATTCATTTCTAATACTTTGAATTCCAACTTCTCTCTCTCCCTCCCTCTCCACCCATCCCCACTGAGAAGGCAAGCAATTCAATACAGGTCATAGATGTAAAGTTTTGCAAAAGACTTCCATAATGATCACGTTGTGTAATGCTAACTATATTGCCCTCTGTCCTACACTGTCCTCCCTTTTTACTCTCATTTGACCTTGTCTCTTCCCAAAAGTGTTTCCCTGTAGTTACTCCCTTCTCCCATTTGCCCTCCCTTCTATCATCCCCCTCACCCCACTTGTCCTCTCCTCCCCTATTTTCCTGTAGTGTAAGATAGATTTTCAAACCAAATTTAGTGAGCATGTTATTCTCTCCTTTAGCCATGTGTGAAGAGGGTAAACTTCACTTTTTCCCTCTCACCTTCTCCCTTTTCTCCTCCATTGAACAAGATTTTTCTTATTTCTTTTATGAGTTATAGACTGACCCATTCCATTTCTCCTTTCTCCTCCCAGTATTTTCCTCCCTCACCCCTTAATTTTTATTTTATTTTTTTAAAGATATCATCTCTTCTGATTCAACTCAACCTGTACTCTCTGTCTATGTGTGTGTGTGTGTGTATGTGTGTGTGTGTGTGTGTGTGTGTGTGTGTGTGTAATCCCTCCACCCACCCAAATACTGAGAAAAGTCTCAAGAGTTAATATCTTCCTATATAGGAATGTAAACAGTTCAGATTTAGAAATTCTTTTATGATATCTCTTTCCTATTTGCCTTTTCCTGTTTCTCTTGATTCTTGTTTGAAAGTCAAATTCTCTATTCAGTTCTGGTCTTTTCATCATGAATGCTTGAAAGTCTTCTATATCATTAAATGAACATTTATTCCCTTGAAATATTATACTGAGTTTTGCTTGGTAGGTGATTCTTGGTTATAATCCCAGTTCCTTTGACTTCTGGAATATCTTACCCCAAGCCCTTCGATCTCTTAATGTAGAAGCTGCAAGATCTTGTGTTATCCTGATTGCATTTCCACAATGCTCAAATTGCTCCTTTCTAGCTGCTTACAATATTTTCTCCTTGAGTTGGGAACTCTGAAATTTGGCTACAATATTTCTAGGAGTTTCTCTTTTTGGTTCTCTTTCAGGAGGTGATTGATGGATTCTTTCAATATTTATTTTGCCCTCTGGTCCTAGAATATCAAAGCAGTTTTCCTTGATAATTTCATGGAAGGTAATATCTAGGCTATTTTTTTTATCATGGCTTTCAGGTAGTCCCATAATTTTTAAGTTGTCTTTCCTGGCTCTATTTTCCAAGTCAGTTGTTTTTCCAATGAGATGTATCACATTACTTTCTATTTTTTCAAACTTTTGGTTTTGTTTTCTAGCTTCTTGGTTTATTTCATAGTCATTAGCTTCCCTGAACTTGATTCTTTCTTTTAAAGGACTATTTTGTTCAATGAGCTTTTAAACCTTCTTTTCCATTTGGCTAATTCTACCTCCTTCTCCTCATTAGTTTTTTGGACCTCTTTTTCCAATTGAATTAGCCTCTTTTTAAAGGTGTTATTTTCCTCAGCATTTTTTGGTTCTCCTTTAGCAGGATGTTGTCACACTTTTCAAGCTCTCCTGTGGCCTGAGCCTATTTCATATTCATTTTGCAGGTACTGGAGACAGAGGCCTTGACTTCCTCTGACAGTATGCCTTGTTCTTCCTCATCTGAAAGGATGGAAGGAGGCACCTGTTCACCAAGAAAGTAGCTTTCTATGGTCGAATTTTATTTTCCCTTTTTTGAGCATTTTCCCAGCCAGTTACTTGACTTCTGAATCCTTTGTCAAGAGGTAGGTCCTAGTACTCCTCAGGATTGTGCTCAAGGTACAGATGCAGATCAGCTGTTCAACTCCCCCAGGAGCTTTGGGTGGGGGCCACCACTGAGGGCTAAGGTTCAGATAAGCTGTTCAATTCCACCAGAGGCTTTAAACTGACCTGCCTCGACAATGGACCCAGGTTGTTTCCATGTAGCCACCTGCTGCCCACTGCTGCCACTTCCTGGGGTCAGTGCTGGGGGAATCCCATTCCCCTCTCTGCCAGCTGGGAAAGCCCTCCCACACTGACCTTTGGAGATTTCTTTGTCACTTGTGGGTTGAGGGATCTGTGACCCTCACTGCTGGGAATTCTGCCCCAGAGGTCTGTTCAGGTTCTGTTCCTCCAGGTGCCAGGTGGCCAGGGCTGAGCTCTGCTGTGCTCAGCATTCTGTGAAACAGACCTTTCCTGTCTGCCTTCCAGGTTATCTTTGACTAGAAACTTCCATCACTGTTGTTCTTTGGCTTCTGCTGCTCTATAATTTGTTGTCATTTTTTACAGGTATTTTGTGAGCTGTGGGGGAAATGCTAAAGTATATGCATCTTTCTACTCCACCATCTTGGCTCCACCCCTTCGTAAGCATCTCTTATAAGCAAGGAACTGAGGGATCCAAAGAAACACAGATTAGACTTTCTAATATGAGCCCATCCCGTGAGTCTAGCTCCCTCATTGCAGTGTTTGATGCTATTTTCAAGACAGGCAGCTAAGCAGAGCCCTTCACTCAAACTACTGAAGCCTCCTAGTTTAAAGAGAAAACACTATCACTCACCTCCCACGTTCACTCTTTTGAAACACTCAGTCTTCTTTAATTGACTTTAGGTTTGTGGCCCATCAAGCATCTCTAACCTGTCTGTGATAGTAGCTCTCAGCATGTAATTCCTCCTCAAGGCAGCTTCCCTCTCAAGAGCTTTCCTCATAAAATGATCACTGTGTTGATTTCTTCTTTGCAGAGTGATTTTTATTTTCTTTTGAATATCAGACTAAAAGTCCTTTCTAACACTTTCAATTATCTCCACTATTTGCCCAGAGCTAAATCCAGTCTTGCTGTATGTGCCTAGACCCGGTAAGAATAAAAACCTGGATTTTCTCATAATCAACTCCTACTGAAGCTCCTTCCTCACCCTAGGAAAAGGAAGCAGGAATTCATAGCTTGTTTTTGAGCAGGGGAATGACACAGACCAGAGTTCAGCAAACTATAGCCATAGGCCAAATCTGGCTCATGAACTTATGACTAGCTTTTATATGTATATTTTTAAAATACAATAAATCTGTATTTGAAAATATAATCCTACATCTACAAAAAACAGTCAGTGCTTGAATTTGGTTGGTGAGGTAATAATGCTTGACATAGAAATGACCCAGTTTATTGGTTATTCCTTGTTTAATAAAGTGATTATGCCCAGGTCCCTGACTTTTTGCCAAGGTGACAGTGGCACCCATTTTACTAATAGTAAATATGTCATTTTTAATAAAATACAATCTTGCCCTGGAGAAAACAGTGCCCCAGTGTCATTTTTATTTGCTACAATACACTATACCCATGGGAAGAGTAGGTTCAAACTTTGAATGCATTGGTGGTGAGATATACATGTAAGCCAAAAATATGGTCAAGACAACTCAAAACTAATACTATTATGTAGCCCACAAGTACTTTGTTTCTCCATATACCCCCTCACATTCCTTCCCTTTAGCATAGCGTCTCTGTTTGGCTAATTATGCAGCATATTTTACAGAACATGTTCTTTTCTACAACTATCTTTTTTCTCTACTGCTAAGGGTTCCATTACTGACAATTACTTCCTGAATTTATTGACATTCTCTATCTTTGCCTATCTAGAGCATGTGTCTGTTGCTTCTAGTTTGTCTTGAACTCTGAAACTAACAAATTTTTGAACTAGTAAGATGGTTCTACTGTTAGTTGTCTTGGCCAATGGGGGTGTCCCCTCCCTTTGCAAAGTTCTTCTCAACAAAAAGCTACTCAAAAGTTTTTTCATCCAAAGAGGTCATTCCCTTAATCTGTGAGAAAGTTAAGAGATCAGGGCATAGATTCATAATTACAGTTAGTATAACACCTTGTTAATAACTTTTTAATTATATTCTGGACCTTCTGGGATAAGGGAGTAAGTCATTTCCCTGTACCAAGAAGAGAGTTAGATAAGAGGAAGGATGCACCAGTCAGAAATTCTTTCCTGCAGCCACACTTTTAAGTAGAACTAATTTGATAGTATAAGGTTCTTCTTGAAAGTGTCTTATAACCCAAACTAACTAAATCTAATATATAAAGTTAGAAAAAATAGCTAATATATAAAGGGAAAAGCTAGAGTCTTTGAAATCCTTTTACAATGAAATTATATGTATATATATGTATATGTATGTGCAAATATACACATGTATACACATACACATGCATATATATGTGTATAATTAAATACTATATATGTGTGTATATATATACATAAATATTTAATTTTTTTTTTTGGTTTTGGTTTTTTTGTTTGTTTTTTTAAATTTATTTATTTATTTAACTTTTTACATTCATTTTCACAATATTTTGGGTTCCAAATTTTCTCCCCATTTATCCCCTCCCTCCACCCCAATACACCAAGCATTCTAATTTTCCCTATCACCAATCTTCCCTGTCTTCTATCATCCCTCCCTTCTCTTGTCCCCATCTTTTCTTTTGTCCTGTAGGGCCAGATGACTTTCTATTCCCCATTACCTGTATTTCTTATTTCCTAGTAGCAAGAACAATACTCAACAGTTGTTCCTAAAACTTTGAGTTCCAAATTCTCCCCATCTCTCCCTCCCCACCCATTCCCTTTGGGAAGGCAGGCAATTCAATACAGGCCATATCTGTGTAGTTTTGCAAATGACTTCGATAACTTTCATGTTGTATAAGACTAACTGTATTTCCCTCCATCCTATTCTGCCCCCCATTGTTTCTATTCCATCTTTTGATCCTATCCCTCCCCAAGAGTGTTGACCTCAAATTGCTCCTTTCTCCCATTGCCCTCCCTTCCATCATCCCTCCCTCCCTTTTTATCTCCTTCTTCCCCATTTTTCTGTACTGCAAGATAGGTTTTCATACCAAAATGTGTGTGCATTTTACTCCTTCCTTTAGTCGAATGTGATGAGGGTAAACTTCATGTTTTTTTCTCAGCTCTCCTCTTTTTCCCTCCACTAAAAAGTTTCCTGCTTGCCTCTTGAATGAGATATAATTTACCCCATTCCATTTCACCCTCTCACCTCCCACTACATTTCTCTCTCACTATTTACCTTAATTTCTTTTAAGATATGGTCCCATCCTATTCAATTCACTCTGTGCTCTCTGTCTCTGTGTGTGCATGCTTGTGTGTATGTGTGTGTGCGTGCACACGTGTACGTGTGTGTGTGTGTACATCTGTGTTTGGTCCCACCAACTACTCAGATACTAAAACGTTTTAAGAGTTACAAATATTGTCTTTCCATGTAGGAATGTAAACAGTTCACCTTTGGTAAGTCCCTTATGACTTCCCTTTGTTGTTTACTATTTCATGCTTCTTCTCATTCTTGTGTTTGAAAGTCAAATTTTCTTTTCAGCTCTGGTCTTTTCATCAAGAATGCTTGAAAGTCCTCTATTTCATTGAAAGACCATATTTTCCCCTCAAGTATTATACTCAGTTTAGCTGGGTAGGTGATTCTTGGTTTGAGTCCTCGTTCCTTTGACTTCTGGAATATCCTATTCCATGCCCATTGATCACTTAATGTAGAAGCTGCTAGATCTTGTGTTATCCGGTTTTTATTTCCACAATACTGGAATTGTTTCTTTCTAGCTGCTTGCAATATTTTCTCCTTGACCTGAGAACTCTGGAATTTGGCCACAATGTTCCTAGCAGTTTCTCTTTTTGGATCTCTTTCAGGTGGTGATCGATGGATTCCTTCAATACTTATTTTGCCCTCTGGTTCTAGAATCTCAGGGCAGTTTTCCTTGATAATTTCATGAAAGATGATGTCTAGGCTCTTTTTTTGATCATGGCTTTCAGGTAGTCCCATAATTTTAAATTGTCTCTCCTGGATCTATTGTCCAGGTCAGTTGTTTTTCCCATGAGATATTTCACATTCTCTTCTATTTTTTCATTCTTTTGGTTTTGTTTTATGATTTCTTGGTTTCTCAGAAAGTCATTAGTCTCAATCTGTTCCATTCTAATCTTGAGAGAACTATTTTCTTCAGTGAGCTTTTGAACCTCCTTTTCCATTTGGCTAATTTTGCTTTTGAAAGCATTCTTCTCCTCACTGGCTTTTTGAACCTCTTTTTCCAATTGAGTGAGCCTATTTTTCAAGGTGTTATTTTCTTCAGCATTTTTTTGGGTCTCCGTTAGCAAGGTATTGACCCGTTTTTCATGCTTTTCTTGCATCTCTCTCATTTCTCTTCCCAGTTTTTCCTCTACTTGTCTAACTTGATTTTCAAAATTCTTTTTGAGCTCTTCCATGGCCTGAGCCCACCCAACATCCCCCTGGGATTTCTGGGATAGAGAGACCCCAACCTCCATGTCTTTCTCCAATGGCAGGCATTGTACTTTGTCATCAGAAATGAAGGGGGGAAGGAACATCTCTTCCCCAATAAAGTAGCTCTCTATGATATTATTCTGCTTCCTTTTTATGGCCATTTTCCCAGCCAGTTTCCTGACTTCTGAGATTCCTCTCCACCCCTGCCTAGATCTGCCCAGCTAGTGCTTGGGGTCTGAGAAATCAAATGCTGCTTCCCAGTCTCAGGGCTTTCAGTGGCGGGAGCTACTGCTATTCAATATGAGCTTAAGTTCTGGTGCTCAGATGGGGGCAGGGCCACCTCCCAGGCTCAGTTCCCTTAGAGACTTTATGCAGAGACCTTCAGTGATGGAACGGGTGGGGGCAGGGCCGCCTCCCAGGTTCAGCTCCCTCAGGGGGTTTATGCAGAGACCTGAACTTCTGCCTGCTGCTCTGGGAGTTCCGGGCCGCTGCCTCTGCCGCTCCCTCCCCCGCTGCCTCTTGAGGGAGCCCAAGCCACGGAGACACCCCGCTCCCCTCTCAGCCAGCTCAGATGTCTCTCTCACTGATCTGTGGCGTCTGTGGGCAGAGGGACCTTCCCAGCTGCCGGAGGTTCCGTCCCTGAAGCCTGCTCGGATCTGCTCCTCTGGGGCGGTGGCCAGGGCAGCACATGGGTGGACTCCACTTTCCAGGGCATGACGGACCCTGGGGACCGCTCTCCAGGGCTCTCTGGAATGGAAATCTCTTCCACTGTGTTTCTGTGCACCTTGCAGTGATCCAGAATTTGTGGGAAGTTCTTCTTACAGGACATTTATGGACTGTGAATTTGGAGCTAGCATACGTGAGTCTTTCTACTCCGCCATCTTGGCTCCTCCCCATACATATTTAATTTTAAGTGGAAGTGGTATTAGAGTCAGGAGTATAACTTAAAACTCTTAATCACTTAATCCACCATTCTCCTAAAATTTCAACACCATCTTAAAGAGTACCCTAGAGTACAATAGCTCTACACATTATTCAAATTTCATGTAAATTGGCACACGAACCCAATTCTCCAGAGACTTTAAAATAATGATATTTTGATAGTGGCTATTATATCTCTTGGCACGTTAGAGATGTAGCACTGGTGTCAAGGATATTGTGGAAGATAGAACAGACTGAGAATCTTGACTAGGGTCAAGAAGATTTGAGTTCAGTTCTTACATCTGAACATTGATGTGTCACAAATTCATCCTTAACCTCTAATCTTTATCTGTAAAATGGTAATTATACAAAAACACACACAGAATACCTACTATGTATGTTCATCCCTATGACTACATGATGATAGTACTGCGAAGGACATAGAAAACATAGTTTCTGATCTTAAGGAAATTGCAATATGAAAGAGGAAATGTTATACATATACTCAGGAGTTCAATTTAATAAACATACATTAAATGCCTTCAAAATGTAAATGAATGTGCTAGATGGGGAAAGAAGAATATAAATAAATAAACATAATAATTTCAACACTCAAAGAACAATACAGATCAATGTAAGAAAGGAAGGGGGATATGGTACATTGCAGGATCATTCTTTCATGTTTGCAATTTCTCCTAAATATTCAGATAAGTGACAACTTCATTTATTTATATTTATTTGCTTCCCTTTATATCTCATGCCCTCTTCAAGAATAATAGAGTAATGGAAAATAAAACAGAAACAATCAATAAGAATTAATTAAATGGTCACTTACAGTGTGCCAGGCACTGTTCTAAACCCTTAGGTGAGAGAGTTTAGTAAAAGACAAAACACAAAAAAGTCCCTGGCATGTAGGAGCTCACATTTTAGTGGGAGAGACAATATGGAAATAAATAGTTACATACAAGAATAAGTAGAAGGAAATGGTAGAGAGAAAAACTTGAGTACCTCAGAGATGGAGAAAAACCTGTTAAAAAAATATTTTTAAGCTTTGAAGGAAGTCAGGTATTTTGAGAGGTAGAGATGAATATGGAAAACATTCCAGTCATAAAGGACAGAAGCAAGCAGGTACTGAGTTGAAAGATGGCGTGTCCTAAGAAAATAACAGCCAATAGATTAGTACCAGTGAATCATGGTATGATTTAGGGAAATAAATTCATAAAATCAGCTAAAGAAAAGAAATGTGATATCAGAAGTGGATATGAGTTGGAAACTAAAGTTGGAATATGCATTTAGCTGTACATACACTGATTGAGAAGTTGTGACCCTCACTTTATGAGTGTCACAACTCTCAACATCTGACAGAAAGAAGAATGAATTCTCCTGGGGAGACAAATTTTCATGGCATAGCATCCATTAAAATAATCTGTTTTCTTACTGTTTATGAAAGGAATGTAGGTAAAATTATAGGCATGCCCATCAATGCTAGATTCACAAGTCATACACATAAAATTATTAAACAAATTCTTCTTTTACTGACCCACTTAAAAATGAAAATAGAATATTGGGGCATCTAGGTGGCATAGCTGTTAGAACACGACCCTGGGGTCAGGGGGATCAGATTTCAAATTCAGCCTCAGACACTTATTAGCCATGTGACCCTCTGCAAGCCACTTAACCCCAATTTCCTCCCCCCACACTCCAAATGTAAAATATTAACTAACTCATTGAATGAATTTCCACAATAAATGGAGGTAGTATCATCAAGTTTTCTAGTGATGCTGCAAGGTCCATGAAGACAGGGATTATTTTTTTTCCTTTATACATTCTCCCTGGCCTAACACAGTCCCTTTGATATAGTAGAGATTCAATAAACATTTGTTAAATTAAATATATCAACAAAATTATACAGATTACAGAACCTAGAAGAAAGATCAGTTTCTTTAGGCTGCCCCTCCAAGATCAGTTGGCAGTTTATTCAAGCCATTGTGCTGGCTCACAATCAATAGATGACAAAATTCTATGAAAAATATTTGAAATGCCAATATTCTATAATATTAATTTAAAAAAAAAACTGCATGAGCTTCAACTGGCAGAAATGCAAGAAAGAAAGCTGACATTTTGCTTTAAAAGTTTAGGAACCTGACTTGAATTCACATCCAGAAAAAATGAACTGGCCATTTCCACATAGACTCTAAGGGTACCTAAGACAAAACCTTTTTTGTTAAAGAAGTCTTGAATTTCCTTAAGTGCTTAGGAAAGCACTGAGTTGAGCCTGGGGAGCACAATACATTATAACACAAAAGACTATTTTCCTAGGATCGTGTATTTAAAACTAGAAGAGACCTTGGAAGTCATCTAGTTCATATTTATAAAAGTTTTTATTGAATTTGTTTTCATTTTGTTTTTATTTTTTCACATCACAAAGTTTCCCCAAGTACATGTATTCATCAAAGAGACTCATCCTATTTAAAAATGCTTATCAATGGCCAAAACCCATGGAATTATTAGCATGACTGATCAATATATATAAAAAATATGTCAAAACAGAACTCACTCTCTTTCTCCCAATCTTCCACCCACTTTTACAGGGTAATGCTATCCTTCTAGTCCTTAAGGCTAGCAACCTAGGAGTCATCCTGGATTCCTCACAATCATTTGCCCCTACTCAATAAACCCCAGTATCTACTATTGTCTCTAGGATCAAATACAAAATGCTTAATTTGGTGTTTGAAGTTTTTTATAACCTAGCCCCATCTATAGATTTTCTTGGCTCTGGTTACTTCATTTTGCATAAGTTCATGTAGATCTTTTTCTGTTTCTCTGTATTCATCACATTTTTCATTCTTACAGCACAGTAATATTCCTTTAGATTCATATATTCAATTTGTTTAACCATTCCTCAATCAACAGCATATACTTTTCTTCTAAATTTTATCATGAAAAGTTCTGATATAAAGATTTTGTTGTATATGAAGATTTTATTCTTATCAATGGCCTCCAGACATAAGGAATATATAGACTAAAATGTATGAATATTTACTCACTTTGAGTAATGCTAAATTGCTTTCCAAAATAGCTGAATTTATCCATAGTCCTACCAAAAACACATTCTCTTCCTATGGTTCCTCCAACATTAACTCTTCTCAACTATTGCAATCTTCGTAAATTTGCAAAGTATGAGGTGAACCCAGAGAGTTGTCTTTTATTTGCATTTCCCCTATTATTAATAATTTGGACCATTCTTTCATGTATTGTTAACAGTTTGCAATTCTTTTGAGAACTGATCATTCATATCTTTGATTACTTATCTATTAGAGATTGGATTTTGTTAGTTTAGCAGATACATAGAGAAATATCCATGTACATACATATATAGATATATACATGTTTCAGTCACATATGCATAATATATTCAATATTAAGTTTGTATATACACTACACATATGCCTATAACTTTATTATACACACATATGTGTGTATATATATAATATATAGATAATTCATGTATGTGTGTTTGTGCATGTGTGTGTGTGAATGTAACCTAATGCATGCTTATTGGCATGGGATTCTCTCCTTACAGGTGGAAATGTATGTCCTGCCCTGCCTTAGAGGCACAGAAGAGTTGGCAAGACTGACAGTGCTTAACTCTCTTTAGTTCTCTAGCCTTCTTCAAACTCTGTTCAAGCTCCACGTCATTTGGGCCTGGCAGTCACTCTGTGTTTCTGGCTTCCAGCTTTGAGAGGAAAGATGGAAAAAAATCAACCTCACTTTGGATTACTGAAGGAAAAGACTCTGGAAAGAAAGCAGAGAATCTGTCAGTTCCAACTGCATTCTTATACTCACCCTGCTACAGTAGAAATATTGAGGAACTTCTCCATGAGTAAAATCTGGGACTCAGTCTCTTGATTGACCTTAGTTACCTCACTCCCAATGGGAGAGCTCCTTCATTCTGAGCTGTCTGTCATTTATTATCCTGTGCATACTTTCTCTGATTTCTACTTAGCAACCAATTTGATAAATGAATTTCTTAGCTAATTGCTATATGTGTTTTCATTGTGAAACTTATATTTGGTGAGAAAGGGCTCAAGCCTTGGATATGGAGCTTGGGATCTTTTCATCTCCAATAGTAAAACAGTGACCAGAATTTAGCTTGAATCTGATCACTAGTTTGAGACTAGTGAATATTTAAAGGAGCAGATAGATAGATAGATTTCCCAACTAGTACTCTCTCTGTCTGTCTCTCATGAACAGAGGGGACTCTGGCCCCTATTCCTGTTTCCCCTCCTAGCAAGAATTAAAGTCTTTATTGGAAAAGGGGGGCAGGAGAAGTTTGTGATGTCTATTTCACATACAATGGCCAAGTCATACAATGGCATTCCCATGCAACATGTGTGGGAAATGGACCTCATTACACATGGGTTATTCCTACATGCATATGTATATAATGTGTAATAACATAATATAAGATTAAAACATAAACACAATAATCACTCTTTCCACTATGCTTTTGGTCTGACATAATTCAAACAGATACACACATATCTTAATTGTTTATGTCTTAAACATATCACCAAAAACTTTACTAGAGAAATATGACTCAAAGATTCTTTTTCCTATTCATCCATTTCCCTTCTTATTTTGGGTACATTGATTTTGTTTCTGCAGAAGCTTTTCAGATTCATATAATCAGAGTTATCTATTTTATCTTTTGTAGCTGCCTCTGTCCCTTGTTTGGTTAAGACTATTCCTACCCCTAGCTTTAAATGGTATGTGATCTCTTCCAATTTATTTTATTAAACAATTATTAATATTCAGGTCACATACCAATTTAGAATATATTATGGAAATAAGATGTCAATCTAAGCCTGATTTCTGTCATAATAATTTCTAGCTTTCCCAGCAGTTCATAATGATATTGGGAGTTATTTGCTAGGAAATTTCTTAAATGTGTTTTCAGCTTCAATAGCCTGTTATTGATTTCCATTGTTTCTGATTCTCTGTTGTCTGTTCTGTTCCACTAATTTCTCTCTCTATTTTTAAAGAACTAATACTTGATGGTTTTGTTGACTCTTTCTTTATAGTATAATTCAAGGTCTAGAAGTGCTAATCATCATTTTTTTTTCAGAATTCCCCCTTGATATTCTAGATTATTATTTCAAATGAATTTTATTATTACTTGTCATGCAAAATATTCCTTTTATAATGTTATTGGCATGATATTAAAAATATAAATTAAATTTGGTAATTATATATTTTATTACATTAGCAAATTCCAGTCATAAACACTGAATATTTCTCCAAATATTGAAGTTATTTTGTTTCTTTAAGGAGTCATTTGATCCATATAAGGTTTTTGTTGCTATTGTTGCTTAGCTTTTGCTTTGGTAAATTCCAAGTATTTATATTTCAAGTATTATATGCATTTTAAAACTATTTGGAGCAGGATTTCCCTTTCTATTTTTGCTCCTTGATTTTTCTTATTATTTTATGTAATTGATTTAAGGGTTTATTTTGTAGTTTTCAACTTTACTGAAGCAATTGATCATCTCAACTAGTAAATTTAAATGATATTAATATAATATCATTAGCATAATATGGATAATTTTATCTCCTGCTTTTCTCCCTTATGACTTTTTCCACCATTTTTCTTATTTTTGTTGCTAGCATTTCCAGAATTATTGGATAATAGTGGAAAGAGTAAGCATCCTTGCTTTACACTCACATATTTTAGGAAAGGTTTTATGACATACGATACCTGTATTTACATTTAGAGAGACTTTTATGATATTAAAACAAGTTCTCGCATCTGTACTTGGTAAATGGTTTAGCATAAATGAATGTTGTACTTTGTCAAAGAGTTTTTTCTGCATCTAAAATTATAATCACATGTTTGGGGATTTTCTAATGTGGTTATGATAATTATTTTCCTAATGTTGAACCATACATCTCTGATACAAATCTAATTTTGTTAACATAAATGACTTCTTGGATGAATCACAGTAGTCCAAAAGGATTTTATTTAATATTTTTAAATAGATTTTGGTGGTCTATAGTTTTCCTTCTATACTTTGTCCTACCCTAATTTAGGACTTTACACTAAATCTGTCATATAAAAAAATCTACTAGGGTGCTTTAATTCTCAACAATTGAGGATAATTTGTTTAGTATGGGTAATAATTCTTGAAAAGTTTGATAGAATCTTTTCCTATACTCATGATGACAAGGAGACTTTTATTTGTATTTGTTTTTATTTTCCACCTTTATATTAGTTCTTTTATAGCAACCTCTATTTCCTTTTCTGAGATTGGGTTATTAAGATCTCTGGTTTTATTTTCATTTGGATAGTTTATGTTTTTGAAGGTATTCATCTTTTTCTTTTGTGTTCTCAGATTTGTTGTATATAATTTAGCAAAAGAGGTCCTGATTATTTTTATTTCTCTTGGTACTATCATTTCACTTTGTTCATTTTCAGTTTTGTTGATTTGATTTTCTGCCCTCATCTTTTTAATCAAACTGGTTAAAGGTTTATTAATTTTATTAGTCTATTCAAAGAACAAGCTTTTAGTTTTATTTGTCCTTTATACAGGTTTTTATCTTTTCTTGGCGTTATCAAATTTAATCATCATATTTCACTAATGAGGAAATGTACACCCAAAGAAGATAAATGACTTGTCAAAGGAGACATAGAGAATAAGTGGTAAAGCTTGGATTTGAATCTGGAACTAAACCACTCTACTTTTGGCTTGAAATATGCTAAAGCAAGGTGTTACAAAGTGATCACAATCATAAAAAAGGATTCTGAAATGATCCTAATGGAATATTTAATATAAAATATAACTGTATCCAGATAGGTCTTCCAGTTAAAGTTAATTGGAAAATGTAGTTCCACGTGGCTACATGAGTTGATCTCATAAAAGGATTTAGAAAAGGGAAAATAAGTGTCACCAAGTGAAATTATTTTACCCAGGAGGAAATTGAGACCTAGTGACAGGGAAAGTGACTTACAATTCAAGTTAGAGGAATTTGAGCCCATTTTAAAAAGAGTATGCCTATTGAGTTAATTAGGTCAATTACCTTGTCAGGAATTCAGATATATTACTCAGAAAAGGATAAAAATAACTCTGATGGCGATTTTCTTGCTAGGGAAATGACCAACTTTAGGTTATTTATCAGGTATATATAGTTATTTTGAGTAACTAGATATCAGCTTTGAAGAACATAGATAAAATGTAGAAAAACCATCACAACTCTACCCTTTCATTACACATTGTCACATACTCTCAGAAGCAGCCTCATCAAACCCCTCATACGTGTAATAACACGCAGATAATCTGTTGCACATGCTCACAGGACTAGGTGAAGTTCACCGTCCAGTCCCCTGTTAGAATCAAACATACACATGTACACACACAGGTATGAGTATATCCATATGTGTGTATATGTGCTTGCATGTATGTGTATAAGTGCATATACAGATACAAATGCATATATGTATTATATTGTATATTAATAATATTCATTAGTAATTTTCACCTCGCATTCAACTCTCAGGTATGTCTGCAAGATGTTTCAGCATGTGCAGCAGTCACACCCTGACAAAACTGTCTCAGCAGACGGGCTAAACCAAGTTGAGGGAAACAGACAGGACTCAAACTTGTCAATGAGTTAGGGAGAAGCATGTGAAGACTTTTCCCAGTGGAATAGGAACAATTTGTTTCAAAAGCTACGAAAGTAGCTGAAGTGGTAGCATGGAATGCTTAGAGCTTTGTCAGAACTCAAAGACACCAAGGTCATCCACTGCAATTCGAGCCATCACCAATCTTGACTTTGTCTTGCCACTAGACTTCAATGACTGGAAGAGAGAGTAAGACTGATGACTTTGCACAAATCCAATTTACTTACAAGGAAAGACATGACCTTTTGGAGTCATTGATCTTCTTTGAAAACAAAGAACAAACAACAGCATACATATGTGTATCCATGTAACTATATATGAATATAACTACATGTACTGTTGTTCAGTCACTTTCTGTCCTGTCTGACTCTTGTGACTCCATTTGGGGTTTTCTTAGCAAAGATACTGGAATGGTTTACCATTCTTCCTCCAATTCTTTTTATAGATGAGAAAATTGAGGCAAACAGGGTTAAGTGACTTGCTCAGGGTCAAATAGCTGGCAAGTGTCTGAGGCTAGATTTGAACTTAAGAAAAGGAGCCCTTCTGACTCCACGTAGGTACTCTATCCACTGTGACAGCTAGCTAACCCACCTATATGTATAGATGTATTTATATACCTATGAATATGTATATATATGGGTTATATATATATGTATATGTGGGTTGATATATGTGTGTATATACACACATGTAACGGAATGGATCTGTGATCCATTATATACACACACATATATATGTATATAAATATATATATTTGTATGAGTACATGCATGTATATTTGTGTGCGTGGGCATGTGCATGATCGTTAACAATGTATGGGTATGCTTCTGGCAATATAAGGGAGGACTGAGTGGGATTTGGCTGAATAAGAGAACTAGTCCCTCTTCCTCTCTTTGTCTGTCTCTGTCTGTTTCTATCTCTGTATGTCTCTTTTTTTCCCCTCACAGCTAGCCAGATATACCTTCCCCAGTTGCTTTTAAGCAATTAAATACATATAAAGCATCAGTGAGTTAGTTGATTATGGTTTTATCTTAATAAAATGCAAAACAAACTTTAAAATCATATAGATAAAACTTGAATCCAATACATTCTTCCCCCGGGAGGGAGAAGGAAGAGAAAAAAGGAAGAAGATAGTTTTAGATCATCCCTCCTGGCAAATTCAGGAGCCAGAACTTGCCCAGACATTCCTCTTGGCCCCAGAATCTGGTTCTGATCTCAGTGTTTCAGCTCTCCTCCTCACTCCGTGGCAGCTGCTCTCACTAGCTCCTTCTGGTCTCAGCTGCTGGGTCTCCAGCACCTTTTGTGTTCTTATCTTTGTGGTCAGTGGTGGTAGGTTGGGGTGTGGAGGGTAATGATAAGTAATGTGAGTTTGTTGTGTCAGCCCAGAGCAGACTGGAATGTTTGCTTCTTCCTCAGTCTTTAGTTTCCTTTCTTTTCATACTTTCGTCATGGCCTCTAGTAAGGCAGTTTTGCTCCTGTCTCTTCCTTAGGAAAAGGAAATGACCCTTTTTCACAGATTTACTGCTCTCAGAGGCATAGGCTGAAAAGCGTTAATGAACTCGAAGTGCATATGAATTGATATGACAGAGGGACCTTAAGAAGGAACCTATGCATCTTGGAGTTATAAGTGTAAGTGATTCTCTAGCAACCACAGTCTGAATACCAGATGTGTTATATTTCAGCCCGCCCAAAGGGTTCTATAGTACCTTTAGAAGTTGCAGAAGATCCCTCTTCTCTACCACTGGTCCAAGACCTCACTAGTTAAGTTCCCCCAATTTTAGTTGTTCCCATGTAACCTAGTTCCATTGATTCACTTCACAGGCAGATTACTTTTAATAAAGAGATATTTGTGTAACCCTGGTTAGCCTTGAGGAGCATTTTGGGCATGTCTAGTTTGGTTAACATGGCACCTACGATGTCCTTTACCATGTGGATAGAGGTAGCATCCTTTGATTGACTGCTAGGTACCTTTACATCTGGCAAGACTGAGCAATTCATCCCTTTTGTGGTTGCACTGTTTCTGGCATCTTTTAGTGGATGCCATGAACTGAACCAGTGACATAAGAAAGAAAATCCTTTTCCTGGTTCCTTTCTTTCCCCTCAGCTCTGAGAAATGCATTTTGAGTCTAAGTTTTTCATCCTCCATTTCAGGGAACAGAATAATTCTAAAGAGACAAGCTAAGATTCTGTGCAATAATGAAGCTCTTGGAGCCAGAATTGTAGGCATGGTGGTCCAGCCATCCAGGCCAGCATGGAAGCCCAGAGAAGTCTGGCCTCCTAGGACTCAGTCCCAAAGGAGGGTTTTAGACTTGGAACTGGAACTGTTCTCTATAAGAACTGAACTAAACTCTGAATCTAACCCTCATCCCCTCCTCAGTCTGAGGTGATACAAGGGGGGAGGAGGATTGTGCCTCCCATATGTTGAGGGAGTAAGTTTGTATATTTGTGATTATCTTTTGAAGTAGCCATCCTTTATAGTAGTGTTTCCTTTACTTCAAATGTATAGTCCAAACAAGCGTAAAAACATTTTACCCCATCAATTTAGAATCTGTAATCTCTTGAAACTACTTCAGTCTCCTCAGGGAGGAGGATAAGGTTTTCAATTCCTGGTGATAGCGACGTTGAGCAGGAAGCCCTGAGTGGTCCAAAGCAGCAGCAGCACTGCAGATTCTCAAATGTATCAGCCCAGGATGGGAGTCCAGTGGAACTGAGTGAGAGAGAAGTGCAGAACCCAAGGTAACAGCAACAACTGCTCCTGAGACTATCAGTCCACAGATAAATTAATTGATTGAATGGAGATAGAAAGGAATATACCTTTTTCTCAGCAGTACATGGCACATATACACAAATTAACCATGTACTAGGGCATAGAAACCTCACAATCTAGTTCAGAAAGGCAGAGATAATCAATGCATCCTTCTCAGATCATAATGCAATAAAAATTATATGGCCATGGAAAGATAAACAAAAAATTAATTGGAAACTAAATAATCTAATCCTAAAGAATGAGTGAGTTAAACAAGACATAGAAACAATCAACAACTTCATTCAAGAGAATGACAATAATGAGACAACCAACCAAAACTTATTGGATACTGCAAAAGCAGTTCTTAGGGGAAGTTTTATATCCTTGAATACCTATACGAATAAAATAGAGAAAGAGGAGATCAATGAAGTGGGCATGTAACTGAAAAAGCTAGAGAAAGACAAAATTGAAAAACCTGAAGTAAATGCCAAATTAGAAACACTGAAAACCCAAGGAGAGATTAATAAAATTTAAATTAAGAAAACTATTGAAATAATAAATAAAATTAAGAATTGGTTTTATGAAAAAAACCAATAAAGTTGGTAAACCTTTGGTCAGTTTGATTTAAAAAAGAAAGAAGAAAATCAAATTACCAGTATCAAAAATGAAAAGAGTGAACTTACCTCCAATGAGGAGGAAATTAAAACAATAATTAAAAATTACTTTGCCTAACTGTATGCCCATAAATTTAACAGTCTAAATAAGATGGATGAATATACTGCCCAGATTAACAGAAAGAGGAATTTGAATACTTAAATAATCCCATCTCAGAGAAAGAAATTGAACAAGTCATCAATGAACTCCCTAGGAAAAATTCTCCAGGGCCAGATGGATTTACAAGTGAATTCTATTAAACATTTAAAGAAATGTCAGTTCCCATACTATATCATCACTTGGGAAAATTGGTGAAGGAGTCCTACCAAATTACTTTTATGATATGGTTCTGATACCTAAGCCAGGAAGAGCCAAAAAAGAGAAAGAAAATTATAAACCAATTTCTCTAATGAATATCTATGCAAAAATTTTAAATAAGATATTAGCAAAAAGAATACAGCAGCTTATCATGAGAATAATACATTATGGCCCAGGTAGGATTTATACCAGGAATGCAGAACTGGTTCAGTATTAGCAAAACTATTATCATTATTGATCATATCAACAACAAAAAATGATTATCTCAATAGAGGTAGAAAAAGGTTTACAATTCCTATATGCCATTAGCCCCATCAAGTTCCAAATGCAAAAGGAGAAAGGAGGGGGTTTTACTTGGGACACTAGCTTCTTAGTGCATTCCAACGGGGCTAAGCAAAAACATCTGGCCAGGAATCCTTGCTCCAATGTCTTCATGACTCCTGAGACCAGGACTCTATTCCTTGCACCTAGAACAAAAAAAGAATGAACAAAAGGAGACAAAAAACACAGGACTTGCATGAAAGAGGACCTTGAACTCTTCCCTCCTAAGAGTGAATTAATCCATCACTCTTGTACTCCCCATGAAAGAGAGCAACTATTATTCTTCAGTCATGTAAAGTTAAGACAACATCAGTTCTGACAATGCAGCCAAAAGAAAGAGATTTACTCTCAAACATTTGGTGAAGCTCACTCAGAAGATTGCCTTCCAGAAGCCAGACCCTGAAACCCATTAAGGTGCCTCGACCTTAGAGTGCTGGATTTTAGAGTCATGATGCATCATCCTCTCAGATACTTAATGCGTGTATAAAGCTAGGCAAATCACTCAATTAATGTCTGTCTCAGTTTTACCACCTATTAAATAGGGATAATAACAGCACTGACCTGTATCCCAGATTTGTAGAGAGGATAAAATGAGATAATATTTGTTGAGTGTCTGCAAACCTTAAAGTGCTATATAAACACTAGTGATTATTATGAGATTTTTTTTATTATTGTTTTTATTAATATTATTATCTCCGATTATCTGGGCAAGCACCAAAGCCCAATTACATTCGTAAAATTAAGGAGTATGTACCCAAACACAACATATTATAAATATTTATATGCTGCGGCCAGTGCAGCTTGGCACGTCCGGAGAAGTTACGGGGCTCATAGATTGAGGATGAAAAAGACAGGCAGGACACAGCAGTCTGCACAAGCTGAGTTTATTCTAGACATACTGAACCACAAATCAGAGGGGTTGGGATGCTTATATAGTAAAAAACCATAGGGGTAGCAATTGAGGCATGGGAACAGGATAGATCTTGATAACTAGAAAGGGAGGCCTCAAGGCCTCTTTATTGGAATCTTATCCTGTATAGCAGGGGCCATGATTCCTGGAACTTCAACACCCAAATTCAAGGACATGCACCTGAGAGCAATATATCACTTAACAATATATCAACAACTCCTCCCTTGGAAGAGAAAAACTCTTGATTAGGGGCTCTTTCAAACCCCTCAAGGTTCTCTACATTTATATACACATATAATGTTACATACACATATATGTATACTCATATGTAAATTTATAACTACGTAGATTTTGAGCTGAAATAGAAACTCAAAGTTTATTTAATCCAACTCCTTCATTTTACAGATAAGGAAACAGCCACAGGAATGACAAGTGATGTTTTGGTCATGCGGGTAGTAACGGCGGATCCAATATTTGAGCCCTTCCTTTCTCACCTCAGGTCTAGTCTCATTCCATTTTGTCATCTCCTTGCCTTTCTCATGCCCCTCCAAGGGACATTATGCCTGAGCATCCTATGCATTATGGTGGTATTGACATGGCATTTTGTGTGCCTGAGATGTCAAGCATAAGTTTATTTCCAATGCCAGTATTATGTCTCTCCCCTTCTGATACATGATCTGAGAAAAGTTTTTTGAGAATTTCTGGGCTAAAATTTTATGACCAACAAGCTACATGATATAAATTTCTCCATATTTAGATGAGCTGATCCTCAGATGGCTCCATATTCTGGCTCTATATTATAAGAGTTTATGTAATGTGTCATATTTGTCAGAGTCTGTGGTCTGTTGATACAGTCTTTGAGAACTCAGAGCCATCTTCATACCAAATTGAGACATCAGTGAGAATAGAAAGAAGAAGAAGAAGAAGATGATAATGATAGAATAGCATTTATTTTATATAAACTTTAAGGTTTGTAAAGTGCTTTACATATGCTATCCAACTTGAACCTAAGAATAATTCTAAAGTACATACTAATTTATCCTCATGTTTTGTTTTCACAGATAAGGGAACAGAGGCTTAAATAGTTAAATGACTTACCCAGTCACACAAGTTGTATGTCTCTGAGTCAAGATTAGAATTCAGTTCCTCCTGACTACAAGTTCAACACTCTATTAATTAAAATAAAATCTGTTGCCTGGGAAGATTTCCTGTTGGAGGTGGCACCTAAACTGAGTCTTGAAGGAAGTTAAGAATTCTAAGAAGACATGAAGAGAAATGGATTCTAGGCAAGGGGGAGAGCTAGTGAAAAAGACATACAGTAGGATGGGAAACATGAGAGGTGAGAGCACAGTAAATAGGTCAGTTTAACTAGAATAGAAAGTACATGAAAATATCTAACATGAGATAAGTTTAGAAAGGAAGGAAGGAGCCAGATTGTAGAGAATTTCAAATTCAAGCCTGGAGAACTTGTATTTTATCTAAGAGAAAAGAAAGCCATTGATTTTTGAGCAGGAGAATGCCATAGAGAGATTTGTATTTTAGGAATGTCAATTTAGCAACTTTGAGAAAGACAGTCCTATAATCCTCTATCTGGTAGAGTTAGAGAGAACCTTTTTATTCTAGTTATTTCCTAATTATGAGATAATATTACCTCTTAAAATGTATCAGGATGCTGAATCACAACAAAGAGCCCAAGAGGTTTATTGGAAATTAAATTTTCTAGAAAAGCACAAGAGCTTGGAGGGTAGAGGGAGATTTTGAGTTGCTGGATCCTAGTCTCATATTCCCTTATTCTTGCCTTTTCGTTATTTAATTGTTTGAAAGAGCAGATCTAAAGTATTTTGGAAGTGATTGTGCCTTAAATTCACACAATCCTTTGTGGATTACTGTTTCTATGTCAGAAAGAGGATCATTGAATCATGGCTCTAGAGCAGGAGGCTTACTCAGGATGTAATCTACGTCAATCTCTTTGGGAACTGAACCTGAGATCATCCTGCCCAAAGTTGTACAGTTAGTAAGTGAAATAACCAGAAATTATACTCAAGTTCGGTTACTTCAAGTTGAACACTTTTTCAGTGTATATAACACTCCATTTCTAAGCATTTCAACAGGCTATTTCTCATGCCTGGAATGCTCTTTCTTCTTATCTCTACCTTTTAGCTTCCATGTGAGAGAAATAATTATTTCTCTATTATATTAATAATGAATTATTGAACTAAGACCAGGAAATTTTTTCAGAAATCTATAGATTGTTCAGTCTCTGAAGAACACTGTTAATGGATGAGATCACCCAAATCCCAGTGAACACATGCCTTTAAATCCCTAGATGGGAGACCCCACCCAACTAGAGAATCTTACAAAGGATTTAATCTAAGGTGAATTTTGGCCCACTGTGCTCCACTCAGCCAGGTCTGAGTAGATGTGGATCCACTTTTGTCTAGATTGCTCTAGACAGGTGTAGTCTACATAAGAGATGAGTCTCTTCGTCCAATATTGAGTGATCAGAGTTGTGTTCCCCATCTCCTCATTAGAACTGATCCACCTCTATTATAATATTCATTCTTTATTTACTTGCTAATCAATCAGAGTCAATTGCCACCCTTAGAAATACCCACTCTTTCAAAGACACGTAAGTGTTGAGTAGGTTCCATGAGAAGTCTTTGGAATTTGAGAGTGCTGTTGACACTTTTTAATCAATTATCCACTAGCATGATTAATAAAATGATTACCTAGAAATTATGTCTCCCAAACTTTTTATACATCACACATGCCATCCTTCAAGTCTCAGATCAAATTTTGTCTTCTGAAAGAGACATTTCCTGGTGCCCCAAGCTCCTAGTCCCTTCCTTTTCAGATTGCCATCCATCTACTCTGTATACACGTTGCATATACCTGGTTATTTATTTGTTGCTTCCCACATTAGAATGTGAGCTTCAAAAGGGAAGGAATTATTTTTTAAAAATATTCTTTGTATTCCCAGTATTGAGGCAGTGCCTAATAAATGTTTAATTAATGCATATTGACTGACACCACATCCCAGAGACTCTCATCCTGTTTGTAGAAAGAAATGAGTTCAAAAAGACATATTAAATGCCTATGAGTTCCAATTAGTTGGCTGACTTGTCTTTAAAAATAGCTTTGCCCTTTAAGTTTGAGACTGAGTGTTGACAGCTCATTCTCTTCTCATGAAGAGGATGTTATAGGCTGAGGTTCTATTTTACTTAGTCTGAAACCTACTATGTAGAAGTCATGACTTTCCTGTGGAAAAAGAGAGAGACAGACAGACAGAGACAGAAAGATACAGTGAGGGACAGAGATAGACAAAGAGATAGAGACAGAGACAGAGACAGACAGAGACATAGAAAGAGACAGAAACAGAGAGACAGACAGAGACAGAGAGATAGAGACAATAATTATGGCCAAGTTTACTTTCTCTGTTATGAGAAAGAAGTAGCATCTCAACAAGTCAAGCAATGAGAATCATTCAAGGGAAAGAAAATGTATAAGGGAAATAGAGATTTCCTTCTTTGCTAAGATCCATTAATCAGGAATAGTAGTTGACTTCCCAGATGGAAGCAGGTCAAGTAAGGAGACGACCAGATAGAACCAGTCATTAAATTTTCAATGTGAGCTTTTATACCACAGACGTCAGCAAATGCTTTAAATCATAGTTTTATTTATTTTTGTAATGATCTAAACTTAAGAAAGAAATAGAAAATGTTAATATGCAGATTAAAATCTAGCCTCAGACAATTATTATCTCTGTGATCATGAGCAAGTCATTTGATCTCTGTCTGCCTCAGTTTCCTCATCTTTAAAATGGTGATAATAATAGCAACTACCTCTCAGCATTGTTGTGTAGAACAAAATAAATAACATTTATAAAGTGCTTAGTACAGAAGCTAGTGTATAATAAGCACTATATAAATGTTGCTTATTATTATGAATATAATATATAATATAATAACACTAACTTATTTTAAACATTCACCAGTACACTCCTGTATATATGCGACTCTAGTTTTAATAGATCCTCCTATGGAGATTTAGCTTTGGATATCATGACTGTATCTTTAAGAGGGAATAAACAGAATATTAGAGAGAGGAAGTTAATTGGCATCCAGAGAGAAATAACTTCTATGGCTGGTGGAGTCTCTGTAAAGACTGAGAGAGAACTAAGCTACCTTCTTTTCTGAGTACTTAGAGAGTTGTCATGGAGAACCTGAGAGACATTCTGAGAGTTAGCTGTCATTTCTGAGAACCTAGAGAGACAAAATGAGAGAAATGAGTTTGATTCTTATTCTGTGAAGAAGATAAGATATGGAAAAGACATCCTGAGGAGAATTCCTGAGAAACTTTAACCATCATCCTGGAAGAACTGAGCTTTCAGTGTTTTGGAGGAGTCAGCAGTTGCAATTGATATTTAGAAGAATGACAGGTTGTGATCTTTCTCATTGTCCATGCATCTTGGAAATATATGTTTAGTATGGCATGGTGTGGTATGGTGTGGTGCGATGTGGTATGATATAGTGTGGTATAGGGTGACATGATGTGGTATGGTATGATATGGTATGGTATGGCATTTAATGGCGAAGCATGTCTACTCTGATTTTGTCGTAATCAGCTTTTCCTTCTGTTGGAATAAGGTTAAGATGGTTGTTCAGTGAGGCTGATTATCGGCTGCACACCTGCTATCATCGTTAGAGCTTGGCTTCAACTCCTTACTCATTTGCTAGACTAAAAATAGTCTCAACCAATTACAGCATCAATAACTCAGCAGTCAGTCAGGAGTTTCTGTATTAGAAAAATCATATTCTTGTTAAAACATGTACAACTAACTTGATTAAGGGAATTCTTTCTTACTGTTTTGAGACCGATAAAGATAAAATAAAATTAAGCTGATTTCTAGGCATCTGATTACATTTACTAGCATGGAAAAAAAAACTCACTCAAGTTGAAAGCTTATAAGATTTATTTTGCCCTTTGTCATGCTAGTTAGAAGTTAAATGTTATTTTAAGGTTAATCCCTTAATGCTCTCATAAACAGAAATTATTTGAACAAGAAAAAAAGAATGAACTCTCAACCGCAAACATTTTCATATCATTTAAATCATTTTATTCTCCAAGGATACAGATGGTTTTAACCTCGTACAAGAATTCATAGTCTAAAGAAAATATCAGTTACTTCTTTGTAAAGAAAGACAGCTGCTTTGTGAATTTTCTGTGTGTTCTTAGTATTAGGCTGGATTCTGAGCATTTTGAACTCATTACATTTATTCTTGATTTCCATAGATTTCCCCTGTTAGGGGAAAGGTACTGGTTTGCTAACTGATTATTCCAGTATAATTCAAACATTTAGTTTGAGTCTATTATTTACCAGATACTGTGCTAAGAGCTTTGGATACAAATTTAACCAGGAGGAGGCATTAGCCACTAAACTTGTCCTATTCACCAACAAGAACTAATTTGAGACAATCTACATTATCCTCCCCAAATCCTGCTCTCATTAATGGCAAATCCATTCTTCAAGTCTTCAAGTGAGGATGCTCTTGGGCAGCTTTACTCTTATTTTGCATTGATCATCTTTTCCCTCTGCTTCCTTCGGTGTTCACTCACCATGGGGAGTAATACATTTCCCTTATGTCCTCTAATAGTTGATATCTGTCCATACTTTGTACATGGAGTACCTTTCTAGAAGGGTTACTGTTCATTCTTTTTTGGGGAGACCCTAGACATGAAGCAAATGGAAACTTCCAGAGATAAATTCCCACAATAGAGATATAAGGAGTCAAGACTTTCTTTTTTATTTTCTGGGTAGTTGCTTTATCTTTAATTTATCTTTAATTTAACGTGTTAATTTAATAACATCTTGCATATGTGCTCTGCAGTCACTAAGATGGGCATCTTGTGGCCACTTACATGTCTTCAGTTGCGTTCTCCAGCCCATTAACCTCATAATAACGGTGGAATCCAGAGATTCTCCTGTCCCTTTCCAGTAGATTTCCCTGGTATTGATTACGGGTAATTCTGTTTACCTTGGCCCCTTTTTTGTACTTTTGGATGAGAGTAATGCTAATTCCTGTAATCATCAGACATATGCCCATAACAGCAAGTCCCAGCAGAATTTTGGACCACATCTCAACAAGAGGCTTGTGGCCACAGACTGTTAGATACTGTGGATACAATGCTGGCCACGGCATTAAAGTGACTGGGGTCACTTCCCGTCCCAACAGCCTTTTCCAAGGAGTCAAAATTTTGAGAAAGAACCCAACATCTTATTTCAGAGATCAGACACCCCCCAAATTAAACCTAATCAGCATAAGTTCAGTTTAGGAGCACTATGGAGGGAAAAAGTATTATTTCACATTATCTCTCATGATGGAATATGGTAATATCCCTGTACACTGCCCTTATCTGATTTCATTTGGAGTCTTATGTTAGGTCGTGGACACCATTGTCTAAGAAAGTCAGTGATAAGCTCAACAGTATCTAGAAGAGGGCAGCCAGCATAGTGAAGCATCTTGAGTTCATGACATATCAGGATTGAGTGTATATATTAAGCTTGGAGGAAAGAAGACTCAGAAGCAATATGATAACTGGGTTCAAGTATCTGAAGGGATGTCACATAGAGGAGGGATTAGATTTGTTCTGTGCTGTCCCAGAGGGCAGAATCAGAAGCAATAAGTAGAAATTGAAAAGAAGTAAGTTTAGGCTTGTGGTCTGGGATAAGAAAAAAAAAACTGAAATAATTAGAGCTGTCCAAAAGTGGAATCACTTCCTCAAGATGTGAAAATGAGGAAAAATAAAACAGAACAGAAACTCAAGATTATTTTCTACAGTCCTGGAGTAAAAAAGAGAACAGGGTTCAGGCAAAGGTGCTTTTCTTTCCTCATTTAGTTCATGATACCCACACTGTGGGTCATTTCTATGTGAGCTTGACCTTTTGGATGCAATAGAAAAGAGAGCACAGGAAAATATGAGTTGCTGTTACAGTATGACAGTTGTTAAAAATGCATCCTGTTTTAGCTACACAAACAACCTTATAACAGTGGAATGTTGGGGAAGAGGATGCCTCCATGTTAGGTGATCTAGGCATGCTCCAAGACCCTATTACCTTAAGAACTTGTTCTGTCTAGTGATTAATTATTAATGTGAAGCACCCTAGTGGTAGAACACATAGTATCAGGAGTAGGTAATCACAGAGTACCTTGAAAATCTGCAAAATAGCAGCTATTCCTGAAGGACTCTACCTTTGAATTTTGGTGACAAGTTTGTAGAGAGAGGGTTATGTAAAAAAAGAAGAGACGTAGGAGAGGAGAGTGATTAGAGATGAATATTTTCTGGAACATGCAGAAATGGCCTCAGTGTGTCACCTCTTATGCCATGATCAGTTTTCTTTGACTTTGTGATAGTGGGCCAGATGGTGATTGACAAGCTAGCCTCTCATATATTAAGGAACTGTAAACAGAGGACATTGCATGAGAATGTGTTGATATCAGAACAGAATATGAAAACAGTAGAGGGGGCACTGGCAATTAAAAAAAAATAGAACAGCTAGATACTAGAAAGGTAGTAGCCATAGAGAAAATAATATAACCATGAAATCTCCAATTTCAGATACCAATACTAAGACTATGCAGAGAAATCTTACATTGGGATCAGTGTGTATTTAAATATCTTCTTTAGAATAAATCCATGGCAAATAGAATAAAATCTGAATTCTATGCTTATTTCCATCTTATAAACTGGGTAAATCTCAAGCATTAAGGAATTGAATCCCAAAGAGGCATGAGGAAATAACACCACCCTACTCCTTTTTAAAAGTGGAAAGTCCATCAGTGTAGTACCTCTTACATGTGCTCAGACTTTTAAAATGTATTGATTGAATTTTTGTTTCTCTTCTTTAAAAAATGTTTGGTCTTGTTTTAATTTGGAATTACTGGAAGGAAGGAAGAGAAATTCTGGGGGAAAGTTTTGATGTAAAAGATCAAAAGATATCAATTAAACTTTATTTTTTAAAATATAAGGGGATGTCAATCTGCTAGTCAAATAAGCCCAAGGGAAAGATGAGCAACCTTTTAATAGGACTAGCAGACCAGCTTTTTGGTGTTATGACCCTTCCTATGTCTTTACGTTTGTTTTTTTCAAATGTAGAGATAGAAATAAAGAGTCTGCCTCAATATGGATATTGATTAGTTAATGTGATAGCATAAAACCATTTAGCAAAACCTCTGAAGGGCTAAATATGGCTGTGACTCAAAGAGTTATGTGTTTGTGCTGTGAACACCAAATGGGGCTGAAATGTTTTTCCTTCTTTCTCAAAGACTGATCCCTTGAAGTATGTTAGATTTTCTGATATTTGAGGGCCATTACCCTTAAATGCAGTTAAATAATATTGCAAGGATCTAGGAGGAAACAATTCCTTCTCTTTCTACTTCTCCTTCTACTCTTCCTGGCATGCTTAGCAGGGATCTCTGTTCTCCAATAGCACTGATATCCAGGTGCCATGAGGATATGATAAAGAGGTATTTGTAGGGACATTTGAGTACTAAACAAATCCTATTACAGTACAACTAAGATAAAAATGTGTCTATATAATGGCAAATAAGATAGGCATTACTTGTATCCTTGATTTCAGAATTTGTAAAGTTTCCATTTTAATTAAGGGCTATTATTTTGGAAAAGATGGACCCAACTAGTTGCTTAAGATACTGTCAGAGATCTCAAAGCTGTCTTGGTCAATTCTCTTTGCTAATATTTCCTTCCTACTCTCACCCTTAATCCTCCACCCTTATAATTTTTGAAGGTTACTAATGGAAAGAGGAATACTTCTGACAACAATGCCTTTTTTTTTCACTTCCCATTATTAGCTTCTCTCTCACTCCTCATTGCTTGTCTCCCTTTCGAAGCCACTATTAAACATTCCAAGGTGTATTCTTCAGGTAAGACTCTCCTTATAGAAACCCCAGTTTTCGCAGATGGTGGAATGGCTGCTCCATTTGCACTAAGGAGGGAGCAGGAAGGGAAATTAGATTGCAACAGGAGTTAGGAGGGATTTTCTCATTCTAAGGTTATGACACTATGATGATTTGCCAAAGAGGGTTTTGAAATCCCATGCTTTGGAGATTTTTAAAGAAATCAATCTCCTGCCATCTGTTTGGGGGTAATTTTATGAAGGTCTTGCAGTATTAAATTCAACTTCCTTCCTGGTTATGAAACTGAATTCTTTCTAATCCCATATTTCAAGTACAATATTTCTCCCTGTAATACTACTACACATTGCATTAAGGGAATATGTTTTCTTTATCCTTACCTCTTGTTTCTCTTGGAACCAGTGTAGGCTATGCTAAAAGAAAAAAAAATCAATTCAATTTAATTCAGCTCAGTAACAATTCATTATGCACCTACTATGTACCCATCATTATTCAAAGTGCCACAGATTTGTTTTTAAATGAGACATTTTCCACCCTCAAGAATCTTATATTCTAATGGAGGTCTCAGGCAGCCCCCTACTCATTTTTCTCTTGATGACAAGGAATAATCTACATCAAAACTTAGTGCATTTCAGTTTTAGTCACTTCTTTCTATTAAGAGAATAGTATGAATTATTTTTCTTCAACCATTGTGTCTTTGCAGCTTATGTTTTCCTGCCTCTTCCATCTCCACAAGCTTGGTGCCCTCTAAGAACTTAGGATCATATGAAGCTATTTTAACATTAATGTCCTGAACTCTGAATTCCTACTCTCTGCTTCCTTTCCCTTTTTTATATTCCATATACTCATTAGTCTGGAAACTAATTATTACCACTGCTCCTTCAGTAATTACATATTGTTCTAGTCTATTACTTCTGTTATTTTTAAATTTCCCTCCCTTCCTAGAGGTGATCCCCCATTCAACCACTGCAAATAAATCATTATTCTTCACATTTAAATCACTTGTATTTCCATTGTTTTGTCATTGCTAATTCTCCTCCCTGAGGCACTACCAATAGTACTCAGCTCTTACTGGTGAGTTTCCAAGGACCATAGAATCATCCCTTTTTGCCCTGGAAAGAACCTCACACGTCAATATGTTCTGTCATGAAAAAGGAGAGGATATGCTACTTTACAAAATTCATATATTCAGTACCAGAGTTGAGATTCAAACCTATGTCCTCTGAGTCTAAGGCCAGTGTTCAGAGGATGGTTAGAATAAGTTAACATTCTTCCTGGAGCTGATTTCCTACAAATGTTGTGCTACCTATTTTCAGCTGGATTCTTATAACTGTGTGATGATTCTTAAATTTATCTTTGACTGCTGTCAAACTCTGCACATCAATTTTTGCCAATGTTTTACTCCCTCCTCAGGATTCCCAATCTACCTGTAAGAGCTCATATTTCAGCTGATGAACATGTGTACTACTTTATATATAATATCTGATGTGAGCTTTCTAATCTCCTCTTCTTCAAATCTTAGTATTTTTCTAGGTATTTACCTGCCCACTTTTCCTTCATTCACGTTTCAAATATGAAGTGATTGAACTTTGCCAACATTAATCCTTCCAATTTTCTCTGTGATCTGTTTATTTTTTCCTTATAAATCTGTATTCCATCAATCTTTCCCTTTCTTATCTTTAATCTTTCCCTTAATACTGTTTTCTTCCCTCCTATCTACAAAAATATTCACAGGTCTTGTCCTAAAAAGAAAACTTTTACTTTACCTTGTTACCCACTCCAATTATCATCATTATATCTTCACCTTTAGTGCCAAACTATTAGAAAGATTTTATAGTTGGCATGTACATGCTCTTTAAGGATTAAAGTACAAAACCAAAATAATATCTTTTGATCTTCAAATCAACTTGTTTGACCTCGATAGTGTAAGAATTATTATTTTACATTATCATTTTACAAATGAGAAAACTGAGCTTCAGGGGTATTGTGTAATTCTCTGTGTTCACACAGTTTAAAATAAATTATTAGCACTGTCTACTATCCTTCAAAAAATAAATTCTCAAATTCCACTTCCTCACTACTCACTTTTGTTTCAACCCTATAACTAACTGCTCCACCAAGAGAAGCAGTATGATTAGCATCCTTGATAGTTTATGGAAACTGCTCTTTCCAAGACCACCAATAAGATCTGAATTGCTAAATCATAGATTCAAAGATGTCCAGAGCTGAAAGAAACTTCAGACGCCATTGAATACAATCTATGTCTAAACAAGAATTGACCCTATGACGTTTCCAGAAAGAAGGCATCTTGGGTATTCACCTTCACTTGAAGATCTATAGTGAGAGGGGAAAGAAATAATGTTTGAATAAATCTAACATTACAATTTTGTTTTATTTTTTTCTTGAATATAGCCCAAATCTGTCTTCCTTCAACATCCTCCCATTGCTTTTGGTTCTAGCTCCTGGATCCAAGCAAAATAAGCATCTTCTACATGACAACCCTTCAGATCCTTGGAGAAAGTTATGATTGTTTCTTCCTTCTAGGCCAAACATCATCAAATTCTTCAACTAACCCTCACAGAACATGGTCTTGAGAACTCTTACTGTCTGAGGTACCTACCCTTCACTAAACTTTCTTCAGTTTGTCAGTGTTGTTCTAAAATGTGATATCCAAAATTGTCGGTGATCTGAATGTGGCAGGGTACAAAAGAATGATCATTTCCCTTCTTCTAGATATTGTCTCTCTTAATAAAGCCTAACATTATTCTTTTGAAGAGGAGAGACTTTTTACAATAGTTTTGAAACAAATTCATCCATACCTCTCTTCTATCATGAATTTGTTATGTGCATATATACATATGTATGAATGAGTATATGACTATGTATATATTATACACACACACACACACACATATATTGTTGTTGTAGCTGTTTGTCCTTCATTTTCAAAGAGAACGGAGATGTCACAGAGTCATGTCTTGACTCAAGTGTGAATTGGATTTAAGTAAGGCAGAATTTCATAAAGTTGTCAGCCTTACTTTCTTCCAAAGTTGTTGAAATCCAATGGCAAGACAAAAGTCAGGATAATTGGCCATAGCCTTGGAAGCAGTGGATGAAGGCATCTTCAATGTTTAATTCTGAAGTACTTCACAGTGCCTGCTCTAGTTCTGCCTCTTCCTGTTCCATCCTTCCTACTCCACCCCTTCCTGTTCCACCCATTCAACAAACTCCTCCCATCACAGTATGTATTTGACTCAGACTTCCACATGATCCAGGCATGTCACATGGACCTATTAATGAATGGGAAAGATCGTCCCATTTAAATTATCATTACAATATCGTCTGAAAAATTGAAAAACATGACATGCATGACCTAATCTGAGGCATTACTGATGACTTCCATAGTTTTCTTACAATAATGTTTCAGTGAAGTGACAAGACGTACTAAAAATAAGTTAGACTATTCTTGCATAAGTGAATCAACATGATGAGTACCAAATATCATCACAAAAATGAACTTGATTATGTCTTAATAATTAATAAATCTGAGGGGCGGAGTCAAGATGGCAGAGTAGAAAGATGCATGTATACCAGCTCTGAACCCACAGCCCATAGATTTAATGTAAGAAGAGCTCCCCAGAAGTTCTGGATCACTGCAGGGGGTGCAGAAACATAGTGGAAGAGATTTCCGATCCAGAGAGCCCTGGAGAGCCATCCCCATGGTCCGTTGCGCCCCAGAAAGCGGACCCCACCCCAGCGCTGCCCTGGCCGCAGCCCCAGAGAAGCTGATCCGAGCAGGCTTCAGGGACAGAACCTCCAGAGGCCTGGAAGGTCTCTCCACCCACAGACTCTACAGGTCAGTGAGAGAGATGGCTGGGCTGGATGAGAGGGGAGCGGGGTGTCTCCGTGGCTCGGGCCCCTTGGGAGGAAGTGGTGGAGGCAGAGGCAGGGGTGGCGGTGGAGGCAGAGGCAGGGGTGGCGACGGAGGCAGCGGCGGCCAGAGACTCCCCCAGCAGCAGGCAGGATCTTCATTACTGAAAGTCTCTGCATAAACCACCTGAAGGAGCTGAGCCTGGGACACGGCTCGGCCCTACCCGCTCCATTTCTGAAGGTCTCTGCATAAAGCCCCTGAGGGAACTGAGCCTGGGAGGTGGCCCTGCCCCTACCCGCTCCATTATTGAAGGTCTCTGCATAAAGGCCCTGAGGGAACTGAGCCTGGGAGGTGGCTCTGCCCACACCCCAGCACCAGAACTAAAGCTCACATTGAATAGCAGCGGCGCCTGCTGCGGAAAGCCCATTTGAATCTCAGACCCCAAGCACTAGCTGGGCGGATCTAGGCTGGGGTGGACAGGAATCTCAGAAGTCAAGCAACTGGCTGGAAAAATGCCTAGAAAAGGGAAGAAAAATAAGACTATAGAGAGTTTTTTTGAACAGATGCAAATGATCCCGACTTTTGGATCTGACAACGATGAGGACATATTCTTGCCATCAGGGAAAGAGGTGGAGGGTGGGGCCTTGGTACCCCAGACATCCCAGGGGGATGTCGGGTGGGCTCAGGCCTTGGAAGAGCTCAAAAAGGATTTTGAAAAGCAAGTTAGACAGGTGGAGGAAAAACTGGGAAGAGAAATGAGAGAAAGTATGAAAAACTGGTCAATACCTTGGTAAAGGAGACCCAAAAAAATGCTGACGAAAATAACACCTTGAAGAATAGGCTCACTCAATTGGCAAAAGAGGTTCAAAAAGCCAATGAGGAGAAGAATGATTTCAAAAGCAGAATTAGCCAAATGGAAAAAGAGGTTCAAAAGCTCCCTGAAGAGAATAGTTCTCTCAAAATCAGAATGGAACAGATGGAGTCTAATGACTTAATGAGAAACCAAGAAATCACAAAACAA
This sequence comes from Bettongia penicillata ogilbyi, assembly GCA_023548195.1. NCBI lineage: Eukaryota > Metazoa > Chordata > Mammalia > Diprotodontia > Potoroidae > Bettongia > Bettongia penicillata. The sequence goes on along the minus strand of JAJHZJ010000522.1, from coordinate 3,212,047 downwards.
AACCAAAAGAATGAAAAAATGGAAGAGAATGTGAAATATCTCATTGGAAAAACAACTGACATGGAAAATAGATCCAGGAGAGACAATTTAAAAATTATGGGACTACCTGAAAGTCATGATCAAAAAAAGAGCCTAGATATCATCTTCCATGAAATTATCAAGGAAAACTGCCCTGACATTCTAGAACCAGAGGGCAAAATAAGTATTGAAAGAATCCATCGATCACCACCTGAAAGAGATCCAAAAAGAGAAACTTCTAGGAACATTGTGGTCAAATTCCAGAACTCCGGGTCAAGGAGAAAATCTTACAAGCAGCTAGAAAGAAACAATTCCAGTATTGTGGAAATAAAATCAGGATAACTCAAGATCTAGCAGCTTCTACATTAAGGGATCCAAGGGCATGGAATAGGATATTCCAGAAGTCAAAGGAACTGGGACTCAAACCAAGAATCACCTACCCAGCTAAACTGAGTATAATACTTGAGGGGAAAATATGGTCTTTCAATGAAACAGAGGACTTTCAAACATTCTTGATGAAAAGACCAGAGCTGAAAAGAAAATTTGACTTTCAAACACAAGAATGAGAAGAAGCATGAAAAAGTAAACAGCAAAGAGAAGTCTTAAGGGACTTATCATAAGTGAACTGTTTACATTCCTACATGGAAAGACAACATTTGTAACTCTCAAAACTTTTCAGTATCTGAGTAGTTGGTGGGACCACACACACACATGTACATGCATGCACATGCACACACATGCACACATATACAGAGACAGAGAGCACAGAGTGAATTGAATAGGATGGGACTATATCTTAAAAGAAATTAAGGTAAATGGTGAGAGAGAAAGGTAGGGGGAGGAAAGAGGGTGAAATGGAATGGGGTAATTATATGTCATTTAAGAGGCAAGTAGGAGACTTTTTAGTGGAGGGAAAAAGAGGAGAGCTGAGGAAAAAAAACAAAAAAACAAAAACAAGAAGTTTACCCTCATCACACTTGACTAAAGGAAGGAATAAAATGCACTCTAATTTTGGTATGAAATTCTATCTTACAGTATAGGAAAGTGGGGGAGAAGGAGATAAGCAAGGGGGCGGATGATGGAAGGGAGGGCAAAGGGAGGAGGGAGCAATTTGAAGTCAACACTCGTGGAGGGACAGGATCAAAAGACAGAAGAGAAACCATGAGGGGCAGGATAGGATGGAGGGTAATTCAGTTAGTCTTACACAACACGACTATCATGGAAGTCATTTGCAAAACTACACAGATATGGCCTATAATGAATTGCCTGCCATACCAAAGGGAAGGGGTGGGGAGGGAGGGATGGGGAGAATTTGGAACTCAAAGTTTTAGGAACAACTGTTTAGTATTGATGTTGCTACTAGGAAAGAAGACATGCAGTTAATGAGGAATAGAAAGTCATCTGGCCCTACAGGAGAAAAGAGAAGATGGGGACAAGAGAAGAGAGGGCTGATAGAAGAGAGGGCAGATTGGAGATAGGGAAAATTAGATTGCTTGGTGTATTGGGGTGGGGGAAGGGGATAAAAGGGGAGAAAATTTGGAACCCAAAATTTTGTGAAAACGAATGTAAAAAGTTAAATAAATAAATAAATATTTGAAAAAAAATAATTAATAAATCCCACTCAGCTAATGTAGGGGTCTTGATATACTCAGGTGAATCTCAACTGTATCTTTTAAAACATGTTATTAATGCTGCAGATTGTAATGTTCATAAAAGAAGTCATCATAAGAAACTATAATAATTTCCCAATTTTCTTATATAATCAAATACCAGAGAGAAAATGTCAAGATTCTAAAAAACTCATGAGATAGTAAACATTTTATCTCCTTGCAAATCAGAGAGATATAGAATCTAAGCGAAAAAATGGTCTTTAAAAATACCCTAAATCATATTTATGGATATAATTGGAAACAGGACAATAAATGCATGAAGTATAAAATATAAAAACTATTTCCTCTAAAATTATTTTTTCACCAATTATAATGGAAGCCCCACATTTGAATTCTGACATAATAGTCTCTGATATGTTTCATAAGGAATTAGAAATGGTACTAAAAAATAACAAAAATGAGAACAGTGACTACACCAGAAAACATGCTTGGTGGGCTGAGTTTCAAGACATCAGAAAGAGGAGAGGAAAAAAATTGAGTTATTACACCAAAAAAGTTGTCTAGAAAGTACCAGTAACTGTTAACCCATAATCCTATTTTCCCATCTCTAAAAAAATAGTGTCAAATGCATGACATCTTTATGGATTGTTATCTTGATGAGAAGTAAATTTGTGTCATCTGATGAGAACACTTTTCATCTCTGTGACTCTTCCTCTTCCTCTTTCCTCTATCCATACTGAAGTATTTGAGCCTTCTCTGTTTAAGTATATTTTGCTATTACATGCAGTTATGGTAATTATGAAGTCCTAGTCATCTGATTTGACAGTAATTGGAGGGAGGGATTCAGCAATGGTTTGTTGATCATAATATTCCTACCTGGTATATACCTCAAGGAAGTCAAAGATAAAGGGAAACATTCTAAGCTAAATAATATTTATGGCAGTAATTACTGTAGTCACAAGGAACTGGAAATAAAACGGATATCCATTCTTTAGAAAATGAATAAACAACTTATAGTACATGTTAATGTAATTAAATAATACTGCTTCCCCAGGAATTATAGTAACAAAAACTATTTTTTAAAGTTGAAAATGTACCTGATTGTGATTGAAGTGAGCAGAAATTTTTTTTGTGATGAATTCAGTTTTATATTAGACATAACTTCTTTTTTAATAAAACATTCTAGTTTATTTTTAGTTTTCACAAGATTTTTATTTCCATATTTTCTCCCCATCTCTTCCCTCTTCCCATTCCAAGAGAGTGTACATTCTGATTACCCCTTCCCCACATCTGTCTTCCCTTATGTTAGTCACCCTCCCCTCCTTTTATCCTCTTCCCTTGTATTTTCCTATAGAGCAAGATAGATTTCAATACCCTATTGCCTGTATATCTTATTTCCCAGATGCATGCAAACACAATGTTTGACATTCATTTGTAAAACTTTGAGTTCCATATTCTCTCCCTCCCTCTCTCCTCACCCACCCTCACTGAGAAGGCAAGAAATTTGATATAGGTTATACATGTGTAGTCATGCACTTCAATAATAGTCATTTTCTGAAGGACTAAATATATTTTCCTCCACCCTATCTGCTGCCTCACTTATTCTATTCTTTCCTTTGACCCTGTCCTTACTCAAAAGTGTTTGCTTTTGATTATCCATCTCCCCATTTGTCCTCTTTTCTATTACGTCCCTCCCCCCTTTCTTATCACTTTGCCCGTACTTTCCAGTAGGCTAAGATAGATTTCCACATGCAGTTTAATGTGCATGTAATTCTCTCCTTCAGACAAATCTGATGGGAGTAAGTTTCACTCATTCTTTCACACCTCCCCCTTCTTTCCCTCAATGTTAAAATTTTTTCTTGCTTCTTTTATGTGAGATAATTTACCCCATTATAGGTCCCCCTTTCTCCTTCTCCCAGTGTATTCTTCTCACACCCCTTAATTTTATTTTTAGATATCATCCCTATATAATAAATTCATCCTGTACCCTTTCATGCTTCTCTTGAATCTTATATTTGAAAGTCTAATTTTTCATATAGCTCTGGTGTTTTCACCAAGAATGTTTTAAAGTCGTCTATTTTGTTGAATATTCATTTTTCTCCTTGAACTATTATACTCAGTATTGCTGAGTAGGTGATTGTTGATTTAATCCTATGTACTTTGACCTACAGAATAACATATTCCAGGTCCTCTGATTCCTGAATGTAGAAGCTGCTAAATCTTGTGTTATCCTGATTGTGTTTCAATAATACTTAAATTGTTTCTTTCTTGCTGATTGAAATGTTTTCTACTTGATGTAGGAACTCTGGAATTTGGATATAGTATTCCTAGAAGTTTTCCTTTTGGGATATCTTTCAGAAGGTAATCAGTAGATCCTTTCAATTTCTATTTTTCCCCTCTAGATGTCTAGACTATCAGGGTACATTTCCTTGATAATTTCTTTTTTTAATGTTTATTTATTTATTTTTAGTTTTCAATATTTATTTCCACAAAGTTTTGAGTTCCAAATTTTCTCCCCATCTCGCCCCTACTCCCACCCCATAAAGCCTTGTATTCTACTTACCCCTTCCTTCAGTGCACCCTCCCTTCTATCACACACCTCCTCTCCCATATTCCCTTCTTCTCTCTTTTCTTGTAGGGCAAGATAGGTTTCTATACCCCATTACTTGTATTTCTTATTTCCTAGTTGTATGCAAAAACAGTTCTCAACATTCATTCCTAATACTTTGAATTCCAACATCTCTCCCTTCCTCCCTCCCCATTCATCCCCACTGAGAAGGCAAGCAATTCAATATAGACTGCATATGTGTAGTTTTGCAAAAGACTTCCATAATAGTCATGTTGTGTAAGACTAATTATATTTCCCCCCCATTCTAACCTGTCCCTTATTTATTCTATTCTCTCTTTTGACCATGTCCCTCCCCAAAAGTATTTACTTCTGATTACTCCCTTCTCCTATTTTCCCTCCCTTCTTCTATCATCTCCCACACACCACACGTTTCCATTTCTCCTCTTCCTTTCTGTAGTGTAAGATATATTTTCATACCAAACTGAGTGGGCATGTCATTCCTTCAAGTCAAATGTGAAGAGAGTAAGCATCCCTTTTTCCTTCTCATGTCCTCCCTTTTTCTTGCATCCTTGATGAGTGATAATTTGCCCATTTCATTTCTCCCTTTCTCGTCTCAATACATTCCTCTCTCACCCCTCAATTTTATTTTCTTTTTTAGGTATCATCCTTTCTTAATCAACTCACCCTGAGCTCTCTGCCTGTGTGTGTGTGTGTGTGTGTGTGTGTGTGTGTGTGTGTATGTGTGTAATCCCTCCAACTATTCAAATACTGAGAAAAGTCTTAAGAGTTACAAATAATATCTTTTCATGTAGGAATGTAAACAGTTCAACTTCAGAAAGTATTTTATGTTTTCTCTTTCCTGTTTACCTTTTCATGCTTCTTTTGATTCTTGTGTTTGAAAGTCAAATTTTCTATTCAGTTTTTATCTTTTCATCAAGAATGCTTAAAAGTCCTCTATTTCATTGAATGACCATTACTTCCCCTAAAGTATTATACTCAGTTTTTCTGGGTAGGTGATTCTTGGTTTTAATTCCAGTTCCTTTGACCCCAAGGGCTTCAATCTCTTAATGTAGAAACTGCTAGATCTTGTGTTATCCTGACTGTATTTCCACAATAGTCAAATTGTTTCTTTCTGGCTCCTTGCAATATTTTCTCCTTGACTTGGGAACTCTGGAATTTGGTTGAAATGTTCCTAAGAGATTTTGTTTTCAGATCTCTTTCAAGAGGTCATTGGTGAATTCCTTCATATTGATTTTACCCTCTGGTTCTAGAATATCAGGGCAGTTTTCCTTGACAATTTCATGAAAGATGATGTCAAGGCTCTTTTTTTTGATCATGACTTTCTGGTAGTCCCTTAATTTTTAAATTTTCTTTCCTAGATCTATTTTCCAGGTCAGTTGTTTTTCCAATGAGATATTTCACATTGTCTGCTATTTTTTTCATTCTTTTGGTTTTGTTTTGTAATTTCTTGGTTTCTCATAATGTCATTAGCTTCCATTTGTTCCATTCTAATTTTTAAAGGACCATTTTTTTCAATGAGATTTTGAACCTCCTTTTCCATTTGGATAATTCTGCTTTTGAAAGCATTCTTCACCTTATTGGCTTTTTGGATCACTTTTGCCAATTGAGCAAGCCTATTTTTAAAGGTGTTATTTTCTTCAGCATCCTTTTAGATCTCCTTTAGCAAGCTGTTGACTTGCTTTTCATGATTTTCTTGCATCACTCTCATTTCCCAATTTTTCCTCCACCTCTCTAACTTGAATTTCAAATTTCTTTTCGGGCTCTTCCATGACCTGGAGACAACTGGATATTAATTTTGGAGATTTTTGGATGCAGAAAGCTTGACTTCCTCTGATGTTATGCTTTGTTCTTCTTCATCCTGAAAGGATGGAAGAAAATGCCTGCTCACCAAGAAAGTAACCTTCTATAGTCTCATTTTTTTTCTCCCTTTCTGGGCAATTTCCCCACCAATTACTTGACTTTTGAGATCTTTGTCAAAAGGAGGGTATATTTTGGGGACCTGTAAGTTCTCAATTCCTCCAAGGTGGCACTATCAAGGGAGAGGAGTTTGCCTGCACACTGGTCTAGGAGCAACCAAAAACTTTTCTTCCCCCCTTGATAATTTCTTGAAAGATGATGCCTAGGCTCTTTTTTGATAATTGCTTTCAGGGAATCCAATAAGTTTTAAATTATCTCTCCTGGACCTATTTTCCCAGTCAGTGGCTTTTCCAATGAGATATTTCACATTGTCTTATATTTTTTTCATTCTTTTGGTTTTGTTTTATAATTTCTAGATTTCTTATAGAGTCATTAGCTTCCATTTACTCCATTCTAATTTTTAAGGAATTTTTTACTTCAGTGAGTTTTTGGATCTTCTTTACCATTTGTTCAATTCTGTATTTTTAAGGCATTCTTCCCTGCATTGGCTTTTTGGATCTCTTTAGACACTTGGATTAGTCTATTTTTAAGGTATTATTTTCTTCAATATTTTTGGGGGTCTCCTTGACCCAACTGTTGATTCGTTTTTCATATTTTCTTGCTTCACTCTCATTTCTCTTCCTATTTTTTCCTCTACTTCTCTTACTTGATTTTCAAAATCATTTTTGGGCTCTTCAAAGGCCTATAACTAATTCATATTTTTCTTGGAGGCTTTTGATGTAGGAGCATTGACTTTGTTGTTTTCTTCTGCCTTTGTCACCAAAGTAAGATTCTATATTCTGATTCTTGTCCTCACTGTTTGTACATTTTCCAGTCACTTACCTGATTTTTGAGCTCTTTGTTAAGGAAGAACTGTTTTCAGAGTGAAGAGTGCACTATCCTAAGCTTCAATGGTTTTATGCATCTGTTTTCATGGATATTTCTAGGGACCTGTAAATTATCAGTTCTCACAATGTTGTATGATGAAAGGAGAGGTGTTTACTCCTCTCTTGGTGTGTGTTCTGTCCTATCAGTGGCCACTATCTGCCTTGGGACCGTGAAGAAGATTCCCTCTTCACTGCTACCACAAGCTCTGCCATGCCAGCATTCCTCCTCATTGGGCCATCACTCAGGATTATGACCCAGATTCTAGCAAGCACAGAGCAAGAGAATCCTGCCTCAGAGGTAGAAAAGAGATGCCTGGAATCCTTTTCTGATCAGCCACTCAATCCCCCCACTGTCTGTGCAATGAGAGCTCTGGAAGCAGCCACCACTACTTCTGCCTTCACCACTACTTTATGGCTGGGTCTGGGGCCTGGGTCACTTTTCTATTTCACTCAGATCCCACAGACCTTATAGCTTGCTTTTGGTGTTTATGGGTTGAGAAGTCCGGAAACCACCACAGCTTCCAGTTATTCAGCCCCTGAGGTCTGCTCCAGGTGTTGTTGAGGCCATGTTCTGGCACAGCCCACCCTGGACTCTGCTCCTCTCCCAGAGCAGTGCAACAGATCTTTTCTATCAACCTTCCAGATTGTCTTGGGCTAGAAATTTGTTTCACTGTTTCATTTTTGTGGCTTCTGCTACTTTGGAATTTGTGTAGAGTAATTTTTTACATGTATTTGGAGGGATTTGGGGAAGACCTCAAGGAAGTCCCTGCTTTAACTCTGCCATCTTTGCCCCAACCCCAAGCAGAACGTTTTTTAATGTTGACTTTAATAAATTCAGAAATTCCTCACTTTAATCCTTGAATCATTTGTTTCTGATTTCCTAATTACCACATGCAGTACAAACTGCAAGACTGAATGAAGTAAAGCACATAAACCAAGAGACATTTGGGACATTGTGTCAGCCAACTCCATGTATCATATTGCATGGGGATCTTAAAAAGCAAGATGTGCAAAATTAGAAATAGAAATAACCTGGAATCTCCAGAGAACTAAATGAATTAAAATAGATCCTTGGGCAAGGAAAATTACAGTTTTTTTTTTTTTTTTTTTGCCAACCCAGCACTTATTTTAGAGTTTATTACTTGAATAAGGATGAATCATTAAGCCTTAAGTGGAATTTCTGAGGCAAGTTTAGATTTTTGCCACTAAGAGGTAGGAAGTGCTTAGAAAGATACTGTTATTCAAAGTATACTTAATTTTTCTGTGATGTGAATCAAAATCATGTGATTTTACTTTCTACCTGTGTGTGAGCATGTGTGTGTGTGTGTATGTGACTTAAGGATAGTCCAAAGGTTGTTAAAAGTTCCAGCTGTACTTGCTAGTGCAAAAAAAATCGTGAAAAAGATATGGACAGATATTTTTTCAAAAGAAGAAAAGTATCATTAAGAACAACTTGGTAAATGCTTAAGCACGTTAAAAAGTAAAATGTGAACTTAATTAAAACAATATGTAGGCCCCATCTTCCAACCAATCAAACTGATAAAAAAATATTAAAAGCAATTAAACTCATAGCTGTCAATGTTTCATGCTCATTCATTGTTGGTGGAACAGTAAATGTAGAATCTTTCTTATGAGTAATCGGAGTTACATACTAAAGGTTTAAAAAATGACACATTTTTACTCTTTCAAAAGCAAAATATACTGACAATGTTAACACTCTCACCCTACAAAAAAAGGCTTTTCAAAGATTTTCATAGGATCCATTATATGTAATTAGAAAAAAAATGAATCAAATTACATACCCCCTACAGGGAAAATGTTGAATGAATTTTGATATGTTAATGTAATAGCATACTGTAAAATAAGATAGACAATCATGAGAAATTTTTTTTTTTAAAATCTGCAAAGACTTTTAAAATTGATGCAAAGCATAAAAGGCAGAACCTTTAGAATGGTATAAACACTATGATCATATAAGAACTGATTGAGAATTAATGGAAAGAGAATCCTGATGGGAACTTGGAGGAACAAACTGAAAAAAAGTGTAATAATTCCATTGCTTCTGAAATGAATGAGTTTATAAATAAATAAACATGAATGTATTTTTTGCGTTGGTATTTAACATTAAGTTTATAATTAATAATTGTAGAAAGACAGGTCACAGATACATTCAAATACTTTTAATTTTTTATATTAGTAAAGCAGTAGAAAAAAGTACATGTGAATCCTTTGGGACATGGTTAAAGAAAGTGTGGTACATTATTAGAATGGCATATAAGCTTACCATTAAAGCATTAAATCTGAGGAGAAAAAAGCATGAGAAGATTTGATATGAATTGATGTAAAGTGAAATAAACTTAACTAGGAGAACAGTGTGTACACTTTCTACAACAATGTCAAAGGAAACAACAGCAAGACCTGAAGACTGTGAAAGGAAAAAGAAGAAAATTCAACAATTATTTTTTCTATTTAACATAATTTGTTTTCAGTTTTCAATATTTACTTCCACAAGATTTTCAACTCTAAATTTTCTCCCCATCTCTCCCCTTCCCTCACCCCAGGACAGTGTGCATTCCAACCAACTTTTCCCCAATCTACTTTCCCTTCTATAATCCCCCTTCTTCCATTTCCCTCCCCTCTGTTTTCCTGTAGGGCAAGATATATTTCTGTACTCCATTACCTGTACAACTTATTTACCAGCGGCATGCAAAAATAATTTTAACATTCATTTTTAAAGCTTTGAGTTCCACATTCTCTCCCTTTCTCCCTCCCCACTCATTCTCACTGAGAAAGCCAGCAATTTGATGTAGGTCATACATGCATAGCCATGCAAAACATTTCCATAACAATCGTGTTGTGAAAAATTAACCATACTTCCCTCTATCCTTTCCTGCTCTCCATTTATTCCATTCTTTCCCTTGATCTGTCCTCCCAAAATGGTAGTTGCTTCTGATTACTCTTTCCCCCAATCTGCTGTTCCTTCTGTTGTCCTTCCTCTCCTATCTCCTCTTCCCCCGCCTTCCTGCAGGGTAAGAGAGATATCCATTCCCAATTGAATGTGTTTCTTCCTTAAGTCAAGTCCAATGAGAGTAAGTCTCACTTATTCCCTCTCACCTCCCCTCTCTGTGTTCCTCTCAACAATGAATAATATTTTCTAGGTGCTGTCCCTTCATATTCTGCTCATCCTGTGCCCCCTGTGTGTGTGTGTGTGTGTGTGTGTATATATATATATATATATATATATATATAGAGAGAGAGAGAGAGAGAGAGAGAGAGAGAGAGAGAGAGTATGCTTTGATCTTTCTCATTACAAGAAAATACGTGTTCACCAAGAAAGCAGCCTTCTATAGTTTAATTTTTTCCCCTTTTTAATCATTTTCTCAGTCAATTACTTGACTTTTGAGCTCTTTCTTAAGTGGAAGGTGTACTACCCCAAGTTTCATGGGCTGTGTGCGGTTGTTTCCAGAGATGTCCCTAGGGATCTGTAAATTCTCAGTTCTTCCAAAGTGGTATGATCAAAGAAGTTGTTTATTCTTCTCCTGGCCTGCCTCCCAGTCTGTGAGCACCACAGGCACCCTTTTCTGCCCTTGAGCTGTGGGTTGGAATCCCTCTCCATAGCCACCACCAGCTCCTCCATGCCAACACTTCTGCTTGCCCCAGGATCGCCACCCAGGACTGCAACCCAGATCAGCTGCTCAATTCCCCCACTAAGGCAGAGAGCTCCAGAAACAGGTGTCACTGCAGCAGAGGCTGCTGCTGCCGTGGGACTAGAGCTGGGGCTGGAACAGGACCATGTTCTTCTCTCATTTAAGTGAGAGTTTTCCCACTGAACACTGAAGCTTTCTTTGGCATTTTTTGTTTGAGATGTTTGGAAACCACTATAGTTGCCAGTGATTCCATGTCCTGAGAGCTGCTCCAATCCCATCTGTGACAGCACAGCCCACATTGGGCAGTGCTCTACTCTGAGTCTGGTATAATAGACCCTTCCTGTCTGCCGTCCAGATTGTCTTGGGCTGAAAATCTGTTTCACTTTCATTTTGTGACTTCTGCTACTCTAGAATTTGTTTAAAGTCATTTTTACAGGCATTTTGAGGAGTTTAGGGGGAGAGCTCATTCAGTTCCCTGCTTCTACTCTACCATCTTGGCTCTACCCCAAATTTAATTATTTCTTTATAGAGTTTAGGCACCATTGGTATGGAACTCAACCTACACTGTTAGACTTAGTGGATGTATTGGTTAGTTCTGTTGAACTGCATTTTGCCCTTTCTTGTTTTCTTCTTTGTTATGTTATGTTTTCTGGGTAGAGAAGTTTATATATAGAAATAATGATGTAAAAAGCCACAGGATATCAATTTTAAAATTACAGAAAAAATAAAGTCAAGAAACATTCTATGCTATACATTTCTATTACCATTCTATAAAACTATACAAGAGTTCAGTTAACATATTTGTTAAGTGTACCACCACAACCAAAGTTCTAATGGTAATAATTTTTTTTTCCTTTATAAAAGTTAAGGCTCGTCATCATCCCTATAATCAAATTGGGCCTAATTATAGATTTAATTTATATGTGTGTTTTGGGGTTATTAAACATGTTAAATATATGGTTGTGAAATGAAAGCATTCTATATATCAAGCAATTATAATGACTCTGAGTTAGCTAATGCAACTATTAATATCCCCTGTTTACAGATGAGGATACTAAGCCTTTGAACACTTAAATGACATCCTCAAGATTGTGTAATTCCAGTGTTTGTTGTACAATACCATAGTGTGATCTCACTAAATGATGGATCAAGTTTCCCCTACAGAGTGAATATGTGAATTATAATGAGAATTTGGTCTCCTGTCCTGAATTTTCTATTCTCCTTACCTAGAATGTAAGATTTCTATTCACAATGAGGCCTTGCTAATTAACCTGACACCAGTCTAATTACTCCTTTACTCTGCATTCATTAGCACAGTTTAGCCACTCAACAGCCGGTTAACAAGTATTTTTAAATGCTTATGTTCTGAACAATGGGGGATGTGAAGAAATATAGTAAAAGAGCTTTTGCCCAAAAGGTTGATAAAAATGTGCCCACACATGCATGCACACAGACACACATAGGATAATTTTGAAAAGCAAAGTATATGATCACTAAGGGTATGCCTTAAAGCCTCTTTCAAACTTTTCCTGGTCATATCTTTATATGAAAATAGGAAGAGGCTAAACATGAAGGAATAATGTCTCTCTAGGCTCAACTTTGCCTCTATGTTTTTTCCCCTGCCCCCTCATCTATATGGCAGAATAGAAGAAACTCAAGGTTTTTAAACTGCAGAGCCCTAAACTGAAAAGCTGTTTGGAAGTTATTAGACAGATATTTTATCAACTGACATGTAGTCTTTGGAGATTGAAATTAGAAGATAAAATGAATATTCACTATGAACTAGGTAACTCCTATGGATATGACAAAGGAAATATCAAGCCAGAAGTCAGAATGAGAGGACTTTATTCTTTGTTCGAAAGAAGATGTTTAATAATTTGCCCTCAGAGAGTTAGCTGACCTTGATGTCATTTTCATCCTCATTAAAGGCATTCAATGATATCACTAAAGACATCATTTTAAAAGGCATGGGATAGAGAATCAAGGAAAAAGAGACTACTTGGAATAATAAACAACTTTATCAACATTGCATGATATAAATAAACCCATATAAATCACTGGTGTTTTTATATATTAATAGCAATATTATATATTAATGAGAACATATTTTATATATTAATAACATTTTTATATATTAATAGCAAGAGATAGAAAGAGAAATTCCATTTTAAGTTACTATACACATTATAAAATATAGGAGAGTCTACCTGCCAAAACAAACCCAGAAAATATATGAACACAATTATAAAACACTTTTCACACAAATAAAATCACATACAAATAATTGGAAAGCCATCAGTTTTCAATGGTAAGGCAAGCTAATATAATAAAAATAACAATTCTACCTAAAGTAATTTACTTGTTCAGTGCCATACCAATGAAACTACCAAAAATTATTTTATAGAGGTGGAAAGATAATAAAAAATTCATCTAGAAGAACAAAAGTTCCAAAATATCAAGGGAGTTAATGAAAGGAAATGCTAACTAAGAAAGGTTGCCTAGTCATACTGGATCTTAAATTGTATTAGAAATTAGCAATCATTAAGGTGGCAGAAAGAGCTGCAATTTATATTTTTGGACATGTGGCTCCTTCTCCCATTTTTACGAACTCTTTGTGATACAGCCCTGGAAGTGGTGTTGCAGGGTCACATGCTCTTTCTGTGGTGAGAAAGAATTAGAAATTGAGGGGATACCAATAAACTGGAGAATGGCTGAAAAAGTTGTGGTATATGAATATAATGGAATACTATTGTACTGTAAGAAATGATGAGCAGGCAGACTCCAGAAAAATTTTGAAAGACTTATATGAACTGATGCTGAGTGATGTGAGCAGAGCCAGGAGAATGTTGTACACAGTAACAGCCACATTGTGCAATGACTGACTTTGAAAGACTTATGTTCTCCTCAGCAATGCAATGAATTACGACAACTCCAAAAGACTAGTGAAGGAAAATTCTGTCTACAACCAGAGAAAGAATTATAGAGTCTGAATGCAGATTGAAGTATACTTTTTGTGCTCTCTCTCTTCTCCCCCTTCCCTTTCTTGTGGTTCCTCCCTTTCATTTTCATTCTTCTTACTATATGACTAATGTGAAAATTAAAAAGAAAAGAAAAGAAAACTGAGACAGCAGAAGGAGTTCCTATTCCAATACAGGAAGGGTGCCATGATTTCCAAGGTTACTTCCATTCTGGCCTGTTGTTCTATGCATGTGAGTGTTCTCTCATGAGTTCCCTAAGGGCAGGGCTTTGTATTCTCTTCCTCCATCCAGGCACATGAAGGGGTCAATTAGAGATATGGTAGGGGGAAAAATACTAAATGAGAAAAGAATCAAATGTTCCAATTTTCCAAAAAGAAAAGAGCATGGAGTCTACAAACTGGAGACCAGTGGACTTCCTTTTTTTCCTAGGAAAATTCTAAAATGAATTCCTCAATCAATAAGCATTTATTAAGCATCTACTGTTCACCAGCCACTGCATTAAACACTGAGAATACGAAGAATGTCAAAAGACATTCTGTTCCTTCAAAGAGTTCATATTCTAATGGGCAGACATGTAAACAATTCTATGCAAATAAGTTATGTTGAGGATCAACTGGAAATGATCAACAGAGGAAAGGCTCCAGGAGAATGCTCAGTGTACTCTCTAGAAGAGGAACCAACAGTGGCAGAACCTTTGTCACTGAACAGGTTGCACCAGAAGAACCTTTTGTTAACAGGGTTTCTTAGGATAGGGCATCAGGAGGACAATGTGGGCTGCTTACCCAAATTTTATTAAAACTTTAACAAAGTAAAAAAAAAAAAAGCATGGGAGCAGGTACATAGACCTACTTTACTCCATTGGTGCCTGGGAAAGCATGAGAGCATATACATGTTAACGAGATTTATGTTAATGAGCATTAAAAATCTTCCCCATTTATTAGTAGGCCTCAGGTGGAGCCCATTAAGAGAAGCTTGCTTAGGAGAGGCTTGTTTTTTAGGAAGGCCCACACCTTTTGTTAATTTCTAATGAGGGAGTAGGTCATGAGGGTTGTGCCCTCAGGCTCTGAAAAGTGTATATATACTCTCAGGTGAGGTTTTGCTTTGGGAATTACACTTTGGAAGAGGGTTCCTGTACAGATGAGACCCTGGGTAGCTATTAAAGAGTTCCTGGCTTTGAAAACCCAGATGTTATTACTTCTCTCTCTGGCAACTAAGTATGTGCGTAATGGTCAGATAATTGGAAGCTCTGTCTGTTGGTCTTTATTTCTCTACTTGTATATTCTCTGTTGGTATATGTGAATAAAGGAGATTGTTGACCCCTCAAAAGTTGCTTTTCTTTTAGAAAAACATCTAAGAACCTGTGTTAGCAGGCCATCTTGGATGTGTCAGAGTGCTTGCTGCTACAGAGCACTGTCTATTATCCAGAGCCTGGGCGAGCATTCCATCATGACAGTGACACATAATATTGATGATCTTCTCTAGGCAACCAAATTTTGCCATAATTTTCTACAAGCCCTAACAGTAGCAAAGGTTTTGATCAAATTGATGAATGTTATGCATACTTTTGTTCTGCTCCTGGTATTTCTCCTGGGGTTGGATAGCAGCAAACACTATATCATCCATTCTTCAGCCCTTTCTGATGCCACACTGACTCTTAGGTAGATGATCATCTTCCAGGTGAAGGATCAGCCTATTAAGGATTCTAGAGAGTCTTGCTGGCAATGACTAAGAGAGAGTACCACCCACACACACTGCCACCAAGCAGCCTATTTCATTTTTCTTTATAGAAATGAAATGACAATGGAAGCATCCTTGAACTGCTAGGGTATAATGTCCTCTTGTCATATAACCTGGAAAATTTCAGTCTGCTTTTGTTTGAGTAGTGATCTCCCTGACTTGAAAGTTTCAGCTGGAATAGAATCAGCACCAGGCACTTTGCCACAGGAGAGAAACCTAATGGCATTCAAAACAACTTTTTTTTATTTGGAAGTTTAGCTAGAGATTAACTTCAAGTATATGGTCAATGGCTTTAATATTGATTGATAGCAGTCTGTTGAGAACATTATTGAAGTGTTTAGCTCATCTCTCCAGGATCATGTCCTTTATACTAGTCAATGTGGCTCTATTAGTACTAAGTACTTCAGATGTACTATAGATGTTTGGCCCATAAATAACCTTCAGGGCATTACATAAGCACTTTGGATTATTACAGTTGGTATAAAACTGATTTTTTCTGTCCTTGCTGAGCCAAGTATCCCACATCTCTCTAAGTTTGATGTGCACTTTACTCTTGATGGAGTTAGATGATAACTTATTAGAGACAGAAAAACTATCATGCTGCTAAACCCTGTGGAGTTCTCATTTTTCATTTGGCAGCTTCTGACTTTCCCCATCACTTCATCAAACTAATCTTGATGCTTTCAAAAGTTCTGGACCAGGTGAATGCATGTAGCATTGTACATCAAATCTCTGAAAGCCGCTTACTTCTTTTCTGCTCCCTTGTTGCCAATCACGTATTGGCTCACCTTTCCCTCCAAGTTAAGAACATTTTTCACACTCAAAGAAATACGCTAATACGCTTACATTAAATCTTCTGGTAGTCTTCTTGCCTTGGGGTCACCACTTTTGTTAAATGTAAATGTTTAATGTAGAAAAGGTAAGTCGATGATTGTTACAGCACTGTGGAATTCAACCCAGGTTTGATCTGTTATATCAAGTTTGCTGTCAAACAGGGAAAGATTAATAAAGCTGTTTTCAAGAACAATGTATAGATTAGTTTGACTGGGGCAAAGAATTTAATGAAAGGGAGGAGAGGATGGATATTAAGCAATGCAAGATCAACTTAGGGAATCATGCTTTGGATAAGTGAATCCATTGGATAAAACTGTGGCAACATCTTTGAAATTAGACTTTGTGGATTTCACTTGCATTTTATGTATTTGTGTACACACATGGATATATATGAACATACACATACATATATACACATAGACACATTATATATACATATATACACATATATGTATGCATGCATGCATCTATGTGTATTGTATAAGCTTTAGTAGTTTAATATATGAAGTCATGAACATACACTAAAACTGAACTAAAACTTTTAGACTACATACACACGTGGATGCATATATTTATTTATGCATGTGTGGGAAGGCGAGTTCCATGTGTGTGTTTATTAAGAAACTGAAAGCACCCTTAAGATCAGGAACTGTTCCTTCCATAGCTGTTTGTTAATTTTTGCATTGACCCAAAGTGTGTAGTTCTCAGTTTACATTGGAAGTACAAATGTATTTTATCACTCCTATACTAGAAAATTATCTTCTAGTGATCTCATCCAACTTTTAAATATTTCCACTGAAATAATTTGCCTTTAAAAATTCATAAGAACTTTAATTTCACCAGTGTGGATAGCTTCTTCAGTGCAGATCACAATCTTTTCATGAGTTGCTGTGACCAAAAACAAATATCATTTGGACCTCAAATTTCTGGCATGAGGAAAGTGAAATAAAGACATCAAATCAATTTCTTCATTCGTAGGCTATAATTTGTGTGCTTTTTAATTTGTCTGTGAGTGCTGAAAGCAGCTATCATGGGAAAGGAGGGGAGGGAGGGGAAGAGAAAGGGAACAGTTAAAGGGAAGAGAAAGAAAAAGGGAAAAGAGAAGGGAAGAAAAGAGAAAGGAAGGGAAGGGAGATTTACTGATATTCTACCACTTTTCTAAGTAGGGAAGCATGTATTTCCCCAACACTATGCTATAGATATGATTCAGTCATTACCTCCAAAACTTACTTCCCCATCCCCTCAAGCAGTCTAATAGTGATTATACTCCCTGAAACATTGATTTCCTATTGTGTGACACTAAATGAGGCTGTGTTTACTGATGCAGCTAAGTATCCATCTGGGCTGATTATTAGTAGCCTTATCTGTTATTAACCAATGTGGAAATTATCAAGTTACTGGATGATGCCAGTGCACTTTCAGGATTTTTCTCATTTAAAAATCCCAAGGAAAAATATTCTCCTACCTCAACCAAGAAAAAAAAATGAAGATATTTTATTGTTGAATTTATACTGTTAAGCAAGGTAGGTTTATATAAGTATAAATAATGTATCCTCAAATCACTCCTGATGTTTTCTCTAGAATCTCCAAATATCAACATATACACATGCTATTTACTAAGGAATTAAGTCCTTCTGACAGAGAGTTATGATGATTCTAAGAAGCCAGGTACACCTAACATCAAAAGCAATTAAAGTAATAATTCTCCTCAAAAGGGAAAAAATGTAGAACATGAATAAAAAAACTACTCTTAACAGAAGTGCCAACTATCTAAAATGACTTGAAAACTTACCTCTAAATCCATAACAATAAAAGACAAAATAATTGTGAAATTTTAAATGCAAATGAACAAAGATGAGAACAATGTTGTGGAAATTTAAGTGAATGAATTTGGAACTCAAAATCTTACAAAAATGAAGGTTGAAAACCACCTTTGTATGTAACTGAAAAAAATAAAACTATAATTATGTACAAAAAATAAAGATGAAAGAAATTACTGGGGCAGAGCTAAGATGGCAGAGTAGAAGGATAGACCTGCAGAACTTCTCCCCCCACAACCCATAACACACCTGTAAAAATGACTCTAAACAAATTCTTGAGTAGCTGAAGCCATAAAATGACAGAGTGAAAGAGATTTCCATCCCAAGACAGCCTGGAAGGCTAACAGGAAAGGTATATTGCACTGGCCTCAGTGTGGAACACAGCTGACAGAGCGCAGTCCAGCCCTGGCAACATGGCAGGGACTGGACTGGAGTAGGCTTCAGGGCAGGAATCATGGGTAGCAGGAGCAGTTTCCAGATTTCTCAACACACAAACACCAAAGATAGCTTGAAAGGTCAGTGAGAAACCTCTTTCACCTGAGTGAGAAGGGAACATGGTCTGGTTCTGGGGCCAGGGTGGCAGGAGTCACTGCTGTGGTAGCATCCATTTTTGGAGCCCTCAGCATAAAGATCCTGGGAGAATCAAGCTCCAGGCCTGGGTCTCAGCTCTGAGTGGCAGACCTTGGGTGAGGAGGAGTGCTAGCCTGGTGAAGCTGGTAGAAGCTCTGGAGAGGGAATCCTACTTGCAGATCCTAAGCAAAAAGATTCTTGTTGCTCCCAGACCAGAGGACAGGCCAAGAGAGGAGGAATCTCCTCTCCCTTGATTGTGCCACCTTGGAGGAACTGAGAATTTATAGGTCCCTAGAGTACACCCTCCACTTGACAAAGGACTCAAAAGTCAAATAACTGGCTGAGAAAATGCACACAAAAGGGGAAAAAATAAGACTACTTTCTTGGTTAACAGATATTTTCTTCCATCCTTTCAGGACGAGGAAGAGCAAATCATAACATCAGAGGAAGAAACAAAAGTCAAGGTTACTGCATCCAAAATCTCCAAAACAAATATGCAATGGTCTCAAGCCATGGAAGAGCTCAAAAAGTATTTTGAAAATCAAGTAAGAGAGGTGGAGGAGAAAATGGGAAGAGAAATGAGAGTGAAGCAAGAAAATCACGCAAAGCAAGTCTAAAGGACACCCAAAAAAATGCTGAAGAAAATAATACCTTTAAAAATAGCCTGACCCAAATGGCAAAAGAGATCCAAAAACCAATGAGGAGAAGAATGCTTTGAAAAGTAGAATTAGCCAAATGGAAAAGGAGGTTCAAAAGCTCACTGAAGAAAATAATTTTTTTAAAAATTAGAGTGGAGCACATTGAAGCTGATGACTTTAGGAGAAACCAAGAAATCACAAAACAAAACCAAATGAATGAAAAAAATAGAAGACAATGTGAAATATCTCATTGGAAAAACAACTGGCCTGGAAAATAGATCTAGGAGAGACAATTTAAAAATTATGGGGCTACCTGAGAGCCATGATCAGAAAAGAGCGTAGACATCATCTTTCATGAAATTATCAAGGAAAACCGCCCTGATATTCTAGAACCAGAAAGTAAAATAAATATTGAAAGAATCCACCAATCACTTCCTGAAAGAGATCCAAAAAGAAAAACACTTAGGAATATTGTGGTCAAATTCTAGAGTTCCCAGGTCAAGAACAAAATATTGTAAGCAGCTAGAAAGGAACAATTTTAGTATTGTGGAAATACAATCAGGATAATACAAGATCTAGCAGCTTCTACATTAAGGGATTGAAGGGCTTAGAATATGATATTCCAGAAGTCAAAGGAACTAGAATTAAGACCAAGAGTCACCTTCCCAGCAAAACTGAGTATAATATTTCAGGGGAAAAAATAGTCATTTAATGAAATAGAGGACTTTCAAGCATTCTTGATTAAAAGACCAGAATTGAATAGAAAATTGACTTTAAATCACAAGAGTCAAGAGAAGCATAAAAAGGGAAACAGCAAAGAGAAATAATAAGGGACTTACTAAATTTGAAGTGTTTACATTCCTACATGGAAAGATAATATTTGTAACTCTTGAAACTTTTCTCATTATTAGAGTAGTTGGAAGGATTATACACATGTATATACAGATAGAAGGAACAGGGTGAGTTGAAAATGAAGAGATAATATCTAAAAAATATTAAGGGGTGAGGGAGGAATATATTAGGAGAAGGAGAAAGGAGAAATAAAATGGGGCAAATGATCTCTCATAAAAGAGGCAAGAAAAAGCTTTTTTCAGTGGAGGGGAAAAGGGGGAGGGTGAGATGGAAAAAGTGAAGCTTATTCTCTTCACATTTTGCTTCAGGAGGGAAGAACATACTCAATTTGGTATGAGAATCTATCTTAACCTACAGGAAAGTAGGGGAGAAGGGCATAAGAGGGGTGTGGGGAAGAAAAAAGAGGGCAAATGGGAAGAGGAAGTAATTAGAAGTAAACACTTTGGAAGAGGGACAAGGTCAAAAGAGAGAATAGAATAAATGGAGGGCAGGATAGGAAGGAGGAAAATATAGTTAGTCTTCCACAACATGACTTTTTGGAAGTCTTTTGCAAAACTACACATATACAGCCCATATTGAATTGCCTGCCTTCTCAGTGGGGATGGGTGGGGAGGGAGGAATGGAGAGAAGTTGGAACTCAAAGTTTAAGGAATGAATGTTGGGAACTGTTTTTTCATGCAACTGGGAAATAAGAATTATAGGTAATGGGGTATAGAAATCCATCTTGCCTTACAAGAAAAGAGAGAAGATGGGGATAAAGGAAGGGAGGAATGTGAAAGAAGCTAGGGCATATTGGAAGAAGAGATAATCAGAATGCATGGTGTTTTGGGGTGGGGGATGGGTGAGATGGAGAGATAATTTGGAACTTAAAATCTTGTGGAAATGAATTTTGAAAACTAAAAATAAATTAATTAAAAAAATTAAAAAAGAAATTACTTAAGATAATAAAATAAAGATTCCTTGTCTATGGATTTCACTCTCCAATTTCTTTACTGAATATATAATAGAATTGCACCACAGGAGACTGTAATGATGTAATGTGGTTTTATCATATGTCAAATGAACAATTTTTCCCTGAGTGTTTATAGCAAGGAAAGGACCACTTGGAAGTTGCTCCTTAGTTCATTTCTCAGAGACACCAAAACCCAGGTCTCTAACCCTGAATTGAATCAGGAAGTCTAGAGAGCTGTTGAGTGGACTGAAAAAAAATAATATGCGTACTTGGCACATAGTAGGTGCTATATAAGTGCTATTATTTTGACAATCATTATTAGCAACAGTATTATTATTATTATTTACTGTTATCATCATCATCAATAACATTATTGCTGCTACTACTACTAAACAAATCATCAGACATGTACTCCCCACTGGCAAATTATGGGAAAGGTAATTTCTTTTCCAAAAACTATATACTACAATTCCATTTAACAAACACTTTCTTTTATTATGTATTTCATTTTGAGGAACAAAATTAGTGTGGAGCGACCAGACCTTTTTTTCCCCCAGGATGGTCAATTGTAAGAGTCACAACATCTGTTGTGTTTCTTCTAGGGATGAAAGTATGGGGCTGATGTTAGGATGGTCAGAACAGATCTCTACTTGCTCTAATTCTGTCAGGTTTCTTGATTTGAAAGAGAACATGACCTATGCTGGTGTGTGAAACCTAACCTGTAGTCTATGCTAGACTGAAGAGGAATGTTAGCTTTCATCCATGACCACTTCCCAATAGAACAAGTAGACCACGTCCTTCCCTGGAGTTTGAGACCTTGAGGTCAGAGATCACTGAAGAAGAAATAAAGGGTATCTTGGCTGTTCATCATTGATGCCTGAGATTGATGCTCAGGAAGGGTTAGTGCTTAGGCTATATTCCAAATTTAAGCAAACTGCCTGAAAAAAGTCCTGGACTGGGAATTAGGATACTGGGGTCCTATTCTTTGCTTTGATACTATTTATGGGCTTGTGTCTTCCTCTTCAAGCCGAGGGTGTTGGATAAAGTGGTCTTCACAAGTGGTTCAGCTCCAAGTATTTGAGTATGTATAACGTGAGCTTCAGTTGATGTCAACTCAGCCAAGGTTCAATTTTAGTAAGAACTGAATGAGCCTTCCCAGTTTATCTCTGGGGCTTCAGTTTCCTACTCTATAAACCAGTGATTAACCAAATCTATGTTTCCTTACAAATCTCACATTATCTTTACATTTTGAAGATTTTGTTTTTGCTTGCTTAAAAAAAAAAGATGGCTCCCAGGCCTCTCTCAGTTCCACCCTTCAGAAGCATTTATTTGCTGTATGGTAGCCACTCCCCTTATTCTTATCTTGTTTCTAGGATGCCAAGTATGAAGAAACAATGACAAGTATAAAGAAACAAAAATTGACCTTAGTATTGAATTGTCAAGAAAATTTAGTCAATATAGGAAGTTATTAGATATCCTGCTTCCTTTCCAGGGATAAACAAACTTATTGTGGGTGACACAGGATCTCTATCGATGATGCCTGGTATCCTGGAGTCTCTAGCTTATCCTACAGGGCACCTCTTTACTATTCTCTTCCATTCCTACTAACGGTCTTTTTCATGTTGATTGTTCTGGGAGCAGTTTGTGATGCTGATTCCAAATGACGATGTTCCCAGTTGTTGCTCAGGTTGCTAGTATTCCATTCAGACTTGGGGTAGTTATGGTGCCCACCTATTGCCACTGTCCCTTTTACCAAATACGGGGCATCACTTTCACAATAATAACGAAAGCAGAGATTATTTTCAAAATAAGCTCCTCTTGGGGGAAAAATGACCAAGAGATTTTTGATGTTATTTCTTCTTTTTTTAATTTAATTTTAGTGTTAAGAAAAGTCATCACTGATTGCCATGAGACTTAGGCTTCCAACTGTATGAAAACCCCAGTCCCACGAAGTTAACTGGGGCAAAGGCAAACATAAGCATTCCAAAGAGAATCTAGATCTCAAAAATAATGTATCACTGTATATAGTAATTATATATTATTAGTAAAATGCTTGTAGTAACTTGATAGGTTATAAATTAGCAGGTGATGAATTTATTTTGGCCTATATTATGCTGTTCCGGAAAAATTAAATTCTTCAATTGAAATCCACAAACTTAGTTTTATATTATTCATCTCACTAGTACTTAGTTTAAAAGAGGCAGCATAATATAATGGAAAGAGCTTCATATTAGCAATCAGAAGACTTGAATGTTAGTATCAGCTGTGCAACAACAGAAAAGCTTGAATGGATAGCATCTGTAGACCACACATCCTGCTTCCATCCCATTCTTCAAGGTAAGAAACTCCTGTGGAGAGGTGTCCACTATTTCTATCAATTGCCAAACAATCCCCAAGTACAGGACAGGAAAATCCACCTAACTGAAGCAACAACTCTCTCTCTGAGGGAGAGAGAGGCAGTATTTGATAGGTAGATCAAACCATGATCACCATTTTGACCATAATCTCTCCTTGGACCCTGATGCAAACAACCCAGAATCCTAAGCCCAAGAGCCCCACAAATTAAACTGTTGCTCAAACTACCAGACCTCTTAAACAGACCACCATAACCATCATTGAGGGAAAAATATAATTGCAAAGAAGGGGGCACTTTCCTCATTGTCAATAGCAGTAACTGTTGACCAACTGCCACCAACAGGCAAATAGACACATAAGCATTAGGGGTAGTAGGATTCCACAGAACAGTCTTCTCTCTCTTAGTTCTCCCAGCCATATTCTGGTGAAACAACGTCTATGGAGAAGAATCCAGCTATCCCTACCACATGCCAACCATTTACCCTTCAAAAGACAAGCATGCGATCCTAGCTAAAGGCTGAAATAATAAGGTGCTCTGAGAGCCAGACCACAACTACCATCTCCACTATCTCTCCTCAGTTCCCAATAGAGACAGTCCAGGACCCTCACCCCAAAAGCCTTAAGAATGTTTCCCATAGCCAGCCTAGCATGTAACTCCTTTGGAGATACACCTGACAACTGTTTCTGTAGATGCTATAGCCACATCTATTGAACACCCAGTAAAGAAAGTTCTTTTGTCACCAAAGTCAAATTTGTCATTTGGCTCAGTATCAGAAACTTATATGATTTTTATCAGTTGAAAATGCCATTAAAGATGGAGCAATACCACATTCTTTGCCACCATACCCTAAGGCTAATGAAGCCTTTTCATCTGACTTTCCTCTTTAACTTCCTCAGTTTGTTATCTCCTCCATTAGAATGCAAGCTATTTGAGAGCAGATTGATCTTATTTTTCTACTGGGGGATACCCAGTAGTTAGCATGGTAATTTACATATAGTAAGTGTTTAATAAAAGCTTCATTCACTCACTCATTCAACTTACTAGCTATATTACTCTAGGAAAATCATTTAAAATCACAGAATCTTAGGATCTTCACCTATCAAAGAAGAAAAGAGCTACGCTTACCTCACAGAGTTCTTGTGAGCTTCAAATTAGTTAACTTGTAAGAGTACCTTCATTTAAGCAGTCAAACAACTAGATTTTTTTTTTAAGTTCCTACTCCATGCTACACACTGCCAGGCATTCTATGAGCTACAAAAAATACTAATAAAATAAAGAAAAAATACTTATTTTCAGGGATTTACATTTTGAGGAACAGAACGAATAGGTACATACAGAATAAACGTAAACAAAATAATTATGAATAAACACAAAGTACTTAAATACATGTTAGAAAAGTTCAACACTACCAAACCACTTAAGACTTTATTCAAAAGTGAAGCTCAAAATGTATCTGGAAGGAAGAAAAGGATTCCAGGAGACAGAGGGAAAGCATTCCAAGCGTGGAGGACAGTTAAGTGTGCAAGAACAAAGAGATGGGAAATGGAATTTAAATTAGCCCACATTTAAATAGTATTTTAAGATTGTCAACACGTTACCTCACTTTGTCTTTACAATAACCTCTTACAGTAGGTATTATTTTTATCTCATTTTACAGATGATACTGAGACTGAGAGAAGTTCAGTGATTCCTGGAGGATCACACAGCCTGAGGTAATATTTGAATTCAGATCATCCTTAGTGCAAGTCCAACACTCTATCCATTGTGCCAAATATCTACTTTGGTAAACACTGAAGTTTTATAAATATGTTATTACTATACAAAGACACATCTCCAGAAATAAAAGATAGTACCTAGGCCTGGGGAGAGGAGAAAGGAAGAAAAAAATATGATAACCTTATATATTTGGAGGGAACAGCAAATTCTCATAGGTTTGCAGTTTTATGTGCAATCACCTTATTTTGTTGCTGTTGTAATGCTATGCTATGGAAATGCTTGTTTTATTCCATAAATTAAAACAAAGTGAACAAACATTAAAATAAAATAAAGTAATCTCATCAATGGACCCCAGTAATACATATTCAGATATTCCTGTTAACACACAGGGTCACAGGACAGAACTATAAGAAATTGCATGTTGTTTTTAACTTAAATAATCCTTGCCCTTCTGCTAGTTTTACTCTTGTGCTTCGCCTCCCCCACTCCTTTCTCTCCAAAAGCCTGTCATATACTATACATTAATCAATCTTTCTATCAGACTTCAATCCACTGAGACTTCTCAGGACCTCATTTGCTGTAAACTGGTGATCCTATGGCTTTGACAATGAAATAAAAGTCAACCAGTTGTATTTTAAACTGACCTTTATCCCCATTCCAACTGTGATGGAGTGATAAGACTCTCTACAAGAAAGATTTTTGCTTTAAAAAAATGTTTGTATTTAGTAAAGAAGTACCATCTTCTACTTAATTACTTAGGAAATGAAGCACATCTTTAGCCAGAATGTATGGAAACACTCATTTCAGTGGTAGTCCTTAAAGTGGGCAGATTTAATGTGAATTGGAGACCTAATACTCACTGGTGATGATTTCATTCTTTTTTAAGGTGTGGTGACTTACAGTGATTCAGATAGAGAAACTGCCTCTTCATCTATCTCTCTGATTTCCCTTCTAAAGTTTCCCCTATGTTTCATTTTAATACCCTTCAAGGGAAATAAGCAGGTTTGTCTCTGGCCAATTAATGCCTTGGGGAATTCATCAACTAGCATTCCAATAGGTAGAATCTATTATTCCAATTATTCCAATTCCAATATGTAAAATCTATTAAACACCCTGTACACTTAAAAACCTCAGGGGATCTGCAAATGTTAAGTCTCTGGATTGTGAAAACCAGAAAACTACTGACAGAATCAGAATCAGTTGTTTTGAAAATTGAAAATTTATATGTATGGATACACACAGGCACCAACACAGATACATATAAATATATATATAATATATATATTTCTGTGTGTGTATTTAGACATATATATACATATGTATGTATGTATAAATACCCACACATGCATACACATGCATATATGTATATGTATACATATATGTGTGTGTGCATATGTACATATAAATTCAAGATTAAGATGACAGATTTAATTCCTCTTTGTATAATCAACCAGCTCTTCTCGTTTTGAGGAGATGGCATTGTTTATGCTAAGGATTCTATTCACACAATGAATTTCAGAACAATTCTTTATTGCTTTCCAGGGAATTTTGCAGCATCTGCAAATATCCTCGTCCATGGTGATAAGTCATTTGTCAGAATTTGGGTCAAGGAGTACCTGGATTCGGCTACAGGTGATAATGTTCACTGGAACACTGATACTTGTGTGATCTGAATCACAGGATTGTGGCAATGATAGTGCTTCATGATTCATGAAGTGCTATGTAAGTACATCATCATTATCATCATTTCTACAAAGGCTACTCCCTCCATTGATATAGGGCTGCAGGGAGTGGAGCCAAGATGATAGAGAAAAGGCAGCAGCTAGCCTGAGCTCTCCCCCAAATCCCTCCAAACACCATTAAATAATGTCATAAAATAATTCCTGGAGCAGAAGAACCCACAAAAGGATAAGGTAAATTAATTTTTCAACTAAAGACAACTTAGAAGGTCATGAGGAAAGGTCTGTCACACCTGAGCAAGAGTGGAGAATGGTACTGCATGGGTTGCACCGGCATAGACCCAGCCCAAGCAAAGCAAGAGCAGACTTTGGAAACTACTGAAACAGCAGTTGCAGTGGCTGCTTCTGGAGCTCTCAGTCCACAGATGCAAGGAGATCACACAACTGATCTAAGTAGACTTATAAGACAAGTAAGGAGATTATAGGGGTCTTTTGGCAGCACTGAGGAGGGACTCTGTTGCTTTGCCATACTGGTATCTGGGATGTAGTCCAAGGTAAGGAGAAGCAATAGTACACCAGAGCTTGTGGCCATAGTAGAGCAGAGATCAGTTTCAAGGTAGGAAAGAGTACTTGTGATCATTCACAGACTAGAGAACAGGTCTGAAGAGTAGTAAACACACCTTTCCTTAAATCATACCACCTTGGAAGAACAAAAAACGTACAGGTCCCTAGGAGTATCTCTAAAAACAGCTCCACAAAACTCCTGAATCTTGGGACAATGAGTCCTCCATTCTATTTGAGAATGACTTCAGGTTATATATGTATGATCATACACATAAAATCTGTTAGTTTTCTATATGTCATGGGTACTAATCTTTATTTTAAAAATTGATAAAAAACAAAGGTTTCCACCTATTAGACTACTTACCTTCTTATCTTAGACGTATTAGTTTTATTTGTGCAGTGCTTTCAATTTTATGTAATCAAAATGACTAGTTTTATCTTTATTGTTTCTATCCTTTGTTTTAGTAGAATTATATCTCCTGAAAAATAATATGAGGTACATAATCTGTCTCTTCTCTCTTTTCTTTCATAATTTTTGATGCTAATGTTACTTATCCCTTTCAAAGGTGTTGACAAATATGGTATACAATGTCACTGTAATTCTTATTTCTGCCAGGGTGCTTTCTACTTTTCCTAGCAGGTATTTTTTCAAATAGAGTTCTCTCATATGTAGTTTGAGTCTTCCGGTTTATCAAATGCTGGGAAATCAAGTTTCATTATTTCTAATTCTCCCTTCTCTAGTCTAGGCTATCTCTCTAATTTTTAAACCAATATGTGATGATTTTAATGACTATTCCATTAAAATATTGTAGTTGGAGGCTTGGAAGTTCTAGTATCCATTCATTCCTACTTTTTCAATATTTCTCTTAATATATTAAAGCTTTTGTTTCTCTAAATGAATACTGCTATTTTTATTGAGTTCTGTAAAGTTTCCCTTTGTTACTTTAGAAGAGCATTAAAACCATGGATTTGGAAAGCGCTATTATTTTTTATTATATCAACATAGCCTAGCCATGAGACTCAACCATTCCTCCAGTTACTTAAGTTGTTCTTTATTTTGTTAAGAAGCACTATGAAATTGAGTCATTACACTATCCAAGTCATTTGATTGCTTTGACAGATTTATTGTCATCCAGATATTTTATGCATCTTGTATTCTTTTTGGAGTGACATTCCTCTTTTTAACTATTGCCTCTTTGATTATGTCATTATGATGTAGAAGTGTTGGGCTTTGTGGGTTTATTTTGTAACCCACAGCATTGCTGAAGTTATTGACTCAATTAGTATCTTTGCTGATTCCTTTGATTTTCTAAATAAAATATCATGTCTTCAGCCAATAGGGATAGTTTTATGTGCCTATCTTTATATTTTTGATATCTTTCCTTTATCTTGTCAATTCTAAAATTATATGAAATAACAGCAGGGAGAGTGGGCATCCTTGGTCTACTCTACTCCTGTACTTACTGGAAAATATTCTAGCATATCCACATTGATCTAAGATGCTTGATTTTGATTTTAGATAGTGAAATAGTAATATCAGTGCTACCTGTATCCTCAAGGTGATTGATGAATTTCTGATCTTTTGCTTGTCTCTCTAGACATTCAAGTTCTCATGACCTCTAGCTTGGATCATTGCAATAGACTTCTAACTGGACTCCCTACCTCAAGTCTCTCCTCACTCCAATGCATCCTGCTCTCTGATGCCAAAGTGATTTGTCCAAAGGGTGGATAAAACCATGTCACTAATCTATTTAATAAACTCCAATTTATTATCCTCTTGGATAAAATAAGTAATATTTATCACCTCTAGCATCAAATATAAACTTACCTTGTTAAATATTATTACTCTTCACAACATGGTACCTTCCAATATATTTCTTTTTTATGCATTGCTCCCTCCTACGAACACTGAAATATAGACTTACTGGACTACTTGCCATTCCTCCAGATAATGCACCATCTTCCATGTCCATGCTTTGTACTAGCCTTCCTCATTCATCACCTCCATCTCTTAGGATCCTTGGCTACATTTAAAACCTAACTCAAATGATACCTCCTACAGGAGTCACTAGTCATTAGTATATTTTCTTCTAAAGTTAAGTTCTATCTGCTCTCTATATAGATTGTATTCATATATCTATATGTTGTCTCTAACATTAGAATGTAAGCTCTTTGAAAGTGTTGACTTTTATTACTATTACTTGTATACCTGGAGATTGGGGCATTATTTAGCATATAGGAAACATTTCAAATGTGCTTGTTGGCTGTTTAATAGATATGCCTATTTAACTGGATATTCTGAAAGGTCTATGTGGATATTTCCTCTGCTCATGAAGAGGGCAGTATTTCTGCATTTCAAAACCTGTCATAGTCAAAATAATATTTCCTCATTGCCAAATTTCTAGTTACTAACCACTTTGTATTTAGCACGTATAGCCGATATATTTCAAGCTTGGTAAGATCTTCCAGAATGTGTAGTCTTCCAACTAACATTCAAGAACTCAGGATTGCTGTGATACTAGAACAAGATAGCAGAACAAGAGTTTTGTAGAGGATACATCTACATGCATACATACGTGCATAATCTACCCGTTTAATAATTCCTTTTGTTTTTTTTACACAGACCCAAAGAAAAGTTGTTTTCTGACAATTTCTTTCTTTTTCTCCTTTTACTCTCTATCTCCATCTTCCCCTCTATCTTACATACACATTCTCATTCACAAGCACACACATATACATGAATATCTTTATATCTTTGTGATTGTCTATGATATAAGATCAGATGAACTCATAACAGAATTTAATTACTTAATAATGGCAATACCTATGACCCCGTAGAAAGTTTATTCTAATGCAAGTTCAACAGAAATATTGAGTTCATTTAGGTTTTAGTCGTAAGTTGTCCAGGAGATTTAAACTCTGTAAAAGATCAGGAAGTTTGCACCTGTCCAGAAGCCCCCATGATCACAGAAATCTAACAGAAGTGTAAAACTAGGAGAAACCAGTTGCAACCAAGCAAAATGGTGTGTATGGGCATCGCTGATTTTTCATCAGCTGTGATATATAGTTCACATTCATGAATGCACTTTGACACTAAACCATACCCCAGAGAAATTCAAATCAGTGTGAAATCAAATGCATGAATTGATTAGACTGTACAAAAACCTGACATCTAAATAATGGAAAGGAGGTCAGAGTATGGAAAACAGTCATTTTTACTCAAGTGCCTAGTGAACACTGAGGAATCTATAGGGTGATTTTATGCCACCCCTACCACATACAGGAGTTTGAATTGTGAGGTCAACTATTGCTGAGCCAAAGTTGGAAACTTAGGCTAATAGGAACTAGAATTTTTAGTTCTTATTATGCTAGGGATTTTAATGGATTGTAGCAAAGCAATGGCCATTATACTGAGTTCTGAACATTTTATACTGAACATTATGCTGTGTTCCAGATGGCATTCAGCATGGCAGGATCAAGGGGCAAGGGACTAATAGTAAAACTTGAAAATACCATCTTCAGTCCAGCAAAGGTGACCAGATATGTAGGTTTGGCTAATTGTTCAAAGTAAAATTATGAAGCAATGCTGTCCTTGAGTCACTATCCCATCAGTCAATTGGTTTTTCACTTCAGTCAATAAGACTGATTGGAGTTATATTTTTTACTCATGTCATTGTTGTACAATGTAATTTTTTTAAGATGGAGATTTGAAATCAATATTTGAAAACAAAAATTTCAAATAATCCAATATAGAGTTATGATAAAGGAAACCAAAGAGAAACAGTAGCAAGTTCCTCCATACAGTGTAGAATTATACAAAAAGACAGTGAGAAATTAGTTTAAGCTCAGACAGAGGTTGTACCAGGAAAACCAGTGTGAATTCCAATAAGTGGGGAGATTCTAAGATGACTAGGAAAGGGAAATAATTATGTCAGGTAAGATAGGACCTCCAGTAAATAGTACAAGATAGGGGACACCAAGAGAGGGTCCATGCCAAAAAAAAATAACCATGAAGAGCTGCTTTGATGGATCCTGATGCCAGCTAGTATTTTGAACAAGGGGGTCACAAGTAGTCCAAAGTCCACTTATTAGGTGTATAAAGCCAGATTCTCCCTCTGGTTAGCCAGAATAGAATAAGGTGATAGAACCCATTCCAGCTGGTCACTACACTGAAAATGGACTCTCTTCTGAACATTAAGAGCTTTAGCAGGAAGGTGAAAATATGAATATATAAAAGAAAACACTTGTAATGAAAGGATATTATGTGTTAAGAAGCCCAAGAGATAAACTCAGAAGATGAGAACTCTACAAAAACCACTCCATCAATTGCTGAAACAAATGAAGCAAAAGATTAGAAATGAAATTATAAATGAAGTTGGAATTTAGAAGGAAAAAAATGGAAGACAAATAGGTTTGAATAGTAGATGCAAAATTTCACTCATGTAGCAGGCTTTTAAAAAAAATTAAAATGGAACAGAGTTCACTGAATATATAAAAGAATAAGAAATATTAGAAGAAAGTAAATAAATTAAAATTGAAAAATACAGTACCTACTATCAAAAATTCATCTGGAAAATAAATGGAAAAGAGATTATTTAATAACTATTACTGAATCAAGTCAAGTGTGACCCTATTTGGGGTTTTCTTGGCAAAGATACTGTAGTGGTTTGCCATTACCTTATTCAATTCAGCTCACTTTAAAAACAGAGATAAGTGAACTTGTTCAGGGTCACACCCCTAGAACGTAGCTGAGGCCAGATTTGAAGTTAAGCTACTCCTGACTCCACTGCTGGCCCTCTATCCACTGCACCAGCTAACTGTCTTTTGATAATCACTAGACATCTTGAAAATTGTGACCAAACAAAAAAGCAAAACACCATATTTCAAGAAATCATAAAAGAAGATGTCTCAGATTAATTAGTAACAATATAAAGTGTAAACAGGAATAACTCACTGATCACCTCCTGAAACTCCTCCCCCTAAAAAAGTTAAAAGATGCAAACAAGGAAACCGTACTATGTTAAAAGGTAACAGACAGATAATATCAATATGCACCGAATGATACAACATTTAATGATTTAAAGGAAAAGTTAATAGGACTATAGGGAGAAATAATCATCAAAACTAATATTTTAAGATCCAAGATTACATTCTTTTAGATATAGAACATTTAAAAACAACAGAAAAAAAAGAATCCATTAAGAACTGGAAGACATTTTAAGTTAGATGTAATAGACATGTACTGTTTTTTTGTTGTTTGGTTATGAACAATTCTTCATGACCCCATGGACCATAGCATGGCAGGTCCTTCTATCCTCTACTATCTCTTAAAGTCTATCTAGGCTCATGTTCCTTGCCTCCATGACATTATTCATATCATCCTCTGCTACCCACTTCTCCTTTTAGTCTTCCCCAAATCAACTCATTTTCCAATGAATCCTATCTTTTTTATGTGACTAAACTATTTAAGTTTCAGTTTCAATATTTTTCCTTCCAAAGAACAGTGTAAATTACTTTTTTAATAAGGACTGATTTGATCTTGCTGTCTAAGAGACTCTCAAAAGCATCAATCTGCAGGGCTCAGTTTCCCTTCAACACAACTATCACAGCCATACCTTTCTACTGGACAACATAATTTTGACTATAGAGACCTTTGTCAGAAAAGTGATGTCTTTGCTTTTTAGTGTACTGTCCAAATTAGCTATAGTTTTCCATCCAAGTCGAAAACATCTTTTAATTTCATTGCTTTAGTTGCCATCTATAATGATCTTTGAATCTAAGAATATCTGCTATGATGTGTCTGTCTAAGGCAGGAGTGGGAAACCTATGGCCTCCTCAGTTCTTAAGTGCAGTCCCTTTTCAGAATTTAAAGTTTGTAGAACAAATTTCCTTAAAAGAATTTGTTCTGTGAAGTTTGGATTTAGTCAAAGGTCCACACTTGAGGACCTAGAGGACTACAGGTATCCTCAAGGCTGCAAGTCCCCACCTTAGTCTAGGGTAACCTTACACATTATAACTCATAGTTTCATTGAGTTACACAACTCCTTTGGCCATGACAAGGCAGTGATTACAGAGAGGCTCTGTTGATAAATGAGAATGTATATTTCTGCTGCCTATGACACCTTTATAAGAAAGATCTTGTTTTTTTCATTAAAATAACATAAACCCATGCAGAAAAACACAAACATCATTTTATTGATCACAATGCTACAAAAATATAATTATAAAGGACATTTAGAAAGTCAGTGCATCCACCACTCTGCAGTTGTCTTGTTTACCACATTGCTACAGCCACTGAATTGAGAAAATTAAGATAGAGAGGCTTCTAAGTTATATTGAATCACACCTCAAAGGAACACATTTGGGTTACCGAGAGCTCCCTCATTTGTAGGTCAACAACTCTTTCCAGTGTTCTTCTCATTAATCTTATAAACTTTCCAATTAACTAGAATTATTTTGGAAGAGGGTAGAAAATGTTGCAATCATTAATATGTCTGGCAAAGGAAAGGAAGGAAGAAAGAAAGAAAGAAAGAAAGAAAGAAAGAAAGAAAGAAAGAAAGAAAGAAAGAGACAAAGAGACAAAGAAAGGAAGGAAGGAAGGAAGGAAAGAAGGAAGGAAGGAAGGAAGGAAGGAAGGAAGGAAGGAAGGAAGGGAAAAGGAAGGAAGAGAAAGAAAGAAAGGAAAAGGAAGAAAGAAAGAAACAGAAAGAAAAAGAAAGAAAGAAAAAGAAAGAAAGTGTTATTTGAGAAGTGGGCAAACTAATGTCAGCATATACACTTTTTGATCAAGTTTATATACTTTTCTTGAATATCTTTAAAGCATCAGTCAACAATTTAATCAAAGACACTAAAATTTATGCTACATCATCAGGGGAAATTAGGCCTTGGACACACTTTCAAAACTCAATTTTGCCGTATACTAACTAAAATGGCATTATGGTATACTGGCAAATTGGGAACAGGAAAGAGTTGAGATGGTAAGAAAATAAAGAAAATAAGAAAATTATGAAAGCACTGAAACTCAAGTAGATGTCTATTGGTAATGTTAATCTTAAACAATGTAATTGTTTGTTTAGATATAAGGCAAATATCCTATGGGTACAATACCTGGAAGAATGGGGAATTTTTTTTGTTAAAAATGAACAGGATTTAATAACGAACATCTTTCCCCTCCTCTCCCCCAACTCTTTAGCAAAAGAGATCTGAGTACATGTAAGTACAAAGCAAGTAAAGAAAGCTATGCAGCCCATAAATGCCAGAATTACTTTTTTATTTTTCCTGTTTTAGGATTTGACTCATAGGAAAATCAGAAAGTCAAGCAGGTGAGTCAGAGTAATGAAGGTATGAAAATGGTTCAGCTATCACAGATATAATTTGATTGACCCTTTACATTTAAGGTTTTGAAGCTCACTGGAAAAGAGGGCATGGACAGGTGTTATGCAGTAGAAGACAAACATCTGAGGAGGCATCAAATTAAACTTTGCCCTTGATCAGAACACTAAGGGTACACTGAAAACCTTGAAAGCCTCTTAGAACATAGTACTCAATACTCAGAGTAAGTAGTATCAGAACCCCGGATAATACAAATCAGGAACAATAAAGGGCCAAGTATTTCCTCCAAAGGTTCACAAAGCATGATCCTAACCAATATCCTAATTCAGGAAGAAAGTTTGAAAGGAGAAATAAACAGACTACCACCATTGAGACCTATTATGGTGCCAGGGATATCCAAGACAAACACTCAGAATAAAAGAATGACTACAAAATATCTACAAGTGATACCTCAAAGAAAATTGAAACATTAACATAAGAGTAACTAGCATTCTTGGAAGAAATAAAGATCTCATGAAAAGGCAGGAGCTGCCTGGCTTCTGGATATATGGATTTCACAGTTTTTAATAACTCTTTCCCCATATATGGATGAAGGTAGACATTTACGTCATGGAAGAAAGGTGTAACTAACCAAATAAGAGGGATCCCAGAAGAATAAGCTCGCACTTGATCCATAAAAGATCTATTCTCCATCCCTATCTGACCTTCCTCAAATCCTCAAGCTGAGCTATCAATATACCCCATATAAATAGTTTTGTGTTAAATATTTCAGAGGATTCTTTTTTTAATTTTACTTTTCATTGTTAACACAGTTCATATCACATAAAACAATTCCAACTTTTGGTCAGGTAATACTTCTTTTTAAAGCATTTACAATATAGACCACAAAAGAAATTTTTTAAAAATATTAACCAACTGAGACACAAATAATATTTACATGTGCTAACTTCACAAGCTCTTGACCTAATTGTCTCCACAGTATTACTAAGAATTAAAGGACCCTAACTTATTATTGTTGATTTAAAGTCATAAGCCCAAGAGCTTAATTTTAGACTTAACCTTGGATGTTCCCCTACCAACAATTTATAATTGAATAGATCTGGTTTTAAGCTTACAAACCTTTTGACTATAGGAAATTGCCGCCAAGAGTAGGGACATTGCAGGGAACCAATATCTCCCCAACTTCATGTCAATTTCAGGTAGGAATAGATTGTCCACTTGCATTCAGTCAGGCTTAAAGTCTGCCAGATGTCAGTGGGGAAATTGAATCAAGAGAATCCTACCTCAGCCCAAGCTGAACAGCCATGCTCCCACCCCAGAGGATTCTTGTAGATGAAGGTGCTGTTATGACCTTAGTGTTTATATTCTTACTTAGAAGGTCTAAATCAATGGCCCCAAGGTCCTGAGCTGCCACTAGATCAAAAACAAAAGATTGCATCTTCTATAAGTTTTTAGAATTGCATCGTCACCCACTGGGAATTATCTCTGGTGGTGTCTCAGATCCTGGTTCCTAAATCTGTCCCACTGAACTTCCATATTTCCTGGTCAAATAGTTAGAAACAAGTTTCAGTGAAAGTTTTCCCATTAGCAATTCTCCACATTCATGAAATTGAGGTTCTTATGCAAATAAAAAAATGAACAAGCAAAAGGAATGATTTCTAAATCTAAAGTCAATATATAAATGTGAATTATTATTGTTATCGTTGGGGTATTTGAGTCACCTATTAATTAGAAAACAAAACATGATGACATATATTATGTCTCCTATATCTTATAATGGAAAAGGCTCCGTTGTCCATTTAATCAGTCTCACTTTCACATATCCTCTCCCTTTCACTCTTCCTTCTCCAAATAATACAGTCAATTGTCTTGGCATTTCTATCCCTATCATATCTCTCCTGTGACTCCCTTCTCTACCCTCACATAGCCACCATCTAAGTTCAAGCTCTAATCACTTCTCAACCAGATTGTTTTAACAGCCTCCTAATTCTTCTCCTTGCCTTAAGTCTTTCACTATTCCTGTCTATTCTATACAGTGCTATCAAAGTGATTTTCTTCAGGTGTGCATTTGATGGTGTCACTCCCCTATTCAATAAACTCCAGTGGTTCCCTACTGCCTCTAGGGCAAATGATCAATTATTCTGTTTAGCTTGCAGTGTTCTTCACAAATTGACTCAAGTTATCTTTCCAGTTTTATCGGACATCTCCCCTATTATCATTCAAACCAAAGTGACCTCTACCTACCTCTTATGTGACACTTCTCTCCCCATATCTCTGACTTTTCACTGGTTTGGAATGCAGTCCTACCTCACATCTTTAAGTCATATAGCCCTTGAGTTGCTTCAATTTACAACTCCAGCAAGACCTTTTACATAAAGTCTTTCCTGATTTTCCCCCAAAAGCTAGTGTCTTCCTTCCCAGACTACCTTGTATTTAACAACTTTGTATTTATTACTTTTATATATCTGAAATACATATGAGCATGGCGTCTCGCCTGTTCAGATGTAATCTCCTGGTAAATAGTGATTGTTTCCTTCTTTGTACCTGTGTCCTTAACACTTAGCATAGTATCTGGCATATAGTAGGCATTTAATAAGTGCTGATTGATTGATTGCTTGATGAGGAAATAGCAGCGCAAAGAGGTTCCATGACTCCTCCAAGTTTGTATAGATAATGAACATCAGAAGGGATATTTGAACCCAAGTTCTCTAACTCCTGTGACAGTGGATTTTTACTCTTTCCATAACTCCTCTTGAGTGTGGTGGTGGATGAATATAAGAATACAAACAAAAACAGCCAAAAAGACAAGTAAATAAAATATAAAATTCTGTCTAACTCCATTAAATGCTTGTCATTCATCACATCTTTCAGGTTTTTGGCTCTAACCTCTCCTTTTTTCATAGATTCTAGTTTTTCACCCCCACCAGTCTTGTCTCATTCCCTGTCTGGGTAGATGACTCAGTTTGCCATACTATTCATCCTGTCATGAGTCACCCAAGTCTGTCATTGATCTTTCCAGGCTTTGACTTTTGTCTGTCCAACAACCCTTTTCACTTAGCCTTGGATGACATCAAGTCCCATCTTGATTGAACAAAAGTTTATTCAGATTTCTGCAAAATTGAATACTTAAGACTCTATGAGACCCTCTTGTACATATATTATGCAGCTTCTCCAATACCCAACATATTTCTAAGCATGTGCCAGAACTTTAACACAATTTTTTAACGAATTTTGCCCTAGATATTACCCTCATCCAGCATCTGTTTTAGAGCTACCCCTTTATTATCTAGTCTTATACTATTCCCCATCACTCCTCTATATTGCAGCCAAACTGAACTTTTCATCTCCTCACCCACTTCCCAGCAAAAAACCTTCCAATCTTCATTTTTTCTTAACTGTCTAGGTTCACTTCTCCTTGAAGAGCCTCTACACTTCTCTCTTCCTGTTGAAATCATTTAAGATCCATTTTGAATTCCAGTTTCTTCCATGAAGAAATCCCTATGACTTGAGTGCGCATATTTTTTCCCTACCTTCCCTACTGTCTCCATATTTTATTTGTAGCACTTTCATATACAGGTGTTGTTCTAGTTTCTATTATAGCAATTTATACATGCGTCATATCCAGTGATGAACTGATAAATGTTTAGCAACCCACTCTATGAAAATGAGCAAAACATTTTTGAAAATCAGCATTGACATTTATTTCATCCTTTTCTTAAGTTTAGACAATCAATAAATCAATTCATAGTGTTTTCTGATTCCTGAGTTGCAAATGCTCGCACAGAAAATGTAACAGTCAGTTCTTATTAACAAGTTTAAGTTGGTTCCAGAATAACCCTAATCATATCTCTCCACCCCACCCCTACTTTAGACTGCAAACTTTGTGAAAGGATACTCTTGTCTCCCTCAGAAACTTACCTTATCTAATAGACTTACCAAATGTGGATCTGAATTGACCTAAAACCCCATGGAACAGAAAAGTTAATATGGAGTTTAACTACAGTATCAACCAAGAGTAGGAGAGGGAGTTTTCCATGCTAGGAAATTGAATCACATCCATTGAATTGTAGGAAGATTCAGACACTGAAATCCCTTCTAGAATTAAACTGCCAATCATTTAAACTCTACTGCAAAGAGCATAATTCTGGTGAACTGGTCACATTGTTCAAACCCCAAATGGACATTTGTCTAAAAGATTATTTTTATGGAGAATTCATACAAGGCAAGCCCTCACATGAAGGTCAGAAGAAGTGATACAAGGACACTCTCAAGGTCTCTTTTTTCGGTCAATTGTGAGACCATTCAGCATGGTGGGCCCAAATTAAAGAAGTCTTATGCACTATGAGCAAAAAAGAATTGCAGTAGCTCAAAAGAAAATGAGAGCTACAAATTTAGAGACATCTCCACTCCAAATACTCATATGGATCATCTGTCCCCAACCTGTGGTAGAGTCTTGCAAGCTTGTATTCGTCCTTGACCCTAATATAAGTGATAATCATTTTGTTTTTCTTTGAGAATGGACAGTAAACCAATCAATTCACTCCTATTTTGGCTGAAATCTGAAATTAAAAAAAAACCAAACTTTTTTTCCCCCATTGGCTCTCTGCATTAAGCAAACTAATCTTTTTCTGGAACCCCTGTCAATCAAAGCTTTCCATCTTTCATGCCCACTCACAAGAACAGAACAAAGATGAGATGCTACTTATCATATGAAGAAAAGGGAATGATTTACTCTTTTGCCTCAGGCATAAAATACTGAACAATAAGGTGAACAAAGAACCCAGTTTTGCCAACACACTCAGAAGCCCTGTTTCTGCTTCATAAAATTGGTTCTAGGAGATCCTTAAGTCGTGGTGACATATTATTCTCCCCATTTTATTGGACTTATTATTTCAGCAATACCTCTATTTCTACACAGAAGCTTCATTAACTATTGAAACTCTAAAATGATGCCCTTGTGGCAGTGACACTGTCCATCTCTCAGCTCTTGGCATTTTCATTGGCTTCCCCTCCTCCCCTTTCTCCCTTCTCCTCTCCACTTCCTGGCTTTCCTAGCTTCCTTCAAGTTCCAGGCAATATCTCTCTATATAAAGGAAACCTTCCCCAATCCCTTTTAAGTCTAGTGACTTTCCTCTGATGATTACTTCCTATTTATCTTGTAGATAGTTTGTAGAGAGTCCTTTTGCATGTTGTCACCTAAAGTAAATTGTGATCCCCTAGCAACTTTTGCCTTTCTTTGTACTCTCAGCTCTTAGCCCTATAGCACTTAGCACCTAATCTATAGTAAGCACTTCATAAATGTTTACTGATTCACTGACTAAATTGGAAATGAAATCTCACACATTATTTAAGAATCTTGCCAGTGATACATGTATAAACCCAAGAAACTAAGGGAAATGGCTCATAGCTGTGCTGAGAGATATCCAGAGTTGGACTGTAATTGATGATAAAACATCCCTTGCATTTATCAAAGTCCTGGGGCAATCATCAGACAGGTGGTAATTTTCATCATTTTTTTTTGCTTAATGATTTTTAAAGGAATTAAATGGAAGAGAAAAAGGTATGATGTTCTCCATTTTCTGCCACTCACTTCCATCAGAAAGTGTAACAGTAGGTCATTATTCTCAGCTGTTGCTTGAATGCTATCCATAATTGAAATTTCACTGAACCTGACTTGCTCATCCCACAATAAAGGTTTGGCTGGCTGTGATCTTAAGCAGCAATTCCTTTTGGCTAGAAAAGTAGTGACTTAAGTCCCTCCAGTTTTTAACCACATGATGCTTAGCATAGACAGTCCTGCCCCTCAGGGATTCAATTCTGTTGTCACTTCAACAATCCCTCATGTCAATCCCTCAACAGAGGGATCTGGAAGGTGGAGTTGTGAGGTCTTATACTGCTGAATTTCTGAATTAGGAAGTCGG
Organism: Bettongia penicillata ogilbyi; assembly: GCA_023548195.1. Taxonomy (NCBI): domain Eukaryota; kingdom Metazoa; phylum Chordata; class Mammalia; order Diprotodontia; family Potoroidae; genus Bettongia; species Bettongia penicillata. The sequence continues at coordinate 3,171,450 of JAJHZJ010000522.1, read as the reverse complement.
GATATATATTCCTATTTGCAGAGAATTGAACAACTCCCACTAACTTCTTGAGCTGCAAACGAATGTTTTCAAAAAATAAGGTTGGATCCCTTTACAAAATGTTTAATAAAAAGGCCCTTGACTATTTTTGAAATTGAAAAATAAACTGATCTCCACTCCACCTCCCTCTCTTTGAAACTTTAGCTTAACATGGTTGTGTTTCAGAGAAAGAATAAAGAGCCAACTGGCCATGGCGTCCTGTCTTTTTCTGATTCTAATGACTGACTGTTGCTTTTATACTTTTCCCCCAGCAGACCATAGACAATTGAGTAATTAAGTTACAACAAAGAAACATCTGATCTTCAGCAAGTGGGTCTCTGTTGCTGCTGAGTGCACAAGAGCATATAAACAGGAAAATTCATTATTGTGTCTCTTTGGATGACTCTTGAAATTCTTGGAGTCTGTATTGCCCACTCCACCTAAGTTTCCAGTTTTCCTTTGGGTGAGAATTCTGCTCAGAAAGAGTAGGCTCAGAAAAGTAAATATAGTATGTGGAAAGTAACTGGTGATAAATGCAAATGTCTCCCCCATCCAGACACCTTTATCTGTTAGTTCACTTCTTTGTAGATACAAAATCTCTTGGGTCTCTAAGCTACAGGTCCTCTACTTACTCCAGGTGCCATATTGATTAAAAGCTTCACACCTGCATCTTGCTTGAGAAACAGAATATGCTCAACCCTCAGAGAATCAAAAGGCTCTTTTGATTAATGGGGATTCTCCCTTTGTTCAATTTCTAAGGAAACTTTTCTTGTTCATCTTTAAAACTTAGAAATCCATTCACTGTACATGCAATAAGAGAGTATCAGAGTAGGAAGGGCCATCAGAAGCTATCTTGCACCTCCTATCCCTAAAGATGAACCACCTCTACACAGTCTTCAGTAATTTCTCTTGCAGCCTTCACTTGAAGATCTCTAGTAAAAGGCAAACCACTGTTTCCTGGAATAGCCTATTGCATTTTGTTAGTAACTCTAATTGCTAGAAAGTTTTTTTTTTCCTTACATTGAAATCCTCCTCCCTACTGCTTCCTCCCATTATTCTAGCTCTGGCATTTTGGGACCAAGAAGAAAAATTCCATTTGTTTTCCTCATGATAAATATCAGTAAATAGCTTAAAATATAAGCAAATAGCTGTCACCTCTTCAATGCAATTCAGTTTGAAAAGATTTAATAAGGACTTACTATAAGTTGTGCTAGTTACTATCTGCTTCTGTTACATGAGTTCATCTCATTCACATCCACTGCTATGATTATTAGATATTTCCTTCCATTCTCCATCTCTTCTTTCACTTGGTCCCTCCTTAAAAGTGTTCTGTTTCTGATCACTGTCTCTTCCAATGTGCCCTTCTTCTATCAACCCTATCCCCTTTTCTTTTCTTGCTGCTCTTCTACTACCCTGTAGGATAAGATAGAATTCTATGCAAAACTGAATGTAGATGTTGTTCCTTTTTTGATCCAGTTCCAATGAGATTAGAGTTGAATCGATGCTCACTCCTTCCACTAATCAATGCTCACTTCCCTTCCACTATAAAATTTCTTTCATACATCTTTTATGTGAGATTTTTACCCCATTTTACCTCTCCATTCTCACTTCTTTCAGTGCATTTCTCTTTTTTCAACCTTTAATTTAACTTAATTTTTTTCAATATCATCCCATGATAGTTAACTCATACCAGTATTTGTTTTCTATGCATACTCCTTCTAACTGCCCTACTAGGGATAAAATTCTTAGCGGTTACAAGTATCATCTTCCTCTGTAAGAATGTGAACAATTTAACACTGAAGCCCTTATGATGTTTTTTTTTTTTTCATGTTTATCTTTATGCTTTTCTTGAGTCTTGTAGTTGAAAGGCAATTTTTGTATTTGCCTGTGGTCTTTTCATTAGGAATGCTTGAAAGTCCTCAATTTCATTATATATCCATTTTTTCCCCTGAAGGATGATACTCACTTTTGCTCAATAGATGATTCTTGGTTTTAAGCCTAGTCTTTTTGCCCTCCAGAATGTTATATTACAAGTCCTCCCATCCTTAAATATTAAGTTCCTAAATCTTATGTTATCCTGATTTTGGTTCCATGATATTTAAATTGTATCTTTCTGACTGTTTGATATATTTTTTCCTTGACCTAGGAGCTCTGGAATTTGGCTGTAGTATTCATAGGAGTTTCCATTTTGGGATCTCTTTCAGGTGATCAGTGGATTTTTTGAATTTCTATTTTGCCCTCTGTTTCTAGGATATTACAGCAGTTTTCCTTGACAATTTTAAAAATATAATTTATTTATTTTCAGTTTGCAGCACTAACCTTCATAAGATTTTGACTTCCAAATTTTCTCCCCATTTCTCCCCACCCCAGGACCGTGTGCACCCCAATCAAACCTTTCCCCAATTTTCCCTCCCTTCTATCACCCCCCTTCTCACATCCACCTCCCCTCTATTTTTCTGTAGGGCAAGAGAGATTTCTATACTTAATTGCCTGTACAACTTATTTCCAAGTTACAGGCAAAAACAATTTTTAACATTCATTTTAAAAGCTTTGAATTCCACATTCTCTTCCTTCCTCCCCATCCACACTCATTGAGAAAACAAATAATTCAATATAGCTCATACATGTGTAGCCATGCAAAATACTTCCATAACAGTCATGTTGTGAAAGACTAACTACATTTCCCTCTATCCTGACCTCCATTTATTCCATTTGCTTCCTTGAACTATGACCCACAATATTGTTTACTTCTGGTTACCCCTTCCCCCCAATATGCCATCCCTTTTATCCTCCCTCTTTTATCCTCTCTCCCCTGCCTTCCCACAGAGTAAAATAGATTTCCATACCCAATTGAGTGTGTTCCATTCCCTCCTTAGACCAAATCCAATGAGAGTAAGGCTCACTTGTTTCCTCTCATCTTCCACCTCTTCCCCTCCACTGTAAAAGCTCTTTCTTACCTCTTTTATGTGAGAAAATTTACTACATTCTGCTTCTCCCTTTCTCTTTCTCCAAGTACATTCTTTTTTATGTACCTTCTCTTTATATTCAGCTCACGCTGTGCCTTCTGCCTATACATACATACATACACATATATACCTATACATATATAATATATACATACATACATATACATATACATACACGTACACACATACATACTTATATATTCCCTCTAAGTACTCTAACACAGGGAACGGTGTCATGAGTTACACATATCCTCTTTCCATGTAGAAATGTAAACAGTTAAACCTTAATGAATCCCTTGGGTTTCCTCTTTCCTGCATAACTTTTCATGTTTCTCTTAATTCTTGTATTTAAAAATCAAATTTTCTATTCGTCTCTGGTCTTTTCAACCAGAATGCTTCAAAGTCCTCTATTTCATTGAAATTCCATTTATTTCCTTGAAGTATTATACTCAGTTTTCCTGGAAGAAGATTCTAGGTTTTAATCCTCGCTCCTTTGACCTCTGGAATATCATGTTCCTAGTCCTTTGATCCTTTAGTATAGAGGCTGTTAGATCTTGTGTTATCCTGATTGTGTTTCCACAATACTTGAATTGTTTCTTTCTGGATACTTGTAATATGTTCTCTTTAACCTAGGAACTCTGGAATTTGGCTACAATATTCCTAGGAGTTTTCCTTTCAGGAGGTGATGAATGGATTCTTTAAATTTTGATATTGCCTTTTGATTCTAGAATATGAAGGAAACTTTCCTTAATAATTTCTTGAAAGGTGATATCAAGTTTTTTTTTTTGCTCATGGCTTTCAGGTAGTCCCACAATTTTTAAATTGCCTCTCCTATATCTATTTTCCTGGTCAGTTGTTTTTCCAATGAGATATTTCACATTGTCTTCTTCTTTTTCATTGTTTTGGTTTTGTTTTGTAATTTCTTGGTTTCTCATAAAGTCGTTAGTTTCCAGCTGCTCCACTCTAATTTTTAAAGGACTATTTTCTTCAGTGAGCTTTTGAACCTCCTTTTCCATTTGGCTAATTTTGCTTTTTAAAGCATTCTTCTCCTCATGTGCATTTTGGACTTCTTTTGCCATTTGGGTTAGTCTATTTTTAATGGTGTTATTTTCTTCAACATTTTTTGGATCTCCTTTCCCTAGCTGTTGATATGCTTTTCACGATTTTCTTGCATCACTCTCTTTTCTCTTCCCAATTTTTCCTCCACTTCTCTTACTTGATATTCAAAATTCTTTTTGAGCAATTCCTTGGCCTGAGACCATTGTATATTTTTCAGAGGTTTTGGATGCAGAAGCCTTGGCTTTTATGACTTTCTCTGATGGTATGCATTGTTCTTCCTCATCCTGAAAGGATGGAAGAAAATACCTGTTCACCAAGAAAGTAACCTCTACAGTCTTATCTTTTTCCCTTTTTTGGTCATTTTCCCAGCCTGTTACTTGACTTTTGAGGCCTTTGTCAAGGGGAGGATATACTTTAGGGACCTGTAAGTTCTCAGTTCCTCCAAAGGTGGCACAATCAAGGGAGAGAGGTTTACTCCTCTCCTGGCCTGTACTATGGTCTGTGAGCAACCACAAGCACTCTTTTCTGCCCTGGGACTGCAAGTAAGATTCCCTTTCCATAGCTGCCACCAGCTCTGCCTCACCAATGCTACTCCTCTCCCCAGGACTGTGACCCAGGTCAGCTGCTATATTCCCCCACTATCTGGAGGCTGAGAGCTCCAGAAACAGCCACTATTGCACAAGTAGCTGCAGCCACCCTGGGGCTGGACCTGGGGCCAGACCATATTATTCTCTCAATAAGGTGAGAGAGCTTTCCCACTGACCTTTGAAGCTGTCTTTGGCATTTGTGGGTTGAGAAATCTGGAAACTGCTATACCCTGAGGCCTCCTCCAGTCCCTTCTGTGCTGGCACAGCCCATGCTGGGCTGTGCTCTGCTCCAAGACTGATACAATAGACTACTTCTCTCGGCCTGTCAGATTGTTTTGTGTGGGAAATCTTTCACTCTGTCATTTTATGCTCTAGAATTTGTTTAGAGTTATTTTTCACAGGGGTTTGTGGGGAGTTGAATTCAGGCAGGTCCCTGCTTCTTCTCTACCATCTTGGATCCACACCCTTGGTAATTTCTTGAAAGATGATGTCTAGGCATCTTTTCTTTTTGTAATCATGACTTTCAAGTAGTCCAAAAATTATTAAATAATCTCTCCTGAATCTATTTTTCAGATCAGTTGTTTGTCAAATGAGATATTTCACTTTTATTTTCTATTTTCCATTCTTTTGATTTTGTTTTATTGCATTTTGCAAAATATTTATCTTAATGGAATCATTAGTTTCTACTTCCCTAGAACTAATTTTTAAGTTATTTTCTTCAATGATCTTCTATATCTCTTTTCCATTTGATAAATTCTACATTATTAAAGAGTTCTTCTCATCAGTGGGTTATATTTTGTAAGTTGTTATTTTCCTCAATAATGTTTTCCTCAATTTTGAGTGCCTCCATTACTAAGCAGTTGACTTTTTTCATGACTTCTTTTATTACTCCCATTTCTGTCACCTATTGTTTCTCTGCCTCTCTTATTTGATTTTTAAAATCCTTTTTGAACTCTTCCAGGGCTGAGATGAATTCACATTTTTCTCTAAGATTTTAAGTCTATGATTGTTTTGATTTCATTATGTTCCGAGTTTATGTTTTTATCTTCGCTGTCACCAGAGTAATATTCTATGGTCAGATTTCTGGTTATTCTTGTGGTTGTTTGCTCATTTTAATAGCATATTTCTTAACTTTTAACTTTATATTGACATGGAACTCTGCTCCAAGGGGGAAGGGGTCACACTCACAAGCTTCAAGTTTTCTGTGCTGCTATTTTCAGAGGTAGTTCTTGGAGTTTATAAGCTTTCAGTTCTTCCAAGGTGGTATGATTTCAGGAGAGGTGCAGTCACTGCTCTCCTGGCCTGTGCTGTGGTCTCTGAGTGATCACAAACACTTTTCTACCCTGAAACTGAGACCTACTCCTGCTAATGCTTTTCCTCACACTAGGACTAAGACCTAGATCCACATAAGGGCAATGCTACAGAACCTTGCTCCCAGTGCCAGCAAAGGGTCCCCTGTAATATATTTCTGACCAATTGTATTACCCCCTTACCTTCTGTGGGCAAAGAACTCCAGAAGCTTCTGCTGCTGATTTACTTGCTCCCAAGGCTGGCTTGCAGAGCATAACCTGCACTCTATTGCCCTCCACTCTCATCCCAGAGAAATAGACCTTTCTTTCCAACCTTCTAAATTGTCTGGCATTTGGAAATTATTTCACCCTTTTTTTGGTTCTGACACACCAAAATTCTTGCTGAGGTATTACTTTAATGTTGTTTTGGGAGGGGGTGTAATTTGGGAGAGCTTAGGTGAGTTCCTGTTTTTATTTTTCCATCTTGGCTTAGCCCTGTACTTGAATCTTTAAAAGAAAACTATATTTGAAATTTCAACACAGTCACTTCCTCACAATTGGTAGTTTTCTGAAAATAGGCCAGTTACTTAGTGAAATAGTGTCTTCTCTCAATCATAAAAGACTTTAAGGATGAGGTAAATAGTTACTTTAAACCACCTCGTTTTTGTTTTTGTTTTTTTTTTTCATGTGAAGAGGCCACTTGTACACAAGGTTTGAGTAGTACTATAAGGTCTCTGAAATAGATCTGAAATGGGAAAATTTTGAACTGTGACCTACAATCTATATAATAGATAAATCATTCAAAGTACCCCTCAGTAGTTATTTTTACCCAGTTATTTCTTTTAAATCTATTTTTATTGATAATGTTTTCATATTGTTGAAGGACTATAAGCATTGTCAATAGCCTCTAAATAATCAGTTTCCCAGTAGTTATCCCTAGTTACTCCACACTAATTCTTTTTAATTCTGATATCCCACAATTCTTGGAAATATTGTAAGTTTGAGCTAATGTCAACCTGCCCAATCAACTCTTTTCATAGAAAATTGTATTCTTAATTTAGTACAAATTGACCTAGTGCCACTGTGAGATATAAAAAGGGACAATATGAAGTGTTGTTTTCAAGGGAGACTAACATTTCTACCAGTTATCAGTTTATTACAAAACTTTTCTTCCAGTAATGTAAGGATGAAAACATGAAGGAAGAAATAAAAACTCATGACAAACCTACCTTTGCTGTGACTAGAGGTATTTAAGAATTGTACATTCAATGCTGCAGGAGTCTCAAATTTCAATTTTCTATCGGTACAATGTGTGTGACTTTATATTATAGATAAATTGTTTGCCCAAATGATAACATTTAATTTAACACTCTTTATTTTTGGAGGGGGGCAGTATTCAAATCTTCCTGCTAAATCACATTCTCTTGAATCTGAAAAATATCAAGGAGAAGAGCAGAATGTGATACTTATCTGCCAACGCCAAGAGAATCCTCATTGTTGGGAATCAGATAATCACATTATGGTAGTCTGACAAAGTAAAAATGAATTATTTGGGGAGGAGTCAAGATAGTGGAGTAGAAAGACACACATATGCTAGCTCCTAACCCACAACCCATAAGATACCTGTAAAGAAGAACTCCCAACAAATTCTGGAGCAGCAGAAGCCACAGAACAACAGAGTGGAGGAGATATCTGTTCCAGAGAGCCCCAAAAAACTGACACCAAAGGTCTGTCACGCACCCAGACCCAAAGCAGAGCCCAGCCCTGCCTTGGCCATGCAGCACCGAGGGGAGAAGATCCAAGCAGGCTTCAGGTGCAGAATCTCCAGTGGCCACACAGGTCCCTCCACCCACAGACATCAAAGGATAGTGAGAGAGCCTTCTTGGATGGCTGAGAGAGGAGCAGGGTGTCTCCATAACTCAGGCCCCTTCAGGGGGCAGCTGAGGACAGGAGCTCCCAAAGCAGTCAGGAACTGGGATCCGTTGTTGAAGTTCTCCCCATAAACCCCCTGAGGGAACTGAGCCTCATGTGGCAGCCCTGGCCCCACCTGAGCACCTGAGTTTAATCTCACACTCAATAGCAGCCCTGCCCTCGCTGAAAGCCCTGAGGCTGGGAAGCAGCATTTGAATCTCAGCCCCCAAGCACTAGCTGGGAGGATCTGGAGGCTAGGGTGGTGTGGAGAGGAAACTCAGAAGTCAAGTAACTGGCAGACAGGAGACTTTTTAGTGGAGGAAAAAAGAGGGGAGGTGAGAGGAAAAGCTTGAAGTTTACTCTCATCACATTCTACTAAAGGAAGGAATAAAATGCATGCTCATTTTGGTATGAAAACCTATCTTACAATACAGGAAGAAAAGTGGGGGAGAAAGGGATAAGTAGAGTGGGGGGATGATGGAAAGGATGTTAGTGGGAGGAGGGAGCAGTTTGAAGTCAACACTCTTGGGGAGGAACAGGATCAAAAGACAGAATAGAAACAATGAGGGGCAGGATAGGATGGAGGGAATAGTTAGTCCTACACAATATGACTATCATGGAAGTCATTTGCAAAACTACACAGATATGGCCTATATTGAATTGCCTGCCTTCCCAAAGGGAATGGGTGGGGAGGGAGGGATGGGGAGAATTTGGAACTCAGAGTTTTAGGAACAACTGTTGAGTATTGTTGTTGGTACTAGGAAATAAGAAATACAGGTAATGGGGAATAGAAAGTCATCTGGCCCTACAGGACAAAAGAGAAGATGGGGACAAGAGAAGGGAGGGATGATAGAAGAGAGGGCAGATTGGTGTTGATAGAAAAGAGGGGAAATTAGAATGCTCGGTGTATTGGGGTAGGGGAAGGGGACAAATGGGGAGAAAATTTGGAACCCAAAATTTTGTGAAAATGAATGTAAAAAAGTTAAATAAATAAATTTAAAAAGAAAAAGGTTGAAGCTTCATAAAACAACAAAAAAAATGAATTATTTGGAAATCTTAGGTAGAATCATTATTTTAAAAAGGAAGTCTGGTCACACATGTTGTCCACAGAAGCACTACAAGCTTTCCAGTTAATCTGACCAACTTATGCAGGATTTTGAATAAATGTAATAATTATAGCACATTTGGTATCTTGCTTTGCTTTTTTATTCCATTGACTAAGTGGACATTCCACAGGAATAGACATTTTCAGGAAATCAAAATGGAGACCATTTTTCATTAATTTTAAAGTAACTTATAGAAATTAATATTCTTCTGAACACAAAGTTAACAATAGTCAAAAACTTCACAGTAATTTTTTTCTTCATTTAATGATCTTAACTGCATATGTGCCATAAAAGCAAAGAGGGGCTAAATTAAGAGAAAAATGGGATTTGAAAAATGCAGCAGTTATGGATAAATCCCAGTTATTAATATCTTAATCACATTTTTTTTTTTACCTGCGAATTTGAAGGTTGAATTTTCTGAATTAAAATATTCCTAGCTAAAGAAAATGAGAGCCATAAAGAAAATATGCCAACATTGGCTTGCCTTATAAATGATGTCATTCATTTGAAAATAACATTCTCAAAATAACCTCCTTAAATGTTTACCACTTTACTTATGCAATCAATATTGGTGCTGAAAATGTCAAAAACAAATTTAAATCCAAATCCAAAGAAATTCAAGGAAATTGAATTGTGACATTAAATAATAGATTTATAGCTAGAAGGGCCCTCAGAAGTCATTCAGTTTAGTTCTATTATTTTACAAATGAAGAAACTGAGTCAAAGAGGATACATGGCTTTTATTGGCGGAGGGGCAGTCTCTGAAACAGAAATAGCAGAGCACTCATTCAAAATCAGACTCCAAATTCAGCCCCCTTTGCACTTTAATACTATAGTCTCACATTCCAAGGTTATAAATGCTCATTGTTTACTTGATCTATTTTTTCTTTTCCTGCCATGATTTGCCTTTTCACTTGGACTTAGAACTACAGCTCCTGCCCTGGAGTCTGGGGCATTGTTTAGCAAAAATTCAGTAAATCTAGTCATAGATCCACCATAAATACAATGAAATAAGGGACTGTCTTGATTCTTGTATTTTCGTCTTAAATGCTTAGCAAATGCTTTTCATTCCCACCCCCCATTTTGCATGTGATAAGGAAATCCACAGAGAAAAAAGGAATAAAAGAAAATCAACAGGACCATATAGTTTATTTTCTGTCTAGAAAGAACACTCAAAATCACTATACTTTTGGCCATGGAAGAAATATTAAAGGCAGGAATACAAGCCAGATGGGTGGAGGACAGTGATCTTGTCTCATTTGTTCAGACTGAAATTCATTTGCATGTCAAGACCTTAATGATCTTGGATATCTAGAATTTTAAATCATATTTTTTGTGAGGCAAAGGAGTGAGATCCAGTTCTGGTGAATTCAAGTTAGCCTCAATATTAGCCCAAAGGACTATAACAATTACTTGATTATGGTGACCTATAGCCTTACCTATATGAAATAGGGGTCACACTGCTTTTTCAAGGAGAGGCTTTCTAATCACTGTGACCAAACAGGAAACAAGATTCCCTGTAGGTGTTCCAAAGAGTTGAAATACAGAAAATGGATAGGAAAAGAAGCTTGATGGTTTTAAAACCAACAGAACATCACCCAGAAATTATGATGTCCCAAGACAATATTGGGAAACAATATCTGATAAAGATTACATATAAAAAATATGAGGACAGCAGCAGAAGATCACAATTTCCATTATTGTCAGAAGTATGATTTGCCCTGTCATACATATCTTGGTCACACATGTTCCCTAGGTATCTGTTTGTCTGAATCTATTTCCCCAGAAGGTCAATAGTCTTTGTACTGTTGGTCTGCATATTTTTAGAAGAATGTGCCCCATTTTTTTAAACTGCTATTTCACGAATTACTTTTACTTTAAACTAATTGTTCTCTGACTGAATAGTATAGATAACAATATTTGGTAGAGGTTCATAAGTTGTGGTTTTATATTAAAAGTGTGGCTAATGAGTACCTTGAATCTGGGATAGTTTTTATTCTTATTTATGGTAGCCACAAATAGGAGAAAGGGGTGACAAGGTGACAAGGCTACACACTTTTTTTTTTGATAAAAAATGTAAGTGCTTATAGAGATAGGGACACTGTGAAAACACATTATTTATAGCGTAATCTAAACAAGCTGTCACTGCTTATATATGCTATGAATTATTTCCTGATTTGGCTATTTTGTAATTTATCTATTGTTGCTGGGTACTAGTGCCCTTGGTTACCCATCAGAACCTGAATAATTGAGAAGTATCTGCATAATATATTTGTATCAGTTCTCCTGTCACATTCAATGAAACCCCTGACATTTGGAAAGCACCAGGGACAGAAAAGCATTTCATAACTCTGACTGTATATGTTTCTTCCCAAGGTTCCCTTTGTGTTTTGAAAAAGGCACATGATTATTATGCAGTTCCTGGGCAGATTGCCAAGCTGCTAAGGGCACTTTTGGAATCTGCATATGGGACTAACTCAAGATGAATCTTTTGAAAGAGTTAGAAGGTGACCCTGGGAGTCATCTTTAGTTCTTTTGGACTTTGGCATGTACTCCAGAGACTACTGCTTGAGGGGCCTCTTCAGAGCCCTGGATTGTGAGTGGTGAACTTGTAGCTGTGTTAGAGAGAAAGCTATTTTTCCTAGCATTAAAAGGCAGTTCAAGTAAATGTTTATTAATGGCCTGAAAGACTTGATAACTGCTGGAGCACAGTCAGGATTCTCACAGTTACCGTATCTTTGGACCAGACCAAAAACTATTTTTAAAATGAACCCTGAAAGAGATGGCACTTTTATGGGGCCTTCCCGTGCCCTTTAAATCTGCCTTTATTTAATGTAGAAATCTTTATCACCTCTGATCAAAAAGTCAAAGCTCATTTTCTAGTAATGTGAGGAACAAAAATAATATCTTTCTATCTCAATATCCTTTAAAAAAGTTTTGTTTATTCATAACAATGAATAATGTCTCTTCTGCCTAGTGGATTACATTAAATCCTTGCTCTTTTTTCCTTCAAATTACTACCAGACATTAAAGATGCTTGCTTAGGATCTCATTATTATGACGCAGATGGATAAACTGAATTTAAATGAAAAAAGCCCTCCTCAGTAGATCCCATAGTGGCACAAGAGTACATATTAGGGTATTTGCATTCATATACACTTTTCATGAGCATTCATACTAGTTTTCTCTTTTTAAAAAAAAAATCCATTATTTTTATCTATAGATCATTTTACTCATAACTAATACATTCAACAAGAATTTACTGTTTATTTTAGATATACTACTAATTTCAGAAATAATAGCCCCAAGGGCTAATTCTTTAAAATTATTGAGGGGAAATATTTATCTTACCCTTAAGCAGCAGCTTCCTAGACAACAGCCCTATCTCTACACTTCATAGCTCTATGGGTCATACACCTATCCAAACAGAATTCTGCTGAAGAACACAGATATGGTACCCAATTTTCAGTTCTGTTCTCTTCTTCCAAACTAGCAAGTTTTTATTGGGTCTGATCTGTGTTCAAAGGACTGTGTCAGGCATCTGTGGGTCAGGGGGAAGATATAAAAACAGCAATGAAAAATAGTCTCTGTCCTCAAGAAACTTACGTTCTGCTTATTTTTTTTAAGACAGTGAAACTATATGTTCCCCAACCACCATGTGGATAACTAGCTTCATTCAAGGTCAGTGATTCTTTGCTAGGGTGGAAAGTAAGTTCCACTGAGGGTAAGGATCAGGACTAGAGCTAAGCGCAAGTTAAGCTGCCTGGTCCACACGGTAGAGTGCCAGCAGATTGAGGCAAACACCTCAACATTTTCAAATGGTAGCTGTTCTTGAGTATTTCTAGTCCTTTCCAAACACAGCCTAGACTCATTATCTCAGCCTCCTGTCTTAGAGCTGTTAGAAGGAAACTTGTCAAGATAACTAGGGAACAAGATAATGGGTGTAAAATGACAAAAAACAGGAAACCCTTTGGGGATGGCTCCAAGTCTGGCAACTGAGAGAGCAGAGGGGAGAATAAAAAGAATACAGATGTTTTATTTGTCCAGGGATTAGCAAAGTCATAGCCACATATTGTGCCCATTTCATTAATAAGAAAATTGAGATATAGGGAGTTGTAAGTCAGTCAACGAGCATTTACTTTAAGTGTTTTGCTCTTGTTTAAGTGTCTTCACAGAGTTATTCCTTACTTAAGTATAACATTTAGAACAGTCTAGGGGAGAAAAAACAGAATCGGTGCTTGACATATGAACTTTACTATTTTAAAAAAGTTTTACACTTCAACATAGTTGATCTTTTCTGGAAAATTTGTTGACTATACTTTAGAGATTGATTTAAAATCACTTTCAGGGCACCTAGTCCTTATGTGGCATTTTGTTTCTTCAAGATTGCCAGAGTCTAAGAGCATTTACATCAACTAAACAAAGCCTCTATTGGGATCAAAGAGTGTTACATCTGAAAGTGTGTTGGAGACTGGAGACTGAATTGTCAGTTACTATTTTTCTCCCTCTTCTTAGTAGTTAAGGGCATAATGGACCAACGCCCTTCCTGGGGGGAGAGAATACTAGGAAGTCCTGACCTGCTGACGTGGCTCTGCCAGCTCAGCGCTAGAAAGACTTCCTAGTCTGAGACTAAGCAGCCATCAACCAATCAGAAGGGGACACGACCTGGGATAGGGAATCATGTCCTTTTTTGGCTTGGTCTGGAGGGCCTCACACCAATGAGATGAAAAACTCCACCCCCGGGATATGACTTTGTAGTAATTGCTTATATAAACCCTTCCCTGGTTCAATAAAGAGAGACTGCTTGCCACCAACAATGCCTTGGTCTCCTTCCTCTGCGTGATCCTGTCCCCAAGTCTCTTGGACTTCCCCAGGTCCTCTGGACCTTACAAGCTCTGCTTCCCCGGCGCTTACCGGTTTCGATCACCCACGTTTGTTTGGCCTGCAGGACGGGTCAAAAGTGACCTTTAAGGTCTTCCCAGTCAGTGGTTCTTGGTCCAGGAACCTGCAAGGCATCTGTGGATAGATTTCCAAGAGTCTATGCACTTGCATGGGAGGTAGGGGAGGGGGCCTATATTATTCAGTTATATGTTTTTTAAAGAACGTATCAGGAGCCTATGTGTTTCACCAGGCTGCCAAAGAGGTCCATGACACGTGTAAAAAAAAATGTAAGGAACACGTGATTGACATCAATGTCCTCATTAATCAGACAAGGAAACTCAGGCAGAGAAGGAAAGTGATTTGTCTAAGGGATTTTATCCAAATTCCTCTATTTTTTAAGTCTGTCCTTTCTTCCCTCTATCTAAATCATGTTCCTTCTTCCATGCAAAAGGCAAATAAGATGCCTGCCAATATACTGATTTCTGAAAATGTCACATGATTAAGCCCTGGATATGAAGTCCTGGGACCTGAGTTCAATTTCTGCTTCAGATACTTATCAGAGAATGACCTTAGCAAGTTAACTCACTTCTCTGTGTTTCAGTTTTGCCCTCTGGAAAATTGGAGTGTTAAAGTAGACTCAGTGGCCTCCAAGTTCCATTCTAGTTCTAGATGTGAAATGCTTCAATTCACGCTGATTTCTGCTTTTTCTGAACTCCTATTCAACTCATACTTGTTATCATATCAACCATTTAATTCCTTTCTAATGCTTTGTATGTTTGTTTTGTCTTCCTAATTAATGTTTCCTCAATTAAATTTGAAATACACATTAAAAATATTTTTTTATTGAAACATTGTTTTTACAATGAATGAGTAAATGATGGTATTTATTAAAAAGTGTTATATGTTGAGTATTGTGCTAAGCACTGGAGGCACAAATAGAATAAAAAAATATATTTCTCACTCTCCGGGAACTCACAGTCTTCACCTATGAGAATAGGAATTCCCTGAGAGGGGGAAATGTATTGCTTTTTTTGTGCCTGCAGCACTTAGCACACCTTAGGAGGGTTCAGATGAAGGTTAGAGGACTAGACCCAGTGGACCAAAGAGCATAGTAATAGCACAGATGAAAATGCTCAGGGATCTTGAGAGTATTTTAATATGGTGATGGTCTATACTCATCCCTTTGCTGATAAGAAAGCATATGTCTCTTTTTTTCAGGACCTAAGATGATGGAACAGGCGGTAAATGACTCTCACTCTACCTTACTGACCTTGAAAAACCCAGAAAATACTAAAAATCCTGGAACAGTGGAGCCAGCACAAAGAGGGAGTACAGCAGGTTTTTTAGCTAATGAGGATAGGGGGATTAACAGGAAAGTTCCCTCTTGCTGTGGCTGAAGGGGACTAGACCAGGACAGGATGCTTCCCAGCAAACCAACAGCAAGTCCCACCTCAGTAAACCAGCAGGAAATTCTGAGTCCCAGGGTAATGCAGTGGGCAAACAACCACAACAGGACCCCCTCCATGCCTTTGCACAGACAAGAACTGGCAGACACCAAAATGGAGAACCACCACTTCCACAGTGGACATCATCCACCAGCGTTTGAGGCTGCCCATGTTCTAGCACAGACGCCAGCAAGGAAGAGACCTTCAGTGGCCAGACCACCCCAGGCAGAAAAGGGTAAAATACATCACATGAAGAAACACAAAATCATTACAGTAGAGGGAGAAAAAAAAGAAGAGGGGTAAGCATTTTTTGAACTTTACTCTCATCAGATTTGTTTTAAGGAAGGAATAATATGCTCACTTAGGTATAGAAATCTAATGCCCTACAGGTAGTAGGAAAGGAAATGGGAAAGGAGAGGGCTGATAGAAGGGAGAGGAGTAAAGCTCTTTTGAGGAGAGAAAGGGAGAAAGGACAAATAAAAGCATAAATGGAGAGGAATAGGATGAAAAGAAAAACACAGATAGTAATCAAAACTTCGAATATGAAAGAGATGAACTCTCCCATAAAACTGAGGTGGGTAGCAGAATGGATTGAAAGCCATAATCCTACAATATATTCTTTACAAGAAACACATTTGAAAATAGGGAATATAAACAGGGTAAAGGTAAAAGACTGGAGTAGAATATATTGTGCTTCAGCTGATTTTTTTAAAAAAAAGCAGGAGTTGCAAGCCTAATTTCAGACAAAGCAAAAACAAAAATAGATCTTATTAAAAGAGATAAAGAAGGAAACTATATCCTGCTAAAAGGCACCATACACAATGAAGTAATATTATTACTAAACATATATGCACCACATGGTATAGCATCCAAATTCTTAGAGAAATTAAGAGAGTTATAGGAAGGAATAAACAGCAAAACTATAATAGTGGGGGACCTCAGCCTCCCCCTCTGTGAACTTGATAAATCTACCTTCAAAATAAACAGGAAACAAGTTAAGGAGGTGAATAGAATTGTAGAAGAGGTAGATAAGGTAGACCTCTGGAGAACATTAAATGAGGATAGAAAGGAATATACATTTTGCTCAGTAATACAAAGCACCTGTACAACAATTGACCAAGTGTTGGGGCATTAAAACCTCACAATCCAGTGCAGAAAGGCAGAAATATTAAATGCATTCTTTTCAGATCATGATGCAATAAAAATTATATGTAATAAAGGTGGTCATATGAATGGAGAAAAGAGAATTGATATGTAAAATGTCATTGAGGCAGAAGCAACAGTGAAATGTTTCCAGGATATAGGCTGTCACTTGTTCTAGCCTTAGAAAAAATTGTAGAATAGGACATATTTGTCCCAAAGAACCCCATTGTTCTCATATATCCTCTGAGCAGCCCATGGTCCCTTCATTCCATACTTTTACATGATCTTCCTTGCTAAGAATCACCCTACATGTGTTAGAAATTTCCAGATCTCTTTTCTTTTAAGAATTTTCTAGATCTGTAGCACTCAGAGTATTGTTCCCTGGTAATAACTGGCAATAACTGGTCAGTTTGGTAAATTAATTTATATCATATTTAACTTCTAATATAGCTTAATATGTTTCATTTATGTATAGCTTTTACAACATAAAATGTTGCAATTTAAAACTGTATTATGAATTTTTGGTATACCCTGTATATGAATTCCAGGTATCAAATCAAGTTCAATAGAAAAATTATTTGGGGTCAAAAAGATTTTTCCTAGCACTATTAAAATCATAAACATGCCAGTATGTTCTTCTAGAATTAGGTCACCTTGCCTTAGAGTGGCTTATCTCTGATATATCTTTTGCTAAAAATTTCTGATACATGGTTGATACTACTTAGTTTTTGATGACTTCTTGTAACAAAATAGGAAAAATTAAATATCAAAAAATTAAAAATCAAGAAAAATTTTTGATTGAAGACAAGTTAATTTAACAAAGATCAAACTTAGTAACTGCATTGATTCAAAGAGATTGTTGGTTATATGTTGTAACCTTATTAGACTTTTGAGTTTTGTGAGAGTAGGAAGGCTTTTTCAAAACTTGTATTTTAATTTTATCCCAATTGCATGTCAAAACAATGTTTAACATTCATTTTTACAAGATTTTTAAGTCCAAACTTTTCTCCCTCCCCTCTTCCTCTTCCTTCTTCCTAAAAGGCTAGGTAATTTGATCTAGGTTATATATATGCAATTATGTAAAACATATTTCCATATTAGTCACAGTTGTGAAACAGATCAAAAGAAAAAAATGGAAAGAATAAAGTAAGTGAACAAAATATACTTCAATTTGCATTCAGAGTCCATCTATCTGGAAGTGGATAGGCTTTTCCATCATGGGTATTTTGTGTTTGTCTTAGATCACTGTGTGGTTGAAAAGAGCTAAGTCATTTATAGTTGATCATCATGCAATGTTGCTGACACTGTGCATAATGATTTCCTGGTTCTGCTCATTTCACTTTGTATCAGTTTGTACCTGTCTTTTCAGGTTTTTTGCAATCTGCCTGCTCATCTTTTATTATTGCACAATAGAATTCCATTTTATTAATAAATCAAAATTTGTTCAGTCATTCCCCAACTGATGGGCATGCCCTCATTTTCCAATATTTTGCCACCACAAAAGGGTTGCTATAAATATTTTTGTATATGTATATCCATTTCCATTTTTATAATCTTTTTGGGATACAGACCTGACAGTGGTATTGCTGGAGGAAAGGGTATGGACATAGTTCCAAATTGCTCTCCAGGATGATTGGATCAATTCACAACTCCACCAAAAATGTGTTAGTGTCTCAATTTTTCCCCACTCTCTCCCGCATTCATCATTTTCCTTTTCTTGTCACATTAGGCAATGTTATAGATAGAAGGTGCTACCTCAGAGTAGTTTTAATTTGCATTTCTCTAATCACACATGATCTAGAGGACTTCTTTATATGCCTATAGATAGCTTTAATTTCTTCACCTGAAAACTGCCAGTTCATATCATTTGACCATTTATCAATTGGGGAATGACTTGTATCTTACAAATTTGACTCAGTTCTCTATATTTTTGAGAAATGAGGCCTTTATCAGAGACATTTGCTGTAAAGATTATGTCCCAGCTTTCTGCTTTCCTTTTAATCTTGGCTGCCTTGGAGTATTTTGTGCAAAAGCTTTTAATTTAATTTAATCAAAATTGTCTATTTCATATTTCATAATGTTTGGTCTTGTTTGGTTATGAATTCTTTCTTACCTTCTCCATAGATCTAACAGGAAGACTATTCTTGCTCTTCTAATTTGCTTATGTCTAAATCATGCATCCTTTATGTCTAAATCACTCATCCATTTTGACCATATCCTGGTGCACAGTGTGAGACATTAGTCTACACCTAGTTTATGTCCAAGTGGGTTTGTTTTTTACTCTCTTTGTATCCCTACAGCTTAGTACATCAGTCTGTCCTCCTCTTTTTTCCTAAACTCAGTCATGGGATAATCATGACCAAGGCCTGATACCAGATCAGTCCCCCTGAGGGAAGATTGAGTTTTGGTTGAATGGATTACTACTCATTGATAAAAAGGCTTGGGGCTCAGGTCCTAATATACTAATTATAAAACCGAGGAGGGAGAAGGAGGGTAGAGAAGAATTTCCATAGAAAAGGAACTAGCTGTAATGACTACCATGAAGAGTTCTTTAGAGCCAATGGGTCAAAACATACACACATATGAACTAGTAAAACATCTGGTGTTCATACCCCTTAAAAGCAAACAAATAACAAAAAAAAAGCCCTCCACAGCCTCCTGCTTGATGGTTTATTAAGCAAAGAGGTGAAGTGGATAGAGTTCTGGGCCTGGAGTCTGGAAGACCTGAGATCAAATCCAGCTTCAGATACTTACTGGCTGTGTGGTCCTGGATAAATTCCTGCTTAAGTTTCCTCAACTGTAAAATAAAGATAATAATAAGATCTACCACACAGAATTGTTATGAGAATCAAATGAAACAGTATTTGTAAGGCACCTATTGACACATTGTGGGTCCTACATGAATGATTATTCACTTGTCCTTCTCTCTCTTCCACAATATGTGTGATACATTGTCTACAGCATCCCTATTTGATAAAGAACAGACATTAAATATGTATCAATGCCAGTATTTCAGAATCAGACTACCTGTGTCAGGACTCAGAGTTAAGCATCGGTGCTCTTTCCTGAGACCATGCAGCAAGAATCAGCTAGCTTAAAGTGAAACCAGGCTTGCTGCAGGGCTATAGGAGAGTCATGCTTTGGGAGCAGACTAGTCTTTTTCTCAGAACACAAATGCGCAGGGATGTTTCCTCTCCAATCTAATCGTAGGCGATGGCCACTTCACTTTGAATACATTCTTCCTGTTCCTCCGCTCTTTCCCTCTGCCTTATGATTGAACACCAGGCTGGACCCGCTGCTGTTGTCACTCTTGCAACCAAATGTCTTCAGGCTGTGCTTCAGAACTCCCTTGTAGTAATTCTTCTGTCCATGTGGCTTGTGGTTGCCCCACTTAACTCCTCATCCTCCTGTTGCTTCACTAAACACCTGCAGGCTCCAGCTCCAAGCTGTGCCCCAGTTTGAGGATGATATTTACCATGCCCTGGGTAACAGCAAACATACTCTGATGGAAATGCCTCTTCAAAGTCCTCAAGGTAATCTCCAAAGACAAATAAGCAGCAGGTCCTGTTAAAGGGTGAAGGTCAGTTAGCCCTTCAGGACCTAAGCAGGCAGACAGCCTAGGATTTCCCATCGCAGAAGAGCAGATGAAACACCTCACTTCAGAGGAAAGCAAGAGACGAACCTTTCCTAGGGAAAACAACGCCAGGTTGATTTACCTCAGTGAACACTGCCTGGGATGGGTGGGAGGCTCTGCATTCATTCAGTGATGGATACCTGCTGGATTGCTTAGGAAAGTTGTTGAGCACTACAAAATATCACTGGCTCCTCTATTTTAATTACAACCACAGAGTTTCTTTTGCAGTTGGGTATTTTCAGAGAGACAGTTGCCTCATTCAGGGTCCCCTCGGGTGACAGCACAAGGCTAAGAGCTGCAAAGACCTGGATGGATGACTAAGTTCGTCCTTCATGCAGGACAACGCTTCATTATGGCAAGGGACACAGCCAAGTGCGTCAGGATGGAAGGAACTTTCTTACCTATGGAACAAAATGAAACAGCCCCCAGGAGATATTTTAAGAACTGCCCCCACTCTGCTGTCATGGGATGATGCATGAAAGCAGTCCATGTCTACCAAAGGACAGGAGCCTCTCCTGTGCCAAGGGGCTGAGACTTGTTCGCTCATAGAGCGCCATCCCTATGTTCGCTGAAAGTACTATCTTTCAGGAGTGCCTATTTAGAGATGACATCTAGATGCTCCAGAGAGAATTAAATTTATCTGGAGTGTGCCATCTCAGTGGGAAGCCTGGTCACATAGGTGTCATATTTCCTGCTGCTGCCCTCTGACAACATTAGGAGTATAAACTTGGGACTTTAGGGACTCCTTTAGCTTTCATTTCTTTGCCACTAGACATTTGCTTTCAGGCAACTTTCCAGGATAAATTCTGGAGGGGAAAGGGAGTTGAGGATACCCAGACTCTACTTAACAAAAAAGGACATTACTCTTCTTATTCTCTCTCTTCTTCCCCCCAAACAAACAAAAGAAAACAAAACAAAATTCATTCATTCATCAAAGTCAGAGAAGTGGCAGGTATAGGTCTCTGGGACCTTCAAAGGAAAGTAAGGGTGTAATACTTGGAGTGAAATATTTGTATACAAAAGGGCAAGGACTGATGTGTCCACATGTGCTCCAGGTGTAAGTTGTTCTGGAAGAATTAAAAACATAAATACAAATGGAATGACCTTGGCTTGTTGTTCTAGTGGTGACTTTAGGAAGCTCCAGAGGTTTCAAGTGAGCAGATTTGAGAACACTTCCTGATCATCCTGGGAAGGGTTCTGGCTCTCCATTAATGAGTCTACCATTGTCCTGGTGGAGAAATTCAGTTAAATCAGCCAGTCAGTCAGTCCGTCAACAAGTTTTTATTAAGAGCCTATGTTGTATGACACACTGTACTGAGAGATGGGAAATCAGAGAAAAATAGTCCCTCATCTTGAGATGTGGAGACAACATGCAAGCAACTATGTATAGGATAAATAAGAAGTAATCAACAAAGGGATTGCACTAGAATGAACAGGTGTGGAGACTATGGAAAAGCAGTAGAACTATAGATGTGTCCAGCCAAAGTGAAAACATCAGGAAAAGAAGTCAGCACTAAAAGTAGAAACTGTGTTCTCTAAATGAAAGAGTCCTCATTCACAATCTCTATATATCTTCACTCTCCCATTGATCATATGTCTTTTTGCCAGAAAAATGGACCCTGAGTTTTGAATGAAACACTCTGTATGAGGGATTTGGGGAGCTTTGAACTAAAAAACAAACACAGAACATTGATAATTATAGCTCGGTATAATTAGATTTCTTTGTAATCCAACATATGTTATTATATTCATTTTATAACATAATTCTGAGAAGTGGCCCATCATCATCACCAGGCTGACAGTGAGTTTCATGACAGATTAGAACCCCTAATCTAAATGTACTGACTAGGCTATTCTGGAAAATCTTTTTGCTCTAAGTTAATTGTACTTTCTGTCTATCTCTTGAAAGGTATACACATTGGTGGGGCTCCTAAGTCAAAACTTTAGGATTAGAAGCATCTAACTAGCTAGATCACTCAAGCTGGAGAGAGTAAGACCACATTTTAGACACATACCAGCTGCATGATACTGAGTAAGTCCTTTAAACTCTAATCTTTTTCAATTTTCTCAACTGTAAAATTCTACCTTAAAGAGATTCAGTAGAATAACATTTGTAAAAAGGTTAGCACAGTATTTGGCACACAGAAAGTGCTTAATTAATGGAGTTTTTTTCCCCTTCCTTTTAGGGCTGAGGACTAAAAGACCATCTTGTATAAGGGCATGGGGAGAAGTCATCCTCTAGGAAATCCAACTTATGAGTATAAATTTCATGTAGCTCAAAGACAGCTTACCCTGCTTACCCTGGCTTAAAGCCATTCTTGAGTTCCATCACTCTCTAAAGTCTCAGACCTCAGACCTTAGAATAAAGAAGAAATGATGGGAGCCCAGACTCTTGAGTGATCCACCCAGCCATGTTACCATTCCAATTTTATAGTCTGGTTCTTGCCTGACTTTCTAGGCTGATTACCCATGACTCACTTTCAGTCATGCTTTAAGTCAATCTGAGGTACTAGCTGTCCCCCATAAGTGACATTTAATCTCCCATCTCTTTTCCTTTGCTGTGTTTCATGGCAGGAATGCTTTCTCTTCTTACCTCTGCTTTGGATGCCTAACTGCAGTTATGGGTTATCTCTTTAAGATGCCCTTGTCACTCAGACAAAGAAATCAAAGCTATCCATAGTCATACAAAAAACTGTTCTAGTCACTATGAATTAGAAAAATGCAAATTAAAACAACTCTCAGGTACTACCTACCTCATCATTGTCAGATAGGCTAATATAACAAAAAAGGAAAATGGAAAATGATGAATGTGTGAAAATTGGGTCACTGATGCATTATTGTTAGAGTTGTGAATTGACCCAACCAATCTGGAGAGCAATTTGGAACTATGCCCAAAGGAGTATAAAACTGTGCATACCCTTTGATCCAGCAATACCACTGCTACATCTGCATCCCAAAGAGGACAAAAAGGAAGAAAAGAACCTACTTATACAAAAATATTATAGCAGGAACCAGACTAACATAAAATTGGGGAATCATTACAAATAAATAAAAATATATGGTACAACTTTGTGTAATACTAATTTGTGTTTTTCTTTTTTTTAATTATTTATTTTTAGATTACAACATTCATTTCCACAAAATTTTGAGTTCCAGTTTTTCTCCCCATCTCTCCCTTCTCCCTAACCTATAACCTTACATTCTGATTACCCCCTTCTCTCAATGTGCCCTCCCTGCTATCACACCCCACCCTTCCCTTATCCCCATCTTGTCTCTTTTCTTGTAGGGCAAGATAGATTTCTGTATCCCAGTAGCTGTATTTCTTATTTCTCAGTAATATGTAATAACAATTCTCAACATTCGTTTCTACTACTTTGAATTCAAACTTCTCTCCCTTCCTCCCTCCCCACCCATCCCCACTGAGAAGGCAAGTAATTCAATATAAGCTATATATGTGTCATTTACAAAAGATTTGCATAATAGTTATGTTGTGTAAGACAGACTATGTTTCCCTCCATCCTGCCCTGTCCCCCCATTATTCTGTTCTGTCATTTGCCCTTGTCCCTTCCCAAAAGTGTTTACTTCTAGTTACTCCCTTCCCCTGTTTGCCCTCCCTTCTATCATCCCCCTCATCCTACTTGTCCCCTTCTCCCCTACTTTCCTATAGGTTGAGATAGATTTTCATACCAAATTTAGTGAGCATGTTATTCCCTCTTTAAGCCATATGTGAAGAGAGTAAGCTTCACTTTTCCTCTCTCATATCCTCCCTTTTCTCCTGCATTGAAAAAGATTTTTCTTATCTCTTTTATGAGTGATAATCTGCCCCATTCTCTTTCTCCCTTTGTCCTCCCAATATATTCCTCTCTCACCCCTTAATTTTATCTTTTTTATAGATATCATCCCTTCTGATTCAACTCAACCTGTGCTCTGTGTGTGTGTATGTGTGTGTGTATAATCCCTCCACTTATCCAAATTCTGAGAAAAGTGTCAAGAGTTACAAATATTATCTTTCCATGCAGGAATATAAACAGATCAGCCTTAGAAAATCCTTTGTGATTTCTCTTTCTTGTTTACCTTTTCATGCTTCTCTTAATTTTTGTGTTTGAAAGTCAGATTTTCTCTTCAGTTCTGTTGTTTTCATCAAGAATGTTTGAAAGTCTTCTATATCATTGAATGACCATTTTTTTCCCTTGAAGTTTTATACTCAGTTTTGCTGGGTAGGTGATTCTTGGTTTTAATCCCCGTTCCTTTGACTTCTGGAATATCCTATTCCAAGCTCTTTGATCCCTTAATGTAGAAGCTGCTGGATCCTGTGTTATCTTGATTCTATTTCCACAATACTCATACTGTTTCTTTCTGGCTGCTTGCAATATTTTCTCCTTAACCTGGGAACTCTGAAATTTGGCCACAATATTCCTTAGGAGTTTCTCCTTTTGGATCTCTGTCAGTAGATGATCTGTGGATTCTTTCAATATTTACTTTGCCCTCTGGTTCTAGAGTATCAGGGCAGTTTTCCTTGAAAATTTTATGGAAGATAATTTCTAGGCTCTTTTTCTTTGATCATGGCATTCAGGTAGTCCCATAATTTTAAATTGTTTCTCCTGGATCTATTTTCTAGGTCAGTTGTTTTTCCGATGAGGTATTTCACATTATCTTCTATTTTTTCATTCTTCTGATTTTGCTTTGTAATTTCTTGATTTCTCCTAAAATCATTAGCTTCCATTTGTTCCATCCTAATTTTTAAAGAACTATTTTCTTCAATGAGCTTTTGAACCTCCCTTTCCATTTGTCTGACTCTGCATTTTAAAGCCTTCTTCTCCTCATTGGCTTTAATTCTTTTTTCCAATTGAGTTAGCCTATTTTTAAAGGTGTTATTTTCTTTAGCATTTTTGGGGTACCCTTAGCAAGCTTTGAGTCACTTTGCAAGCTCTTCCATGGCCTGAGTCCATTGCATATTCATTTTGGAAGTATTAGAGGCAGAAGCCTTGACTTCCTCTGACAGTATGCATTGTTCTTCCTCATCTGAAAGGATGGAAGGAAATACCTGTTCAACAAGAAAGTAACCTTCTATGATCTTATTTTTTCCCCTTTTTTGGGCATTTTCTCAGCCATTTACTTGACTTCTGAATCCTTTGTCAAGAGGAGGGTCCTAGTGCTCCTCCTCACCCCAAGACTGTGCTCAGGGCTGAGAGTCAGATCAACTGCTCAATTCTCCCAGGAGCTTTAGGTGGGGGCAAAACTGCCACTCAGGACTAACATTCAGGTCAGCTGTTTGATTCCCCCATGGGCTTTAAGCTGAGCCCCTCCCACAATGGAAGCTGTTGCCCTACTTGGTCACCATAAACAGCACTGCCCTAGCTGCTGCTGCTGCTGCCGCTGGGGCCCTTGATGGGGGGGACCCTGCTTCCCTCTTGCCCAGCTTGGAAAACTCTCACTGACTTTTGAAACTTTCTTTGGTGCTTGTGGGTTGAAGGATTTGAACCTCTCCCTGCTGGGAATTCTACCTCGGAGGCCTGTTCAGGTCTGTTCCTCTTGGGGAAGAAAAGCTAGGGCTGGACTCTGCTCTGCTCAGTGTCCCATGGGATAGACCTTTCCTAGTGGCCTTCCAGGTTACCTTTGGCTGGAAATCTCTTTCACTCAGTCGTTCTGTGGCTTCTGCTGCTCTAGAATTTGTTGAGAGTCATTATTACAGGTATTTTATGGGTTGTGTGGGAAGAGCTATAGTATGTGCATCTTTCTACTCCACCATCTTGACTCTGCCCATAATTTATGGTTTTCTAAGTCAATATGTGACAGGCAGGAATCTGTTTCTATTTGCCTTTAACACCACTGATCTAGCCTCTCATTTTATAGATGAGGAAATCAAGAAAATCAAACCTCCCAAAATGTAAGTGAATTTCTCAAGATCACACAAGTGGCAAGAGGTGAAACCACGATTTAAATTTGGGTTCCAATTTGGAATGGTCACTCCAAATCCAGCAATAGTAGGTGTTAAGTAAAGACTTTTTAATTTATTTTAAAAGTACTCTTCTTATAAGGTAACAGTCAGGATAATACATTTCAAAACAAGTGGTCATATTATAGTGCTTGTAATTTCAGAATATGTATCATTTCAAAATAAATAGAGGCTGTGGAACATTATAGATAAAACACTGGACTAGAATCAGAAAACTCCGAATTCCAAAGTCATCTCAGAAACTCATTACCTGTATAACCCTGGACATGTCATTTTATTGTGTGACTCAGCTTCCTCATCTGTAAAATTGGGGGATTGGACTTGATGTTTTCCAAGGACCCCTCTAGCTCTAAATCTGTAAATCATGTTGCAATAATCCATATAGATATAAATAAGGACTTATAATTTTAAGATAATGAAAATAAGTTTAGAGAAATGGGTAGATGTGAGACATTTTGGAGAAGTAGAACTGACTAAAGAAAACAAGGTCATTTGATACCTCTCAGAGTGTAATTACTTTATTTAAATACATTTTATCAATTCCTCCATCCTTTTTCCCTTTCTGCTTTCCTATGCATAATAGGAATAGTGAGCTCATCTCCTCTCTTCTTCCCTTTATTTGTCCTCTTACCATTATGGATAGAATTATATAATATGGTACCATTATTACCCCTCTTGTACTATACTGAATTGAGACAAAGATCTAAACCAAAGAAATCAACTTCAATTCAAATTTTAGAGATTTGACATAGGCATGGCACACATATATATGGAAGCAAGTGCAGGTTAGCTATGTGCAACTTCCCTGTAGATACTGGACTATTTCTTAAGTTGAAAGGTTTGGGGACCATGTCTAACCATTTTACAGTGATGTACATATAAGAATGAAGGAGAGGGTCTTCTTTCAACAAAAGTCAAATCTGAATGAAATGACTCCTTCAGAATGAGAAAAAGGAAATTCTGATATTTGAACTGTTTTTTTTTGTCTCATTTGGTTTTCAAAGAAAGGAATTATAAGTTGGATTCTTTCAGGATTGTTGGGTTTGCTTCGGGGAGACAATGAAAAGACTGGTGATCATCAGAGATTCAGAACTAGTTTACAGCTAGAAGGCAGACTTACCTCTGTTAGTGTCAGGTTTGTCCTCAGTCAATTGATGAGCAAGGAAAGGCCCAATGCATACAAAATGTCATCCCTACTGTTCATGCTATAATCCCTGAAATCTCTCCATTAGTCATGAGTTTTGTTTAAGGCACTGAAACCCTGTTACAAATATTATAAATTATATATGAGAGGTAGACATTAAACCACTCTCTACTATTAGTGCCTTTTATTCAATTAATACCTTTTTCAGTCAAGCAAGGTCTCAAAGGAAATGGATTTTGAGGGGGCTATAGCAGGCCAAAAGGACCTGGACTTCTGCTGAGAAAAAGTATGTTGCTCTGGAACAACATGAACTATCAAAATGGCTGTGGTTATTGGACGTAGGTGGGCTGACAAGGCAGAGTTGCATAGGGATGAGGAGTAAGAGGTCTAACTGTATTCCTGGTCACTTGTAATTCTCTAAGGATTAATAGATGCAAGCAACAGAGAGAATGAAGAGCTGACAACTCTTCTAAGATGAAAAGTGAAGCTTGGGATCTTTAAGAAAAAGTAAAAATTAAGAAGGAGTTGAAGGCAGAAAAGTAAACAGCATGAATCAGACTTGTGTCTAACCTTCCCTACCACATCCTATTTAGTTCCCACTCATGAAATGAAACAAATGCACTGCCATTATCTTTCATCTTCCTGCCCCCATCCCACTCTCCTGTTCATTCCTTTTCCTAGTCCAGAAAGTTTCTCTGTTGAATTCTGTTGGAATCCTTGCTACAGAGATCAAAAACCCACAAATTACATATTGTCTTTCATTCCACATCTTCTATTCACCATATTGACCATGAAAACAATTCAAATAAAGAGCAGGATGATATGACTCATCCAATTCATTGTACTGACACATTAATAAAGATGAATGAAACTCTTATGGTATCTATACTAAAATATTTATAAACTGCATAATTGGGAGAGCAAAGCTAAACTACAGATGAGGACAGAGAAGACAAATATTTACAGGATATCATACTAGGGCATCTATGCTGCAGAGGTGAGCCAACTTTAATCAAGACATTACCCAGGATCTTCTTGTCACTGTACCTTCAACTAACATCACTACAAAGCCCTTGTAATTTCTATGGAAATCAATGATTATTAACCCAGTTGGTCTTCTTATTATGGGCATCCTCTGTTTATTCACCCAAGGGCTCTTTTGTCCTATAACCCTATAGTTTTTTCCTTCCACTCATATTGCTAAGTAGTTACACATTTTCAAAATTTCCTAGGGATTTCTTATGGGAAAGTATAGAGTGATAATCAATGTGGCATAATCAAGAGATCGATAACTCCAGAGTCAGGAAGGCTAGACTTCAAGTCTCACGTCTGAGATCATAAAGTTGTTGAGCAGGCATCAACTCATGAAATTACAGCTCTTGTAATGTTTTATAGATAGAGAAATAGATGTAGATCTATAGATTTAGCTATAAATAGAGATATATCCATCTGTGGATATCTCTGTCTGTGGATATATGGATATATCTCTGTCTATAGCTAGTAGATGTATATATCTATATATATATATCTATATATATGTATCTACATATATGGATATATGTATCTATAACTGTCTATCCATTTAGAAACTAAAAGATATTAACAAAATGAAAGTTGCATGATTGGGTAAGGAGGGATGGGGGACTATGCCTTTTCAAAAAGTCTTTTTTATGATTTTCTTTGAAATTAAAGTAAACATAACCCTTTTTTCTTATTTCACTGATCCATGGTTTTGTTCTTCCTAAAGGAATCACCTCTCTTCAACTCTTCTATCTTTCTTACTTTCAGTGTACTCTAGGATTTGCTTCTTTCTTCTCTATGTGATAATGTCTCCTTGGAATAGGACCCTAGAAGAAGTAGTGGTGTGGAAAAACATGTAGATAGTTAGAGTGACTAATGGGTATATATGAATGCAGCCCAAGACTCCATAGGAGACTGTCAGTTTTTATGTTTAGCATTACTTGGTAGGTGTATAAAGAGATCCCTGAAGTCTGCTTTATATTGATTTATTTCTAAGAGGCTTGACCTCCTCCTTTTATTTATCTCAGTTTTAAATTCATATAACTCCTAACTTATATGAGTCATACACAACCAGCCTATTGCCTAGATAGATCCAGTCATTTGGGCTGTACTTATAGTTACACATGTGAATTTGTTTTCCTCTAACTAGGCCAAAGAAGATAATCCAGAGTAGGAATGAAGAGTATGTCTTATACCCTACTTCCACTAGTGAATATGTGCATTAAAATTAGTTTGTAAGTCATCAGCTCATCCCATAGTTAACTAAATGTGAAACTTTTCCTCTCTTCCTTAAAATCCTAGACCTAATACTAAGGAAAATGAGAGAGAGAGTGAGAGTGAGCGAGAGAGAGCTAGAGCGAGTGAGAGAGAGAGAGAGAGAGAGAGAGAGAGAGAGAGAAAGAGAAATCAGCATGTACCAGACAAGTCAAAGCATGATCACTTTACCCACCATCTCCTCTCATACCATGATAGAGATAACAAAGCACCTTGAAACCAACTGGGGATAATAGTGACTTCAAATTGATATAGATATATCCATGTAGATATATCTACATCTATCTATCTGTCTATCTGTCTATCTATCTATCTATCTATCTATCTATCTATCTGTCTGTCTGTCTGTCTGTCTGTCTGTCTGTCTGTCTGTCTGTCTGTCTGTCTATCTGTCTATCTATCTAATATCTCCCAGCCCCATAACCACCACTAAAGGGAGAAATCATTGTAGAAAGCATGGCCATCTTCCTCGTCACCACCATCAACAAATGTGGTGGCCAATAGTTAGAAAAATGCTTAATTCATGCAATGATATGATTCTCAGTCTATTCATACTTTGTCTCTTACTGCCTCTTGCTGCCTCTGTGTCTTTTTTTTTGTCCGTCGCAATCTGTCTCTCATTGATATAAAGATGGGTCAAAGGTAAACACAGTGAATAGTCAGCTATGTATAGTGAAAAGATTGTGGGACTCAGAGTAAAAAGAAATCTGAATGCAAATCCCTCCTTTAACACCTGTGAGCAAGGTGAAAATCAAGGTTAGTTGTCTCTAGATGGAATACGCTTATATTTCTGGTTAGAGAAAATCTGTTAGGGTTTTACCAACTGAAAAACCATAAGTAGATTGTTGTCCAATTTTATATCCCTACTCTGTATCTCACTCCAGTCATTATATTCCTACTCTCTCCCTTGTCAATGACTAGTATAATTCCATTTGTTGGTTTCTCAGAAAAATCCCCCTTTGGAAACATATAAATCATAGCTTGTCAAATGACATCTAGGCCCAGGATTCTATGAATGACCCATTTAAACTTGTTGTAAAGGGACTTTAACCCAAAATGTTGAGCAAGTCATTTATTTATTACACATATTGATTAGACTCCCACTATGTGCAAGATCATAGTACACATTTAAAAAAGAGGAATGAACCACACCCTCCAAAAATGGGGTCAAGCAAACAGATGGTACTCCTTCACGAGTGAAGAAGCTTTATTATAAGATAGCTAAAAAAAAAAAGTCATGTGAAGGAGGAAGTGAAATTCTCTAACCTCCTTTTAACCATTTAACTTTTGTTTGGTTGTCCCTGAAAAAGCCTTATTCAAAGAGTAAGTCTAGTGTGGAATCACCATAATTTTTAGTGCAGTGAAGGACTGATCATCAAAGTATCTGCAGGAGGTAAAGATAAGAAAGTCATGGAAAATGTCCTGAAGCTTATAAATAACCTAAAAGGAATCCAAGAAAACATCATTAATTATTTTCCCATGTATCCATTTCCAATTCCTACAATATTTTAATAAAATTAATGAACATATATGTTGAAGCTATTTTTGATGATGATATTAAATGGGAATAAGAAGCTTTCAGCTATGTGATCTTGTAGTGCCAATTCAATATTCATGTGCCTGCACTAGCCACAATTCTGAATTGTGAAATACAATAGGCTGTCCACATGGAAGACCAAACCAAAACATTTATTCAAATACCAGAAAGTCAAATCCATTACAACAACAAAGAAATCCATACAGAGGAACAAAGCAGAGAGCAACACCATCCCTAAACCTTCCCTCTGTTAGGCTTCTTACCAACCAGCTCCCTTAAACAAATTACAAATAGGGTCCCTTAAAGAAAGTCACAAACAAGCTCTCCCACTCACACTAGTTAGCTGTCTGCTTTCTCAGTCTCCCTCAATTCTGACTAATCTGAAGAATTTCCTGTTCAGCAAACTCCACCCACCATAGACTCCATGTGACTCAGACTTCCATGTGACCCAGGCAGGTCATATGGGCCTATTAATGAATGGGAAAGATCTTCCCATTTAAATTATCATTACATTCTTTAAATTACTATTACAGTTCTGTAGTGGACCATAGGTCGGATATTTTATGTTTAGCTGAAAAATGTAGGGAGCAAAAGATCTCATTGTCTGTAGAATACAGGAAAAATATTCAATTTGATACAGGGAAAACACAAAACCAAATATCTTACAGGCTCTGCTTCAACATGGTATGTCCCATGCATATGTCAAAATTATGCAAGAGTCCTTGAAAAAGGACAATGGAGATAATCTTGTTGACATTAATATCAACTGAAGTTTGAAAATGAGAGATGTATTCACTTGAAGGATGTTTGCTACTGTTCTGAAGGACATTCAGTGTGGAGTCCAAGTTGAAGCAGAATTCCTTATCAATAATGAGATCTTCATGTTCTCCTGTTTTGAGGTGGCATACAGTACAGGGAAATTGCAGAGATTCCTTAAAGAGATTCATACTTACTCTAAAGTCAAGGTAAATAATACCAACCAGCATTTATTAAGCGCATACTATGTTTGAAGTCTGGAGAAGGAGATGCCAAACAGCTTCATTATCTTTGCCAAGAGACCCCCAAATGGAGTCACAAAAAATTCGACACTATTGAATCAAGGAAACAACAGCAAAAATGTACAAAATATTTTACTGAGTGCTAGGATTAGAAATGCAAACACAAAGAGACTTCCTGCCCACAAGGAGCTTACCTTCTAGAGAAGGGGGAAAAATAAAAACATTTGAAAAGGTATAGTGATAATGACCAGGAAGTTTGATCTAGCTATTTACAGAGAAAAAAACAAGTGGATGAAAACAGTCTAGATGGGCTAGTGTCTTAGATGGACACCACTACTAAACAATTATTGGTCCCAGAATTGACTAGAAAGAAGTCCATATAATAGATTACTTTTGGGAAATTGAAAAGTTCCTTTACTGACCTCAAGCTACTCCCTGAAACAAAATGTCATTTTCAAAAATTGTTATTAATATTTTCTTGGTGGTAATATTTAGCTGAAGTCAAAAAACACTACAGTCTCTGAAGAATTAAAATTGAGCATCCTCCTAAGAGAAATGGGAAAGCACATGATGAGCATAGGTAAGTTGCAATGTATTACATACAAGGAATTTACCAAGGAGAAAAAGAGTAAATTTCATTATTAAAGAAATGTTTTAACAAAAAAGAAAAGCAGGTCTTGTGGATAGAGAATAAGGTATTGATGGCAGTTCATATATTCTATACATAACCTAATGATATCAAGAGAAAAAAATGTGGATTCAAGAGTTGCTCAGGATGCTTATATCTGACTGAAGTAAAGGCTGCACATTGGAGAAAATATGTACCTGATATCACAGATTCATTGGAATATTCAAATTGAGACAACTGTTAGAGAAGGTGTTTTGTTAGGGTAAGGGATAGTGAAGAAAAGAGGGTAGGAGATGTGTGTGTATAGTTATTCTACCAGTTAGTAGAAAAACTGAGTCTATAACCATTCTTCTAACTCTTACGTTCTTTCTTTGTTTAAAAAAATTACACAATTTTTTTCAATTGGTAAAAGTCTATTTTCCTATTCTCCTATATCCACACTTCAATGACAAAGAAATAAAACCGTATGTGTGTATATTTAAATATGCCTGCATGCACATACACAAATATGCATATATATTTATGCAAAACAAATATCTGCACTGGTTGTGTCTGTTGATAGATAAGAGAGAGAGACAGATGATACATAGATGGATAGATAGATAGATAGATAGATAGATAGATAGATAGATAGATAGATAGATATGAGAATATGAGGAGGTAGGTGATATGTCTTATCATTAGTCCTCTGGAACTGCGGTTGGTCTTTATGACATTATGTCATATTATATATGACATAATTATATGTTATATAAATTGTTCTCCTGCATACCAGTATTTACAGGTTTCTCTAAAACCATCCTCTTCATAATTTTTTGTAACACAATAGTATTCCATCACTTTGTACAACATGAATTGCTTATGAATTCACTGACTCACTGAATTGCTTATGAATTCACTGAGGTACTCCCTCAGTTTCCAATTCTTTGTCACAACAAATAAAACTATAAATATTTTTTGTACATCTTTAGGGTATTGCTTTTGTTCTTTTGTAATTCTTAGAACTAATTTCTCCCTTGATTTACCCTTTCCCTAACTCTTCCTCTCATTTCCTTTCTTTGCTATTTGTCTGTTGAGTTAAATATAATTCTATCTTGGTATTCTTTCCAAAATGCCAAGCTGTCCCTTAGTTCTCATTTATTACTGAAATCAGGGCTTCAAAAACTATAAAGGCATATTTTTTTTAAGGAATTTTATGATGTCATGTGATCCCTTCCCTTGTACTTCAAGAACATTGTCCCCGAATCATGCCAAAATAGATAGCTTTACATCTAATTCTTTAAAATGATCCACAAATTCAAATGGTAATACTTTTTTCTAAAACTGTCCCAGATAGCATGGATATTTTCTTAATGTCCATTCTGAATTTTTAACATTCTTTGTCTATGTCTAACTGTAATAAAAATGGAGAATTTCTTACAAAAAAAGAGATTCCTTTAAAAACAATTTCCCATGATAACAATGCCTTTGTTGTCAAATAATTTCTCTCTCAGTTTCTTCCATTCCCATTGCCTTCCTCTGGCCCTCTGCAACTTTTCCTATGTCTCTTGTCTCAAAGGAAAATTATTTACTTGGCTCATTAAAAGTCTCTATGAAATCATTTGTATCCTTTCCTTTTTTTATCTTTTCATATTTTATTGTTTTTTCTTAACTTATTTTAAACTTAAATACTAAAACAAATGTATAAGAAAAGAAAAAGACACGTTATAAACTTGCATGCAAAATAAGAAAAAAAAGCATTGTCATGTGCAAAGCAGAGTATAAGCGTATTCAAAACATACAGCAAATTTTCATTGCAAGAAAGCTTACACTATACATTGTGTTGAGAGCTGTTCATCTTTGCTTTCTTGTAAATTTCCTTTGGTCTCTGCTTTGCACTTTTAACTTTTTATTTTCCCCCTTCCCCAAGAAGGCTACAGTTAAGCATGCAGATAGATAGATAATAGATATAGATATGTATTATTATAGATATAGATATATACACATATGTATATACATACATACACAAAACATGCGTACATATACAAATACCTGCACATGTACACATATGTTTAGATATTTATATTCATACAAATGTCCAGACATATACATTCATATGCATCTATGTGAAACAATACTATACTAGTTTGTCTTCAGTTTCTCTGATGGTGGATAATATCTTCCTTCACAAGTCCAAGTTTTTCAGTATTTTTCTCAGTCCAACAACTCATCATTTCCTTATATTGTCTAGTTATTTTAAATAATCTAAAACTATATTGATTAATATGGGTGATATATAGTGCAGTTTCCCTGTTTTTCTCCCTTGATTAAATCTATTTTAGCTTTAACTTTGAGATATCCTCACCCTTACCTTTCTTTAGCTATTGGAGGTTTCCAAGATATTATAAAATGGACTCAGAGCCATCTAGAGGCAAAACGGAGAATGAGGTAAAATTTCTCTGTGTCAGCCTTCTAATACCCGGAAAAAGTCTCACGCCTTTCCAATTGGCGTCTTTCCTGCCTCTAGGCATTTATCCTGAGTTCCACAACTACAGGATCTCACCTGTTAATTGAGATAGATATTTGAGAGAGGGAGGAGAAATAATGACTTAGAGTGCTTAACGCTTCTCTTAGCTGATCGTATTTTAACAGATAATTCAAGAAGACCAGAAGACTTCAGAAAATGAAATGAAGTATTAATGGTGGAAAAGAGTAACAGCAAATAGAACAGTCTGTGGCTGCACAACTATATGCAGTCAGGTTGCTGTTAACGGTTTGAAGGGTGAAAATTTTATCTGGCTCATAGAAGTCAGCACACATGTACTTCCCTATAACAGCTCTCCCTGACTGGCTACAGATAGAGCCTTCCCTTTGAAGTAATGACCCTGTGTAACCTCTATCTAAAGACTCAGTAATAAGCTTAGCTCTTTAGTTGGATTTATTTTCATATTGCAATGTAAAGAAGGTTTTTTTTCCCCCCAGAGTAGTTGTAACTCTTTTCACTCTGCCTTACATTTAGTGATTGAACCCTTTTTCCTCCTGTCATGAATCTCTTTGTCCTGTTCTCTATACATTGTATTTAAACTTAGACTTTATAAAGGTGGTTGTATTTTTTGTTTTCCTGAGAAAGTAGATGACACAGGTGGGACATCCAGGAACATTGGATAGAGTACTGAATTTGGAATCAGAAAGACCTGAGTTTGAATCCTACCTAGACCCTAACTAGATCTTAGGCAAGGTCACTTAGATATTCAGAGCCTCAGTTTTCTCATCTCTAAAATATTGACCTCAGTTTTCAAGTTTCCTTCTAGCTATGAATCTATGATTTCGAGATTGTTCCATTTTCCACATGTCTGGTGGATGGCTGAGATACAGAATACAAAATGAAATATAGAGGGAGATGAGGAATTTTAAATAAAAAAAAATGTCAGTGGAGGAGTTTCAAACAAAACAGAGTTATTTTTGTGAATTAAAAACTCAATATGATTCAGCAAAATAGGGTGTAGCAACCAAAAAAGCTAAAGTCTCTGGCTGCCGTTTGGAGAAGCACAGTGGCCAATCCATGGGAGCTGACAGTTCTGCTATACTTTTCTCAAGCCACAATACCTGAAATGTTCAGTTCTGGTAGCCAAAGTTTGGAGAGAATTGTAATAAGATGGAGAATCATACAAAGAAGAGGGAAGCTTGAGATCACGATGTATGAGGATCAGATGAAGGAATTAGAGCCTATAAAAAAGACTCAGAAAAATGGAGGTGAGGGAACATGAGTGCTATAGTCAATTATTTGAAAGCCTTCCATATGCAACTTGGCTTCTTCTTGGGTTCAGAGATGAGAGCAAAGAATAGTGAGTAGAAGTTTCAAAGAAGCAAAATTAAGGAAATACTTCCTAATAATTGCAGCTACAACAGGGAGTTGTCTCCCAGTTACTCAAAGTCTTCAAGTAAAATTGATCGATCATTTCTCATTTATGCTGTAGAATATGAATTCTTAACTTTTTGATTGTGTCATGGACCCTTTAGTCTTTGGGTTAAGTCTATTCATCTCTACTCAGAATCACATATGGAGGTAAGGTGATGTTTATCAAATTTCGATGATATAAAACCAGAAGGGATAGCCAACATATTAAAAGATTGTCAAGATGTAAAAAAATACATCTAGCTGGGGCAATGCACAGAGACCTGGGCCTGGAATTGAGAAAACCTGTATTGAAATCCTACCTCAGACTAGCCGTGTGGTTGTGAGCAAGTCAGTTATTTGCTGTTTGCCTCAGTTTCCTCAACTGTAAAATGAAAATAATAGTAGGCCCTACCTCCCGGTTTAGTTACAAGGATCAAATGAAGTCATATTTATTAAGTGCTTGTAGCACAGTCCTGGGCATACAATAGATTCTTAGAATATTATTGTCCCCTATCCCCATAGAAACAGGTCAGAATGATGGACTAAACTTAGTAGGAATGAATATGAAATGCTATACTTGAGTTCAAACATCATGTTCACATGTATGAGATGGGAGAGGCATAGCTAGACAACAGCTGCTGTGAAAAATATGTGTGGGTTTCTGTAAACCAAAATGGTAATTCAAATCAATAATGAAAAAGACAACCCCCTCCCCCTAAAAAAGTTTATCTAACCTTAGGCAGTATAGAGATGTATGATATTCATAAAGAGGAAGATGATAATCAAGGCTGTACTCTCTCCTAGTCAGACCACATCTGGAGCATTACATTCAGTTATGGATGCTACTTTTAGGCAAGACATTTGTGAACTGCAGAGCATCTGGAGATAGACAGCCAGGTTGCTGAAGGGCCTTAACATCATAATATAAGAGAAAATATTGGAAAAAATGGAAATATTTAACCTGGAGAAAGAAAGAGTTAGTGGGTAAGAGGGAGATGATAGCTGTCATGAATATTTGAAGGTCTGTTACATATAAGATGAACAAAATGACTCCCCCAAGACCCACGTCTCTTCCAAATTGCCTTTTTCTTTTGACTGTACCACCATCTTTCTGGCCATCTATGTTCATAGACCCAGTGTCATACTTACCTCTTCCCTCTCCCTCGGCAACCCACCTCCATATCCAATCATTGGCACCAGATGAACCTATCATGGGCAGCATCTTCTCTGGCACTAGTAGGTCAGAGCTTTGAAGCGGTGGTGTTAGTTGTCTGTCATGGCACTCTCTGTCATGGACCACAGAAGGTTTTTGCTTCTGAAGAGCTGCCAACTTGCCTTCTGTTTGTCAGGGACTGAACAGAATTCTGCAACCTAGAGTTTGGGTATCCAGGGCACTGGAAAAAGGTTGGGGGAGGGGTGGGGCAAGCTGTAGGGCTGGGTTGTTTGTTTTGTTTTGTTTTGTTGTAAGCTAGAGTCTCAAATTCTTGGGTTTGCTGGTGTTGACTCACTGTCAGTAACATGGGAGGTGGAAAAGGGGTTCAACCTAAGCTCTGGGTCAGTGAGCATCAGTTCATGATTTGTTTTGTTTTGTTTTTTTCCTTCTTTTGGATTCTGGGTGTTCTAGACAATGGAGATAAAGTTATTTTATCTTTGGTGTATAATTTCTGGGTTGGTGAGGTTTGGGGAGTTATGGGAATCAGAGAAATATCTGGTATGCTACCTTGTTACTCACATGACTAAGCATACCTTTAACAAACAGTGCATTTTTCCAAGCTGCCATGATTATAATGAAAAGATTTCTAATGGGGTTTAAATTAGATGAGTTCCCAGGTCATTGAAGCATGGTTATATCCATCTCTTGAATAAATTTCTCAATCTTTCCAGTACACAGCATTTGTGCAAGGTTGTGTTGCAGTATTACATTTTATTTGGAATGTCAGTAATTCTGGAACTATTCTGCTTTTAGTGCATCAATATATTTATCAGAGTTCAACATTTCCTAAATGAAGGCAAGGATTCTAAGTACACTTAAAGTAAAAGAAAATCCTTTAAACATTTTTAGTTGATTATTTTACAGTATGATAAATGTAACTAGATATTCTATAAATTGAGGTATAAAGAAATGGCATATCACTCCAATATTTCTGCCAAGAAAATCCAAAATGGGGTCACAAAGTGTCAGGCATAACTGAACCGACTGAATTATAGCAAAAAAGATAACCAGATTACTTAGGCTCACCTGTACTTTTTGTATAGCCTAGAATGAAAAAGTAAGTTTAAATAACAGAAAAATCACCTCTTTCTAATGTTGATCATGCCTGTCCTTTTCAATGTATTGAACAAATGGATAGGGATGAAACCCATGATTGAATTAATATAGGAAAATGCCATATATAGAAACTGCTCCTACCAATTACATGTCAACACCTTCTTTGCAATTTATAATATTAATGAGCTTTCTAGAACACTGACGGATTAAAGGACTTGCCAGGTGTCATGTAGCATGTAGAGGAAACATTTCAAACTAGATCTTTGTGGTTTCATTGCTGGTTATCTGTCCACTACAACATATTGCCTCTCTGTCTTGGCCAGAAGAAGTGTTTGTTGGCTTTCAAATTCACTTCAATGGTCACCCATGAATAATTTGATCCATAGTAATGGTCTTCTCACTGCTTTTTCTTCCAATTTCAAGAAGCTTATGCTGGTCTATAGAGTACTTGATAATGCTCCCTCTATCTGAGCGATCTCTCTGAAGGTCTTTGATTATTTTTCTGAGCATCAAATATTAAACTTTGAAGCCATTTATTGTCAGTTGTTGCCTTGTTTATGTTTATTTTAGTTTTAAACACATTTGCCTTTGCACTTTAGTGATACTTGTCCTATTTCACCAAGAGCTCCAGGAAGATTTGAGTTCAAATTCTGTGTCAATATTTACTAACTGTGTGACTCTCAAAAAGTCACTTTGCCTCTCTCAGACTTGGTTGTTATGAAAAGAAAAATTATATACATGCATACACACATATACATATAAACATATGCATGTTATGCACACACATATACATAGTGTCTATATACATAGATGCTACATATGTACACAGATACATAAAACATATATATGTGTGTATGTATATATATGACACATACACACTACTTGTGTGTGTGTGTGTGTGTGTGTGTGTGTGTGTGTGTGTGTGTACGCTAGGTGGCATAGAGTGTCCAGACCTGGAGTCAGAAAGATTCCTCTTCATGAATTTTAAATCTGGCTTCAGACACTTATTAACTGGGTGAACCTTAGTAAGCTGCTCAATTCCTTTTGCCTCAGTTTCCACATCTGCAAAATGAGTTAGAGAAGAAAATGGCAAACTACTCCGGTATCTTTGCCAAGAAAACCACAAATAGGGGAGTGGAGCCAAGATAGTGGAGTAAAATCAGGAAATTGTTTGAGCTCTCTCCTCCAAACCTTTCTAAATACCTGCAAAAAAGTGACTCTAAACGAACTATAGAGCTACAGAGCCCACAAAATGACAGAGTGAAATAACTCTCCAGCCTAAGACAACCTGGAAGGTTGATAGGAAGGGTATATCAGGCTAGGCTGGGAGCGGAGTGTAGTCCAGTGTGGGCAGAACGAGCAGAGGATGAATATAAAGGGATGATATCTAAAAAATAAAATAAAATCAAGGGAGGAGAGAGGAATATATTGGCAGAAGGAGAAAGGGAGAGATAGAATGGAGTAAATTATCTCACATAAAAGAGAAAAGAAAAAACTTTCACAATGGAGGGGAAGAGAGAAGAGGTGAGAGGGAATGAGTGAACCTTAGTCCCATCAGATTTGACTTAAGGAATAACATACACACTCAATTGGGTATCTTACCCTACAGGAAAGTAAGGGGAAAGGGTATAAGGGGTGGGCTGGGGATGATAAAAGAGAGGGCAGGTTGAGGGAGGAGTAGTCAGAAGCAAACACTTTTGATAAAGGACAGGGTCAAAGTTGAGAATAGAATAAGTGGGGGGTGGGATAGGATGGAGGGAAATATAGTTAGTGTTTCACAACATGACTATTATGGAAGCATTTTGCTTAACTACACATGTATAACCTATGTTGAATTACTTGCCTTCTCAATGAGGGTCAGTGGGAAGGGAAGAAGGGAGAGAATTTGGAAAAAAAGTTTTAAAAACTAATGTTAAAAATTAATTTTACGTGCAACTGAGAAATAAGACATGCAAGCAATGGGGTACAGAAATCTATCTTGCCCTACAAGAAAATAAGGGAGAAGGGGATAAAAGTAGAGGTGATAGAAGGGAGGGAAATCTGGGGGAAGGGTGCAATCAGAATGCATGCCCTATGGGACTGGAGGAGAGGAAAGATGGGAAGAAAATTTGGAGCTCAAAATCTTGTGGAAATGAATGTTGGAAAGTAAAAATAAATTCATTTAAAAAAAGAAAACTACAAATAGAGTCAATGAAAAGAATGGACATCTTAACTCAACAAAAGCAACAACAGATGGATAAATAGATAGACACATAGATACATAGATAGACAGACAGACAGATAGATAGATAGATAGATAGATAGATAGATAGATAGATAGACAGACAGACAGACAGATAGATAGATAGACAGAGCTTTGTAAGTCTTGAAGCCTGTATAAATGTTATTACAATTATAATTTTAATTGGCATATCTCTGTAAATGATAACAGATCAGTGATGAAGTCCCAAGTTATAGAAATAGGAGTGAAAACTATTTATAAAAGAAGACGCAAATTTGCAGGTTTCTCCATACTTCCCTTAGCACAGAGCAATATTTTACCAGATTGAAATTTGCAGTTAATGTGGTGCTTTGTACACAGCCAAGAGAAATCTAGGATGACCACACGCAGAGTTTCTGACAGTACCACGTGGCCAGTGGCGGCTGTCTCATTTTATAGAGTGCTGTCCATTACATGTCGCCTAAGGGAACTTCAAGTCTGGGAGCAAAGATCCATGAGTCATATAATACCCTATACTGTGTGCTCTAGGAAAATGTATTCACTTGTAGAGACAACTTGTCCCTGAAGTAGTTAGTACAGTTACTTCATATCTGATTAGGTCCCAAGCACTCTGTGATAAATGGGGAAGGGAAATTG
This sequence comes from Bettongia penicillata ogilbyi, assembly GCA_023548195.1. Taxonomy (NCBI): domain Eukaryota; kingdom Metazoa; phylum Chordata; class Mammalia; order Diprotodontia; family Potoroidae; genus Bettongia; species Bettongia penicillata. The sequence continues at coordinate 3,129,850 of JAJHZJ010000522.1, read as the reverse complement.
ACTTGACTTGAAGTCAAAAGACCACGGTCTACTATTTATTTATTAACCGTGACGTTATACAAATCACTTTATACCTCTTAGTCTCGAATTCTTCATTTGTCAACAAAAGCATTGGAAGAGCTGATCACTCAGTTTTTGTTTCTATTTAGTTTTTTTTTTTCCCCTAGCTTCAGGATTCTGAGATTCTGAGAGGATATGTGCCATAGTGGAGAGGGGACCAGACTTGGAGTTAAGAGGACTTGTGTTCAAATCTTACCTTTGATGCTCGTCAGGTACGTTATTGTGGGGGTGGTTCTTGCAACACTGAGTCAAGGGTTTTTTGTCTCCCACCCCCCTCATCAGCAAAATGAGGAGAATAATTTCTATACTATTTTCTACACTGGGTTGTTTTATTGAGTCAATATGATAAAGTGTGTTAAGTGCTTTGCAAATTTTGAAATGATATAAATAAACCTCACCTATTGCTACTCTTCTGTGTAGGGAACTGACCATGGAAACAAGCTAAGTCAAAGCTAAGGCCCAGTGAGACTGCAAGAGAAAATCAGCTTTCATTGAGTTATAAGACAGTCATTATCTAGTCCAAGGATGGAGCAACCTGCAGACTTGAGGCCACATGTGGCCCTCTAGGTGCTCAGGTGCAACCTTTTGACTGAATCCAAACTTCACAGAACAAATTCCCTTAATAAAAGGATTTTTTCTTAAAATATCCTCAATCAAAAGGCTGTACTCAAGGACATAGAAGGCCTCAAGGCTATAGGTTCCCAGTCCCTGATCTAGGCCTTGCTCCCTGGAGCTCTTGAGAGAGTGAATAACATATCTACAGATGCTAATAACAACAAGCCTAATATGAAATTTGGAGGAGTACAGCAGCCTTCCAAGTACCTTCCCACATCTCATACTGGAAGTGAGGGACTAGGAGCTGGCAGGGAAGAGCATGACATTTAAAACAAAAAGTAACCTTTGGTGATGTGGAATGTGACCTCTCACAGAGAATGTGACCTTTGATGTAGAATGCATCCTTTGATATAGACAGAGATAAGCTAGCTTTCCTTTTTAAGACATTCTCTTTCTCTCTCTCTCTCTCTCTCTCTCTCTCTCTCTCTCTCTCTCTCTCTCTCTCTCTTTCTCTCTTTCTCTCTCTCATTCCCTTAATTCTCCCTTTCTTGGTTTGGGTCTCATGTTATCTTCTCCAGTATTTTATCTGAAGTCATTTATTCCCAAGTATTTATAAATAATAAATAATATTTGTAAAGCACAATACCAGGCACATGGGTGCTATATAAATGCTTATTGTCTCCCATTTACCCTTGAGGGCAATAACTATTTTTTGGCCATTGTACAGTTTTTATACTAATAAGTGTTTAATAAATATTTGTGGAATTGAAATGGCTTTCATATTTCCTCAATTGTCAATAGAGTCACATAGGAGGAGATATATTTAGGGCTCCAATTTATAGATAGGGTAAAAATTTCAGGAAGTAAAGTGACATATCACATCAAAAGTCAGTGACCCAACTGACGCTAGAAATTTAAGATATTAATTACAAATTCAAATTGGTTATTTACTTGCCATAATTCAGCTGAACCAATGGACTTGTCTATTACTATAACATCTATTGGGAAAAAAAATTGGTTGGATGTATATGAGTAAGATGGAAATCATCATACTATTTTTAGTTATCACAAAAAGAAAAATGCCCCAGTTTTACAGACTCTTCAACCATTAAAATTCCCAGGCAACTTTTGCCTATATTTGACATTCTATAATTTTCAAAGTTTGAGTGATTTTTGCCTCTTTTCCTAGTATACTCACATTCCAAACTATATGTTTCACAAAAGGAGAAGACAGTGTGGTGTTCCATCATTTCATTGAAATGTACTAATCTTTGGAGCTAACAAAGCGGAGATGATACTGCACCATAGAGAAAACAAAGAGAAGGAAAGGTAAGAACAAATCAGGATGATGGTGCCTCAGGCTCCATGAGAGATATGATAAATCTATACCAGAATGTACCCTCAATTTTTCTTGTCTCAGGGAAATCAGACCATTGACAATAGAACATTTTGATAAATCATTATCAAATCACACACACTAATATTTCTCCTTGAAGATAAGGGGAATAGAAATTGAGCTTTCTAAGGAAAGTTTAGCTCAAAAACAAAAATGCTGATCTAGTCATCTAACTTCTATCCATGTGGAATTTGATTCTAATATAGATATTGATCAATTCCATTCACACACAACACCAAATAGAAAACATACTAGCAGATTATATACCTCTTTTTAGTCCCAAGGGATGGATATTAGACTCAGTGGCTAATCTCTGAGACACAAGTCATGAGACTAACGTAGAAGGGGGTGGGGGATAAAGTTTTGAAAAAAGATTCAAAAAGTAAACAGGATGTTTGTGTTTGGCACCGATGGCAGCCTGTGTGTGCATGACCATGGAGAAGATAAAAGCTAGAATGCTTAGTTCAGGGAACAATTCAATTTGGCTAGAATGTGGAGTGTGTCATGAAGAGTAATATGAAATGAGGATGGACAGGTAGGTTCAGACCAAATTGTGGAGAATTTTAAATGTGAAGCTTGGGATTTTGAATATAATTTTATGATTATATTTATAATATACACTCATATATAATGTATATTTGTATTTATTATATATTATATTTATATAATATATGTTATATTTAACATATATAATATATTATATTCTTCAGGCAATAAGTAGCTGCTGAAGACTTTGGAAGAAAAGACAAGCATAGTTTGATCTGTGTTTTAGGAATAAGATTATAACAGGTGGGTGCAGAGTAGACTGTAGAATGGACAGACTGGTATCAGCGAAACCAGTCAATGCACTTTTGAAAGAGTCTAGGTGAAAGAGAAGCAGAAACTGAATGTGGGTAGGGGTTATATGAGTGAAGTATTTTACATTTTATCTTTGTAACCCCGAGATGCCTAACATCATACCTAGAGCATTATGGGTACTTAATGAATGTTTCTTGTATTAAATTGTATCAGAGAGAAGGATATCAATATAAGAGATGTTTCTGGAATAAAATGGACAACTCTCAGCAGCTGAATAGATTTTAGGAATGAGAGACAATGGAAAAGCAAATATGACTTTTAGGTTATAAATCTAGGTCATTAAGAAGGAAGGAAAAGAAATAAGGAAATTTGAAGGAAGAGGAGTTTTAGGGAAGTATATAATGATTCACATTTTTTACATACTAAATTTAAGATACTTATGGAATATCCAGATGTATATATCAAGCAAGTTGGAGATATAGAACTGTTCTGCAGGAATGAGAGTTAAGGGTGAATATTATTTAGGAGTTATATACATAGAGATATTAACTGAACTTATGGTAAATGATGATTCAACAAGATGGACAGAGAGACAGAGACACAGAGACAGAGAGATAGAAAATAAAGCCTAGCAAAGAGCCTTGCATGACATCTACAATCAGTGGTTAGGAGGCGGCTTATGAACCAACAAAGAAGACTGAAAAGAAGCATATCATGCCATTTAAAGGAAATAAAGAGTAACCAGGAGAAGGGGACTCACAGTGCTTTAAAAAAATAGTACGGTCAAGTAGAATGCAACTTTGGGGAGAAAATCATCATTTAGCAGCTAAGAGATTGTTGGTGATCACAGAGAAAGTTTGTTCAGAAGTATAATACAAGTCAAGTTACCAATAGGTAATGGAGAAATGAGGAAGCAGAGTCACCGTGTGCCTATGTCTCTGTGAACTTGACGATAAAAGGAAGATGCTTGAGGAGTAACTTGAGTGATAGATTTAGGGGATGGTTGGGTTAAATTCAATGCAATTCAGTAACCATTTATCCAGAAATTATATCTCAATAAAACTGTCGCCGCTTTCCACCCTTCACCCCATCCCTCCAAAGAAGCTCTGGCTTCAGAAAAGCCAGATTCAGACTTGAGGGCAGCCACAAGAGAGAGTATTTTTCTCTCTCTCTCTCTCTGGTTTGTTGTCCTCACATAAAGTTTGCTCTGGGAAAAATCTCCAACTATAGCTTAATTCTAAAGTTCCATGAGTGTGGCTAACAGGGCTCCTAGTTCCCAAACAAGCACTAAGTGTAACCAATTCTTGTAAAATACAAAATTGTGTATGCTTACCACAGAGAATAAACAAGATGGAAAAGATTCACATGAATCCAGTAACAGATGTGGAAAACACATTATGTACCCAAAGCAATTTTCCTCAAAAAGAAAGGAGCTTGCAAATAGGGTAACATTCCCATTTTGGTGAAATACCAGATCTCCACAGACTTTTTTCCCAGACATATGGTATCCCTGATGTTTGGACTATCCATCCTCCACCTCCACCCAACAAAGACAACACTTTAGAACTGCTAGACAAGCAACTTTTTTCCCATTGAACCTGTCTCCTTCCTAATAATTCACTCTATGAGTGAGGAAGGGATAGGTGGCAAGGAATAAAACTTTTGTCCTTCCTCCAGGTTGAGTTTTTGCCCTATAACTATAGAAGTTGTGGGTTTCTTCTTCTGTCTTTGTAAAGCCCAGTTCTCAGAAAATCTCACTCTCTGTTTTAGTAGCTCCAACTCTTGAACTCTTAAAAAAAAGACTACTCAGAGCAACTGACAAGCCTAGAACTCCCCAAGAAATCTCCTTTCTCTGCTCAAAGGGTTCAGTTCTGTAATCACATCACCTGCGTAGGAATTCTAGGGTATGACCCCTGAACAGGACAGGATGCAGGTGATAATCCATCAAAGAAATTTTAAAAAGAGTAATTTTGAAAACTCAGGGAGGAAATCTATCTAGGAAGGGTATAAGAGTGGAGAGGGTGATCAACAGAGCCAAATGCTACAGAAGGTTCAAAAGTATTAAGTACTGAGATGAAACCAGTAAAAGAAAGCAGTGGGATATAGGGGGAAATATAATGAAGTTTCAGTGAATTGACCCTATTCCTTTATGACCTTGGGCAGACCCCCCAATTCTACTAGCCTTCATGTCTTCACCTATCAAATAGGGAGCTTGTGCCAGATAGTTTTTGAAATATTTTGTGTCTTTAAATTGATGATCCTGTGAACTCAATAAATTTCTTTAAGGCTAAGGGAAAGTTGTTGATGATGGGAGAAGGAAAGGTAAAGGGGAAAGGAGGGAGAAAAAAAAGGGGGAGAGAGAAACATGATTACTAGAGGGGAAATGAAGGGAGAAGACCAAGGGCACACACTGTACAGTCTTCCTCCTTGACAAAGAGGAGGACCCCAACTCTTCCTCAAAGAATGGAGGAAAAGAAGGACAAATGGGAAATAATTTAGAAGTACTATGAAGGATGTAGTTGGTGAGAAGCTTCTGTTTTCCTGCTGAGACATTGAAGCAAAGAATTATAAAACACTTCAGAAAAGAAGAAAAGGCTTGGAATTATGGGGAATGTAATAGTTAGCCATGGAAGGAATAGGAGATTATTTTAGAGGTCTATTTGGTACTATTTTCTCAGATGGTTTGTGGTCCTCAGACAAGGTAAATACCTTTGTTACATATATGGGGTAAGTTTCGGAGCTGAGGTGGCTTTACAGCCCAGTCCCAGAATGGATGGCACCATCATGCTCTAGCAGAGAATCAGTAATAAAGAAAAAAAAGAAAGGAGGGGGGAGGAGCCAAGATGGCAGAGTAGAAACATACACATATGCTAATTCCTAACCCACAGCCCATAAAATACCTGTAAAGAGGAGCTCTCAACGAATTCAGGACAACAGAAGCTGCACAACAATGGAGTGGAGGAGATTTCTGTTCCAGAGAGCCCTGAAAAACCAACATCAAAGGTCCATCACGCACTGACCCTGGAACAGAGCCCAGACCTGCCTAGGCTGTGAGGCACTGAGAAGAGCAGATCTGAGCAGGCTTCTGGGACAGAATCTCCAACGGCTGCACAAGTCCCTCCACCCACAGGAGCCAGCGGTCAGTGAGAGGGACTTTTCAGCTTGCTGGGCGGGGAACAGGGTGTCTCCATAACTGAGACCCCCTCAGGAGGCAGCAGCAGACAGGGCCTCCCAAAGCAGCCAGGAGCCTGAATCTATTGTTGAAAGTCTCCACGTAAACTCACTGAGGGAACTGAACCTTGTGTGGTGGTCCTGCCCCCACCTGAGAAACTGAATTTAATCTCACACTGAAGAGCAGCCCTGCCCTCGCCAAAAGCCCTGAGGCTGGGAACCAGCATTTGAATCTCAGACCCAAAGCACTAGCTGGGTGGAACTGGAGGCAAGGTGAGTGTGATGAGGAAACTCAGAAGTCAAATAACTAGCTGGGAAAATGCCCAGAAAAGGAGAAAAAAAATAAGACCATAGAAGGTTGCTTTCTTGAGGAACAGATATCTCCTCCCTTTCTTTTTGATGAGGAAGAACAATGCTTACCAACAGGGAAAGACTTAGAAGTCAAGGCTTCTGTATCCCAAACATCCAAAATAAATATTCAGCGGGCTCAGGACATGGAAGAGCTCAAAAAGGATTTTGAAAAGCAAGTTAGAGAGGTGGAACAAAAAATGGGAAGAGAAATGAGAGAGATGCAAGAAAAGCATGAAAGGCAGGTCAACACCTTGCTAAAGGAGACCCAAAAAAATGTTGAAGAAAATAACACCTTGAGAAATAGGCTCACTCAATTGGCAAAAGAGGTTCAAAAAGCCAGTGAGGAGAAGAATGCTTTCAAAAGCAGAATTAGCCAAATGGAAAAAGAGGTTCAAAAGCTCACTGAAGAAAACAGTTCTTTCAAAATTAGAATGGAACAGATGGAGGCTAATGACTTTCTGAGAAACCAAAAAATCACAAAACAAAACCAAAAGAATGAAAAAAGTGGAAGGGAATGTGAAATATGTCACTGGAAAAACAACTGACCTGGAAAATAGATCCAGGAGAGACAATTTAAATATTATGGGACTACCTGAAAGCCAAAATCAAAAAAAGAGCCTAGACATCATCTTTCATGAAATTATCAAGGAAAACTGCCCTGATATTCTAGAACCAGAGAGCAAAATAAGTATTCAAGAAATCTATCAATCACTGCCTGAAAGAGATCCAAAAAGAGAAACTCCTAGGAACATTGTGGCCAAATTCCAGAATTCCCAGGTCAAGGAGAAAATATTGCAAGCAGCTAGAAAGAAACAATTCCAGTATTGTGGAAATACAATCAGGATAACACAAGATCTAGCATTTTCTATATTAAGGGATAGAAGGGCATGGAATATGATATTCCAGAAATCAAAGGAACTAGGACTCAAACCAAGAATCACCTACCCAGCAAAACTGAGCATAATACTTCAGGGGAAAATATGGTCTTTCAATGAAATTGAGGACTTTCAAGCATTCTTGATGAAAAGACCAGAGCTGAAAAGAAAATTTGACTTTCAAACACAAGAATGAGAAGAAGCATGAAAAGGTAAACAGCAAAGAGAAGTCATAAGGGACTTACTAAAGTTGAACTATTTACATTCCTACATGGAAAGACAATATTTGAAACTCTTGAAACTTTTCAGTATCTGGGTAGTCGGTGGGATTACACACATGCACACACACACACAAACACACACACACAGACAAACATGCACGCACACACAGAGACAGAGAACACAGAGTGAATTCAATAGGATGGGATCATATATCAAAAAAAATGAAGTTAAGGGATGAGAGAGAAATGTATTGGGAGGAGAGAGGGAGAAATGGAATGGGGCAAATTATCTCTCATAGAAGAGGCAGGCAGGAGACTTTTTAGTGGAGGGAAAAAGAGGGGAGCTGAGAGAAAAACATGAAGTTTCATCACATTCAACTAAAGGAAGGAATAAAATGCATGCTTGTTTTGGTATGAAAACCTATCTTACAATACAGGAAAGTGGGGGAGAAGGGGATAAGCAGGGTGAGGGGGATTGTGGAAGGGAGAGCAATGGGAGGAGGGAGCAATTTGAAGTCAACACTCTTTGGGAGGGACAGGATCAAAAGACAGAATAGAAACAATGGGGGGCAGGATAGGATGGAGGGAAATACAGTTAGTCTTACACAACATGACTATTATCGAAGTCATTTGCAATACTACACAGATATGGCCTATATTGAATTGCCTGCCTTCCCAAAGGCAATGGGTGGGGAGGGAGGGATGGGGAGAAGTAGGAACTCAAAGTTTTAGGAACAACTGTTGAGTATTGTTCTTGCTACTAGGAAATAAGAAATATAATGGGGAATAGAAAGTTATCTGGCCCTACAGGACAAAAGAGAAGATGGGGACAAGAGAAGGGAGGGATGACAGAAGAGAGGGCAGATTGGTGATAGGGGAAATTAGAATGCTCGGTGCATTGGGGTGGGGGAGGAGACAAATGGGGAGAAAATTTGGAACCCAAAATTTTGTGAAAATGAAAGTAAAAAAGTTAAATAAATAAAAAAAATAAAGAAAAAAAGAAAGGAAATATTTCATTGAACATAAAGTCATGGGCCAAGAGATGTTATCTACACATAAGCATATGGTGTTATCGCTCATTTATTTCTTTATTTTTAGTGTCTGTAGAGATGCCCCTCAGAATTTTTAAAAATGGAAAACTCTAAGGAAGCAGGATGAGATAGTGTGTGAACGTGTTATATAAATATGAGAATCTATTATAAAACAATATCGTTTTTGAGGGAAACTAGACTGTGCAATCCAATTAGATTTTTAGTACCGCAAGCATGACTCTGAATAAGCCTGCAGTCTATACCCTGATTGCTAATGTGCAGACAGCCTTCCACTGCTGCTGCAGAAGGGCTTAGGACCAAATGGAATTCTGTGCTTGTGTTATTTGCATTTGCCCAGTTTTCTTTGTATTAGAATGAAAGTATCAAAGGCCTTCACAGAGACCACTGGTCAGTTACCAAAAAAGAAACAATTCTTACCTTTTATGAAGTTGGGAGGGGGTGGGGAAACATGAATGTGAAAGGTTTAAACATAAAATGACATAACTACTTTTCCTAAAGGACAGTATAAACTCAGGATTAACTAATCCAATCAGTCCTTGGATCTTGGAAAATTCAGATACTCCTAGCCTAAAGTGTGCCTTTGTATTCTCTATTGCATTTATATGCACGTGCTATGATAAACAGAGTATTAAAGTAGGAATAAGGGAAACTGAGGTTTAATTAATGTTTTATAGCCTGAGGCAATTAACTCTACCTACTTGGACTTCAAATTCTTTATCTCTAAAATGAAAAGGGTTGGGATGGATGATTTTTTATTTCCTTTCAAATTGAGAAATTCTTCTACATAGTAAAGTACTTGAAAACTCTTTTTCTGGTGTAATAATTGATAAGAATAGTAATCAATATTTATATAACTCTTACTAAGAGCTAGGCACTTTGCTAAGCTTCTTATACTTATCCTGATAACACCTCTGCTATTGATAACCCCATTTTGGAGTCCAGTGGTAAAATGACTTTCCCAAAGTCACATAGCTAGTAAATATCTGGAGCTGGATTTGAGCTTAGGTCTTCCTGACTCTCTACCCACTGCATTACTTAGCTGCTCCAAAGATCATGTCACAGAACATGTTTTACTGTTATTTTTTGCATTGTTTCTTGACTCTATTTTATAGGAAACCCCAAAGAAAGAGTTAGAGATCAGATGGATGACCTTTCAAATGGAGCTGTTGCTTTACAGGTAAAATCTATTTGTATCACATAAGTTTATAGGGTAAAGCTAGATCTTTCAAGGTATAAGCTAGTTTACACAAAAAGAACAGTAATTAGAGTTTGTGTACAGTAAACAGACAGATGGGGTGGAAAAAATGAAGTAAGAAAATTAAATTTGTTCATGAATAGTAGTAAAATTCTCACATCAATTTCTCAAGTTTTAAAATTTCTTAAAATGTTAAAAATGAGGGATATGGCACTTAAACCACTCTGTAAGCTCTTGGAAGTGTCTGATTCTCTCTGTCTCTGTGTGTGTCTCTCGTTTTCTCTCTGTATCTATCTTCATACACACAATCACATACATATACATGCACATATATACATATATGTATATAAATGAATGTCATGTCAAAAATTCTTATTGTCAGAAAATTATAGAATATTAATGATCAATTATTATTCAACTCCACTACCTGTCTAGACTAAGCAGAAATATTGTTGCCTTTTAGATAGCCAATTTTAGTATGTTAGTGCAGAAAACTTATGCTTTGTACTGAGATGTAAACGTGATTTGGTCAGAAAAGAATGTGCAAAGCTTATTGAGTTGTCTGTATTGCCCTCCTTTGTTATCATTTTCTCCTTCACCAACCCTCCACCTACAAGTTAGAGGCATTTTCTTCATAGAAGCTAACACCTTTTGGGTGTAAAATGTAAATAAACAGAACACAGCTAAGCAGAATCAAAGCTGACATTAGAAAGAATTGACTTTGCTGATCTAACCACCTCTCCATGGCAAAGCTCAGAATGTACATGGTAAATAGCAAACTAGAAGGTAGATTTTTCCAGTCTGTTCTACTAACAGCAAACAAGCAAGGAGAAACTGTAGGGAAATCACTGTGCAGCATGGAAAGCGCTACGACTTAAGAAAAAGGAGATCTCTCTCTTTTTTTTTTTAACATGAGAGTTGCCTTTAAATATTTGAAAAAAATAACTATCAGATTTCTTCTGAGTCCTCCTAACTCCAGACTATACATCCTCATTTTCTTCATTCAGTCTTCTTAACTTAGTTTGAAGTTTTTCATCATGAGCTCATGTTCATATATATGTTCTACTTTGTCAATATCCTTCCTAAAACACCATGCCTAGAACTAGATATAAGACTGCATATGTGCTGTGGCCAGGGCTTAGCTCATGCCTTTAGAGGAAGGTACCATCAGCCTTGGGAAATTCCAAAGGGAGAGCTTTATGAACAGAATTGTAATGACATTTATGTGAGTTCCTTACTAAAAGCAAAATTTTTGGATTTTAGTACTATTGGTCTTACTCAGATGGAAAAACAAGAAGAACCGTTTAAAAGATATTGTGTAGATTTGTAGACAAAGTGAAAGAATAAAGGCTTTGCTTTGGAGAATCTTGTTCTTATGATGGTAATACCAGGGGCTTGCTGGTGAGTGTTTAACAACTGGCTTTCTTGGAAATAAAAAGAATGGCTTTGTTTCATTTTTAGGTTTAATTTACATTATTAACATTTTCTCCATCACTTTCTCAAATCTAGACAATAAAAAAAATAAATCAAGCCCTAACTTTTAGCCTTTGACTATTTCTGAAATGTAAATGCTCATACTGCAGATTTAACAATTAACTCTTCCTTCAGAAGCAATGTGCTTTAGTAGACAAAGCCAACTTTGAGCTACAGAGACTTGATTTTGAGTCTCATCTCTGACACATACTAACCTGTGACCCTGTACAACATGCTTAAGCTCCTCTCAGTACCCTAGGAAATTCTCTAAGACTATATATTATAGAGCAATTGCCATCTACACTGGAAGAAGGATTTTCCTCACCGTGAACTCACCGCATCAGTGAAGTCACAAGTCTGATCTAAAATAAATAAGGAAATCATGTTTCAGGATTAGAAAGAATGTTTCTTCTAAAAAAATTCAAGTCACCTTTCATGAAGTGTCTGTGACAAAAAAAAAAAAAAAAAAAGATATGGTACTAACACACAGGACCATAGAGTTTGGGATTCCAGTGCTTTCTTCATCAACCCAAGTGATGGGTCTTCCTCAGTGACTGAAGAGAAATCATTTCCACATTTACATTGTGATCCCAACTAAAGTGAAAGAAATTTAATCAGTCCATGGGCAAGTGGAGAAATGACAGGGAACAGTCTAAATGTCTGCGCCTATATATTCAATTATTTGATTTATTGAATCACTCACTGGTCTTAGTGTATAAATGTGAGGAATTGTATCATTAGTTGAATATTTCAAATGAAAAGCAGGCACTTTGATGGAATAGCCAAGAAAGAAGCACCAAAAGTTTAAAAACAGGAAAGGAAGCCAGTGTGAGATTTACACCCCATTCAACAATTTAACAAGGTGGAGTGATTTCTGTGCCATGCATGCCACAGGAATTGGAGCAATGGGAGAAGGCTGGGCAAGATTTTCCATTACCCTGAAAACTGTCCTGCCTCTTCAGACACAAGGTATAAATGAGAAAGTGGAGAAAAATACAAGAGGTAAATATCACTGACCTGAGAGGGCTTAGAGAGAACCATGACAGATTTCTTAACCCTAAAGCAGGTGCTTTTCTGAAGAGTTTATGGATAAGAGCCTGCCCACAATACTCTAACACACTGGTTGCAGGTAGGAGTAGGCTCTCAAGTGATGGCTAGATCCTTAGTTTAGTTGTTTAGGGGTGAATGTCTTAATACATTTAGAGCTGCCACTTCTGGTATGGGGACACGAATAAGCACTGAGAAGGAATCAAAGCATAAGAGTAGTGTTTTTCTAGTAGCACTGCCTAAGTTTTTCTGAACATTTAATCATTTTCATACTAATCCCTACCTTTATCACTACTAGGGAAACTAATATGATGTCTGGAGCCATTTCTCTTGTACACAGGGCTTGCAGAAAAGCTTCATGGTATTCTGTGGGTATATATTTAATAAAAAAAAACAGCAAATAAAATTACATGAGCCCCTACTGCTATGTATGCTTTTACTAGTCAGCCAGTAGATACACTTAGTTGAAACAAATGTATTCCACAAAATATTATAAGGAAAGTTGCAATAGAATACCCCCTCCCAAAAAACAAACAAACAAAACAAAAAACAACTGCAGTACATTTTCCCACAGATACACCATTAGTTGGAAGAATGACAATATTTTGAGAAAGTACATTTGGGCACAGAAGGAGGGAGTATATATAACCAGATAAGAGCTTAGAGGCTACATATGAAGGGAATCTGTATGGCAGGGGCATATTCAGGGGTAAGTCACACCTCTGATGCCATAGGGTCACTGATGTTACATCACAACATATATATATATATATATATATATATATATATATATATATATATACATACATATATATATATATATATGTGTGTGTGTGTGTGTGTGTGTGTGTGTGTGTGTGTATGATGATGTAAGTACATTGCTCCTTCTGTACCTGCTCCCTGATAGGTCACACATGGTCTGCAGTCACTGCCAAACATGCAGTCTCTGTTGAGTGGCACTCCAACTTGTCTTGTGGCTATTAGATAACTGCTGTGCTAAACATATGTTTGAGGAGCTTCTCTCTACTTCCACCTTTTGGTTCTGGATCTTCTTGGCTGAGGTATGTACAACCTCTTCTTGTAAGCAGAGGAGTGGGTTCTACTCTTTGTCTTTTAACTTTGAGCCTAAAGTATTAAGCTTTAGCTATATTAATGACAGGAATAGACCTTTCAATATGCAGATCTCAAACGGGGGAATGAAGAGGCTTTATCTGCTTTCTTTAAGTAAAGGGGTCAGTTACTTCTCAGATTGGTAGCTGTGTAAGTTTTTTTTCCTCATCAAGGAGAGAAAAAGAGACAACCCCAAGCCCCTCCTTGCCCCCAAGATCAAATACTTTGGAAGTTAGAAGAGTCAGCCAGTTAAGGATATCTGAAGCCTCAAGTATTTAATCTATCTTTGAATTTTCTTGTGTCTGATTCCCAGTCCCTTGTCCTAGACATTTATCTGATTTAGAGTTATAAATTCCTTATTAACCTCTATTTAATTCTTCACTGAAATCCTGTGCTTTCAAACCCAGCTCAGGAGAGAAATTTGAAGAACAGTTCACACAATTGATGTTGCCCCCTATTGCTTCTCACAACTTAATAAGAGGCAGAATTTCCATACTGAAGCTTTAACTGCTGTGCTAGAAAAGGGTACAGTCTGGCTTGCTCATGGCCAAGTAGCACAGCATAACAGTGTTGGGCTTAGAATAAGGGAAAATCTGTATTCTAATTCTACCTCATACTTACAACTGTGAATCCAATGGTCAAGTCACAATCTATTTGAGCCTCAGTTTCCTCATTTATAAAATAGACAATAATACCTGTATTAACAACCACACTGCAGTATGTTGAGACTCAAATGAGATAATGTCCATTTATCTCATTTTGGTCTGACCCATGGAAACATTGCTATAAAAACCTGAGGGAAAAGGGAACTGGTTACTAGTTAGGTGGACAATCAATAATTACTGTGGTTGTGGTGGTACCCCTTTCCCTCTTCCCATATGATCTTGGATAGGATTCGGAGGAAGCCATAATGGGCAACTTCAGGTGAACTGCCCTGTAGAGCTAACACAGGGTCATGGCAGTGTGGACCAGCTGGAACATTCAAATCAGAATCCCATAGAAGCATCCAGATCTTGAGTTAAGGATAGAACTGGATCTGTATTACTGATGAGGAATATACTGGAAGGAGTACATCAGTCCCTAAATAGGACGGGACCTCAGTTGGCATACCCCTCTGCTTATTCAGGGAGAAAATAGTCAATTCTTTTCCTTCATCCCAGACCACCCTGCCACCAAATACCTACTTTTTCACTTGGCCTCTTCAGCTGCTAGACAAAGCAGTGAAGAGATGAAAGAACTTCAGTTTCTTTTTTTGCTTAATCATTGTTTTGCTATATAAATTCTTATACTAGCCATAATGGGAGAACTAAGGGGAGAGAGTGAGATAATACACAAGCATATCGAAGACCATTAGATCCTCTAGAATGTGAGCTGAGAAAAGGTGCGTGAGTTTCCCACCACACAAATTCCCTCTCCTTCCCCAACTGTTTGAAGGAATAGTCTGGAAAAGGTGGGAAGGGGAAGCCATTTCTTCATGCCTGCCTCTGGTCTGCTCAGGTGCAAGTTTAAGGAAGCTTTCAGGATGGGAGCTATCATTAGAAGCCTCAGTCACACATTCCTACTGGTTGTCAAAAAGGACTTCTAAAAGAGCTTTGCAAGCTTCTAAAGAGCAATACAACTGTCAGGTAAAATTATTTGGATGTTGATGACTGGTCTTAGTAATGGAGAGAGAATGTAGAAAGAAAGGTATGGACTTGGATACTAATGAAAAACTAAATTAGAACATAGGAATTACATTGTTGGAAAGATTTTTAAATTAAAGTAATTGGCTAGTACATTAGAAAAAAAAGAAATAATTGGATGAGTAGAAATGGAAATAGAGTTGAGTAAGTCAAAGCACATATATCAGTAGAATGCTATTTTGAGGATGACCATAGGGAAGGTAGAGAAGTAACTGGGTAGTAATATCTATGCAGACACCATAATGGTTTTTTTAAAGAGCAAAAATAACATACTGACTGAGCATGTTCCCTTAATTTTTTCATCAATTTTTTTCTTCTTTCTTATCCCCCATCTTAAAAATATACAGAACCTCTATATAAAATAAGCATAGTTAAACAAACATACTCATACACTTCATTCCTTATTCATTCTAATCCATCATCCCTTTGTAATATAGTGGGCAGTGTCCTTTTTCATTCGTCCTTTGGAGTCATGGTTGGTAATTTAGTTGATCAGAATGTTTCAAAATTTCTTGGTTTTACATATTGACGTTATAGTTTAAATTATTCTTCTGGTCCCACTCACTGTACCTTGCATCAGTTCATAAAAATCTTCCCAGGTCTCTGATGATACTATCATGCCCTACCCCCTTATTTCTTTCAGCCCAATAATATTTCATTCTATTCATATACTACAGTTTGATCAGCTGTTCCCCAATTCATAAGCATTCCTTTTGATTTCTAGGTTTTACTTCTACAAAAAGGACTTATTACATATGTAATACAGATAGGACCTTTTCTGCTTTCTTTGATATGTTTGAGCTATATGTCTAATGGTGGTATAGATAGGTCAAATGACATTAACTGTTTGGCAACTTTTAGTACATAAGTCCAACTTGCTTTCCAAAATGATTGGAAAGATCCATAACTCTAACATCTGGGCATAAATGTGTCTGTTTTCTTGCAATCTCCTCCTCACAACATTTGTCACTTTTTTTTGCCATTTCTGACAGTCTGAAGGATATGATATAGAACCTCAGGATTTTGTTTAAATTCACATTTCTCTGATAATCAGTGATTTGGAGTAATTATTTTGCTTTCATATAGCCATAGATAATCTGGCTTTCTTCCCTTGATAACCTCCTTGTTCATAAGCTTGGCCCATTTATGAATTAAAGAATGTCTCATTATAATTTTGAATCATTCCCATATATATCTTGGAAATGAGACCTTTAGCAAATTTTTTATTCAGTTTATTTCATTTCTAATCTTTGCTCTATTTGTGCAAAAACTTTTTAACTTTATGTAATCAAAATTATCCATTTTATCTTCTGTGCTCCCTATCCCTTTTTTGTCATGAATTCTTCCCTATCCATAGATTTGATATGTAATTTCTTTCTTGATTCTCTAATTAGTTTATGATGTGACATTTTAGTTCTAGGTTATATTATCTATTTGGGGCCTGTCGTGCTATAAGATATGAAATACTTATCTAAACTTAATTTCTACCATACTGCTAGTCAGCGCTCCCAGCTTTTATTTATAGGGTGTTCTTAGACAATTGGAGGCAGATATTCCCTGGTACTTCAACATCTGTATCAAGCACCACAGGGATATTCTAAAAAAGAAAGATGAAAGCACAGCTTCCTTTGCCACCCGTATTAAATTGCACAAAGGATAACACAGGTCCCAAAGATTTGTGAATTGCACCAGTTTAATTTTTGCCTGTTGTCTTTTGCCTAGATAAAGCAAATAGAAAAAAAAATTATTATCAGTATTATTTAGGGAAAATATATATTCCAAATCTGAGAGGAAAATAGGAAAATTTATTATTTTATTATCCCATTCCCAGATCATCAGAATGTTCAAAACATCCAAATTTACTGAACGATTTGTTTCACCTTTGCCACTATACTCTCTTAAGGCCTTTCTGAGAAAGCTAGATCTCAACCAGGCATTACAAAGCAGCTGTACTCAGCTCAGTTAGAAGGCCCGGCTTGATTGTTATACCATAAACCAGCTGCCAAGCTTTCCTTTTGAATGGATCCTTTCCATCTTATTTTATTTTTGTAAACTCACTCCTCATATGCTTCAGCAAGGAAACTATTCCAGAACAAAAAGAGGTCATCTTAAAGGTTAATATCATTTTCCCTGCCACCATATTTATCTTTATCTTTTCTAGTATAAAATTTCCCAGATAGGTAGAGCAAAGACTGATAAAAAAAAATTAAAAGTCATCTGGCTTTCTTGGAAGAAGAGATGGAACTAGTAATATTTGCATGGTCCTGTCTTGTTTCTTGGTGATTGTTTAATATTTCTGAAAAAAAAACAAACAACTTTTATATATCACTTTTCATCAAAATGAAATAAAAACAACAATATCCCAAAATAATGATATAGCCTAATTGTAAGAATTAACACTAATCAATAGCAGGAACTCATCACTTTCGATCAGAATTCAACTTCTGCCTTGTTCTGTTCCTCCCCATGGTACTGTCTGAAATAAAGACCTCTATTCAAGATGATAATTGAGCTCTCCATGCACAGAAAACTGGAGTTAAGTATAAATTATAAGTATGATTTTTTTTGCCTTGAAACTGTATTCAGGAAGATCATTTAAAAACATTTCTTAAAACGTGCTGAAGGTCATGAATAAAAATGTTTAAAAATTCAAGCTGCTGCTATTTTCTATTTGAAAAATGTTTTGATTTTCCATTTTAATCACTGAATAAAACCTTGCTGACCACTAAACCTGTGGAGGTAAGCCTTCTCAGACAAGGTTATGATGGGTTAGAGGGATAATGCATGAATTGAAACATGGCTGCTGAGTCCCTTGTCACACACCAACCATTCTCCGTCCATTGGTGCTTTTCTAGTGGATGAGTGACCATCCGTGAGGACTTGCTCTGTCATTTTCCTCTGTGACTTTTAGAGATGCTGGAAAGTGTAAGAGCTGACAGCTGTGTAGGCTATCAGATACAGAGCAATTATTCTTCCCCCGAGGCTCACCACAGGCAGGCTTCTAAGAGAGGATATTGGAGGGAGAAAGAAAATATTTTTCCCCCGAGTTCCTTTCCTCTTTGGCATCAGAAAGCATAGGTAGCAGAATTAATAGTGTTACATATCTGAATTTTCAAAATCGTTACCTATTCTCACCAGCTTTTTTTAATATTTCTCTGATATATTTTCTCTTAAGAGAAACATAGTGTATATGAGAAACATACACACACATCAACATTTTTGTGGTGACAAAGAATTAGAAATTGAGGGCATACCTATCAATTGGGGAATGGCTGAACAAGTTTTGGCATATGATTTTGATGAAATACTGGAATACTATTATGCTATAAGAAATGATGAGGGAGATGGTTTGGGGAAAAAAAAAGTGGGAAGATCTATTTTAACGGAAGCAAAGCAGAACCAGGAGAGCATTGTACATGGTACCAAAAATATTGTAATGATGGCTGACTTTGTTACTCTGATCAATACAATGATCTAAGATAATTCAAAAGGGCTCATGATGAAAATTGCTATCCACCTCCAGAGAGAAAATTGATGAGTTCTGAATGTGAATTGAAGTAAATTTTTCTCATTTTCTTTATCTTTTTTGCTTTTTTGCATGGCATGGATAATATGAAAATGCTTTGCATCTTTTCACATGTATAATAGGCATCATATTGCCCACCTTCTCAATGGTTGTGGGAAGGCCTGCAGGGAGGGGGGAAATTTGGAACCTATTTTTTTAAATGCTAAAAATGTAGCAATAATTAAAGATCACATATAAACTCTCCTAGAAGAAAGGTCTTTCCTTCCAGACCTAGATGCCTAAATAAATATACAATTATACCCAGTCAATCCCTTTCACCCTCTCCCCTACCAACTTTAATCCTGGAATAGAAAAGAGTCAGTTACTCAGTCGGTGACTTTTTAAATCTGACATCACATTGTTTTTTTTTCTTTTACTACAATGATTTTCATTTAAAAGCCCCCTTGCCTTCCCAGCCAACTTGACAGTTGGGTTTGCTACCTCTTTGAACACTTTTTATTTTTTATTTTTAATAATCCCCACTTTCATTCACTAGTCAAACATCTTATTATCCCTGCTGAGCCTTTTCCTTGGATGACTGAGAACCTGGTAGGTTTCTTTTATCTTCTAAAAGAAGTTGCGACTTTTAAAATGATTCATAATTGTCTGGGTAGCTTGCTTCCTGTCTGTCAACCTCAGGGAGTCCATCCCTTTCTTCAGCATGACACTTGTAATCTCAGGGAGCCCTACCTGTAGTTATTACTAGAAGTTATTTAAAATACAGTCAATGGTTTGCTGTTGGGATTTTTCTTTTTATACTTACTGAGAATTTCCACCATGTGAGATGTCTGGACATAAGTACAAAGAGTCAGTAGTGATTAAAAAAAAAAGAGGATCTGTGCCCTATAATTATCTTCACCCTAGGATAAGTTGACAGATAACCAGACTTTCCTGCTAGATTTTTATTTGATTTTTGTCCATATTTATTTAATACAGACAGCCCAGGGATATATATTGCTTCAAAATAATACTTGCAAGACATAATCTTTCTCTTCTGATTCACTTCTACTATACTTGGATTTGCAAAGTGAAGAGGATTAGGGCACTACATATCACTTGCAATGGAATAAATTTGCATTTTCAAAACAAGTGTTATAGACTAATTGACTATAATTGTTCTGCATAATTCAAGCAACATAAGCTTCTGCTTCAAAGATGTTAGTAGATTCAGGTATCTTATCATTTTTAATTTCAATGACCAAAAACAAATTGTTGCACTGATTGGTTCAATATAAACAGACTGAATTTCCCTGGATTCATGTCTTTTAATTCAATGGAACCTAAATATTAAATATTTGTAGAATTGTCTCCCTATGCCATCCTGGTACTTTTATCTTGTGTTCTCATGTGACTTGATCCTTGGTATTCCTTGTCTTTGCTACTCCACAAATATCCATGTGGCCCTCTCTACTTTGTATCATCAATAATAAGCATTAAATATTTTAAACCTTTTCAAAGTTCCTTTCATATGTTCATCACGACAATCCTGCTAGGTAAATGTTAGGGACAACAGGCAGCCCCAAAGGGAGTGTGATGACCTTACCTAGTGAAAACACTAGTGACCCTACAACATCAGAGATGTGTTGTCCCTCCAAGTATGTTGTTCTGACCACATATGTGAAGCACTACATGTGTTCTCTCCATTAAGTGTTCTCTGGTTTCACAAGCTCCCTGGTTGTACTTGCTCTTCCCACTTGTTGTGTGAGTATTTGTGGGCGGTTGTACTTAAACTTTATGGAGGGAATGCAGCTTTTCTTATTATACTATTTCACAGTTTTAAGAGATCAGGGAAGATAAACCACTAAATAATCAAAAGGCTGGACATGTTCCACTGTGCAGATGAGAAAAATAATGTTTAGCAAGATTAAGTGACTTGCCCAGAGTCATGAAGTTAGTAAATGCCTGAAAAGAGATAGTCACCTAAGTATTTCCAAATCAAGTGTAACCCATCACACATTATCCATTATCTATTCTGCCCTTGGTCATATAGTTCATACATAATGAAGATGTTTGAACACAGCACTTACCAAACTGCCTAGCAAGTAGTCGATGTTTAACAAATGCTGGTAGATTGGCTGATTTCCTGACTCCAGATCCATCATACTTATTCACTGTACCATTTTACTTCTCATAAAGTGGACCAAGCCCTGGTTTCAGAGTCAGAAGACTTGGGTTTATCAAACAGTAAACTGCTATACTCATTGACTACTGCGTCTTGTGTATCCAACCCATAAGACAGTAGTCAATGATTATAGGAGTCTACTATTTGATAAAGCCCAGGACCCCAGCTTCTAGAATAAGAACTCACTGTTTGACAAAAACTACCGGGAAAACTAAAAAATAGTGTGGTGGAAACTGGGCATAGACCAACGCCTGACAGTGCATACCAGAATAAATGGGTACACTATATAGGTATAAAGACTTGTATTATAAACAAATTAGGGGAACAAGGAATAGTTTATTTGTCAGATTTATGGAGAATGGAGAAGTTTATGATCAAACAAGAGATAGAAAACATTATGCAAAATGGATAATTGTGATTAAATTAAGTTGAAAAGTTCTTGCACAAACAAAGCCAATGAAACCAAGATTAGGAGGGAAGCAAAAAACTGGGAAAGAACTTTTACAACTTGTGTGTGTGATAAAGGCCTCATTTCTAAAATATATAGAGAACTGACTCAAATTTATAAGAATACAAGGCAATTTTCAGAGGAATAAATGAATGTTATCTATAGTCACATAAAAAATGCTCTAAATCACTATTGATTAGAGAGATGCAAATCAAAACAACCTTGAGGGTACCACATCATACCTATCAAATTGTCTAACATGACAAAACAGGAAAATGATAAATGTTGGAGAAGATGTGGGAGAGTGAGAATGCTAATTCATTGTTGGTAGAGCTGTGAGCTGATCCAAACTTTCTGGAGAGCAATTTGAAACTATGCCAAAAGGGCTACAAAAGTGTGTGTACCCTTTGATCCAACAATATTCTTCTAGCATTGCATCCCAAAGAGATCAAAAAAATGGGAAAGGGTCCCACATGTACAAAAATATTTATAGGAACTCTTTTTGTGGTGGCCAGGAACTGGAAATTGAGGGGAAGCCCATCAATTGGGGAATGGCTGAACAAGTTCTGGCATATGAATGTAATGGAATACTATTGTGGAGAAGAAATGACGAACAGGAAGACTTTAGCAAAACCTGGAAAGATTTACATGAACTGATGCTGAGAGAAGAGAGCAGAACCAGGAGAACATCATACACAATAACAGCCACAATGTGTGAGGGCTAATACTGATAGAATTAATCTTTCTCAGTAATGCAAGGATCTAAAACATTTCCAAAGGACTCATGGTGCAAAATGCCCTCCACATCCAGAGAAAACTATGGAGTCTGAATGAAGAATGAAGCAAACTATTTTCTCTTTTGTTATGTTTTGATTTATTTTGTTTTTTTCATAGTTTCTCCCATTCATTATAATTCTTCTATGTAGCATGACTCATGTGAAAATATGCTTATCAGGAATGTATTTGCAGAGACCACACAAAATTGCATGCTATCTTGGAGAGGGAAGGGAGAGAGAGTGGGAGAAAATGTAAAACTTATGGAAGTGAATGATGAAAAGTGAAAACAAATAAAGTAATATGGAAAAATTGGGCTTGAATTACAGCTCTATCACTGTCAGCTCTTGAATAAATCTATAAAACTTTCTGGAACTCATTTTCTTCAGTTTTTCATATGGGATTGAATTGAAAATAAAAATTTATAATTTTGATATATATAATGCTTTGCTTATTTGTCATTTAACTGAAATTTATCCTAAACAACCACATATAGCTTGATTCTGTATCAAAGATAATGTACATTCTTTTAAGGAAATGCTTGTATCCATGTGAGGTGTTAGGTTCCGTCTGCCAAGATGTATATTGGAACATGTGCAGATAAAGATGGTGCCAACAAAAAGCAGTCTTGATCATTGATGGCATTCATAAAATTCTGCCCCACCGTTGTTCCTCTCAAACTGTATTATTCACCATTATCTGAACCAATCTAGTGTTTACCTGCCTTCAATCTTTTGTGCACCCCATTCCCTATATCTGAAATTCCTTCCTAATCCTCCCCACTTCCAATATCTTTACATCTCCAACTATTATAAGCCTAACTGCTCTTCAAGTCTCTACGGAAAGGCTTCCATTGTGTTCCTTATCCTTTTCATCAGAAATTCTTCCCTTCTTGTGACTTTATGTAGCATTTTGAACCTCTTCTAGTCTTATCATATTCAATTCTGAATCAGATCATTGTTCAGTGATTTTATTATCATTATGTGTGTGCAACAGAGACAGAGACAAAGACAGAGAGACAGACAGAGACAGAGAAACAAAGAGAGAGACAGGGAGAGAGAGAGAGACAGAGACAGACAGAAGAGAGACAGACAGACAGAAACAGAGACAGAGAGGACAAGACAGAGGAAGAGAGAGAAAAAGAGAGAGAAACAGAGAGAGAGAGAGAGAGAGAGAGAGAGAGAGAAGTGTTCCTTGCTAGATTTAGAGTCTTGTGGTTGGAGACTAAGTCTTCATTAATTTTCTCTTTCCACAACCTCCTGGTATATACAGTGTTTTGCTTATAATAAAATTCTTAAAAATTGGTATGGAATGCTGAATGGATTAGAGAGTGAGTAGACACTGAATACCCAGTGTATCTAGGGTATTGCCCTGGGTTTAGCATTCTTTTTTCCAACCTTAGTCATCTGAAGATGATACATATCTTGAAGTAAAATAGAACTTTAAGTTAGTGAACATTTATAACCAGTAAAACACAAAGGAATCAAAATACTTTCTGAGAGGCCTGTGTTTGTGTTACCAAATGAGTTTACTGGGTAAAAGACTGCATCCTTGTGTGCTTCTTTAGTCAACCAAAGCATGCACAGTTTCCACACCTTCTTTCTGAACAGACTCTAGAGCAATATTCAGAAACCAGGCTTAGGAAGGAGCCCAAGTTCCGCACAACATAATACATAGAGGAACACAAAACAAACAAACAGAAAAGATAAACTTAACGAGGGTGATTTAGCTGATGTAATGGAAAAGAGACACTCTGATACATGCCAGCACCACATGCTTGGGGTTGATATTGTGTACCTTAAAGTGTAACTATTTATCATTTTTTTCTGTCTTCCTTTAAGGATTGCAAAGTACCTGACCACCATCTTCATCCGGTGCCTACATCAAGAAAGCTGATGAAAGATTTGACCTGCTCAATTTGTGTTCCTTCCATTTGCAAACACCAATTCTGCTGGTTCCCACAGAGTTTCAATTATACAGATGAAGTCTCCCTTAACCTACTTTGTACATGAATTACTCAGCATTGTGGGAGACAAACAGAGAAGAGATTTAGGTTGAAATCATAAAGGCAAATGATATTCCCTCCAGGTCCCTACTCCAACTCACTCTGGACTCAGTGAACCCGTAGGAGGTTGCTTTGCTGAGTTCAGTATTTTACTGAATTTGCTGCCAGTGTTTGTGGGTGTGAGGCTGTATGACATCTGACAAAAATGTTTTCTTCCCTCACCATTCCAGAACACAATTCCAGAATTTTAATTAAGTTCTTAAATGCCACTGGAACGGAAGATTGTGATTACAGTCACCAAAGAGAGGATGATGAAAAGTATAAGGAGGGTTAGGGAAGGGCAATTATTTTGTACCCAACTGCAGCACTCCTGATCATTCGGGGATTGGGGGGAGGGGAGTGATAAGAAGGCAGAAGAAAGAAAAGGGCAGTGTAGTGAAGAAATAGAAGGAAGACAAGAAAAGTATATGCCTTTTTTCTTTTCTTAGCCATTTGTGTTTAAGTTCACAGGCTGCTCCCCACCTTTATCAACTTGCTTAAACATGACTGGAAGGAAGAATCATAGGATAGGTACAAAGTAGCTCAACACTCCTAGGCACCCCCAAAGGAGGCAGGTATGGGCCAACTAGAGCCTCATAAGTATGAAACAAGTCAATTTACCAGAATCACCCCATAATTTGATAAATAAGTCAATACTGACTATTGTTTCAAAAGTGAAAACTTTATTCACACTGTCTCTATTACATTTAATTTCTCGAGTTGCCCCTTTTGCTTTCAAACTTTGCTAAGATCTTAAATTCAATTTTAAAAGCATTTTTTATATAAAAATCACTGTGCTAGGCATTAGGGATAAAAAAAGAAAGAAAGAAAAAAAAGATTTTACCCTCAAGAAGCCTACATTTTCCTGAGGGGGAGGAATCAACATATACTCTGATATATAAATACAAAGTATATACCAAGTACATAGGGATAAGTCTCTTACAAACTGGGGATTGGGAAATGTTTTATGTTTGAGGCTGTAACTGACCTGAGTTTGAGGAAGATTAGGGATTTCAAGAGAAATGAATGAGGAACGAGTGCATTCTAGGACAGTCAGTGAAAAGACAAAAAAAGGAGATAGAATGAAACACTTGAGATTCAGTGAGTAAGCCAGTTTGGAAAGAACATAAGATGCCCATGAGAGAGTGATATGAAATGAAATTGGGCTGTAGAGATGGCTTTGAGTTAGATTGTAAAAGGCCTGAACTGCTATATTTTATCAGTTAGGCTGTCAGACATGGCAGCGATGAGATGAGTCAACTTGGAGTCAGAAAGATCTGAGTTCAAATCCTGCCTCAGACGTTGTCTACATATGCGGCTCTGTGGAAGTCATTTAATAACCAATCTAAGCCTCAGTTTCTGCAAATAAAATAGGAATAATAATCGTACCCACCTTAAGAGGCTAGCTATTATTTATCTTAGAGGCAATAGGAAAGCTCTGATGAGTCTTGAGCAGAGGAACGAGTGACCCAAAGCTGTGCGGGAAGAAGATAATTTTAGTGGCTATGTGGAGAATGGATGGTGAAGATGATTGGATTAATGCAGAGAGATCAATTAGGAAATTATTGAAATAATTCAGGTGAAAGGTGAGAGGGACAAGGGTGGTGGACAAATGAGTACAGAGGAGAGGACAGACGTAAAAGGGGGTAGAATTAAACCCTTGATTGGACACAGAGGGTGAGGAAGAGTGAAGAGCTGAGAATGTCTCTGAGGGTGCGAACTCATGTCTCCCATACTTTTAAAAATAATTAATTTGTTCATTTGTAGTTTTTAACATTCATTTCCATAAGATTTTGACTTTTGAATTTTCCCCCAACCTTTTCTCCCCCCTCCCCAAGACATCATGCAATATGATATAGACTCTACATATACATTTATATTAAACATTTTCACATTAGTCATGAGGTAAAGAAGAATTAGAATTAATGGGAGGAATCATGAGAAAGAAGAAACAAAAGAAAAGAACAAAAGAAAAGGAGAGCAAAGAGCGTGCTTCCATCGGCATTCAGACTCCAGATTTTTTTCCTCTGGATGTAGATAGCATTTTCCATGAGTTTTTGGGAGTTGTTTTAGGTCCTTGTACTGCTGAGATGGGCTAAGTCTGTCGAGGTCAGTCATGACACAGTGTGGCTATTACTATATACAATGTTCTGGTTCTGCTCATTTCATTGTGCATTGGTTCGTATAAATCCCGGTTTTTCTGAAGTCTGCCTGGTCATCATTTCTTATAGCACAATAGTATTCTATTACATTCATATACCACAACTTGTTCAGTTACTCTTCAATTGATGGGTATCCCCTCAATTTCAAATTCAAAAAGAGCTGCTATTAGTATTTTTGTACAGGTGGGTCCTTCTCCTGTTTTTATGATCTTTTTAGGATATAGTCCTAAAAGTAGTATTGCTGGATCAAAGGATATGTACAGTTTTATAGGCCTTAGGCTATAAATTCCAAATTGCTCTCCGAAATGGTTGAATCAATTCACAACTCCACCAACAATGCATTAGGATTCCAATTTCCCCATATCTTTTCCAACATTTACCATTTTTCTTTTTTGGCAGGTTAGCAAATCTGATAGGTATGAGGTAGGATCTCAGAGTTGTTTTGATTTGCATCTCTCTAACCAATAGTGATTTGGGGCATTTTTCATATGAATACTGATAGTTTTAATTTCTTTCTCTAAAAACTACTTGTTCATATTCTTTGACCATTTATCAATTGCAGAATGACTTTTATTCTTATAAATTTGAGTCAGTTTCATATATATTTTAGAAATAAGGTCTTTATCAGAGATACTGGCCATAAAAATTGTTTCCCAGATTTCTGCTTCCCTGCTAATCTTTGTTGTGTTGGCCTTGTCTGTGCAAAAACTTTTTAATTTAATGTAATCAAAATCATCTATTTTGCATTTCATAATGTTCTCTATCTCTTGTTCATCATAATTTCTTCCCTTCTCCATAGATCTGATGGGTAAACTATTCTTTGCTCTCCTACTTTGCTTAGAGTATCAGTCTTTATATCTAAATCATGTGCCCATTTTAACTTTTTCTTGGTATCAGGTGTAGGATGTTGGTCTATGCCTAGATTTTGCCATACTATTTTCCAGTTTCCCCAGCAGCTTTTGTTAAATAGAGAGTTCTTATGCCAGAAACTGGAGTCTTTGGGTTTGTCAAATACTAGATTGCTACAGTTGTTGACTGTTATGTCTTGCATAACAAACCTTTTCCACTGATCCACCACTCTATTTATTAGCGAGTATCAAGTAGTTTTGATGAGGGCTGCTTTATAATACAATTTAAGATCTGGTACGGCTAGTCCACTTTCCCTAACATTTCTTTTCATTAATTCCCTTGGTATACTGTACCTTCTGTTCTTCCAGATGAATATTGTTACTGTTTTTTTCTAGCTCTATAAAATAAATTTTGGTACTTTGATTGGTATGGCACTGAATATGTAATTTAATTTAGGTAGAATTGTCATTTTTATTATTTTAGCTTGGCCTACTCATGAGCAATTCATATTTTTTCCAAATGTTTAGATCAGAATTTATTTGTGTGAAAAGTGTTTTGTAATTGGATTCATAGAATTCCTGGGTTTGTTTAGGGAGATAAACTTCCAAATATTTTATAATGTCTACAGTAACTTTAAATGGAATTTCTCTTTCTATCTCTTGCTGTTCGACTTTGTACCACACTTTTAATAAAATGGGACAACAGATATCAAGAGGGAAATCTAAAAAATAGCCTTTAATAACCATTCTTTTTTCAGTTTCTACTTCTATTTCCACTGTGCGGAAGTAGATTAAATGAGTATGATGTGATTGATTTCTAATATATCATACTTCTGCAATAATAAACCAATTATAATGGAGTTTTCCTATTTCTAAAAAATAGATTTGTTAAGAAAAGTATTTCATGCAATGCTACCAATCAACTTTTTCTGTCAGTTTTGAAATTTAATAGTACCTTTATTAGCCATTAAAACTACCAGAGTAACTACTGATTGTAAGGGTGATCGTCACCAGTCTGTAACTTTGGGTAACTGTTCTACTATATGTATTTTCTAGATAGATAGATAGATGTACATATATACATGCATACATATATACATATATATATAAACACACAAATATGAATATGCACATACATATAATGTATACATACACATGTATGTATACATATATGTGCATACCCATCTATATATATACACATATACATACATATATACATACACACACATATTTTTTTTTTTTTAAGGGTAGCTAAGTGGCACAGTGGATAAAATGCTAAGTTTTGAGTCAGGAAATCTCCTATCTAGCTTCAAACAGTTATTAGCTGTGTGACCCTGGGCAAGTCACTTCCTCATCTGCAAAATGAACTGGAGTCGGAAATGGCGAACTCCCCTATCTTTGCCAAGAAAACCCTAAATGGTGTCGCAAAGAGTAAGACGTGACTGAAATGACTGGATAACAATTTTTAACAGTCATTTGTAAGGAGGTGATCTAGGCTGTGGAATAAATGTGCTCTGATACATCTGGCCACCTTCTTTTATCAGGGATCCTGAGACAGAGTTGTTCATCTGACTTCTATTAAGTTATCTTCATGAATCAGGAAGAAAAAAGATCAATTAATTTTAGAACTAGCTGCATGTCATGTGAATGGAATTGGTGGATGTTGTTCAAAAACTGAGTTTTCCTCCATAAATTTGAGTCTGTTTTATGCATGGTTAAATATTTTCATGATCATTGATAAGGGTGCAGTTTATGACCATCACAGTTCAGGAATTTGAATTTGCAAGAGTAAAGGTGCCTCATGTTCACATTTGTTCTGTTTTTCGTTTTGATTCAATCAGGAGAGCTGACAGAGCTATGTGCTTGTTCTTAAATACTTAAGTCTATAAGCTTCAATTTCCTCACCTTTAAGTTAAAGAAAATAAAAATTGTGCTTTGAGCTTTGTGATGCTGTTATAAGTATAAGGTGAAGCAATACATGCCAATTGATTTTTAAACCAGAAAGCTGTGTGTGTGTATGTGGAGAGGGTGGTTCTAAAGACTTTATTGGTCAGTTCTACACTAAGATTTTGGGATCCTCACCTTATGATTTTGATGTAGCAAATATTTTTGCTTAGAGTTAAAATTTCCTTTAACTTTTTGGTCTTTTTTGAGCATTTTTTTAAAAAAATCTTTTCATTTGTTTCTTAATTCTGTTATTTCAGGTTTTGACTCTCAGATTTTGACTGACAGATTACCTACTGCAGTCTTACTGGACTTACTCTGTCTGTCCTCACTCACCAATTCCAGGCCAGGCCCCTGGTACTGGATGGAGATCTTTGCACTCCTCCATGACATGTAGTTGTTTCATGCCATGGAGTCCAAGTTCCACTGTTTTCTATTAATGATAGAATCTTGACTGACAGGTGTCTGGTGAATAGATGCTGGGCCCTAGAATCAGAAAGGTCTGAGTTCAGATTTGACCCTCTGACACTTACTAGCTGTGTAATATTGGGCAAGCCACTTAACCTCTGTCAGCCTCACTTTACTCAACTTTAAAATAATACAGTACCTAACTCACATGAGATAATATTTGTAAAGCACTTAAGCCTAAGCATAGTGCCTGAAATCTAGTTGGCTCTAGATAAGTGCTAGTTTTTGGTTGTTATTGTAACCTTTATTAAAAGTTATTCCCAAGAGCCTTTATGAGGGGTCCCAATTTTTAGGAAGCATAGACAGGTGGCACAGTGGATAGAATGCTGAATCAGGAAGGCCCATTTTCCTGAATTTGAATCTGGCCTCAGACACATATTAGTTATCTGTCCCTGGGCATGCCACTTAATCCAGTTTACCTCAGTTCCTCAAATCTAAAATGACTGGAGAAGGAAAGGCAAAACATTCCAGTATCTTTGTGAAGAAAATCCCAAATAGGGTCACAGTCAGACATGAATGAAAAGACAGCAATAAAACAACACTTCTGAACACAACCAAAAAAATAGCTGAACAAACAAAAATCATTAGGAACAATATTTAATATTCCAGGAATATTCAAGAATGATCCAGGAAATTCCAGGATCTGAAAAACAAAAGACGAAATCCAGATATATCTTTTTTGTCATTTTGTATTTGTCTTATATTTCCTGTTTGTCAGTTCATAGTAGATTTGTGTAACTTGGCCTAAGATCAAGGTATATGTGGCACACAACTACTACCTGCTGTGCTGGCCCCCACGTGCTAGTGCTTTCCCATACAAAGGGACTTTCTATGACAGCACCTTATGTGTATTTTGTCTTGTTCTTTAAACTGTAAGCTCCTGGAGACAGACTGTTTTTCTTTTTCCCTTGTGCCCCTATAGCTTTGCATAGTGCTTGGAATAAGTAATAATTTAATATATGCTTCTTAATAAATTAATTGATATACACGTATGTAACACCATGACATAGTCTAAGAGTAACTCTATGGGTTTCAGGAGGTGTGGTGTAGGGATTCTTCTGTCATTTTGTCCTCCATCTGCTTCTCTTGGTATCACATGGCTTGCTGAAACAAGTCTTCCTTCCTGCAAACAGAGTGTGCTTGATCAGCTTCCCACTAACCGACCTGTGAGTTCTTTCTCTGCTTTCCCTTTCAAAGGACAATTCCAAGAATATAATCTGTGAATTAACAATCCCTAATACAGAGTTAAAAAACAAAGGGAATACCAAAGGTCAAGGTTAACCCAATCAAAATTCTAATTCTTCATTAAGGAGATGCAAAAGGGATTCAGGAAGACTTTAAAAGCCCTTTCTGGGCAGATACCTTACATAACCTTTTTATCTCCTCTAGTGCCTCGCACAAGACTGTTCATAGCAGTAGCCTAAGAGATACTAAATTGAATTTATTTGTTGAATTGAACAGGAAGCTGAATGACTTCAAATGTTTGCTTCAAAACCTTGTCATCTTCCTTCAGAATGATCTGATTTAGAAAAAAAAAGTGTCATCTGGATGAATGATAGAATAAGAATTGAGAGAGAAGTGGAAAGTGAGAATGAGGCAAAAAAAGGAAACCACATAAATGAAATAGTTAAGAAATGCAAAAAAAAATTAGCACAGTCAGAAGGGAACAATAACACAAAGGCATTTTTTTTACTATCATATTAAACTTAATATACACTTCAATCACCTCAGTTAGCTAGGATTTATAAAGCATTTACTATGTGCCTGGCACAGTGCTAAGTGCTGTAGATACAAATAAGAGCAAAAGACAGTATCTGTTCTCAAGGAACAATCTAATGAGAGAGACAAGATGCAAAAAACTATGAACAAACAATGTGTGGACAGGATAAATTGGAGAAAGTCAACAGGAGGCTCTAGCATCATGTTGGCATCTGGAAAGCCTTCTTCCAGAAGATAAGAGTTGAACTGTACAGTGAAGGAAGTCAGGAGATAGGAGATGAAGAAAGAGTTTGAGACTTGGAGAACAGTAAGTCAAAATGGCCAGAGTCTATATATGGAGTGTTTTGTGTAAAGAACAGAAAGGAGGTCTGTGTCACTAGATTGATAGTCAAAGGTTAGGTTTGGTGGGGTTGGCATACCGAAGTTCAAAGTGTAAGAAAAGTAGGAAGGCAGAAGGTTATGGAAGGCTTTATAAACCAAAAAAGAAGACTTTATATTGGATCCTGAAGGTAATAGTGAGACACTAGAGGTGCTTAAATAGTGGAGTGACAAGGTCAGACTTGAGCTGTATTGAAGATCAAAGACCGGTTTGACAGCAGAGTAGAGGATAGACTGGAGTGGAGAGAATCTTGAGGTAGGGAGACCAATCAATTGTGATAGTTTCAAGGGTGGAGAATGTAATGGTAATTTAAATGGAAAATCTTTCATATTGATTAATAGGACCATGTGGCCTGCCTGGGTTACATGGAAGTCTGAGTCCAGTGGAGCCTATGGTGGGAGAAGTTGCTGAATGGGTGGAACAGAAGGTGCAGAGCTAGGACAGGGCTGAGAGGAAGTAAGTCTTGAGAGCAGACAGAGCTAGGAAGGATGCAGGCTCCTGGCTAGTGTGAGTGAAAGATATAATTTATGATTTTGTTTAAACGGGTCTGCTTATGATTGGTTTAATGGACCTGGTTTGTGGGAAGCCTAGTAGGGGGAAGGTTTGGGAATGGTGTTGTCCTCAGAATTGTTATTGTGTATAGACTTCTGTTATTGTGATGGATTTAGCTTTCTGGTGTCTGAATAAATATTTTTATTCTGCCTTCCATATAGAAAGTCTGCTGTATTTCACGATTCAGAATTGAGCCGAGATATTTATGGCCACCGTAGTTGCTGTGAATATTGAATTGGTGCTATAAATGGTGACAAGGATGGGATCACAAAACATCAGACCTCTATTTGGAGACTGAAAGGCAAAGGAGACAGTGGAAGAGATGGATGTCCCAGGGTGGGATGATTTGCCTTATTCCTCCTTGGAAAGAGAATGGGCTAAAGCTTTGTGAAAACTGGAAACCATGACTACAGAAGGGAGAACCCAGAAACTTCGAAAGACGTTTGCAGGGAATAACAATAGAACCAGGGAAAGAAATGGCAGAAGTGTGTAGGAAAGACTGGGCCTTGCTAACAAGATATCGAGTTATATGTAAAAGCAGAGACAAGGTGCTAGAGGAGAAGGCTCAGATGCAAAGGTAATTGGTTGGTTTGCAGGAGAAGTATTTTATCCTTCAGTGTTCAAACCATCCTTTAGGAGAGGAAGCTAAAGAGTTTCAGGCAGTGGAAGAAAAAGCTGTTGTAGGTTTGGCTCTCAGAAGGGGAAAAGTTAACAATAGGAAAGTGAGTGTAGCCCTTGCACAGGATGGGCTTGATTCTGGCCTAAACACAGGCCAGGAGGATGTGTGGGAGGAGAATGAAACAAATGAAGAGACTGAGGTTCAGCCAGTACTAAATAGAGAGCAGGAGAATCAGGGGACCTCACAGCATTTGGGGAGGTAATTGAAATTTTACTCAGCAGGAGGTAATAGATTTTTTGAGTTGGTTCACCCAAAGGATGGGAGAATCATTGGTACCTTGAATGATAAGAATCAGTGAAAAAAAGACAAATTTCCTTGAGAGAGAAGAGTAAATAGCCAGTGGATTCAAAGTCAGAATATATTGACAAGAAAAGAATTGTTTACTGCTCTACTGAGAGCAGGGGTAGATTCTGGAAGAATAG
Source organism: Bettongia penicillata ogilbyi (assembly GCA_023548195.1). Lineage (NCBI taxonomy): Eukaryota > Metazoa > Chordata > Mammalia > Diprotodontia > Potoroidae > Bettongia > Bettongia penicillata. Next base: position 3,096,738 of record JAJHZJ010000522.1, on the reverse strand, counting down.
ATGGCATTCTAACTAATTATATGAAATGTATCAAGGAAAAAACTTGATTTTTGATTGAGCAGGGAGGTAGGAGCTGTCCAGAGGTAGGAGCTGCCTGGGCCAATCATTCTGAAACTTTGTATCCAGGTTCATCATATCTGCAGGGAGAATGGGGGTCTGGCCAGGCCCCAGTCCAGATTAAAGAGGGTGTACCTCTAGCCAGAATCATGACCCCAAAACTACAAATCGGAAAGCAGTAAACTACAGTGAATGAGGCTGTAATGGGCTCATGAACTCTAGAAGCACAGGTGACCATATCTATACTGCTTCTGGTTATGGTTTCCTTGTTCTTTTTTGACTTTTTGTCTGCTCATATTGTTTGTCAGAGATTTGTTTTCTGTAGGTTTAATATGATCCACCTGCAGATGCCTGATTGCTTAAGCCAGAAGTCACCCCTTGGGCATAACTGTGAAGTGTTACCCCTGGACCTCAAGTCAACCAAACTCTGGATGCCAGCTAAAGAACTGATCTCTTGAATGGGACCTTTTGGGGCAGGGACAGCTCTATGTCCAATTTCAGCAGGAAGTAGCTATGGAAGAAGAGACCTTCACCCTTAAGATATTGTTCTTTGTGCTTATTTTGTGTGATCCTTGTTATACTGTAAAGCTCTGTTGACACCATGTGCCCAAGATATTGTTTCATATGATTATTTTTCTGTTATCCTGTTAAAATTCTATTGATACCAGTTGCCCCATTGAACCTGACCTATGTAATGAATACAGAAGATCTTTTTTCAGGGGTAGAGAGCTATAATGGTAATTTGAATAGAAAAATCTTTCATATAAATTAATAGAACCATGTAACCTGCCTGGGTGGAACCTATGGTGGGGGGAGTTTGGTGAACAGGTGGAGCAGGAAGAGGTGGAGCTAGAGCAGAGGTGAGAGGAAGTTACTCTTGAGAGAAATCAGAGCTAGGAAGGATGCATCTGCTGGCTAGTGTGAGTGAGAGAGCTTATGTATGATTTGTTTAATGGAGCTGGTTTGTGGGAAGACTAGCAGGGAAAGAAGGCTTGGGGCGGGTGTTGTTCTCTATATTGTTATTGTTTATAGATTTTCATTGCTTTGATGGCTTTGGCTTTCTGGTGTCTTAATAAATGTTTTGGTTTTGTCTTCCATGTAGAGAGTCTGTTGTAATTAATGATTCAGAATTGTGCTGATAAACTCATGGCCATGGTAGGCACTGTGAATATAGCATTGGTGCTACAGGAGCCTCTGGCCTCGAGGCCACATGTGACTCACTAGGTCCCCAAGTGTAACCCTTTGACTGAATCCAAACTTCACAGAACAAATCCCCTCAATAAAGGGATTTGTTCTATAAAACGTAGACTTGGTCAAAAGACTGCACTCAAATACTTAGAAGATCACATGTGGCCTCAAGACTGTAGATTCCCCACCCCTGGTTTTGATATTGCGATAGTTTAGGCATGAAATTATGAGGCCCTACACCAGGGTGGTTACATTGACAGAGGAGAGAATGGGGCATAAATGAAAAATACCACAGAGGTAAAACTAAGAGCACTTGACAACTTGCTCTCATTTTTTTCTTATAAATTGAAATGTGCGTTGTCACTCATCATAGAAAAAACTTTGTACCTATTAACTGAATAAGGTTATAATGCAATTGAGAGCAAAGTGATTTTAAATAGAGAAGTACTGTGCAAATGTGAGCTATTACTGCTAATAGAAAAGCATGTATAAAGATAATTTGGTATTAAGGAATAACTTAGGACCCCAAAATCTCTAATTATATGTAAAAATAGTTTTATTGATTCATTAAAGGGTTAAAGAGGAAATAAAACATATAAAGATTAAGAATATTTCCCAGTATGGACCCTAATGTATCTTAGGAGTTTTTGTAGACTATTCAATGTTGTGTTTAAATTCATAGAAATTTCATTGATAAATTGGAATATCAAAATAATATCATCAGGGAGGCAGAGCCAAGATTGCAGAGTAGAAAGATGCATATATACTAGTTCTTCCCCTACAGCCCATAAAATACCTGTAAAGAAAGACTCTCAACAAATTCTAGAGCAGCAGAAACCAAAGAACAATGGGGTGGAGGAGATTTTCAGCCCAGGGTGACCTGAAAAGCCAACAGGAAAGGTCTGTCACACCACATATGGAGAGGAGGCTAGCCTAGCCTTGCCATATGGCACAGCTCCTGGACATGAGCAGGCTTTGGGGGCTGAATTCCCAGCAGCAGTAGTAGTGGTTTGCAGATCCCTCAACCCACAGGTGCCAAAAGTCAGTGAGAAGGTATTTTTAGCTGCCCAAGAAGGGAGCAGGGTCTTCCCATAGGTCCAGTCTCAGGCAGCAGCAGCAGAGGCTCCATCCTGCAGCAGCAGCTCCCACAGCAGCCTGCATCTATTGTTGGATCCTAAAACCCCCAGGGGCACTGAGCAACTGATTCTTACCTAAGACTTTTGCGGCTACCCTGCCCCCATGGAATGTTCCTGGAGGAATTGAGCACCTGATCTTTATCTCACACAGAATGGTGGCCCTGCCCCTGCTGAAAGCCCCTGGGACAATTGAGGAGCTTATATGAATCTCAGGCCCCAGGCTTGGTGGAACTGGAGGCCAGGTGGTTGGGGGTAGGAAACTCTACCACTCACAGATTCTGGGCATAAAAGTTTCTGGTTGCTTCCAGACCAGTGTACATCCTTCATAGTGCCACCTTGGAAGAACTGAGATCATACAGATCACCAGAATAGACCCTACTCTTGACAAAGGACCCCAAAGTCAGGTAACTGGTTGGGAAAATGCCCCAAAACAGGGAAAAAATATAAGACTGAAGAAGGTTACTTTCTTGGTGAACAGATATCTTCCTCAGTCCTTTCAGGATGAGGAAGGACAATGCTTACCATCAGGGAAAGACATAAAAGTCAAGGCTTCTGTATCCCAAACATCCAAAATAAATATTCAGTGGACTCAGGCAATGAAAGAGCTCAAAAAGGACTTTGAAAACCAAGTAAGAGAGGTGGAAGAAAAATTGGGAAGAGAAATGAAAGAGATGCAAGAAAATCATGAAAAGCAAGTCAACACCTTACTAAAGGAGACCCCGAAAAATGCTGAGGAAAATAATACCTTTAAAAATAGGCTAACTCAATTGTCAAAAGAAGTTCAAAAAGCCAATGAGGAAAAGAATGCTTTAAAAAGAAGAATTAGCAAAATGGAAAAGGAGGTGGAAAAGCTCACTGAAAAAAAAAATAGATCCTTTAAAAATTAGAATGGAACAGATGGAGGTTAATGACTTTATGAGAAACCAAGAAATCACAAAACAAAACCAAAAGAATTGAAAAATGGAAGATAATGTGAAATATCTCATTGGAAAAACAACTGACCTGGAAAATAGATCCAGGAGAGACAACTTAAAAATTGTGGGACTACCTGAAAGCCATGACCAAATGATGAAATCATTAAGGAAAACTGCCCTGATATTCTAGAACCAGAGGGCAAAATAAATGTTGAAAGAATCCACCAATCACCTCCTGAAAGAGATCCAAAAAGAAAAACTCCTAGGAACATTGTGGCCAAATTCCAGAGTTCCCTGGTCAAGGAGAAAATATTGCAAGCACCTCGAAAGAAACAATTCAAGTATTGTGGAAATACAGTCAGGATAACACAAGATCTAGCAGCTTCTACATTAAGGGATTGGAGGGCTTGGAATATGATATTCCAGAAGTCAAAGGAACTAGGATTAAATGTCAAAAATCACCTACCCACCAAAACTGAGTATAATACTTCAGGGGAAAAATAGTCTTTCAATGATATAGAGGACTTTCAAACATTCTTGATGAAAAGACCAGAGCTAAAAAGAAAATTTGACTTTCAAACACATGAAGCAAGAGAAGCATGAAAAGGTAAACAGGAAAGAGAAATCATAAGGGACTTACTAAAGTTGAACTGTTTACATTTCCACATGGAAAGACAATATTTGTAACAGTTGAAACTTTTTTCAGTATCTGAGTAGTTGGTTGGATTATATGGAGAGAGAGAGAGAGAGAGAGAGAGAGAGAGAGAGAGAGAGAGAGAGAGAGAGAGAGAGAGAGAAAGAGAGAGAGAGAGAGAGAGAGAGAGAGAGAGCACACAGGGTGAGTTGAATAGGAAGGAATCATATCTGAAAAAGTGAAATTAAGGAGTAAGAGAGGAATATATTGGGAGGAGAAAGGGAGAAATGGAATGGGGCAAATTATCTCTCATAAAAGAGACTATGAGAGACAAGGAAAAGACTTTTCAATGGAAGAAAAAAGGGGGGAAGTGAGAGGGAAAACATGAAGCTTACTCTCATCACATGTGGCTCAAGGAAGGAATAAAATGCACACTCATTTTGGTATGAAAACCTATCTTATAATACAGGAATGTGGGGGAGAAGGAGATAAGCAGGTTGGGGGATGATGGAAGGAAGGCAATGGGAGGAGGAAGCAATTAGAAATCACCATTCTTGGGGAGGGAGAAGGTCAAAAGAGAAAATGGAAGAAATGTGGGATGGGATAGGATGGAGGGAAATATAATTAGTCTTACACAACATGACTATTATGGAAGTCATTTGCAAGTTTACACATACATAGCCTATATTGAATTGCTTGCCTTTCAGTGGGGATGGGTAGGGAGGAAAGAAGGAAGAGAAGTTGGAACTCAAAGTTTTAAGAACAAATGTTGAATACTGTTCTGTATACACCTGGGAAATAAGAAATACAGGGAATGGGGTATAGAAATTTATCTTACCCTACAGGACAAAAGAGAAGATGGGCATAGGGGAAGGGAGAGATGTTAGAAAAGAGGGCGAGTAGGTGGTAGGGGTAATTAGAATGCTCAGCATTTTGGAGTGGGGGAGGGAAGAGATGGGGAAAAAATTTGGAACTAAAAATTTTGTGGAAGTGAATGTTGAAAACTTAAATAAATTTTAAAAATAATATCAACCTTATTATATAGGTAAATAAGAGAGATTATCAGCATATTGTTCATATTTTGTGTTATTCGAAAAGGCATGGAGAAGGATAAACTCTCTCAGGAATTAACAAAATAAGCCAACTTATTAGTTTACAAACTCATCAAGTATTCTGTAGAAAGACAATTACTTGGAGTTATATTCCAGACAATCTACCCTAATTAAACATAGGGTTTATGAATTTAATCAGATTGTGTAGAATTACAGTTCTATCCTTTTTATAGAATCCTAGATTTTCATTCCTTTCCAATTCACTCTCAAAACTGTTGATGTGAATTCTACCATTCCTTTTTGTATTTTTCCATCTCAATCATTCAACACTGGGGTTTGTAATGAAGAAGTTACATGAAAGAAATAGATGGCTACTAAGTATTCAGCCAAGGCCAGAAATTAATAGGAGACAGGAATGTACAGGAAGGTTCTTGGTTGTAGATATAAATTATATTCCATCTGAACCAATTTCCCACCAAGCTCAGCCTCCCTTCTATCCTCTCTTTAGGACTGAAGGGTCAATTAGACTTATGTTTCTTCCTAGTGAAGAACCAGCTTATTTTGAATTGCATATTTGAATTACATCTCTAGTCATGTCTAACCATGAAAAAGGCCAAAAGAAGCACATATATAGGTGAAGATAAACATGCCTACACATGTATGAATGTATATATAGATATACAGTTGTTCAATTATTGATGTTGCTCAGTCATGCCTGACTCTTTGTGACCCCATTTAACATTATCTTAGCAAATATACTGGAGTGGTTTGCCATTTACATCTCCAGTGGATCCATTTTGTCAGGAAATCAGAGGTTAAATGACTTGCCCAGAGTCACAGAGCTGGGAAGTATCTGAGACTGAATTTGAACTCAGATCTTCCTGACTCCAGGTCAAGAGCTCTATCTGCTGAGCCAACAGCTGTCTCCTGCCTCCTAGATAATATTAAATACCACTTTAAAATTTACAAAGCCCTTTACAAAAGTGTTATTTCACTAGATCCTTCAATATGGATCTAAACCACAAGACGCAGGTGTTATTTACTATCTGTTTTATGGATGAGAAAACTGAATCAGGCAAAGGTTAATTGATTTGCCCAGGGTAATATAATGAGGAGGCAGCTGAGGTAGGATTTGAGCTCAGGTCTTCTTGACTCTGAAACTATCATTCTATCAATTGTATCACCTAGTTTTATATGTGTAAATATATGTATATGCATGTTTATATATCATACAGAGGGAGACAATCTTCTGATTCATTTATTGATGTTTAGGTAGGGACCAAAATTTTATTAAAAACATTTCATTACTCCAATGGGTCTGTAATCTCACGGACATGGGTACTTACTTTGTTGGCAAGAGGCAGAACCCTTTCATTCTTAGAATTCTTTCCAAATTGTTTCCCTGTCTTCCCATAGATTCTCAAATTGTTTGCTTACATAAAGGTAGGAAAGGGTAGAATATGTACAGAAGATGATTAGTAGTTCAGTTTGTTTAGAGTTTGGGGTATAGTAGGGAGTCATATAATAATTCAAAGCCAGAAAGGTAGGCAAGTACCCAGTTGTGGAGGGTCTTAAATGCCCGGAAAAGAATATGCACTTCACTGATTTGGCAGGACTGAGTAGTTGCAGGGTATTGAACACAATGATAGTATGACCCTTTCTGAGAATAAGGCATGGAAAGTTACTGACCAAAGGGAAAGTTAATATTACAAATGTGACCTACATCCCTCCTTGACTAGAACAGGGATTCTTTGCTGTAAGGGAGGGAAAATGCTTATTATGTTTGTCCTTTGTTGCCGAAGAAGACCATGCCATTGGAGAAATGATGACATAACTTGCACTTGACTTTGTTTTGAGTGAGGAAGGGCTGTACAAGGTCACCAGCCTCACTTTTCCTCCAGAGCCATCTGAATCCAGTGACCAGGTATTCATCAGGATGATTGGAGATGAGCCAGGATGCACTGGAAGACCTTGGCCTCTTTACATCAAGGTCTGTGCAGGTACTCACTTAGAGTGAGGCAATGTTCATTCATTGACTAGGCCTATCTAAGCAGTAGCCAGGGCATGCATAGCCCCTTTAATGAGGCAAAGAAAAGAAAGACATCAGGCTCTGATGGAAACAGCAACAGGTACTATTGATAATCACTCTTAAGCCAGGAGGGTTCAGAAGAGAGCCTTTAGGCAGGGGCCCAGTGGGGTCCGAGCTTCAGAATGCAGTAAGTTTAAGGCTCTGGGAAGGGAAAGGAGAGGAGAGGAGATGGTGAGGATGGGAGGAGAGGGGAGGAGAAGAATCTAGCCAATAAAACTCAAAAGGAATCTCATCAGTAAAACCCAAGTCGACTGGGCATGTTTGGACCATCCAAATGTACTTTCCTTTGGAAAGGAGAAGGAAGGAGAGGGGGAGACAGACAGGAGAGGAGTGGCTGAGTTACCCAGCTAGCTGGGTCCTCCAAATTGGGAGTGGTTGATAGAGGTCCTTAGATGCACTGTGGCTAGTTTGTGTTTGCGCATGGAGGCAGAAGATACCCTGGATACTGGGGATTTTTGGTGTCTATATGAATAAATGATTGCAAAATATTGAGTAGTGAATACTTAGAAAGGAAGTTTTATTTTTGACTTGTATTGAGACCCTTTAATACATACATTATATGTTGTACACACATACACATACACACACACGTAGAAATAAATCTACATCTCACCTACAAATTGTGACAATATTACAGATCACTCAGGCATGTTATAACCATCAATGGAAACAAGTTAAGTTGAAAATATGGCAGGCTACCTTCCAATATGCACATTTTTCAGGTGACATATTATTTGTGTTGATTGTCCATTCTCTCTCTCTCTCTGTGAAAATTGGATCTCCTAATTTGACATATGAAAGGAAGCTTGATTTTGTGAATATAGAATCCTTCTCAGAGTTGAGAAGACATGGGTTCAAGTCGTGACTAACATACTTGGTGTATGTTATGCATGGTGTATTTGACCATGGTAAGGCCACTTAACTACTCAGGGTCCCAGTCAACTCTTTAAGACTATGAGTTGCAGAATAGATGCTAATCAACAATGTTAGAAGGAATTTCTTCCCTGGCGGTTCCTGATACAAATAAAACTGTAAGTCTGGACCCCCTCTCCCTAAAGAGCAAAAATAGCAGTAAGAAAAAGAAATTGACATGCTAAATGACATCAAGCTTTTTGATTCAGTGGTAAAAATATCAAAACATACATATTCCATCAATTAAACTATAGTGAAATAGTCTGGAATAGATGAGATCCAGCTAATGCATATCAATGTATTTATATTTAAACAATTATTATGGCACTAGTAAAGATCCAAGATAGTGGGCATAGTGGATAGTGTGCTAGCTTTAGAATTATTAAGGTAGAGGTTTAATTTGTTCCTGTGACACTAGACAAGTCATTTAATTTGTGTTTGAAATAAGTCCCCAAGTTTTATTTACTAAGTAAGAGATAGATTTTGTATAAGGGTTTGGCCAAAGCTCTTAATTAAAATAATTCATTCATTGTATCATTTATCTAAATAGCAATACAGAGACAATGGAGAATGAGCATTTGGAAGAAGAAAAGCAAATACATTCAGATAAATCAATTTAAGGAAAATTTTGGAACAAACAAAATATTACCTTATTAGACTTACACTTGGTCCCTGATTGACTCCTACAAAAAAAAAATACATTGATGATAGATGGACAATATAGAGATCACAGACTCACTTATCTTTACTTCTTCTTTGATTGTTATTAGATAATTATAGTTCTCTTGAGCCTCTAAGTTGGGCAGTTGCATTGAGAACTAGCCCAGTTCAAACTTAGCAGTTCATCCAAGGTCATATTCATCATAAGTTTGGAATGACATTTTCAAATTGCGTATGCACCAACCATGCTAGTCTAGGTGCCAAATAGCATCAACATTTTGATGGATGCCACCTATTTTGTAAATAGTCTGGAACGGGAAAAATGGATCTTTTTAGTTTTTAGACATACCTCAAGGAAGCTCAAGTATTATGAGTGGAAATTTACCCTCATTTGATGGTAGGTCACGCATGCAAGTCAGATTGGATAAAGCAATATGTATATGAATAGTAAGCTGCCCAATGGATGGAAATATACTTGATATTTTAAGGAATCAATCAGTATATTTTTTAGAATATAAGCTCCTTGAGCATGGAGATTGTGGCCTTTCTTGAATTTGTATCGTCTCTGTTTAGCATTATGACTGGCATAGTTGGGGTTTAATAAATGCTTAGTGATTGACTCAAAGAACAATACACCTTTTTTTCATCTTCCTTCCTATAAGCCTAGAAATTTTCATCATTTTCATATCCATTTTCATTATATTCTAAATGGGCCCATTAATGAGATAGAACTTAAGTGAAAGAGTAAAAATCTTCAGAGAACACAATAAATATTTGATATTTATTGGTCTTTAGGATCTTTTAAATGAAGGGAAAAAATAATAATACCTGGAGACTTTTTGTGAAAATTGCTAAGTAATCTGATTCCCTCATATCTGGCTATTTCTGAACTCATTTTAGTTACCATTATAACACATTACATGTGACATCTTTTTCACCTAGTTACTCTCTTACATTGTGTGTGGGGAACATTAAACATTAGATTTGATTGTTAAGAGCCGTAATGAGAATTTCTTCCCTGTAAGTCTTATAACCTTGCCTGGAGGGAAGTAGAAAAAAGTACTTCACAAGGGTCCTATTCACTTATGAATAATTTGTTGCTGCATTGCATTCTGGGAATGACACAAAGCAAAATTTCTTATGAAACTATCACACTGAATTTTGTATATATTTGACAAATTGTACTTTATACCAGAAAATGTCTTACAGCATTATTACTGGAATCCATTAGCACTATTACTGGAAAGGTGGTAACCACTTTTTTTTTCTTCTGCAGCTTTCCATTATGCAATTTTTAGTCTGATTATGCAATACATATGGTTACAGAGACAGATATTTTCAGACTGGTCCATGAGTGAACTTAAACTATTCCTGAATTCTCATTTTCTCTAATAAAGATGAGGAGAGGGGTTGTACAAAAGGGAAGAAGAGAGAGATAGTATTTGATAGACTGGAGGGTAAAAATCAGATTGCAGAGGAAGAGAAAAAGTAAATCATTAATTAGTATAAAAATCAAGGATATCAAGAAAATAGTACTAGAAAAGTACAAGGGAATATTGGAGAGGATGTGTCACAGACAGAGACAACCCATTAAAATTGTGAGAAGAAAAATAGAAAAAAGTTCAAAAGAGACCTTAATATATGGCTGTCTAGTTTCTATTTGTTTGAAACACCTCCAATGACAGGAAACGCATCCCTTCAAAAGCAGCACATTCCTTTTTTTTTTGACAGTTCTAATTGTTAGAAAATTATTTTTATATTGAGCTAAACATTGACCACTTGTTACTTCTGTCCCATGGTGTTATTTCTCCCCCTCTGGAATGCTCTACAATAAGCCTAATTGATCTTTCACGTGATATCTTTTAAATATTAAAAGAGGTGACTTCGTCCCTTCTATGTCTTTCTCAGCTAGGTCAAATATTCTTCTTTCCCTGAAGTAAACAGATCATAGATGCCTCTCCATTCTTCATTCTATTTGCCCTCTTCAAGATAAGAATTTCAGAAGTTCAAAATAGGCTTGTTAAACTATGAAGGAAAAGAAGAGGGAAAAATCAAGAAGAAGAAATATGAAGGATTAGGATAGGAGTTCCTGCATAAGTCATTACTTTCTCAGACCTTTTCAGATAGTTTTGCACTCCAAGTATCAGTGGTGTAAATTTTACATTGTAAAAGGAATGATCTAAATGCAGACAGTCAGAAGATTGAAAATAAAATACACTTTTGTTTCTTTGACTTGAATTTCTTGTAACTCATCATGAAGTGAAGTGGTGGAGATGACTGCTATTTATGTCACACCACTAATCATTTTCAAAGCACTTCAGATAGAAATAGTGCTAGATATAGATAATGATTTGCATGCTATTTCACAAATTGAAAAAAATAACTACTTTTTAATTGAATAAAGGTATTGGCATATAAGCTTATTTTGTAGGCATTTTGAAAACATTTTTGAGACAAATTTAGTAGTGAATGGGATGATGGGGATGATATGTATCTTACCTTCATCTACGTTCCTACATGGTTTTGATTCCTTCAGTTAGTCCACAATATTTTGAAAGTATTTCCATTTCATATAGCTGAAAATTGTATTTGGTATGACAACATTTATTAAAGAAATTGTTCTTATAGTCGCATGGAGTAACTTTATATTCAGGTGGTTGTGGATAACATTTCCACCTATGATAATGGTCTCGTTATAGTACTATTCCTTGGTTAAATTCTCAAGCGTCTGTACTTGGGGTATGTAAATTTATTATCTATTAGTTTATGAATGATAGCAAGTTTCAAATATGTGTATTAACAGTCTATTTCTTCTTAGGTATTTTATAGGTATTGAATTTTTGCATCCTGCAGTGAAATCTTATATAGTTTTTAATATTTACTTCCTAAACTTACTTATTACCAGGCTTCTTAAGGGTAAGATATTATTCACGACTATGACCTGTCTCTGAATTGCCCTCATAAATCCTTCCATTGCTCTAAACTTTTTCATTCTCTAAATGTGAATGACTTACCCTTTTGTTCAACACTCCTTTGTCAAAGTATTGCATTTTGAGTTCATGGAAATATTATAGATGGCTTTTCTATTCCATTCTTGAAACTTATGCATTCCATTAGTTTCATTGGGAAGTAAAATATCTTATTTAGCTATGATAAATAAAATGGCATGTACCTGTTTTTCTGCTTGGGGAAATGATATCTACTTGTCCCAAAGGTTAATATTTGGTTCTTAATGCGTTTTTGAGAGTCTCTCAATCTTCTTAATAGCAGAGATTTAGAACTCAAATTAATCTCATTTTATAGATGAAGTGAAACTCAGAGATATTAAGTGAGTTGCCAAAGGATACAGGAGTGGTAAGAGACAGAGCAGTGATTTAAATGCATGTTCTTTTACTCTACATCTAGTACTCTTTACAAAAGGAAGTAATCTTTCCTGAGTTCATAGCTGCCTTGGGGTGATGTACCACATGTTTTGTTAATATTTCATGAATTTTTTTAGAATATTTTCCTAATATTTTACGGTCTATTTTACAATTCTGAAAGCATATTTAAAACTAGGATTCTGTAGGCATGAATTGCTTTCAATGAGTTCTCTCTGATAATAGACTTAAGAATGCCCGTTGGTCTTTAGCGAGGCATAGTCTCAGCTTTCTCCTAGACAGCCCCATGATTGATATTTTTGTCTAGAGGACACCAAGGAATTTGTAAGTATTGCCTTTGTCCATTAATTCGTTATGACATTTATCTTCAAACTTTAATCCATCAACCAGTGAACATTTATTAAATACTGATTTAACATTCCTGGCTCTGTACTAAGTGTTGGAGATACAAAAAGAGGCAAAAGATAATCACCATTCTCAAAGAGCTAATGGTCTAATTGGGGAAACCAGAGGCTAATACATTCAAAACAGTTGCATAGAGGACAAGTAGGAAATATTGAGTGAAGGCACTATAATGAAGAAGTATTTGGAAGGCTTTAAGTAAAAGACAAGATGTTGGGTGGGACGTAAAAGGAGTCGGGGAGGTCAGTAGTTAGAGAGGAGGAGGCGTAGTGTTACAGGCATGGGGAACAGACAGAGAAAATGCCCCAATCTGAGAGATAGAGTATCTTGAATATGCAGCAGCCAGGAGGCCAGTGTCACTGGATTAAAGAGTACATGTGGAGGAGTAAGGTGTAAAAACACTGGAAAGGTAGGAGGGGGCTAGGCTATGAAGGGCTTTGAATGTCAAACAGAGCATTTAATTTTTAATCCTGGAGACAGCAGAGAGTAAATAGAGTTTGAATGAATATCAGCATCTACCTTTCATTACTATAAATAAAGAGTTTTGAATTTATCAAGTTTAAATTATATTGTGATATAATTGGAGAAAGATTACACAAGATGAAAAAGTGGCTTAATGTATTTTTCTAAGGAGCAGTAAAGCTTGATATGATCCATATATTATAAATGATTGCTATGATGTTTAGGCACAATAAAATCGTGAAATTTGCAGTCATAGCTCTATTTTAGAGAAATATTCATAGATTTAATGCAGGGTGGTGGGATGTAAGGTGATTTAAATGTCTTCTTAAAAGATGCCCCAATTAATATAATTTTTATATTATTCTTAGAGGTATGATTGAGGTAGCAAATATTGCAGTGTTTGCAGCATATTTAAACATTTCTTTTCAATATATTTTCAGCACTTAAATAAGTCATGAATACAGAACCAAGTTAAAGGCTTTTTCGTCATCATAAATGTAAGATAAATGTTATGGTGCTTTGAAGAAATTTATTCAATATTAAGTTGCCATTTTATACCCCCTTGGACTTTTGATGTACAATTTTTGCTCCTTAACCAATAGTGTTTTCTTTTGTTTGTAGATTTTTTTAGTGGTACAAGCTATAAGTATCTTATAAAAAGTATATAAACACAGAATTGACACATATTTGGAGATATTACTGGTATTTCATCTTTTGAGAGTAGTTGTATAAAGCCTTCTTAAATTATAGGCCCCCTATTTATCATTTTTGTGTTTGGGATGAAGTTAGTAACATGCTTTGCTAGTAATACGTGTGCTTCTATGAAATGTTTGAAAATAATTCATGACCTTATTTTGTCCTGCAGCTCTCCAATTTTGCAGAATAACTAGAATTTAGTCATGTTTCTCAATGTAGCTTTTCAATTGTTTGTTATATTAATAGTGGAAAAATTTTAATTAACTTGGTTCTTCATTATGTTGGACTCTTTAGGAACATATCCATGTCTATAACTTTGTGCTATTTCAATGATCAGGTTGCCTAAATCTTTTGAATTTTGTTTTCATTTGCTGATTGAAGAAATCTAGAAGTGTTTATGTATTTTTCCCTTCTTTTTTTTTCTTTTGGCCTCTAGTTAGTTGATATGGAGTTCCAGTTCCCAGAAATAGCTGGGAATTTATGAATCTTGCAATCATTGTTTAAAGGTTTTCAGTAGCTTTCACAAGTCTCTTCTGCCAGTGTGATATTTAAGGTTACCTTCAATAATAGCATAACACCACCTTTCTTCCTTTGCATCTTAAAATACAATATATTATGTTGTGGACAAATTCTGAAACATCTTTGCACTACCTGTCAGATATTATGATAGAATGAATTATTCTCATGATGGTTGTAACTATGGATTCATTGGAGCTAACTGGAACTGGCTTCCAAAAATTAAATTTTTTTACTTACTTAAATTTATTTATTTAACCTTTTACATTCATTTTCACAAAATTTTGGGTTCCAAATTTTCTCCCCTTTTATCGCCTCCCCAATTCCCAATACACCGAACATTCTAATTTCCCCTATCACCAATCTGCCCTCTCTTCTATCATCCCTCCCTTCTCTTGTCCCCATCTTCTCTTTTGTCCTATAGGGCCAGATAACTTTCTATTCTCCATTACCTGTACTTTTTATTTCTGAGTAGCAAGAACAGTACTCGACAGTTGTTCCTAAATCTTTAAGTTCCAACTTCTCCCCATCCCTCCCTCTCCACCCATTCCTTTTGGGAAGGCAGGCAATTCAATATAGGCCATATCTGTGTAGTTTTGCAAATGACTTCTATAATAGTTATGTTGTGTAAGACTAACTATATTTCCCTCCATCCTATCCTGCCCCTCATTGCTTCTATTCTCTCTTTTGATCCTGTTCCTCCCCAAGAGTGCTGATTTCTAATAGCTCCCTCCTCCCATTGCCCTCCCTTCCATCATCCCCCCCACCCTGCTTATCCCCTTCTCTCCCACTTTCCTGTATTGTAAGATAGGTTTTCATACCAAAATCAGTGTGCATTTTATTCCTTCCTTTAGTCAAATGTGATGAGAGTAAACTTCGTGTTTTTCTCTCAGCTGCCTTCCTTATCTCTCCACTAAAATGTCTCCTGCCTGCCTCTTCTATGAGAGATAATTTACCCCATTCCATTTCTCCCTCTCTCCTCCCAATACATTTCTCTCTCACCTTTTAACTTCATTTTTTAAAGATGTGATCCTATCCTATTCAATTCACTCTGTACTCTCTGTCTCTGTGTGTGCGTGCGTGTGTGTGTGTGTGTGTGTGTGTGTGTGTGTGTAATCCCACCAACTACCTAGATACTGAAACGTTTTAAGAGTTACAAATACTGTCTTTCCATGTACGAATGTAAACAGTTCACTTTTGGTAAGTCCCTTCTGACTTCTCTTTGCTGTTTACCTTTTCATGCTTCTTCTCATTCTTGTGTTTGAAAGTCAAATTTTCTTTTCAGCTCTGGTCTTTTCATCAAGAATGCTTGAAAGTCCTGTATTTCATTGAAAGACCATTTTTTCCCCTGAAGTATTATACTCAGTTTTGCTGGGTAGGTAATTCTCGGTTTTAGTCCTAGTTCCTTTGATTTCTGGAATATCATATTCCATGCCCTTTGATCCCTTAAAGTAGAAGCTGCTAGGTCTTGTGTTATCCTAATTGTATTTCCACAATATTTTAATTGTTTCTTCCTAGCTACTTGCCATATTTTCTCCTTGACCTGGGAACTCTGGAATTTGGCCACAATGTTCCTAGGAGTTTCTCTTTTTGTATCTCTTTCAGGAGGTAATTGGTGGATTCCTTCATTTTATTTTAATAATAATAATATTTTATTAAAGTAATAATATTTTAATTTTATCCTTTATTTTACTCTCTGGTTCTAGAAGATCAGGGCAGTTTTCCTTGATAGTTTCATGAAAGATGATGTCTAGGCTCTTTTTTTGATCATGGCTTTCAGGTAGTCCCATAATATTTAAATTGTCTCTCCTGGATCTATTTTCCAGGTCAGTTGTTTTTCCAGTGACATATTTCACTTTGTCTTCCACTTTTTTCATTCTTTTGGTTTTGTTTTGTGATTTCTTGGTTTCTCATAAAGTCATTAGCCTCCATCTGTTCCATTCTAATTTTGAAAGAACTATTTTCTTCAGTGAGCTTTTGGACCTCCTTTTCCATTTGGCTATTTCTGCTTTTGAATGCATTCTTCTCCTCAATGGCTTTTTGAACCTCTTTTGCCAATTGAGTTAGTTTACTTTTCAAGGTGTTATTTTCTTCAGCATTTTTTTGGGGTCTCCTTTAGCAAGTCGTTGACCTGCTTTTCATGCTTTTCTTGTATCTCTTTCATTTCTCTTCCCATTTTTTCTTCTACCTCTCTCACTCGATTTTCAAAATCCTTTTTTGAGCTCTTCCATGGCCTGAGCCCACTGAATATTTATTTTGGATGTTTGGGATACAGAAGCCTTGACTTCTATGTCTTTTCCTGATGGTAAGCATTGTTCTTCCTCATCAAAAAGGATGGGAGGAGATATCTGTTCCTCAAGAAAGTAACCTTCTATGGTCTTATTTTTTTCCCATTTTCTGGGCATTTTCCCAGCCAGTTACTTGACTTCTGAGATTCCTCTCCACCCCTGCCTTGCCTCCTAATCTGCCCAGCTAGTGCTTGGTGTCTGAGATTCAAATACTGCTGCTAGCCTGTGTGAGATTAATTTCAGGTGCTCATGTAGGGGTGGGGCTCCTATTCAGTGTGAGATTAAGTTCAGCTGCTCGGGTGGAGGCAGGGTCACCTCACAGGGCTCACTTCCCTCAGGTGATTTATGAGGAGACCTTCAACAATGGATCCAAGCTCCTGTCTGCTTTGGGAGCTCCTGTCCTCTGCTGCCTCTGCTGTTGCCTGAGTTATGGCGACACCCCACTCCCCTGTCGACCAGCCAAACTGGCTCTCTCACTGACCTTTAGTGTCTGTGGGTGGAGGGACCTGCACATCCACTGGAGATTATGTCCCTGAAGCCTGCTAGGATCTGCTCCTCTCAGTGCCGCGTGGCTAAGGCAGAGCTGGGCTCTGTTCTGGGTCTGGTGCACAATGGACCTTTGGTGTTGGTTTTTCAGGGCTTTCTGGAACAGAAATCTCCTCCACTCCATTGTTCTGTGGCTTCCACTGCTCCAGAATTTGTTGGGAGTTCTTCTTTACAGATATTTTATGGGCTATGGGCTAGGAGCTAGCATACGTGAGTCTTTCTCCTCTGCCATCTTGGCTCCTCCCCCCAAAATTAATTTTTCAGTAAGTGCTTTTACATACCAGAAATTGTAAATGATAGAAATCAGTTTAATTTATCATTTTATTAATTTTTAGACACAAAATTTGATGGAGAAAATGTTAATAATACCACTGAAACTTAAATAGTGGTGTGTGCATATGTCTCCTCAAGCCTGATCACTGCCCAGGAACCCACTTATTAAACTTTTACCAGAATTAGAAAATTTCAGCTTTTTAAGATTATTTGTCTTGGTATCATTGGTTCCCTAGTTGGATTCATATCATAAAACTCCAAAGCCAGTTTGTGGCATATAGAATATGCCGAATAAATGTTTGTTTTTTTTGTAAATTGATAAAAGGGCTTTTCATAATTCTAGTCTAAAACCATCTAACTCATTTCAAAATCATTTGAAACATGGTTTTGATTTTGCCATCCACTTTGTCATAGGATAAACTTTCTAGAGTCTGTGTTTAAAAGGACTTTCAATGTCTTCAGGTACTTTAGTTTTTTCATTTTCAGATTTTACTAACTCCTTTATTTCAGTTCTTGTTTCATTAATCTGAACAGATGGATAATGTTATTTCTTACCATTGCCCTAGATCCATCTGCAGTAAGAGTTGCTCTGAGACTTGGAAATGAGGGTATTGTTGACAAACTACAGTATGAAATTCTTGCATGTATCTGTTAAGATCTGTTCCCAAATTATGTTCTTCTACTACATGGTATATAATGAAAGTCTGTATAAATTCAGTCCATTTCATTAAGCTATCCAGAATCACAGTTAATCAACAATGCACAAGTGCTACATTTATTTCTGGGGCTACAAAGAACAAAACATCATCTCTACTCTCAAGGAATTTTTCTTTCAAATGGAGGGTATGACTATAAATATATGGCCATTCAAGATATAAATATGTGTATGTGTGTTTATGTGTGTGTGTGTGTGTGTGTGTGTGTGTGTGTGTGTGTGTAATGTAGGGAAAGTGGCTGAGAAGGCACTAGCAACAGGGAGGACTGGGAAAGTTCTATGCATGGTGACATTTGAACAAGGTTTTCCAAGTAGGGCTAACTTATAGCTATATGTGAGTAAATTTATTTCTTTAGGAGAAGTTGTATCACTCTAACCAGTGGTCAGATGTAGCCAGCTTGTATTGGCTAATTAATGCATTTTTAGTGTGAGCACTTATACCTCATAAATCTGTAAACAAATCCTAGAAATCTTGATTTATTGTTTGGTCTATGGTCTAGACTCTAGACTTAAGAAAGTGATAGAGAAGATAGGTGGAGTAGAAAGAAGCACATGCACTAGCACTTCCACCACAGCTTATAAAATACCTATGAAGAAAAATTCTAGAGCAGCAGAAGCCACACAAAACAACAGAGTGGAGGAGATTTCCAATCTAGGGTGACCTGAAAGGCTGACAGGAAAGTTCTGTCACACCAGATGTGGATCAGAGCCCAGCCCAGCCTTGGCCACATGGCACAGACACCCTGAGAAGGATCTGAGCATGCTTCAGGGGCAGAATTCCCAGAAGCAGTGGTGGCGGTTTGCAGATCGCTCAAACCACAGGCACCAAAGGTCAGTGAGAGGGTTTTCTTCAGCTGGCTGAGAAGGGAGTGAAGTTTCCCCATAGCTCTGACTTCCAGGGGTGGCAGAGGCCATATGGGCATCAGCAGCTCTCACAGTAGCCTGCATCCATTGTTATATTGTAAAGTCCCTGGGGGATCTGAGCAGCTGATCCCTACCTCAGCCCTGTGTGGTAGCCCCACCTAATGCTCCTGGGGAAATTGAGCAGCGGATCTTTATCTTACACTGAATGGTGGCCCTGCCCCAACTGAAAGCCCCTGGGGAAATTGAGCAGCCTATCTGAATCTCAGCCCCCAGTGCTAGCTTGGTGGAACTGGAGGCCAGGTGGCCTCTACTCTACTACTCACAGATTCTGGGCACAAAAGTTTCTGGTTGTTACCAGATCAGGGTACATGCTGATTTTGCCACCTTAGAAGAACTGAGATCTCACAGATCCTCAGAGTATACCCTACTCTTGACCAAGGACCCAAAAATCAAGTAACTGATTGGTAAAATGCCCAAAAAGAGAAAAACTAAAGACTACAGAAGGTTACTTTCTTTGTGAACAGATATCTTTTCTCATCCTTTCAGATGAGGACAAGCAAAACTTACCATCAGGGAAAGACATAAAAGTCAAGGTTTATGTATCCTAAACATCCAAAAAAAAATATTCAAGGATCTCAAGCCATGGAAGAGCTCAAAAAGGACTTTGGAAATCAAGTAAGAGAGGTGGAGGAAAAATTGGGAAGGGAAATAAGAGAGATGCAAGAAAATCATGAAAAGTGAGTCAAGAACTTGCTAAAGGAGACCCCAAAAAATGCTGAAGAAAATAACACCTTGAAAAATACAGTAACTCAAATGGCAAAAAAAGGTTCAAAAAGTCAATGAGGAGAAGAATGCTTTCAAAAGCAGAATTAGCCAAATGGAAAAAGAGGTCCAAAAGCTCACTGAAGAAAATAGTTCTTTCAAAATTAGAATGGAACAGATGGAGGCTAATAACTTTAACCAAGAAATCACAAAATAAAACCAAGAGAATGAAAAAATGGAAGAGAATGTGAAATATCTCATTGGAAAAACAACTGACCTGGAAAATAGATCCAGGAGAGACAATTTAAAAATTATGGGACTACCTGAAAGCCATGATCAAAAAAAGAGCCTAGAAATCATCTTTCATGAAATTATCAAGGAAAACTGCCCTGATACTCTAGAACCAGAGGACAAAATAAATATTGAAAGAATCCACTGATCAGCTCCTGAAAGAGATCGAAAAAGAGAAACTCCTAGGAACATTGTAGCCAAATTTCAGAGTTACCAGGTCAAGGAGAAAATATTGCAAGCAGCTAGAAAGAAACAATTTGAGTACTGTGGAAATACAATCAGGATAACACAAAATCTAGCAGCTTCTACATTAAGGGATCAAAGGTCATGGTATATAATATTCCAGAAATCAAAGGAACTAGGACCAAAACCAAGAATCACCTACCCAGCAAAACTGAGTATAATACTTCAGAGGAGAAAATGGTCTTTCAATGAAATGGAGGATTTTCAAACATTCTTCATGAAAATACCAGAGCTGAAAAGAAAATTTCACTTTCAAATACAACAATCAAGAGAAGCATGAAAAAGTAAACAGGAAAAAGAAATCATAAGGGACTTACTGAAGTTGAACTCTTTACATTCTTACATAGAGAGACAATATTTGTAATTCTTGAACCTTTTTTTCAGTATCTGGGTAGTTGGTGGGATTACACACACACACACACACACACACACACACACACAAAGCAAGAGAGACAACACAGGGTGAGTTGAATAGGATGGAATCATGTCTAAAAAATAAAATTAAGGGGTGAGAGAGGAATATATTAGGAGGAGAAAGGGAGAAATGGAATGGGGAAAATTATCTCATAAAAGAGACAAGAAAAAGACTTTTCAATGGCTAGAAAAACTGGGGAAATGAGAAGGAAAATGCAAAGCTTACTCTCATACTCTCATCACATTTGACTCAAGGAAGGAATAAAATGCACATTCATTTTGGTATGAAAACCTATCTTACGATACAGGAAAGTGGGGGACAAGGGAATAACCAGGGTGGGGGGCATGATGGTACAAAGGTCAGTGGAACGAGGGAGCAATAAGAAGTCACCACTCTTGGGGAGGGACAAGGTCGAAAGAGAAAATGGAAGAAATGCAGGACAGGATAGGACGGAGGGAAATATAGTTAGTCTTACACAACATGACTATTATGGAAGTCATTTGCAAATTTACATATATACAGCCTATACTGAATTACTTGCCTTCCCAATGGGGTGGGTGGGCGGGGAACAAGGAAGGGAAGTTAGAACTCAAAGTTTGAGAAACAATTGTTGAGTATTGTTCTTGCATACGACTGGGAAATAAGAAATACAGGTAATGGAGTATAGAAATTTATCTTGCCCTACAAGACAAAA
The DNA here is from genome assembly GCA_023548195.1 of Bettongia penicillata ogilbyi. Taxonomy (NCBI): domain Eukaryota; kingdom Metazoa; phylum Chordata; class Mammalia; order Diprotodontia; family Potoroidae; genus Bettongia; species Bettongia penicillata. The sequence goes on along the minus strand of JAJHZJ010000522.1, from coordinate 3,075,549 downwards.
GAAAAGATGGGGATAAAGGAAGAGAGGGATGTTAGAAGGGAGGGCAGATTGGTGGTAGGGCTAATTAGAATGTTCAGCACTTTGGGGTGGCGAGAGGGGAAAGATGGGGAGAAAATTTGAAACTCAAAATTTTGTGGAAATAAATATTGAAAATTTAAAATAAATAAATTAAAAAAAAAAAAAGAATAGGCCCTTACCCTCTCCTTTCAATCACCTGGGATACTAAGTTCACACAGCTTGAGGGATGCTTTCCTCACATCCACAGAAAGTCTGCTTGTAACTGTTAATTACCCAGCCAGAGAGAGTAAAATGTCAAACTTGCCCACTAGATGATGCTCTAATTGAGTCAGCAGTCAGTCTTCATTTTTTTTTTCTGAAGGGTGGTTCAGATAGTCCTTGCAGGAGGCTTTTAGAGGGTATTTAGCCTGAAAGCACCTAGGCTATTCCTCCTTTTGTCAAACACATAATATCACTGCAGTGGATGTATTAAGTTGTTTGGATGAACACCCACTGGTCTGTAACAAAACATTAAAATATGAAGTTCTTTGTCTATACCTCGTTTGTAAGCACCAGACTTGTCTGTATTCCTTTCTTTTATTTCATTTAATTCTGCATTCACAGATTCAAGATCCACATGCTCTGATCAAATAGTTTATTGTAAATGGAATAACATTTAAAAAAATCTCTAAAAAAACAGAAAGTGAAAGAAATGTTAATAAATGCAGATTAAATTTTTAAAATGTGTCAAACATACGTTTTTATTTTAATAGCATTTTATTTTTTGTTTTTCTTCAATTATATGTGAAGATAATTTTAGCATTAATTTTTACAAGATTTTGAGTTCCAATTTTTTCTGCCTCTGTCCTCTCCCCTCTTCCTAAAATGGTGGGCATTTTGACATAGGTTATATATATGCAGTTATAGAAAACATTTTTCCATATTAGTAATCATACATTTTTAAACTGGTAGCTAAATATTTTCCTATGCACCTCTGGTTCTAACATAGACAGGGATATCTGCAGAGCCAACTGGCAAGCACTTCAGGTTTCTCAATAGTACTTAAACTGAAATCCTTATTGTATGGCATCCTGTCATTTCCCTTGTTTGCTCCTCCCCCAATCCCACCCCATCCTGGACAGCCACTTGGTCACAGTTATTATTGTTTTTGTTTTTGCTGTTATCTTTAAAATTCTCATTTTCTGATTTCCATTTGAGTTTCATGGAATTCAGATGGAAATATTCCTGGAATAGGTCAGAGGATGAAGCATCATAGATTTAGAGCTGAAATGGACCTTGGAGTCAATCAAGTCCAATCATCTCATTTTACACATGAGTAAACGGAGGCCAAGAGATGTTAAGTGACTTGTCCTAGATCAAAATATACTAAGGATTGATGGCAAGGATCATTCATGACAAGTCCAGCCCTCTACCCCTATATCACCTGGTCTTATCCTGTTATTCTTTTATATTTTATGCAATTAAAGCAAGAGGTGTTTTGACTTCCAGAGTTCTGCCATTTGAATCTCATCATAACACCTGGAAGGAAGAGTTGCACAGTGAAAAATTTAACTGCTTTATGGAATCTGATTACCATCTTGAAGTATATTTTTTGCATCAAGAAAATTGTTTATCTTCTCCCTAAAGTGACTTATAGACTGAAAAAAATTAAAAAAAAAGGAAAATGTGATGTATTTTGAAGTTCAATCATTATTTATAACCACCTTCCAAATGGAAAGATGTAACCCTGTTCAGTAACATGTACTGTTTCAACTGTACTTTTGCACAACTCATGGATATTTTCCCATAAATGTGAAACCTTTTACTGTACATTGTGTTCATCTGAGGAACTTACAAAAGTCCAGCAACATTATTTCATTAATCATGGTAGAAATCCTCCATGTCAGAAGCAAAGGCAGAAATAGTGAACAGATCTTCTGACCCTTCAAAGTTGTGCTGTCTCCATCAATTGCTTTGCCTAGTCTCAAGACACATATCTAATTGTGTGGTATATCCCTTCTGCATGTGGTAGCAATAGGCAGTAGTGATGAATGGTATGTCCCCAAAAACCTAAATCTCTCAATTTCCAAGTACAGCCAGATACTAGAAAAGTTGAGACACTGAGGGCACCTAGGTAGTAGCATCACCCAGATGACTCAGGAACCATTATCCAGTTGTGTTTTATGCAGAGGAATCTTTGTAAGGGATCTATGACTTCCTCTTGTGGGCAAAAGTGATTTAACAGACAGCTTAAAGAAACAGTCAAAGGAGTTTGAGCCCTGCTCTTTTCTCACCTCCAAAGAAATAATCTAATGAGAAATTACTAACAATCTACCTTCCTGCTATATAAAATGAATGAAGCTATACATTCATAGTATTTTCTATTGAGAAAATCCTGGACCAAACTTTGTAAGAGAACTGGTGCTTGTGATATCTCCAAGACTCAGTATCTGAGTCTTGTCCATTTCAATATCTGTCCATTTCAATAATGTCACATGACATGATTTTATCATTTGTTTTAGAGGCTGAGAATGAGAATTATGCAGTTCTATTCTTAGATATAGCGCCTATATGCTGTGACCTTTGATATATAGTCAAGAGGGATGTTATAGCATTTCCCAGGGATAACTAATGGTTGTTTTCTAAGCTGGAAGAAAAATGACTTGTAAGAACTTCTGGCAACCCAGTATCAATATCCATGATATCCAGGGACTTGAAACTATCCTATAAATTTTGATCAACGTCACGATGGATCTAGTGGTTTTGTAATTCTGAAGGGAATTGCTCAAAGCCCATGGTATGTCCCAAAGTATGAAACTTTCTGGTCAAGGAGGTTATTATCAGGCTTCTCTTAGAAAATTTACTGAATTCCCCTCCCTCAATATTACTAAAGATGTGTTCATTTATATTTTCTGCATAATAAGTCAAGTAAGGTAAAGATTTGAATTGTTCCATTCTGCATTGCTATTTCAAACACAGGACTGGAAACATCCATAATTCAAGCAGAGCAAATCCCTGTGATGCCAAGACACTGGGAAACATTTTCAAGGATTCTATACAATGATGGCATAAAAATGTTTGCCAAAATAGATGTTACTCCACAGACCACTAGGGACATGCCCAATTACCCTTTGGAGAAATCTGTGCATCCAGGCCTTGTCCAAACTATTTGGCAATACAGGGAAATGGAGCTGGTTTTAGCTTTTATAGCTATTATTCCAACTGATCTCAGTTGCTATAAATGATTAGGAGCTGAGAAAAGTATCCTGGGATTCCAGGGGAAGCAACTGTGTCATATTAGTTTATCTGGCTACTAGTGGTGTTCTGTTTACTACTACCAAGGGATACGCTCTACTGACCTCTCCTTGCTTAATGTCTTCCAGTCTGTCAGGATTCATTAAGGTATTCCATTAAGTATCCCTGTCTTCCAACCTGTGTCTACTGCCAGAGTCCCAGCACTCCTAGGAATCCTGGAACCCTGCTTACTGCATTGTGGAAAGTGACTTATTTTAGAAAGTACATTCTTTGCTCTAAAAAGACAACTAGGCTCACTTTTAGTTATTCTAGAGGTACAGAATATTTAGTAGTTAAAAGATTGTTTTTAATTCAAAATATTTAACCCACCCACCCACCCCCACCTTCATGTATTATTGAAAGGCTAAAATTTCTTAAGCAGTAAAGGAGTCTCTTTTCCTCCATGCACAGATATAACATTACTCAGTCTCCCCCCTCGACCCCCCCCCCCAAAAAAAAGATCGAAGAGCTAGCATGAGAATAGGTCATAAAGACTGTTTAATTCAAACAGAGGTAACCTTGAAGGGGCTTATAAACATCCAGCCTAATATAATTTGTGCTGCCATACAATTCTGTTATCAATCCTCTTATCACAAGATAATACTTATTTGCTGAACCTAGGAACTCCAAACCTTGTAAGGGTGTCCTAAATATAAATCTCTTAACGTTTTTAATCAAAATTTGTCAATATTTTTCATTACAAAGACCAATTTTCCCTCAAGTTAAAGAATGATTGGTAAACCCTTTGAGACTTGTCCTCAGTACATATCTGCAAAGGTAAGAAGGTGTTAAAAAAAAAAAAAGGATCATCTCCCTCAGAAAACAAGGGGATTCCTCCCACTTAGATATTCTAATACAAGTTCACAAGGTGGTGATGGGCTAAATTCCAATACTTAGCTGGGGCAGAAGGAGTCCCCTAAACTTACAGTGTTTCACGAGTCTCAGAAGCACAGTCTTATAGGTAAAAAAGAGCAATTCTTTGGCCAAAACTCTGAAAGGTTCACATAGATTCTGAAGAAATCCAAAGAAATAATGTTTGGTTGTTTGATAGTTTCTCCCATTGTGACCACCCAGTATATCTTTCAGCCCTTTGTTCCTTATTAATAATCTTGAAATCCATATTGATATGTTTCTCATAATTCTAAACACTTTAAATATTCATTTATGCTAGTGTCTCCATTGCTATTGATATAAATCTTCACTTAGGAATATTTTTTAGTCAATCTTTTTTCAGTTGTATCTGACTCTTTGTGACCCCACTGGGGTTCTCTTGTCAGAGATACTAGAGCCATTTGAGATGTTCTTCCCTAGCTCATTTTATAGATGAAGTTCTGAGCAGTGTTCAGTGATTTTTTCAAGGTCACAGAGATAATAAGTATTTGAGGCTGGGTTAAACCCAGGTCTTCCTGATGCCAAGCCTAGCACTCTATTCATCTATCTGTCCTAGAAATGTTTTAATTTCTATTATATATACATATTCATATAGACATATACACATGTGTCTTATTGTATATACAATTTACATTATGTATATGGATTACATATATAATTTACATATAAAGGTATTATAGGGTCAAGGATTTAGAATGGGAAGTAATTTTAGAAGCCATTGAGTACAAATACTTCCATTCTGCAGCTGAAGAGCCTGAAACACAAAGAAGTTGTAACTTGTTTTGAGTCAAACAGCTAGTAAGTATACGATGCAGGATTTGAACTCATGTCTTGTTGACTCCAATGCCACAAAACTATATACATGTTATACTATGCTGCTCTCTTTCCAGCCTTTGATATTATTGGCTACCTCATTCTTGTGTTTATTCTTTCTGCTTTCAGGGTTTTTGTGACATTGCTCTCTTCTGGTTCTCTTACCTATCTGGGAAAGTCACTTCTTCATGCCCCTTAATTTTATCTATTAATCAAGGTTCTATATTGGTCTCTGTTCTCTTTTTTCTACAGCGTGTCTTTTGATGTAGAAAGTTCCCATGATCTTAATTACCATAGCATTGCATATGACTAATAGGTCTATATATATAGTCCTTGATTCTCTCCTCAGAACTTAAATCTATGCTTGGTAAATAATGATTGAATGTTTCCAAATATATTAACCTATCAGAATTTCAAAACTTAACACATGATAAATGAAACACTATCTTTTTGTATGAACTTACTCTTCCCCTCCATCTGTTGAAGGCACTACCATACTTTCAGTCATTCAGATCCTTAATTTCAGTCATTCTCAACTGTCTCTTCTCCCTTGTCATCTCCCTATGTTGCATCATTGGTCAAGTCTTACTGATTCCTTCTCCCCAGTGTATCTTGTATCTAACCCATTTCTTTTACTAACACGACCTCCACTCTATTTCAGACCCTCAGCAGCAGTCTCCTAATTTAACTCCCAGATTCAATTCCTTATGCTTTGTCTTCACAGTTGCCAAAATAATCCATTTAAAAGATAAGGGTCTGACTATATCACTACACTACTCAAGAGCCTTCAGTTATGCCCTCTTTCTTTTAGGATAAAATATAAGTTCCTCACCACTTTTGTTTATTTTTAATTTAGAATCATTCACAATCTGGTACTAGATTCTTTCTAGACTGACTTTTTCATGACCTTACCTCATGCTCTGTGTTCCAGTCATATCAATCTACTTTTCCCCCAAACTTGTTACTCCATTTTTGCCATCCGTACTTTTGTCCAGATTGTGCTTTGAGATCAAGACTGGAATGTACTGCCTTACCTCTGCTTCATATAATATCTAATTTCCTTTAATGATCCAATTGTGTTCCCTTCCTTAGAAAAAAATTTTAAGGTCCCCCAGTCATTTTTTCCTTCTCAAATTATGTTTATATATATAAAAAAATTGAGAAATATATGTATATGTGCATATATGCATGCATATGCATATAAACACACTTAACTATTATATCCTTCCTTCAGTAGAATATGAGGATAGTGTGTTGTTGTTTTTTTTATCCTTAGCACCTAGCATAGGACCTGACTCCTAGCATATACTTAATAAATGCTTCTTGAATTTAATTGTATGGCATAAACAAGTCAAATATCTATCTATTTATATCTATCTACTTATCTATCTTTCTATCTGTCTGTCTGTCTGTCTATCTACACACAGATATACACACATACATATTTGCGTGTTCTTCTGAATAAGCAATATATACATTTAGGGCTAACAATGAAGAAAAACATATCCTTGAGTTAGAAGATTGAAATTTCCATATAAATGATGCTTGATAATATAATGGCTTGGTAGATTTGTAACACTAAGGGAAACTGATCAAAATCATTGAAGTGAACTGCTTCATCCCCATTGGTAATGTAAATAAAGTGCTGGGAAACCATGCCAGGGCAAGCAGAGCAAATAGCCATCATGCCAAGATAATGGGTAACATTCCAAGGACTCCTGGTGATAGGCAGGTTGGTTAGGTTAGAAATTGGCACAACTATGTTCTAATACTACTTTACTGCTAATTCACTGTGTGATCTTTAGAATATCTTCACATTTCTGAGTTTTGCTTTCCTCCCATGTAATGTGGAGGAAATATAGATGATCACGAAGATTCCTTCCAGATATGACATCCTACGTGTTTATAACAGTTCTGATTATGAGCTAGACATAGGAACAAGGAAGCAGAATGATGGGGGAAAAACAATATGTTGTTATTTTACCCTAAAGGGAAAAAAACATAACACTGCAAAATAGATTTAGATTCCATACTCTTTGAGATCACTGTGACTAGGAAAAATATATTTTTTTAAAGAACTGAGGGAGTTTTATTTTTATCATGCACGAGACTTCAAAGCTATAAATTCCATATCCAATTTTCTCCTCATAAACATGATTTCTTAAAAATACAAACTGTAACTATGAGTTTCCTTTTCTACCACTTTTGTTGTGTTACAAGTCACATATCTTTTCTGCTTATATATTCTTCTGAGATCACTTAAAATATTACTACAGGTTTAGTTTGATAAGCATTACTATTATAAACCACCATTTTAAGGATTTATGCCTAAAACATGAAATTGAAACCAGAGTTTACAACATGACACAGAAACTTCCTTCCAAAGGGCAATGACTGTGACATAAATCAGTAGGCAAAATGCTTTAGACTTCTTATGGGCTGAAGAGTTAAGGAAAAGTACAATTGGCAGTAATGGATGCTGCTTTTCGCACTCATTATACAAAGATAAGCCTCATTTACTCATGGTTTTGTATCTCAAATTATTATTTGAAAAACCTTTTTGAATTTAAGGGGGAAATGTTAATATAATGATTATGCATCTTAATAAATCTATAAAGATTAGATGTGATCCATTCTGTTACTAATAATCTCAAGACAAAAAATAGAAAACATTTTTAAAAATCTAATTTATATTTCACGGTTAAAATCAAATTAAGATTACATGACTCATTTTGTGCACATCTCTCCATCCGGACAGTGTATGCAGGAGAAATTATTAGCCACATTTGAAACAGGATAAAATAATGAGAGGGAAAATCAAATTTTGTGTATTGAGGAATAGGATTACATTTTAGTGCTGGAAGGTAAATACAGAATTATCTAGTCCAATGCTTCATGTTATACATGATGGAACTATGGCTCCGAATGGTGACTTGAGCGGTCTCGTTGTTGGTTTGTAACAGAGGTGAGACTAGAACTCAGACCTCCTGACTGTCTTACAGTTATTGTTAGCCATTCAATCATGTCTCCTTCTTCGTGACCCCAGCTGGGGTTCTCTTGGCAAAGATACTGGAGTAGATTGTCATTTCCTTCTCCTGACTATATCAAGTTGCAATGAGAACAAAAATTTCAGAGCAGTTAAGACATCTTTCCAGATGTGGAGACATCTACTGAGGAAGCAACATGTGTCTTGTGTGTAACGTTTCAAAAGGTCATGAAATGGGATTTGTTATTCATATTATTAAAAAATGCCTTGGGAAGTTTAAATCACTATAAAGGTGCTATGTATAATGATGATGATGATGAAGATTATGATGATGATGAAGAAGAAGAAGAAGATGATGATGATGTGATGAAAGATTTTCTCTGAGGTCTCCTTTTGACTTGAAGATGACCCTGATTTCTTAGAGGCTGTGCAAATGAAGCAATAGCTCTAGTAGGTAGTACCAGACAGGAAAAGCTTTGAATAGACCCACTAGTGTGTTTGTCCTTTGTTGCCGAAGAAGACCATGCCATCAGAGAAATGATGACATCAGAGAAATGATGGCATGACTTGCACTTGACTTTGTTTTGAGTGAGGGAGGGCTGTGCAGGTCACCAGCCTCACTTTTCCTCCAGAGCCATCTGAATCCGGTGACTATTTATTCATCAGGATGACTGGAGATGACCCAGGATGAGGCAATTAGGGTTAAGTGAGTTGCCCAAGGACACACTGTTAGTGAGTGTCAAGTGTCTGAAGTGAGATTTGAACTCAGATCCTCCTAATTCCTGCGCTGGTGCTCTATCCACCGCTGCCCCTAGAACTGAATAGTAGAAAATTATCAAAGGACATCCTAATAAAGTTCAGAGGCACTAATCATCTGATTGACCAGAGGTTTACAGATACTCTTATTTATTTGATCATAGTAAATGAGAAGTTCAAACAATTTTGGAAGTCATGTGAGGGTTGTGATTCATGTACTAAAGGCAATGACTACAGTATTAAATGACAGTTCCTTAAAATATTGAGGTGATAATAATAATGAAGATAATGATTTATGTTGAAGATGTCTTTTCCCCCACTTCTTTTTTGTGTGGTTTATTACAAAATTCTGAAAATAACAGAATTGGATTATTATGTCATCATATTGTAGATTTTTAGCTAAAGCAGACATTAAAGGTAAACTAAGTTTTACAGACCAAGCAACTGAAACCTATTGATACTCTTCTTGATTTAGACTAGAAGCAGGACTCTCCCTGGAATTAGATGATCCTAGATCAATCTCCTCTGCCAAATCTTTATCCACGTTTCGCCACCTTTCCAAGGACATTCCTCAAGGCTTTGGGCCTGGGCCCTCTGTCCTTTCTCCTTTTTCTCTCTCCTCTCTCTCTCTCTCTCTCTCTCTCTTCTCCTCCTCTGCTCTCTCTTCTTTTCTTCATTACTTCACCTCTCCTATACTCCATTCACTTCTCCCTTACTCTCCATTTTCTACCTTCCATTCCCCTCTACTTCCCTTCCTGCTCTACCTTCACCTCTTTTCCCCTTCTTTTCCCCTTTCTTCTCCCTTCTCCTCCCCTCTTCTTCCTTTCTTTGTCCTCTTCTCTCCTCTCCTGTCCTCCCCTCCTTTCTCTGCAATCTGTCCCTTGGTGATCCTATCAGCCTTCCTGGGTCAAATGACAACCTCTCTTCAGATGACTATTCCTGTATCATGTCAGGATAACGGCTTTACATCTCTACTTTTGGAGGCCCCATCTGGTTGAGATAAGACTGATGGACAATGATTAGGGGTGGATGTAGGAGGAAGAAAAATTTAATTCAATTGACTTCAACAAGTATTTATTCATTATGCTCTATGTGCAAGACACCCTGCTAAGATTTAGGGTTATAAAAGCACAACTAAAATAGTCCTTGTCCTCAAGGAGCTCACTTTCTACATATTTGCCTATAACAGTCTATCAGTATTATGTTTGCCAATGTGACATAGTTAGAATGAACCTCCACTGAAATTTAGTGTTCTTTTCTTGTTCACATGAAAATACAACTATGCTTTAGTAGAAAAAGTTGTGTGGTGTGGGAACCATATTATTTCTGTTCCCTAACTGACCTATCATCTTTCCCTCAGGAAGGACCCTGGCAAAAGTTCAAGGTTTTTCTTTTTCCATCCTTTTTCTCCTTTCTTGTTTTCTTTTCTTCCTTCTTTTCTTCTCTTCTGTTCTTCCTACACAATCACAAAATTCTGGAGTTACATGATTCCCAAGGTTCTTTGTAGGTTGAAAATTTTGTAGTAATTGATTCAATTTCTGTTTCTGTTTTTATTCCCCCAAAACATCCCTTATCATTCCATTTTCATCTTTTCATTAAATTAAACAAATAGTTATTCATCAGAAGGATTAGGTAATATGGACATAAACAAGAATGATGCATGGTAGAAAGTGTTAAGTGCAAAGGAGTCTCAAGAAAAGTGCTAAGAAATTTGAAGAAGGAGGAATCACTTTTTCTTTGGGCATAGGTTATTCAAAGTGAAGTCCTCTGGAGTGAAGTTGATGTGATAACACAACGCAATTTCAGTTACTGAAAATTTTCTTGATTGCTTATTAGGCTTGTATATCAAAATTTCTAGCCCAGCCAAACCTCTAGATGTCTGTCTTGATTCCATTTTTTTATCTTGAGGCTTTATTCTTTCTCCTCCTCAGTCGACACCTATCTGAAAATAGTAGTTAATGCATTTTAAGAAATATTTCAAATGCATTTCTTGACCACAGGTTAGGTACTTTGCACAATTTTCCTCATACTTTGACATATAGTAAGAGAAATATACTTCTTGATGTCCCAACAATGATGAAAAGCAAACAGAAGAAATAGTGCGTGCTTGGAGAAGACAGAATAGTTCAAACCTTTGAAAACTATAATGATGAAGCCTTACTATTTAAAGAAGCTAAAACATTTTGGAGTATTTTGTTTCCCCTCAAACATTGACAAAAATGACTCTTCCTTGAACATTTTATGGAATTTTCCCTGATTATCTTATATGCTATATCTATTTCTCCCTCGGATATATGTGAGCCAGGGAAGAATCAATCAGTTAATTCATGTCTCTAGACTAGAACACTTTATTGATATTTCCTCCATGAGGGTTTCCCCTCTACGAGTTAATGAAAAGGAGAGGAGAGAGAACAGCTTACAACTCAATTCAATTTAATTCAACAGATATTAAATGCTTCCTATTTGAAAATGCTAGACTAGGGAAACAATGGTGAAAATCAACAGAGTTTTTGTTCTCAGAAAGCCTGTCTCATGATGGGGAATGGGATGCATGTACACATTAGTATGATTCAAGGTAGGATATGATAAGAAATAGAGATAGATATATTCACATGAGCCTGTGATCACATTGACTTAGGAGTTCCTTTCTATGACGTAGATCATAGCATTTCTTACCCTGCCCATTCAATGTGACTCTGGTTCATGCGCTTCTAAGAGTTCACCCCAGAAATCCATCCAACATGCTACTGAATTTCACTGCTTTTTCCTAACCTTGGTCATTTTTCAGTCTTGTCTATCTCTTCCTGACTTCATTTGGGTTTTTTTTTAATCAAAGATACTATAGTGGATTTTTGATTGCTCTCTCTAGATCATTTACAAATGAGGAAAATAAGACAAACAAGATAAAATGACTTTCCCAGTGCCACACAGCTAATAAATGTCTGAGGTTGAATTTTATCTTAGGTCCTCCCAAGAACAGCATTCTATCCACTGTGCCAACTAGCTGTCCTTTTCCCCAACATCACAGGGATACTAATGGAGTACTGGTTGTCCACCTGCCATCCTTTAAGTCCTTCCATATCCGAATGATACCCATTTTCTCTTCTTATGGTTCCTTATAACTTATAAAGTAGTTGCTTGATTAAAGGCATCCTGGTGACACGGTGGAGTTTCAGGCCTATAGTGAAGAAGACCTGAGACCTGAGTTCAAATCTGGCCTCAGGAGCTTAATATCTGTGTGACTCTGGGTAAATCACATAATTTCTGTTTGCCCTCTCATTATAAGAATAATATAATAATTATAATAATAGCACCTTCCTCCCAGAATTGCTGGGAGAATCAAGTGAGAAAGTATTAGCAAAATAGCACAGTACCTGGCACAAAGCATGTGATACGCATATGTGTGTGTGTGTGTGTGTGTACACACACATCTCTCTCTCTGTGCGTATATATACACACACATGTGTATATATATTCATCTATATGCATGTATATGTGTGTTGTTATTGTTTGTTTACTTTGTCCTAAGTTTGTCATGAAAGCAAAATTCCAACTTCTGAACATGAATATTTTCCCAGCATAAGCATAATATTTTCCCACAAGCAAGACATAGAATATTGCTGCCTCCAAAGAACTAAAGACAAGTCTCACATCTCACATAAAGTGCAAAGGAGAGGAAAATGGTAAGGGTGGAAAAACTATAGCATATAATGACAGTGCACTCTAGGAAATAATTACAGAAGCAATGATCACTTTTCGCTGAGGGGATCTTGGACAGCTTTGTAGAAGATATTATAACTAACTTCTTGAAGGAAAAGTAAGCAGTTTCTCAACAGGCAATCTTTTTTCCAGGAATAATAAATGATAGTTTGCACAAATGGATAATAGTGGGAAATGATGTTAGAAAAACACATTAAAATAAAACTATAGAAGATATTAAATATTAGACTAAGGAATTTATAGAGATGAAACCACTGATTTTTCTGTTTGTGTAGCACATGAGTGACATGGGAAGATTCTTTCATTAAAAAGATTACTTGGGCAATTTGGGAAGGATTGCTTATATAGGGAATGAATTATGGTGAGAATAGTTACTAAGCTATGACAGTAATCCAAGGAAAAAGTGATGGATACTTGAAGTAAGGTGATGGTAGCATGTATGGGGAAAAGGCGGCAAATGGGACAGTTATACAATTGATGAATCTTGATAATTGGTTGTACATCTAGGGTGAGGTGGCAGGAAGATTAAAAATCACTTCATTGGAGGAGGATGGCGGTGAGATGTACAGAGTCCAGGATGATAGCAGGAGGCAGTTTTAGTAGAGTAGATAATTCAGTTTTGAACATGTTATATTTGAAGTGTTAGAAGGTCATCAAGGTTGAAATATATAAGACTGGAGCATATCAAGAGATATTAGAGTTAGATGAATAGTTTGGGAAGTTATCTGACATAGATGATAATTGACGCCTTGGAAGCAAGTGAGAACACCAAAGGAGAGATTATAAAGAGAGACAAGTAAGAGCAAAAATAGACATATTTAAGTGACAGGAGGAGGAAGACCGACCCGTAAAGGAGCAGCTAATTAGTACTAGTAAAGAAAGAATCTTAAGAGAGCTCATTCACAAAAGTGTAAAAAAGGAGAGAGCTTTCCACATTACAAAGCTGAAAAGGAAAGAAAAAAGGCAAACTAAAATGTAGTATGGGATGACTGGATATTTTATGAGGTTTTCCTATATTAAAAACAGAAGCACGGAAGTCAAAAATTAAACTAAAATATGTAGATTAATAAATATTTGAATGAATAAATAAAAGTGGAGACAAAAGGAACTAGTACCTTAGGAAGAGGAGAGTTATGTGGAAAAGGAGCTCTCAATACATACTAACGTGAGACAGTTATGGGTGTTTGAGGTTATTTTGATTATAGATACACTTATAAATTAAAAAGGCCACTAAAATTCATATCTTTCTTTACATAGAGATTTAGAAAAGGAGGTCCATGTCTTTTAAGTAAATAATTATGTACATATATAAAATCTACCTAATTATTCATATATACACAGAAATATTGTCATTTATATTTGTATATAAACATACACTCATCATTTATTATATGTATTGCATATAGATGTATATGTATATATTATGTATACATTTATGTATGTATATAATATAATTACAAGTTAGGAAACATTCATAGTTAATTTCTAAATCCTTAAACAGTAAGCTATTATAAAATGCTGTTATAACAGTACTTTCGACTGATATTATAGAAATTCTTAGTAATTTTCTTACCCTGAAGTTTGTAGACAAATTGAGTTGTGTCCAGGAAGCAAGTAATCAAAATCTGTGATAAAAACGTTTTTTTTGTTTGTTTGTTTGTTTGTTTGTTTGTTTTTTGCCGAAGGGGAGTGAACAAAAACTAATACCTCATTTGTTAGGATAAATTACCACAAAAAATCTTAAAATGGTGCCAGGAAGGGAACTTCATGACTATTGGTCCAATTTCTCATAAAATAGGAAATTGAGGTCCAGAGGGAGGAAATGACATATCCAAGCTGGAAGTGGTAGAAACTAGAATGAAATACAAGCACCTGGTCACAAAGCTCCACTATTTTTTGCATTAATTATGTAGTTACCTTGCATTTATTTTGTGTAGATTTTTGTGTGTTTATATGTGTACGTATGGTTTCCTATAATAGAATGTAAACTCCTTGAGGGTAGCTTCATTTTCGTCTTATTATCTCTGCTGCCTAGTATAGTGACTGCATGTTTGTTTTTCAGTCATATCCAATTCTCCCTGACCCCATTTGGTGTTTTTTTTGTTGTGGTTATTGTTTGTTCATTTTTTTTTTTTGACAAAGTGTGGTTAACCATTTTCTTTTTTTCTCATTAAAATTATTTATTTTCAGTTTTCAAAATTCACTTTCACAAAATGTTGAGTTTTAAGTTTCTTCCTCATCTCCCCCATCCCCTCACCCCAGGACAAGTATGTATTCTGATTAAGCTTTCCTTCAATCTGCCCTCCCTTCTATGTCTCTCTCCACTTTATTCCATTCACTTCCATTTTCCTATAGGGAAAGATAGATTTCTATGCCCCATTGTCTATAAATCTTATTTCTTAGTTGCATGTTTAAATAATTTTTAAAATTCATTTTTAAAACTTTGAGTTCCATAGGATGCAGGCAAGCCTGCACCTGGCTTTGAGTGTGAGGATGCAATGTAGCACATCTAGTAGAGCAGGAGGGCCCCAGGAAATCTGAGACAGCAGCAGGTGGAACCAGTGGACCAGCAGCCTAGGGTGAGAGACCAGCGGAGCTGAGTGAGTGACTGCCGCTAAACACCAGATATCAGCCGCAGCAGCTCCTGAGACTTTCAGCCCACAGATTAAATGTCTGTAAGTCACCTACTTGAACTTCCAGGAATCAGGATGGCAGAGTGATCAGTAAGTGCTCTGTCTTCCCCCTTGATGACCTTGAAAGAACAATAAAATGTTTCCCCCAAAAAATCCTGGATCAATGAGGAACAGCAAAGGGGGAAAATAGTCTCATAACACCTGAGGCTAGAGAAATAGCTAAGGGGGATTCCTCCTACTGTGGCAGAGGCAAATAGGAAGAACAGAGGACCCAAGGCTAAAGAAACTCACACTAGGACCTAGGCAAGCCTCAACGCCAGGAGAGGAGCCCCAGGAGGGGTGAAAACTCACACTAGGATCTAGGCATGCCTCAGCATTCCAGAGGAAATGGGAAAACAATAGGGCAGCAGTGATTACCATCCCCTGAGCTTGCCTTTGCCTAAGTTCAGCAGAGGAGATCTCCCATGACCAGACCCCCCCTTCCCCACACTTAACAAGCTAACCCCAGGGCTGATTGGAGAAACACAGAACAAAAACCTGCTCTTAAGTTTTTCACACAAGGCAGCTCAACACCAAGTTCTGCAGCTTCTAACTGAAAGAACCAGAAGCGACAACATATAGTCACCATCCTGAACAAGAAAAAGCAAAACAAGGGTGAAAAAAACCATAGAATCTTTCTGTGGGGACAAGGACCAAAACACAAATATCAAAGAGGTCAATACTGAGACTGTACTTCCATCTGAAACTTCAGAAGGGACTATGAACTCCTCACATGCACAAACAGCTCTCCTTGAACAGCTGAAGAAGGAAATTGAAGAAAAACTGGTCAATGATTTTAAAAGATTAAAGAAAAAGAATTCACTGATGAGAACATCTCTTTGAAAAGGAAAATTGAACAAATGGAAAAGGAAGTACAAAAATTAACTGGAGAAAATTACTCCTTAAAAGGAACAATTGGACAGATGGAAAAGGAAGCACAAAACACAGGAGAATGAAACAAATGAGGAGGCTGAGGTTTTGCCAGTACTGAGAAGGAAGCAGGAGAATTAGGGGGCCCCCACAGAGTTTGGGGAGGTAATTGAAAATTTTACTCAGAAGGAGGTCACAGATATTTTGAGTCAGTTCATCCAAAGGATGGGAGAATCGTCGGTATCTTGGACAGTGAGAATCAGTGAAAAAGATAAATTCTTAAATGGTCTGCAAATTCAAAGTCAGAATAGATTGACAAGAAAAAAAAGCTTATTGCTGTATTGAGAGCAGGGGTAGGTAGATTTTGGAAGAATAGAGAGCATTCCAACTAATGAACTACATAAAATGTATCAAGGAAAGAAACTTGATTTCAGATTGGGCAGAAAGATGAAAATTGCTCCTGTAGAATCTTCTGAAATATTGTACCCAAGCTCATCCCACCCATAGGATGAATGGAGGTGTTGACCAGGCTCCCATTCAGATTAAAGAAAGCATACCTCTAGACAGAATGATTACCCCCAAACTGCAAATTAGAAAACAGCAAACAACAGTGAATGAGGCTATGATAGTTGGTTCATGGACTCCAGAAGCATGGCTGATCCTATATCTACCCTGCTTCTGGTTACTATCTTCTTGTTTCTTCTTTACTTTTTCTCTGTTCACCTTGTTTGTTAGATTTGTTTTCTGCAGGCTTAGTACCCTTTACCTGCAGATGTCTGATTTCTTTAGCCAGATGTCATCCCTGTTCACGACGGTGATGTATCACCACTGGTCCTCATTTTAACCAGGCTCTGGATGCCAAATAAAGAACCGATCTCTTGAATGGGTCCTCTTGGGGGCAGGGACAGTTCTATGTTCAATCTCAGCAGGAAGTTGCTATTTAAGAAGAGGCCTTCACCCTTTACCCCAAGATTTTGGGTCCCATTCATTAGAAGGAACAATGATGGGATGTTCAGGGCCCACCCTAAGATATTATTCTATGGGCTTATTTTGTGTGATCCCTGTTATATTGTAAAGTTCTATTGACACAAGTTGCCTAAGATATTGTTTCATATACTTATTTTTCTGTTATTTCTCTTAAAGTTCTGTTGATAGCAGTTGTCTCACCAACCAATGTATGTAATAAATGCGAAAGGACTTGGGGCCACATGTAATGGTAATTTAAATGGAAAATCTTTCATATTCATTAATAGGCCTATGTGGCCTTCCTGGGTCACATGGAAGCCTGAGTTACATGAGTCTGACTCACATGGGGCCTATGGTGGGAGAAATTTGTTGAAAGGATAGAACAGGAAGAGGTGGAAAAAAAAGCAGAGCTGAGAGAAGATTAATGAAACCAGTCAGAACTAAAAGATACAAGCAAGCGGGTTGACTGGCCATGAGTGTGAGAAGGGCATTTTGTTCAAGGGAAGCCTGCTTGTGATTTGTTTAAGGGACCTGGTTTGTGGGAAGCCTAGTAGGGGGAAGGCTTGGGGATGGTGTTGTCCTCTGCATTGTTATTGTGTATATATTTTTGTTACTATGATGGATTTGGCTTTTTGGTGTCTGAATAAATATTTTGGTTCTGTCTTCCATGTGGGGAGTTTATGGTATTTCACGATTCAGAATTGTGCTGGGATATTCATGGTCACTGTAGGTGCTGTGAATATTGCATTGGTGCTACATCAACCGTCCCCTGTTTGAGAAGGCAAACAATTCAATGTAAGTTATGCTTATGTAGTCTAGCAAAACACTTCCATAACAATCATATTGTGAAAGACTAACTATATTTTGCTCTATCCTGTTCCACCCTCCATTTATTCTGTTCTCTCCTTTGACCTGTGTATGCTCCTGATTACCCCTTCCCCCAATCTGCCATGCTGCTTATCCCCTTACCTCCTGCATTCCTGTTGGGTAAGATAAACTTACTGAGTATGTATGTTATTCCCTCCTGAAGCCAAATCAATGAAAGTAAGACTCACTTATTCCCTCTCACCTTCCCCCTTTCCCCTCCATTGTAAAGGCTTTTTCTTGACTCTTTTGCATGAGATGATTTACTACATTCAACCTCTCCCTTTCTCTTTCTCCTAGTGCATTCTTCTCAACACTTAATTTTCTTTTTTAGATATCAGCCCTTCATATTCAGCTCACCTTGTGCCCCCGCTCTTTCTCCACACACACACATATACACACATATACATGTATGTATATATGGGTGTGTATACATACATATATAGATGTTTATACTCCTAGATGTATACATACACATATGCATACACACATATACGCATATATCTATCTATATATATATTTATGTATATAAGCGTGTATATATATTCCCTCCAACTACCCCAATACTGAGAAAGGTCACATGAGTTACAAATGTCTTCTTTTCATGTAGGAATGTAAACAGTTCAACTTTAATGAGTCTGTTATGATTACTCTTTCCTATTTACCTTTTCATGCTTCTCTTGATTCTTCCATCTGAAAGTCAAATGTTCTATTCAGCCCTGTTCATTTCAACAAGAATACTTAGAAATTCTCTATTTTATTGAAATTCCATTTTTCCCCTGAAATATTATACTGTTTTACTGGGTAGGTGATTCTTGGTTTGAATCCTAGCTCCTTTGATCTCTGGAATATCATATTCCAAGCCCCCTGATCCCCTAGTGTAGAAGCTGTTAAATCTTGTGTTATCCAGATTGTGTTTCCACAGTACTTGAATTGTTTCTTTCTGACTACTTGTAATATTTTCACCCTTGACCTGGGAACTCTAGAATTTGGCCACAGTATTCCTTGGGAGCTTTCATCTTTGGGAGCTCTTTCAGAAGGCAATAGGTAAATTCTTTCAACTTCTATTTTACCCACTAGTTCTAGAAAATCAGAGCAATTTTCCTTTATAATTTTTTAAAAGGTGATGTCTGGGCTTTTTTTTTTTTCATCATGACTTTTAGGTAGCTCAATAATTTTTAAATTATTTCTCCTGGATGAATTTTCCAGGTCAGTTTTTTTTTTTCCCAAAGAGATACTTCACATTGTCTTCCATTTTTTCATTCTTCTTGTTTTCTTTTATAATTTCTTGATTTTTCATAAAGTCATTAACTTCCATTTGTTGCGTTCTACATTTGAAGAAATTATTTTCTTCAGTAAGCTTTGGGACCTCCTTTTCCATTTTGCCAATTCTGCTTTTTAAGGAATTCTTCTCCTCATTGGCTTTTTAGACCTCTTTTGCTATTTGGGTTAGTCTAATTTTAAAAGTGTTATTTTCTTCATCATTTTTTGGGTCTCTGTTAGCAAGCTGTTGATGCATTTTTCATGATTTTCTTTCCTCACTCTCATTTCTCTTCCCAATTTTCCTCTACTTCTCTTACTGATTTTCAAAATCCTTTTTGAGCTCTTCCATGGCCTGAGATCAATACCTAGTTTTCTTTGTGGCTTTGGATGCAAGAGTTTGACTTTGTTGTCTTCTGGTTGTATGTTTTTATCTTCCTCATCACCAATGATGTAAGAATATACCTTTTCACTGAGAAAGTCAGAATTTGTAGTCTTTATTTTTCCCCCATTTGCTAGTTTTCCCAGTCAATTACTTGACTTCTGAGCTCTTTGTTAAGGGGAAGGCTCCAGAAGCAGCCACACTGCTTCAACACTGGCTACCACTGCCCTAAGGCTGTGGCCATCCATGGGCTGAGACTGGGACTGTCGCTGACCATACTTCCCTCTTAGCTGGTTTTGAGACCCTTTCCATTGATGTTCAAAGCTGTGTTTGGTGCCTGTGGATTGAGAAGTCTGTAAACCACCACAGCCACCAGTGATTCAGTTCCCAAAGGCCTACTCCAACTCTATCCATGCAGGCATAGCCCACATCAAACATCATTCTACTCCCAGTCTGGTGCTAAAGACCCTTCGTGTCAACTTTCCAGGTTGTCTTGGGCTGCAAATTTGCTTCAGTCTGTCATTTTGTCACAATGATGCTCTAGAATTGATTTGAAGTCAATTTTACAGGTTTATTGAGGGGCTTGGGAGTAGAGTTAAAGCAGTTGCTTGCTTCTATTCTGCCCCTAATTCTAATTTTTAAGTAGCACTTTTCTTCAGTGACTTTTTTCAATTGTATTTTTAAAGGAATTGTTTGATTTTTCTTCTACCTCTATTATTTGCTTTTAAAATCCTTCTTGAACTCATCCAAGGAGGCTTTTTTGGAAGTTCATATTCTCCTTCGAGGTTTTGGATATGTGGATATTGATAATATCCTCTCCAGAATTTGTGTTTTGATTGTTACCAAGATAATTTTCTGTGGTTGTTGTTTCTCTTTGTTGCTTTTCACTCATGGTTTTCACCTTGTTTCTGACTTTTAAAGTTGATCACTCCTTTGGGGAACAGGGGGCACTGTCCTAGGTTTCTTGTCCTGGGAACTAAATGCCTGGTTACTGGTTCTGTGGGTTGGGGCTTTAGGTGCTAGCAGTTGGAGACTGGTAGCTTATCTGGTGCTGAGTTGGAGCTGGTGGTGGTGGCTGGTGTGAGCCTGGTGTTGATATTTTCCTGCTCCACCACCCTGTGGCTCAGGATCTCTTGCTGGTTTACTGAGGTGGGACTTGCCACTGGCTTGCTGGGATGCCTCTTGTCCTGTGTTGGTCCACTTCAGCCACAGCAATTGGAAAATTTCCCTTAATTCCTCTAGTCTCCCGAGCTGAAAGACTGATGTACCTTGTCTTTCTGCTGGCTCCACTATTTCAAGATTTCTCTTGGGGAAATATTCCTGGGATTTTCAAGGTCAATAAGGAATGGTGAAAGGGATTTACTGCATACTCTACCGTCTTGGCTTCAAGATGTTGATCCTTGATGTATTTTTTTAAGTCTCTATTGCAGTATTTCAACTTTTCTTCTACTTTTTTCCAGTCTTTTTCTCTCTACTTGTTTTTACTTCATATCTCATAAGGTCATTTGCTTTTACTCAAGTGTTTCTAATTTTTTTCTTCAGTGAGGTTTTGCAGCTCTTTTTACTAAACTGTAAAGTCTCTTTTCATAACGTACTTGCTTAGCTCTAAGTTCTTTACAAAATTTTCCTCTGCTACTCATTTGGTTTTTTAAATGATTTTTTGACTACTTTTTAATCTCTTCCTTTTAACTCTTCTAGGAATTCTTTTGAGGCTTGCATCCAATCTGCATTTTTCTTTGAGCTTCTGCATGTAGATATTTCTAAATCCTTGTCCTCTTCTGTGTTTGTATCGAGGTTCCTTGTCACCACCATACCTTCTTATTGTTAGATTCCTTATTTGTTCATTTTCCCATCCTATTTCATGACTTTTGACTTTACATAGAATTGTCCTCTGCTTGCCTTGGAGTCTGGAAGGAGGAAGGGCAGGAAATGTTTGGTCTGAGCTTCTGCCTTTTATATCCCTCTATCATTTCCTGTGCTCAGTCTGGGGCCTATATTTTTTATTTACTTCCAAAGTGATATGATACAAGAAGAGCATTGCTCATTGCCTTTCTGACCTGTGTATGATCGGCTTTCTATAGACTGTTCTTGACCTCAGGAATACTTAGCCACCGGGAGGTTCTGCAGAATCAGCACTACTGAACTACTTAATTTTGGTCTTCTGTCCTCATTGATTCAATTGTAAGCTTATGTGGAGTACTAAAAGTTAGAACTGAGTCCCCTCTCACACAGCTAGATTTCTGGAAGTTGTTCCTTGCTCCTTACACAAGTAAGACCCCTGATCCCTCACTATAACAACTACTTCTCTTAGTCCTGTACCTATGGCTTGGAACTGTGTTGTGAGCAGTAGAGTTACCAGATGGCAGCAGGGCTAGTATAAGGAGTTTCCTTGAACCTTTTCATTACATCTCTGTATTGTCTCTGGGCACTTGTTTGCTCCTCACTGCTATTGCCATGACCCACTATAGCTTCTATCTGCTGCTTTACTATGGTATTGTCAAGTCCCCACCCCAATGCTTTTAGACTACTACTGTGTCTTCCCAAACTTTCCTGAACTGGAAAATAACATACTTTGATATTTTTTTGGCTTTCTTGATCAGAATTCATTTTGGTGTCCATTCTTGGAGCTAATACAAAAAATTACTATCTGTTACTCTACTATCTTTACTCTTCCCCTGATATTATTATTCATTTTAAAGCAAAAATTAACCTAATTAAATGCTTAGGATAGTTTCTTAATCATAACAGAAAGATCTAATAAATGAAATCTCAAATTCATAATTTCACACATTCAGCTCCTAAGATGTTAATCCCCTAAATATAAATGCAGTACAAATCAAAGGTATTTTTATATGATAGTTTCTCAAAATTACAATTTTAAAAAACTAAGAGTTTGATAACAATATATAACAATATCATAGACTAAAAATATAGAACATGGAACAAACTCGTTGCCAATCAAGTGCCATCATTTATGTTGAAAGCATTTTCAAATTTGTTTACATAGAAATAATTTCAAGTGTTTATCAGTCTTAGCATCCAGAGACCAGTATAGAGTAATTAATATCAGATTATTTTATGGTTATGAAGATGTCACCAGCAGTTACCAGTCAGAACACTGAACAATCATGATATAAAACAGTAATATTTTCCTTAATTAATCAAACCTAACATAAACTCTAGTTTTAAATTGCCTGATTTTTAAATATTGTTACAAAATCCCAGGTTCTTTTTCACATCAATAAGAATATTGAAATTGGTTAAATAAACAAATCAAGCTTGGAGATCATGAGAAATCTAAAAATTAACTTTATCTGAGTAGGAAACAAGTACTTCTCCAAACAGAATAATAAATTTTACAGGCATATAAAAGCTTCCTATTCTCTTTCTCTAATTATAGACAAGACATTAACTTTTATGCAATACTTGTTTTCTTATTATTTTACAATTTTCCATTGATCATTGACAAGTTTTTTCATACAATGCCAATTAACTATAAAATGTATACTCTTCTCTGCTAAAAGTGGAAATTTTAAGTTTACAGTACTTCCCCATACTGTCATGTAAAATTTTTGCAATGTGGTTTGTTAACACCTTATAAATGTAGAATCTACTCTAATTTATTTTAGGTGACTTTGCTTCCAATTTCAAGGTAATTAAATCCCATGAAATCATTCACAGAAGATATGTTTCTTAAGCACCAGATGAGGTTAAAAGCTGAACATAGATCAGTCATTAAGAACTGTGATCAAAGGTACATATAAAGATAATAGTAGGAATAGGAAGGACAGGACTCAAATAAACAACAAATTTATTTATAGCTCTTAATCTTAAACAAACTGATCCACAAGTTGACTGTCTTTATCTAATTTTCCTTCTTTTCTTACCAGTAAGATGAGATTAGCATAGACTGTTCCTTTTTTTATGGTTGTGTTCCCTCAATTTGAGCTTTAGTCAAAGAAAATTGCTTAATACATGGCAATGACTTATCTTTATAATGACTACTCAGAACCTGATCATTTACTTTTTGCCAAGTTAGTGTCGCTACTAGAGTGGACCCTAAATGCAGAATCAGTAGCCCTCAATTTGAATAGTTTTACAGAATGGGATGAAGTTGCCACTTTCCTTCACTCCCCTCCTGAACCAGCAGTAATATAGTAACCAAATCAGGTTCCTTTCCTCCAGGGAGTTCCAAAAACATCCCTTCCAAGGTACAGAATATGATGTCCCATAATTTACATAAAAGCTCTCTTTCTGCCATATAAACAAGTCAATCAGGTAAAACATTCCAGTCATGACAGTGATGGAGAACTCTTGAGAGAGAAAGGTGATTTGCCATCAATATACTAGGCTTGCCATGGTCTTTTTTACTGTAGCCAGTGGAGGCCCAGGCAGAATCCCTTTAGAGTCTGTGAACACATTTTCTAATTTGCATTTTAGAATCTTTAATTTTTTTTCACAAATTTTTTTCTTCCCAAGGCACTGCTCAATGATCAGATTTTCATCAGGGAGACTTATTAGAAACTCAGCATCTTGTACTTGCTTGAAAGTAGCCACAAATACTCACAGGAAGTTTCTAACTGCTCTCCATTGCCTGAGAATCCTACTTACAACACTAAATTGTTTGGTTGAAAAGAAGTTATATAGAAAAAATCTTTAAAATTATAGATACTTTATTGAAAACAGGAAGTTACAAATTTCCAGAATATATACTGAATATGGGCAATTCACTTGGGACTACAAAAGAGACATAGTTAAAATGGATTTTTCTAACAGAAATAGTAAAATATAGCATTTAAAAATAAAACTTTCATAATAACAAAAACTTTCACAATCAAAGAAACTTATAAACAATACCATTTGCAACACATAAAATATAGAATGCCATCTGTATCACGGAAGTAGTGGAAATGTGTTTGTAACAACACATTGAACCTGCAGAATAGTGAGAACTTGCACAATATCTGCAGAATAATGGGACTTGAATAAAATATCCTTCCAAAAATTTATATAGTTTCCTCAAAATGTTTTCAGTATATTTCCATAGGCATATGACTTTTTCAGGGTTCTATCACAAAGATAAAATTTTATCTTCTTCATTTCAAAATCTAGACTATATTTGAGGGTCAGTAAACAGGCTGCACCTTTCTAAGGGATAAATAAAATTTGAATCAAGAAGTTTCATTCTCTAATTATAAAATCTATTGATTTGGGGGGAACTGATACAAGAAAATGGGATCATTGCATTATCATGCCCCTTTTCAAATAATAAGAGAATATTGAAATACCATACATAATTATAATATCAGAAGCCTCTTAAATCAAAACAATTCCTGGTTACTCTTGTTGGTAGGAGAGGGAGCTTTCCTGATGTGTCCAGTGATTGCAGATCTTAAAGATGGGTGCCAAGTTCTAACCATAACTATAATTTCAAATCAGGGCTGGGCATTTTCATGGAGTAACTCCCCACTCCATGGTTTTTGTTTAAATATAAAATGTCAAAAACTATATCCAACTAAGGATGGATATCATTGGCTATAAGGATCATATCCTTTCTAGCTCACAACAATAGTGTTAATCAGTTTTCTTGCCCAAGGAATATTATCTGCTTGAGTAGAGTTTGGCAGGCATTTTACTCTCAATTTACTCTAATTAGGCACTGAGTCAGAATTGTCAAATGCTTAATTCTTTCAGTGACAAAACCTAGTCACTCCTTCCACCCCTTATTCTAATTGAACTTGTATCCTAAGCAGTTTCCAGAGTATATTCATCTTTGGGGAAGGTGATGGGGATCAGAGCTCATTATCTTGATTCTATCTAAATAGGGCACCTTATGGAAACCGAGATGCAGGAGACTCGTCTTTGCTTTCCACTAACAAAGTGATAGCATCTCTGTCATGGCTCGTACATATCCTCAGTGATCTCATGCTGCTTATAGTATACGTACCACAGAGAATAGAAGCAATATTCTGATCATTATTACAACTTTATGGATCATTTTTTCTTATATAACACTCACTACCCTGACCTTCCATAACCTGAAAGCCAGGTCTATTACAGTTTACCCCTCCCTCCAGAGTATCCTATACTCTTGAGGGTGTTTGGGGAGTGGAAGCTCTATTTCTGGCTTCAGCCTCCAAAGACAATTTTCCCCACAATTGTAAGACAAGTCTCCTGCATCTCGGTTCCCTTTATCTATTTAACATTCAGAAGAGCTTTTACAAGGAAATGTTTACTTCAAAGATGAAAATGGCACTTTATTCCCACCACCATCACATCAGTATCTGGGGAGAGGAAAGATATTGCATTCTTAACTTAGCTCAGTTCTTATAAAACACAATCTCAGTTTCAAGTCCAAATCTCTTCTTAGGCTCAAATGCAGGCACCCTGGCTTCTTGGGGCTTCCTTGCTGGGCTGACTGGATGTAACACCCCACCTGGAATCCTGACTTCGTGGTCAATGTTATTTAATTCAGGATCTGGTGGCAATTACTACTTGAACCCAAAATTCAGGACAAATGTAACAGAACAGAAACAGAAACACCCCGATGAGACAGGGCTTAAAATGAGAGGGGGAGAGGTTTCCTCCCTTCTACTTTAGTTAAAGAATTCAGGAGAAATTAAGACTATTCCAGTCTTGCAGTCATAAAGAGATTGCCAGTTCTGGCTATGCAGCCAAAGAAATCTACTCCCACCCATGTGTTAGGGCAATGAAGAGAAAAAAATGCCTCCAAGTTAGGGATCTGGGCATGTGCAAAGTAACCTCACATTCAGACTTAAAATCGTAGACCTTTCTGAAACTACAGGTGGACTCCCACTCAAGGACCATGCCATGGATGGTCTCTGTAGACAGGAGGAGAATATTAATTTCAATTAATACTTATTTATTGATTGCTATGAACTCAATATTATGTTTGATGCAAAAAAAAAAAAACCAAAACATATACCTCCAGACCCTCTCATTTCGTTGAGAGAGCAGGACGTAGAGTGGAAAACAACAGAAGACAATGGAAGATTTTGCTCCAATTAATGGTTCTATGCTTTGGGATTTCATAACTATTTAATTATCATCAAAGTCTTTATAAGGAAGATAAGGAATTATGGGAACTCAGTAGATGCTGAAGGGATAGAAATGTGTGTAGTTTCACTATGGAATGCATGGAGGAGAAGGATGCAAATTAATGCTGGAAATATAAATTCAGAGTGTACTAGGTCTCTTTGATTGCTAGGCAGTGAAATTTGAAATCGAGTCAGGAAGTACTAGAGAAAATTAAAATTTCTGGGCAGAGGACTGACATGACCAGATCTAGGCATTACAAAAAGAGAGATTATTCTGAATGGGAGTGGGGAGAGAGTGGATATAACAAAATATGTGAAAAAGATAAATATCATTGTAACATGTAATATTGGGAAATTATAGAAATAGATATAATAGTTTCCTTCTAATATCTGAAAGAAGATCATGTGGAAGAGGGATTAGACTTGTCCTATTTGATTTCTGATTTTGGTACACAGTAAGTGCCTAATAAATGCTTTTCCTAATTTTATCTAATCCTCAGAGGACAGAATTAGGGACAAAAGGTAGAAGATACAAAGAGGTCAATTTAGGTACATCCTATTTTGGGAAATTTTTCTGTTTCTTGTTTTCTTAATTGTCATTTCTTTTTATTTCGCTTGATTATTTGCTTCTTAAAATTGATGTCATTTTTTATTTGGGTTGCTAGTTTGCTACACTAATAGTGATCAAGTTTAGTCAGATCTTTGAGAATTTAAATCTAGAGGGACATCACACAATTGTGTATTGTGGAGGTCACTGTAAATACTAGGGATGTTCAATTGTGGAAGTTCTGGGCCTTCAGAAACGATGGTCAACATTGGGAATACTGGTGAACTATGATGAAAGCACCATGAAGAGTTTGTTTTACATTTTGTGGGCTCTTTGAGGAATGAAGAAACTGGAAAATGTATTCTGAAAAGAAATGCTTTGGAAGTGAAATGACTAATAACTGTGGTCCTTGCCCAGGTCCTCAGAAAGATAACCATAATTGGAGCTGTGTCTAAATGCTTCTGAAACCTCTCTCATATAATTTTCTAGATCATTAAATTGTCTACCCAAAGAAACTGTATGTGCAGCCCTTGTCATCAGCACTCAGTCATCATGACTTTGTTGTAGGATTAAAAATGTCTCTATATACAAGGTGTAAAATATCCCTATCAACAAATTTGAACATGATAGACAATGGCATGCCTACATCTGAGGCATGCCCTTGGACTCAGCTTTTGAAAGGGAGAGAACCATAGCTTCAAGATACAGATATGCTTTTTATCTATTCAAGCTATTTTTCATGAAATCTTTCAGGGAACCACATGGCCACATGAAGAAAGGCCACATAACTCCAAAAATGGCAATAATCAGCTGCATAAACAGACAGAAATACAAATCTTGGGCCACAGTGTCAGCTATAAGAATGCAAGATAATAAATAGCAGGTTTGGAATGTCTGTGATCAAATGCCTGAAGAGATCCAGGATGTCAGTTTCCTGCAGAGAAAGGGAGAAGTCTCATTGGACTGAGAAGGAGCCAGAGTTAAAGACCAGCAAGTAACAGAGCTGTGACAAGTTCAAAAAACCCAGATGTCTACCTCCGCTAGCCCTTTGCCCTTCTGTAGAAGGGCTCTAACTATAAGTGGCTCTCAGAATATGTGTCTTACTGGAAGAAGAGTCAATTGTCAATCTGGAATGCTTTTCTTTTTCTTTGTAAGAGAAGACCAAGAGAAGATGGAGTGACACTGATGAAGAAAAGAAATTTGTTTTGACTCTTTAAAGCCTCAGGCATGAGTCCTTCATATTTTACATTCTTGACTGTGTGAAATAATGTCTCTCTTATAGTCAATGTTTTTCCCTATTGTACTTTTCATGAGAACAACCTTTTGTGCAGAAACATAAACATAAGTTGCAATTAAATTTTTTAGGGAAAATTTGTCAGTGGGGACAAAATGATTTTTTTTGGAGAAGCTATATGTTACTTATGATATGGATTAGGTTTCTGAGATTTTGTAACAAGAAAAATAGTGAGTCTACAAGTAGATATGTGGATGTCAGGAAGAGAGGGACTGATAAGAGTAAATGAGGAGTTCTATTTTGGACACTTTCAATTTAGGTGTACCTGATGATGTACAGCATGTGGTTGAAAATACCACACAGATTTCAGAAGTCAGAGCTGAAAATATAGATTTTTTTGAGTCTCTTTGAAATTGTGTAAATAGTAAATATCTATAAGAGAGATTAAGAATATTAAAAAGATGAGAGAGTAAGGTGGCTCAATGGGTAGTACTGGACTTGGAGTCAAGACCTGAGTTTGAATCCTTTCTCAGACACTTACCAGTTGTATGACTCTGGGCAAACTAATTGACTTCTCTTAGCTCCGTTACTTCCCAGAGTTATTTTAAACATTGAATGAGATAAAGTATCTTGCAAACCTTAAAGTACTACATATTTATTATTGTTTTTGTTACTATTATTATAAAGTTGGGGGGCAAACCTATTTTGAACAACTATTTTGCACCTTAATAGTATTTTTTCTATTTACATATAAAGAAATAAATATATATATTTACATGTATCTATTTACATATGAACATTCACTTCAATAAAATTTTGAGTTCCAAAATGTTTTTCCCTCTGTCTCTTCCCTGTCCCATCCCCAAGAAAGCAAGTAATCTGATATAGGTTATACATGTACAATGATGATATTAATTATATTTCTATATTAATCATGTTGTGAAAGAAGAATCAGAAAAAAAAATCTCAAGAAAGAAAACAAAAGAAAAAAAGTGAAAATATCCGTTAGATCCACATTCAAACTCCATAGTTCTTTCTCTGGATGTGGATAGCATTTTCCATGATGAGCGTTTTGGAGTTGTCTTGGATCATTGCATTGCTGAGAAGAGCTAAGTCTGTCATACTTGATTATCCCACAACATTGCTGTTACTGTATACAATGTCTGGTTGTGCTCACTTCGCTCAGCAGCTTCAACAACTATTTTTGAAGTGAATGGAAGTATACTATCTGTACAATCCATCAGTCTCTACTATAACTTCAATTTTTCTCAATATTAAACAAATCAAGACCACTCAAACCTCACTTTCTGAAGGAAGTCTTTTTATGATTCTTCCCTCTCCCACACTCTCAATACCAGGGCTTTGTTTTTCAGTCACTATGTATCTACTTTGTATATAACTTACATATACTTATTTATTTAGAATGTAATCTCCTTGAGGGCAGAGATTGCTTTTTCTTTCTCTTTGTATCCCTAGATCTAAGCATGGAGTCTGACACATAAGAAGCACTTGAGAACTCCTCTGATAGATTAGTTCAGTTTCTACTTATTGAAATAGTATTTTCTTATACATGTATATATATATATATATATATATATATATATATATATATATATATATATATATATTTGTATAAATGTGTGTGAGTCAAGTATGTATGTATGGAATAAAGGGGTATAGACCGTTGATTTCATCAGTGATGGAAACTGTCATTGATGAAACACTCTCTACTAATGAAAATCAGCTACTCTTCTGCAATTAATAGTCTATAAAGTTACCTGAGAGTTTAAATAACTTGTCCAAGGTTATACACTCAGTTAAAGGCTAGATAGAATCGAGCCCAAATCTTTCTGAGTTCCAGGAAGCTTCTATCTTTACCACTATGCAACACAGCTGTAGATTCATGCGTTTATATATGTGAGTGTTGTGCAAATACATTCACGTGTGTGTATGTGCATATACATAAATGAAAATATATGTGTGTGTACATATCCATAATACAGATTATATACATATATATTCATGTGTATAAATATATACACTCATAATAGTTTTGTGGAGTTACATTTTAGAATGATTGCCCTGGTCATACGTCGATAGTCAATAAGCATTTATTAAGTATTGACTGTATACATAACCCTATACTTATTTCAGTGAAGGAAAACACAAAAGAGAGAAACATGGCTCCTGGAGTTAAAAGAAACCATTTACTAATAGGACCAAGAATAATTACAGAAAATGACATTTCAGCAAGAAAAAAATAAAATAGAAATACCTGAGAGTAATCAGTCAGAAGGAGGGAAGTGGGTGGGGTAGAGGTAGAGATTTAATCAAAGAAGGTTGTTTGCTGCAATTATTGGTCAGTACAAGAAAATGCTAACTTTGATTAAAAGCAAAGTACTCGATGTTAGACTTAGTTGACTATAACTAATTACGATGGAACATTCTCTCCACCTGGGGCATTGTGTAAATTGCGATTCTACTTCTGGATTCCTTAGGTGTTGCCTAGGCAGCCCCCAAATGGTCCCACCCACAGACTTACTCACAGCATGGGAAGCTTTCTGTGTTTCCTGGGGGAGGAAATTAATCCATATTATGCTGAAAGAATAAAACCTCTTAAAGGATGTTGGCAACAAAATAATGCAACATAGCTCCTTTCTGTTGTCACAGGCTAAATATTCTGTTGAAAGGCAAAGGATAAAGTACATTTTGTTCTCAGAAAGAATCCGGGAGCTTAATAAAATTATTTTTTTTTTCTGTTGTTGACCAGAGGACAATAGGCATTTGAGAAAATCCAGTCTGTCACCAGAGTAAAAAGGACTTTTGACAAATTAGTTTTGCTTTTACCCAAAGTAAGATGTTTGTGGAAATGTCTTTTGTCCTCTGTATGTAGTTATCCAACCAAGTCTGTCAACTAGCCAATGGCTTTCACAGTCAAATACACCTTTTCTGATTTTTCTCCATCAATTAAGACAGGTGAATTGGCTTTTTCAATGGGTTGCACCTCCTGGAGAGGCTATAAATTATTGTTAGGACTCCATTTTCAAGAAAAACGTGATACCCATTAAATTGTTTGATAGCTTTTGGGAAAATTCATGACTTGTTTATGTGAGGAATGCCCTGTTCTTTCAGCCTCTGGTTATATTTAAATAGCCTGCATCTCTCATTACTGGACTTAATCTGTTTTTAATTGAATTATTAATTGGATATTATTTTTAAGTGCCAGAGACAGCACTCTGAAGGATATTTATTTTGTTAGAAATCTTTCCACTAAATATAGTTAGAACTTTATTTCTCACATGAATTTATTTTTTATTTGATTTATGATTTTATCACTTGGGTATTTATGAACTAGTTCTGAATATATAGAGAAAAGTTTGACTAATTCTGCAATTTCTCATTCCAGTTAGAGTAGTGTGTGTGTGTGGGGGGGCGGAACAGAGAGACAGAGAGAGAGAGAGAGAGAGAGAGAGAGAGAGAGAGAGAGAGAATCCCTACTACACAATACACAATACAAAAGAGGCCATCATCCAAATCATCCAATTTCTACTTGATGTCCTTCAGAGAGGAGGACCCCTTGAGCTCCTGGGGAAATCCAACCTTACTTCCTCCTGAGGTACAGGAGCTCTAATAATTAGGAAATGGTTTTGTTTTGTTTTTGATATCAAAGCTAAATTTGCTTTTTGCAGCGGAGTGTTATAGAACAATAGATTTAGAGATGGGAAGAAAATTAGAAGCAATATATTCCAACATCCTCGTATCAGCAGAAAAAGTGAAGCCTGGAGAGTTTGTAACTTGGCCAAGAATGTATAGGTAATTAGTTATTCCATTCATTGTTCTAAATTTTCCTTTTTTTAAGGACCAAATAAAACAAGTCCTTTTTTCCATATGACAGCCCTTCAGATGCTTCAAGGCCATAATATCCCCTGGGAATCTTTTTTTCCCCAGGATTAACATCTCCACTCCCTTAAACTTATCTTCACATGGCACGGATTTAATATCTTTTATCACTCTGGTTGAACACCTTTGAGACGTTCTCTGGAGAACCTACCAATGTCCTTTCTAAAACGGAGAGCCCAGAAATGAAGGCAATACATCAGATATTGTATGAATAGTACGGAGAGTTTCTTTATTCCTGTTAACTGCTTCCCTCAGTGTGAACCCAATTGGAATTACAGTTTTGTTTTAACTCATATCACATTATCCACTAGTATTAAGCTTACAACCTATGTTTGCAGCTGAGTAGCACAATAGATAGAGTGCCAGGTTAAGAGCCAGGTTCCTGAGTTCAAATCCAACATCAGATATTTACCAGCTTTGTGACCTTGGACACGTCACTCCACCTCCCTCAGCCTTTTCTTTCTTCACCTGTAAAATGAAACCTAATTTCCAGAAGTTGTTGTGAGTAAAATTAAACAGTATTTGCAAAGTGTTTTTAAACTATTGAAGTACTATATAAATGCTAGTTATTATATTCTTAATGGGAACTGTGTATACCTGTATTTGCCTGTTCCTTTTTGTTTCTTCAGACATGAGTAGTTATGGATGGGTTGTCATATGCATCAATTGGCATAACTTCTGAATTAATAAGAACAGAGATCCGCTAGAAAATTTGTGAATTGTGTCTTAAGATTTTCATTCTGTAATTTAATTTTTTATTCTGAAATTCTCAAATCTGCCCCAAATTAACATTATCATATGAAAAGAAAAATGGGAAAAATATTATATATGAAAACCTAATTGTCCAGCATGTGTAACTTTCTTCAAAAATTTATATAACTTTAAAAAATGATTTTAAATGGTATTCTGCTTTACTTGTCTCCTTCTGAGTTTTCTTCTTTTGTTTTTGTTTTCATGGGTATTCCTATCTTGCCCTTATTGGAAGTTCAGTGTCCACTCAAGGGTCAGATTCTTCTACTGATTGACAAGGGGGCATTGACCAGCTCTATTTTATTCTTCCTTAGGGTGGTTCCAGGATTTCACCCATCATACTGGTGTTGACTTTTCTAAGACACAAGGTCAACTTATTTCACTGCAGCTCAGAACTCAAGTTATATACCACATTCAAGCTTCCAAGTTAGTAAGGTTTATAGGCAGACAATACCTAGCTCTTCTATGCATTTTTAAAAAATGGTTCCATGAACTCTATTTTTATTTCCTTTTTCCCCCGCTTGTCAATATTATTTTCTAGTTTTCTTCTTCCCTCAATTCCAACCTGAGATGAAAAGGAAAAAAATGTATGAAAAGATAATTTCTTCAACAAATAAGCACAATCAAGCAAAACAAATGCAGACATTCACCATTTCCAAAAATGTTTCTCTCATTCTGCCTCTTCAGTACAACATCCCTTTACCAGTTGATGAGTATTGTGCCTTATGACCATTCCTCTGGAATAATAATTGGTGACTGGATCAATTAAAGTTCTTGTCTTTTTTTATTAACATTTTTCAATGGTCAAAAATCAATTTTCTTTCTCCCACCACTCTTCAATACTGAAAACAAAACAATATTTAAAACATTGTTCATAGTTAAGAAAAACAATTTTGCACTGTGGCCATATCCAAGAAATTTGTTAGATTCTGTCCCATGAGTCCATTACCTTTCTGTCAGGAGGCAGGTAGCAAGCTTACTCACTGGTCCTTTGGAATCAAAGTTGCTAATCATTTGAACAGGCGTCATGGCTTTTAAAGATGCTTCTTTTTACAGTGTTGTTGTTTTATAAATGGTCTTCATTCTGTCTATTTCACTCCATATCAGTTCGTATAAGTCTCCTAAGGTTTCTTTGAAGTCACCCTCTTCATAATTTCTTATGAATAAAAATATTCCATTATAGTTTTAGGCCATAATTTATTCAGCCATTTTACAATTAAATTTAATTTCCTCAGTTTTCAATTCTTATTATGAAAACCTTTTTATAAGTTTCTATAAAATTATTTGCTATATTTTGTACACATAGGTCCTTTTCTTTCTTTGATCTATAGCCCTAGAAATGGCATGGTTTGATGAAAGGATATACACAGTTTGATTAGTTTAGGGACGCATTTCCAAATTGCCACCTAGAATGGCTATACCAATTCACAGTTCTGTCAACTATCTGTTCTGTTTTTCCATAGACCCTTTAGCATTTAGTTTCCTTTTTTTTGGTTAACTTTACCAATCAAATGGCTTTGAGGCTAAAGAGTTGCTTTAATTTGCATTTCTCTAATTATTGGTGATTAGAAGCATTTTTCTATGGTGCTAACCTCTGTTCACCACTATTCTCTTAGCCCTGGTCAGTTGCCTATGGGCTGAAAAAAAATATGCCCCCATATTCTTTGTGTTTAGATTTTCCTATTACTACTCTTTTTTAGAGGACTTTTAAAATAATTGTGCAGTATTTTGGACAACGTTGGGCACTACTACATCTTCCTGCTCTGTGATTTTGTCTAGTAGGTCAGGTATTTCAAAGTTATTTTTTTTCTTTATGAGAATATTGCTGTTACTGTGTAAACTGATCTCCCAGTTCTTTTCTTTTCACTTTGGATCAGTTCATAGAAATTTTCCTAGGTTTCTCTGAAACTATCCCTTTCTTCATTTCTTGCAGTATAATATGCATATTATTTATTCAACCATTCACAAATTTATAGAAATGTTATAATTTCTTTCCAGTTCTTTGATATACTTCAAAGAACATCTATAAATATTTTTGTAGATATTTTTTCTTTTTTTCCTCTTTCTTAGACCTCTTACACATATATGCTTGTAGCAGGGGATCAAAGGTTATGGCTTAGTTTAGGGACTGATATGAATGTGGTTCCAAATTGCTTTCCAGAAAAACTGGGAAATTTCCTATGTCCAACAATGCAACAGTGAGTCTCTTCCTGCAGATCTTAGAATATTCATTTTCACCAATCTCATAAGTGTAGTTAAACTTTGTGGTTATTTTCATTTTTCTAATTATTAGTGATTTGGAGCATTGTTTTCCATGTAGCTATTGAGAATTTGGTTTTCTTCCTTTAAGATTAATTTGCTGGTATACTTTAATTATTAAGCATGATACCCAAAATTTAAAAAAGAATAAATCTTACTTTGTTTACTTCCTTGCTTCCACACCCACCTAGAGCTGACTAACAATATTATCCAACATTCTCCTCTAGAAAGGATATGGATTTCTACAACAGAAAAGAAGTTGCTCTCCTTATTCAAAGAGCAAGGTGAGTGGTCCAAGGGGCAATGGGTTTGTTTCTCATCTACTCTGGAATATTACTCAAGTCCAATAATTTACAAATTGTTATCATTTATTTACATTTGCTAAAAAGGTTATATGAGTCATGTAAGAGGGCATGGAGGAAGACTATTGTATATACCCAAATTAACTGCAAGGGATATATGAAGAAAGATGCTATTTGAATCCAGAGAAAACTGATAAATAGAACAATGTATAGAATAATTTGTTTAATTTAAATTTATTTATTTAACTTTTTACATTCATTTTCACAAAATTTTGGGTTCCAAATTTTCTCCCCTTTTGTCCCCTCCCCCACCCCAATACACCAAGCATTCTAATTTTCCCTATCACCAATCTGCTCTCTCTTCTATCATCCCTCCCTTCTCTTCTCCCCATCTTCTCTTTTGTCCTGTAGGGTGAGATGGCTTTCTATTCCACATTAACTGTATTTCTTATTTCCTAGTAGCAAGAACAATACTCAACAGTTGTTCCTAAAACTTTGAGTTCCAAATTCTCCCCATCCCTCTGCCCCCACCCATTCCCTTTGGGAAGGAGGGCAATTCAATATAGGCCCCATCTGTGTAGTTTTGCAAATGACTTCGATAATTGTCATGTTGTGTAAGACTAAGTGTATTTCCCTCCATCCTATCCTGCCCCCCATTGTTTCTATTCTGTCTTTTGATCCTGTCCCTCCCCAAGAGTGTTGACTTCCAATTACTCCCTCCTCCCATTGCCCTCCCTACCATCATCCCCCCACCTTACTTATCTCCTTCTCCCCCACTTTCCTGTATTGTAAGATAGGCTTTCATAGCAAAATGAGTGTGCATTTTATTCCTTCCTTTAGTCGAATGTGATGAGGGTA
The DNA here is from genome assembly GCA_023548195.1 of Bettongia penicillata ogilbyi. Taxonomy (NCBI): domain Eukaryota; kingdom Metazoa; phylum Chordata; class Mammalia; order Diprotodontia; family Potoroidae; genus Bettongia; species Bettongia penicillata. Next base: position 3,039,170 of record JAJHZJ010000522.1, on the reverse strand, counting down.
AACTTCTTGTTTTTTTCTCAGCTCTCCTCTTTTTCCCTCCACTAAAAAGTCTCCTGCTTGCCTCTTGAATGAGATATAATTACCCCATTCCATTTCACCCTCTTTCCTCCCACTACATTTCTCTCTCACCATTTACCTTAATTTCTTTTAAGATATGGTCCCATCCCATTCAATTCACTCTGTGTCTCTATATGTACGTGCGTGTGTATGCGTGCATATGTGTACGCGTGTGTGTGTGTGTATGTGTGTGTGTGGTCCCACCAACTACCCAGATACTGAAAAGTTTTAAGAGTTACAAATATTGTCTTTCCATGTAGGAATGTAAACAGTTCATTTTTGTTAAGTCCCTTATGACTTCTCTTTGCTGTTTACTTTTTCATGCTTCTTCTCATTCTTGTGTTTGAAAGTCAAATTTTCTTTTCAGCTCTGGTCTTTTCATAAAGAATGCTTGAAAGTCCTCTGTTTAATTGAAAGACCATATTTTCTCCTGAAGCATTATACTCAGTTTTGCTGAGTAGGTGATTCTTGGTTTGAGTCCTAGTTCCTTTGACTTCTGGAATATCCTATTCCATGCCCTTCGATCCCTTAATGTAGAAGCTGCTAGATCTTGAGTTATACTGATTGTATTTCCACAATACTGGAATTGTTTCTTTCTAGCTGCTTGCAATATTTTCTCCTTGAACTGGGAACTCTGTAATTTGACCACAATGTTCCTAGGAGTTTCTCTTTTTGAATCTCTTTCAGGTGATGATCGATAGATTCTTTCAATACTTATTTTGCCCTCAGGTTCTAGAATATCAGGGCAGTTGTCCTTGATAATTTCATGAAAGATGATGTCTAGGCTCTTTTTTTGATCATGACTTTCAGGTAGTCCCATAATTTTTAAATTGTCTGTCCTGGATCTATTTTCCAGGTCAGTTGTTTTTCCCATGAGATATTTCACATTCTCTTCCATTTTTTCACTCTTTTGGTTTTGTTTTGTGATTTCTTGGTTTCTCAGAAAGTCATTAGACTCCATCTGTTCCATTCTCATTTTGAGAGAACTATTATCTTCAGTGAGCTTTTGAACCTCTTTTTCCATTTGACTAATTCTGCTTTTGAAAGCATTCTTCTCCTCATTGGCTTTTTGAACCTCTTTTGCCAATTGAGTTAGCCTATTTTTAAAGGTGTTATTTTCTTCAGCATTTTTTTGGGTCTCCTTTACCAAGGTATTGACTTGTTTTTCATGCTTTTCTTACATCTCTCTCATTTCTCTTCCTAGTTTTTCCTCCACCTGTCTAACTTGATTTTCAAAATCCTTTTTGAGCTCTTCCATGGCCTGAGCCCACCGGACATCCACCTGGGATGTCTGGGTTACAGAGGACCCGACTTCTACATCTTTCCCTGATGGTAAGAATCCTTCCTTGTCATCAGAATTGAAAGCTGGGAACATCTGTACCTCATCAAAGTAGCTGTCTATAGTCTTATTTCTCTTCCCTTTTCTGGGCATTTTCCCAGCTAGTTACTTGACTTCTGAGATTCCTCTCCACCCTTGTCTAGATCTTCCCAGCTAGTGCTGGGTTCTGAGATTCAAATGGGCTTTCTGTGGCAGGCGTGGCTGCTATTCAATATGAGCTTAAGTTCTGGTGATTGGGTGGGGGCAGGGCCACTTCCCAGGCTCAGTTCCCTCAGGGGCTTTATGCAGAGACCTTCAGTAATGGGGCAGGTGGGGGCAGGGCCATCTCCCAGGCTCAGTTCCCTCAGGGGGTTTATGCAGAGACTTTTGGTAACGGCCCCGAACTTCTGCCTGCTGCTCTAGGAGTCCTTGGCTGCTGCTCCTGCCTCTGCCACTGCCTCTGCTGCTTCCTCTGCCGCTGCCTCCTGAGGGGGCACAAGCCACGGAGACACCCCGCTCCACTCTCGGCCAGCTCAGACGTCTCTCTCACTGACCTGCACCATCTGTGGGCAGAGGGACCTTCTCGGCCACTGGAGATTCCATCCCTGAAGCCTGCTCGGATCTGCTCCTCTGGGGCCACACGGCCGGGGCAGTACAGGAGTGAGCTCTGCTGTCTGGAACACGACAGACCCCTGGGGATGGCTCTCCAGGGCTCTCTGGAATGGAGATCTTTTCCACTGTGTTTCTGTGCGCCTTGCAGTGCTCCAGAATTTGTGGGGAGTTCTTTTTGCAGGAAATATATGGGCTGTGGGTTCAGAGCTAGCATACGTGAGTCTTTCTACTCTGCCATCTTGGCTCCTCCCCCACTGGTAGGCACCAGAATAATTTTTTACACACACATACATACACATAAACATACAAGTGTTTGTGTCTAATGCGATCCATTGCTTTGGTAGAGCAGGGGGAAGTTAGGAAAACATGATAATTTTGTTGCATATTTGAAAGGAATAGGAAGTTATGCTTAGGAGATTTGCAGTTTCATATACAATCATCTTTTTTTAAATTTTACAATGTTATGGAAATGTTTGTTTTATTCCATAAAAAATATATTAATGAAAAAGCAGAAATGATCTAATTTATCTTCTTCTATCATCTCTTTCTCTTATCTATTCATGAACTCTTGCCATTGCCATAGATGTAAAAAGTATGTTTTTTCTTTACTCCTCTAATTACTTCATGATATATTCTTTTACATGTAGGTCATGTATCCATTTGGAGCTTATTTTGGTATATAGTATAAGTTCTTGATCTAAACTTAATTTAGAAAGCCATTTTATAGCTTTCCCAGCATTTATTCTTGAATAGCAAAATCTTATTTAGGTAGTTGAGATCTTTGTGTCTGTTTTTGTCTAAAAAAAATCATGTTTATTTGCTGCACAAATAATCTATTCTATCAAACAACATTTTTTTAATGAATTAACTAGTGTGGAGCAGTTTAGATGATTCCAGCTTTGTAATATATTTTCAGGAAAGGTTATGTTCTCATATTTTGCATTCCCTTTCATTATTTCTTTTAAAGATGACATTTTTTCCCTCTAGATGATTTTTATGATGCCCTTGTTAGTTTAATTGTTATAGACTTTAATGAGTAAATTAATTTAGATAATATTATCATTATGATTATACTTGCAGAACTCAACCATGAACAATCAATATCTCTCTACTTCTTCAGATATTGTAATAGCAAGTACCCCTGTGTACATAGGAGGGCCTGATGCATAGGTTCTTAAATCTGCTTTTCTAAGGAAAGCAACCTTAAAAGGGGTAAACAATCTTACTTAAATCAAACACATATAACATTCACTTAGTCCAGGGAGAAAAGTCAGCACCTTGAACTTCAGAGAAAATACAAACAGAAAGACCAACAGATAGAGCTTCCAACTCTCTGACCACAGACAATACATACATCATTACCAGAGAGAGAAGCACCGACATCTGGGTTTTCAAAGCCAGGGGGCTCCTAAACAGCTACCCAGAGTCTCCTCTGGCCCAATCACACAAACACTCTTCCATTGATTTGAGCCCCAAAACAAAATCTCGTGTCAGAGGATATACACTTTTCAGAGCTGGAGGGCAAGACATTCTTGACCCAGTGCCTCATTAGCAACCAACAAGGGGAAGCTAGATGGTGCTGTGGATAGAGCACCAGTGCAGGAGTCAGGAGAACCTGAGTTCAAATCTCACCTTAGACACTTGACACTATGTGACCTCCGGCAAGTCACTTAACCCAAATTGCCTCATCCTGGGTCATCTCCAGGATGGCATGGTCTTCTTTGGCAACAAAGGACGAACACATACTCCAGCAATCAACAAAAGGTGTGGGCCTTCATATAAAACAAGCCTTCCTTAATCAAGCTTTTCTTAATTATCCCACCTGAGGCCTATTAATGAAAGGGGAGGATTTTCAACTCCCATTTTTATGAAGGATATTTTGTAATTGAATTCAAATAGCCTCTGTGTGGGTCTTGGTACATGCATTCCTTGATATTTTATACATTATGAAGTGATTTTGATTGGATTATTTTCTTTTATATCTATTCCTTTTAGATATTATAGGTAATATGAAGAAAAACTAATTATTTGTTTCAGTTTATTTTATATCCTATGAATTTGCCAGTTATTAATTCTTTTAATTAATTTTAATTGACTTTATAAGACTATCATATAATTTGCAAAAGGCAATGATATTGTTTCCTCTTAGCCTATGACTATTCAGTTTATTTTTTGTCATCCTATTGCTTTAGCTAGATGTTCTAATTGTATAAAAGATAGTGGTGACCACGGACATCATTGCTTTACCAAGATTGCATTTGAAAGGGCATTAATTTATTTTCTTTACATGTAGTACTGTCTTTAGATATGAGATATTATTTCTAATACTAAAGAAACATTCAATTATGTGGACTTTATAATGTTTTGCACTTTAAAATAATGTCTAATTTGTCAAAAAATGTTTACTGAATCAATTGTATAATGATGATAATGATAATAATGATAATGATAATAATGAATCAATGGTATAATGCCATGATTTTGATTATTTTTATTATTCATTTGAACACTTAACCACTCTGTTCTTTAATTCTCTGTCACAAGACTAGGTTAACCTCAATGATCTCTGATATGTCTGCCAGTTCCAGATTTATAACCTTACCTTTTTGGGTTACTTAAACTATTTTTGAGGCTGAGAGATTCCAATTCCCTTTTAGGAATTAGTTCTTTATAATCCTGTGAAACTTTGATAATTGATGATGGGGTCTTACTCATAAACTGAACTCCTCCCCCCCTCAAAAAAAAGCACCACATGTATATATTTACATACTACCTAACATTAAAAAAACAGTGAATTATTAGGCAGTAATTAGAGTTCAACAAATGTGACTGACTATAATGAAAAGAACTTATCTTGATGGGAAATCTACTCCACAGAATTACAGCCTTATAATGGAAATATGCAAATTCATACTCATTCTACCCTATAAACACACAACAAATATGCAGCCTTGAATAGGTCTCAGTAAGAAAAGTTCAGAGACAGGTAAATGACAAAGAAAGAAAATGAAAGTTGTGAATGAGAGCTCCTTCCTAGGACAGAAGAAGAAGGACTTGTATGTGTTTGCCTGAAGTTGTGTTTTCATTTTTTCTACTACTTTCAAGATGGCCAGAGGTAATATGTAAGCAAGCCCCATGGAAAAGACCATGGGTTTTGGAGTCAGAGGACCTGGGTTGAAACTCACATCTATTATTTACTACCTGTGGGACTTTAGGTATATCATTTTCTATCCTTGGACCTCAGTTTTCTCATTTGTAAAATGAAGGGATTAGGCTAGATTGCCTCTAAGATCCTTTTCTAGCTTGTGGGTGCAGCACATTAACTGCTTAGATTGTAGAGAGAGTTTATATGTTCTATAGTCTAAACCTAGTTCAATGTTTAGTTATAAGTTTATGTTGGCACCTAGATGGTACAGGAGTCAAAGAGACAGATAAGTGAGGGAGACCAGAATTCAATGATTCTGAGCTAGTCAGTTGAACTCTGCCTGTCTTAATTTCCTCATTTATAGAATGAAGAAAATAATAGCACTTCTCATGATCGTTGTCAGAATAAGATGAGATAAAACATACAAAACACTTTGGAAATTTTAAATAACTGATGATGAAGATGATGATGATGAAGATGATGAAGATGATGATGATGATGATGATGATGATGATGCAGTATACAATTATGGGGACCCAGATATCCGGGGTCAAAGAAGTCCTTCATTTTCATCTAAAGAAAGCTTGGTAATATTCTCTTTCCAAGACTGATAGTTTGGATGGACCCTCCCCCCTCCTCTTTACTTTAACCTATGCTGCCACTTCTATTTGCATCATTAAGCAGATGTTAAGAAACAGATATCATAGTTACAAGAGTTTGAGTTGCTTGGCATCTAAGCAGGCTGCCCTTTGTAACAATTTTTCTGGTGAGAATGGTTGAGTTGGTGGTTAAGGTGGAGAGTGCAAGCCAAAAGTGAAACTGGAATCATGACTGTGTATAAGCTTTGTGTATTCTGGTATCTGCTTGCCATCTTGAACACATTTTAGGGAGCAATTCCTAGACAACTGACAGGGTTAAACAAAGTGGAACTAAATCAACTGATGAATGGCAAATATTTGTGGACAAGTCATGCATGCTTACACTTAGTATTTCAGCTGTAAAGATATAACATAAAGCTTACTTAATATAGCACAAATAAAGTGATTTATTTGCCAGATGGACAGGAATTGATAAACTGTTTAGTGTGCAGCACAAGTGCTTATCCAATTAATCTAATCAATATAGATGGCTAAAACCACTGCTTCTATTGATAAAATTAGCTACTTAATGGCTTTGTCTGAATTCCATTCAATGTGGGCACTGCAGGCTGCTAATATCCCATCTGGTAAAATAGTATGGGTCCTAATTATCACTATAACCCTTTCAGAATTTCTATAGCACAGCCCATGCTTCCTCTAACTGTGATGGTCTATGTTGACCATGAAAATGGACCACAGGGAGCAAAACAAAATCTCTGGGCTATGTGCTGCTTCTTTGTTTCATATGGCATATCTTTAACAAAGTTTGGTATTTGGAAATGCCAAGACAGAAAAAAAACAAAACCAAATAAACAAAAGATCAAAAGTGAACCTGCTGGTGAAGATCAGGTTCCCAAGACTGAACTTTGCTTCAAGACTGAGATGGCGTTTCTGACACCATTCCCTTTTATCCCACAGCAAAACTATTTATGACAGAGTTTAGGATTAGATCAAACATGTTATTTGGTGTAGAAGTTTGTTACTATTATAGTTTTCCCCAGATGCTGGAGAGGTACTTACGTCTTCTTCAGTACTGGGATCTTACTTCACTAGGTATCAGTAACTAGTAAGGAATATATAGAACTTGAAAATGACTAAATTGATGTTCAAGGAAACAATTCTAGTATTTACTGCAGCATAAAATTATAGTTACTCAAAATATAAAGAAAAATATTAAAATAAAACTGAGAAGGAATAAAATTTTTATACTGAAATTAAATAATCTATCTCCCATGCATGCCTCCTTCCTTTTTCTCTAATAAAATCATTTGTTGTTCCCATGTTTGTATTTCATTCTCAAAGAGGATAATGACATCAAGGAGATGATGACATAACTTGCAGTTGACTTTGATTTGAGAAAGGGAGGGCTTTTCAAGGTCACCAGCCTCACTTTCTCCTCCAGAGCCATCTGAGTCCAGTGACCAGATATTCATCGGGAAGACTGGAGATGGCCTAGGATACAATGGGAGACCCTGGCCCTTTTAGGCTAAAGTCTTTTCAGGTTCTCATTTTGAGGAAGGTAATGCCCATTCAGTGAATAGACTTCTGTAAGAAGTGAGTCAAGAGATGATTCCTATAATAAAAAAAATCAAATGAAGGGGAAGAACGTCAGGATTGCTGCCCAAAGGAGAAAGAGTTACTCTTTACATTCACTCTGAGCTGGGAGTGCAGGGACCTATTGATGTCCAGTTGATGAGCTCCAAAGTGAATTGGGTTTAAGGCTTGGCCTGTAAGAAAGAAATCTAGCCAGTAAACCCCAAGTTAACTAGGCAGCTTTCAGCCATCAAAATGTATCTTCCTTTGGGCAGAACACTTCAGGTAAGGAGAACTCTTCAGGGAAGGAGAGGAGAGTGGAGGGAAAGGGAGGAGAAGAATCTTAGAAATAGAACAAAGATCTCTTACTTTCTGGGAACTTCTAGTATCTTGACATAATTTCGCATTCTTTAGCTACAGTTATTATACTGTTCAACTTCCCACTTAGCAAGTATGTTAGTTTATAGAGCAAATATAGCAATCATATAAGAACACTATTTTCTAGAAAAGTCATGAAATCATCATTTAAGTGTCTCAGTCAAGAGGGTAGATAGCTTCAATGACTGTCAAATGTTTTGCTGAAATTTAAGTATACTGCATATGTAACATGTTTCTAACCTGCTTATACTTTCAAATAAGGACAACACATTAATTTAGCATAGCCTGTTCTTGAAGAAACCTTGCTTGCTTTCAGTGATTGCTGCTTCAATTTCTGAGTATCTATGTCCTTAACAGGCAAATAAATCAAGACAAATGGGCTATTGTTTTTAGACATTACTCCCCTTCATTTAAAATAATTGGAATGTCTTTTGATGTGCTCCAGCTGGTTCTCTTCCAGGAAGGCATGGGCAATTAATTGGCAGTTGATGGCACTCTTGCTGACCAAGCATCTATTCTGCATTTATTAATCAAACCAGATTAAATCATTCATTGGACCTGAATCTTGGGGCTATTGATTTTCATTTTTGCTTGCAGAGGCAAACAAGGTAATACTTTTCTCAGAGATCAACCATTAAAGACTGTTCAGTGGTGTTTTCTTAATATTCTATGTCAGGTGGAGACAACACTCAAGCACCTTCCCAGAAAGCTCCAACATCTGTTATAAAGTTGGCCTTACTAAACCAAGTATAGCTTTGTAGCATGGTAGTGGTTGAAAGAGAACTTATTTAACATATACTTACAACCCAGGATGACGCACATTTCTTGGCCCCATAACTTGATTAATACCCCACATGATTAATACCTTCCTTCTGATTTTTGGTATTAGTACTAGCTAATCAAACACTTAATGGAAGAGTGGGAACACATTTGTGAGTATTTGGCTTTTACCTTACACTCAAAGCCAAAGAACATGATTCTCTTGGAGAAGGTGGAAGTTATAATTGCTTGTTTCTCCATAGGATGAGGATCACTGCCAGAGAAAGAAACCTGCTTCACAGTGGAGGATATATATTGTTGAATTAAAATGTGTTAAGTACATTATAGAAATAGACATGTGTATCCTTGAGAGCTGAAAAATAATACTTTCACTTTAATATGGTTTTCACTGATATGGTCAAGTTGGAATTCCCTACATGAAAGGTGATAATGATCTTGTATTTTGAGACCAATGCACTATATCATTCTTAATGGTTATGAATCATGTTTGCTTCAGCAGCACATAGACTAAAATTGTTCTTCTTCTATGGTTTCTGCATGTGGTGGAAATTTAGCACTGATGGATGCAGGAGTTCTATTTCATCTGCTGTTGCAGGTGGAACAATAGGACTGATTGCCAAAAACAGTTCTGAGAAAGAAGGGGAAATTAAAGATTATCTTTTGTTGACAGATATCCTGGGAATTGAAAATTATAATGGTGACATGGATTTCAAAATGTCTGGAGCAAATAAAGGAATAACTGCATTACAGGCTGATATCAAATGACCAGAAATAGCAATAAAAATTGTAATGGAAGAAATTCAACAAGCTACATTGGCAAAGAGAGAAATATTACAGATTATGAACAAAACAATCTCAAAGCTTCGAGAAAGGAAAATGAACCAATTGTAGAAAGAATTCAGGTACCTTTATCAAAATGAACAAAGTTTGTTGGACCAGGTGAATATAACTTAAAAAAACAAACTTCAGGCCAAAACAGGGGTAACTGTTAGGTGGATGAAGAGACATTTTCAGTATTTGCACCAACACCTAGTGCTATGAATGAAGCAAGAGAATTCATTACTGAAATCTGCAAAGATGACCAAGAGCTTCAGTAAGAATTTGGAGCAGTTTATATTACCACAATAATGGAAATTAGAGACACCGGAGAAATAATAAAACTTTATCCAAATATGACTACAGTACTCCTCCATAATTCCCAACTTGATCAAAGAAAGTTTAAACATCCAATTTCCTTGGGATTAGGAGTTGGTCAAGAAATTCAGGTGAAATATTTTGGAAGTGGTCCTGCTGATAGAAAAATGAGGCTTTCATGAAAACTGCTTCAGGTTCCAGCTACAAATGTTATCAAAACTCTAAGTGACAGAAGCAATATCATAATGGGAGACTCTCTTCCACAATCATCCAGTTCTTCTTCCCAAAGATAACGTGAAAAGCAATCAGAGATGTTATTTATATCCTGATCAAGATTTCAGACATTCCAGAATCTCCCCTATTGCTCAGATTTATATGTAACAAAATCTAATTCTAATAATTTGTGTTAAAAATGGTTATGAATCCATATCCAAGGAATCCATGATAGAACACATGCTCCTTATTAGAATTAGTTCACTCAAATGTCTTCTGTTTCACAGTCTTGGTGAACCTATGTTATTTTATGGTGACCTCTTTCTTATTGGGTTTAATCATTGAAATTTTGTAAGTAAGCAGTTTTTTCTCAGGTTTGTTTATTCCATCAGTGCCTTATGGCTATGGTCCTGGCTCTAATAGCTCCTGGTGTATTTCTTAGCTGACTTTATGATGGAAGCCAAGGGAATAGCGGAAGGAATTGGTGTCCAAGCATTACACCAACTCTTAACTGCCATCATATTTTGCTTTACTGAATGTCCATTTCAATGGTGGGTCATTTCCTCTCAGCTGCTCTCCTTTGGCCTGGACCTCATCACAGCCTGAGAAAATCTCTTCAAGACATTCACCATCCTTTGAGATTACATCAGCCTTGGTACTCACAACTCATCAGTTCTCTCAGTACTTTCTAAACTGATTGAAAGGCTGGCAAGCAGAGACAATACTCTTCCCAAAATCTCCATTTAAAGAGGGCTGCCAGTCCCGTGATCCATCTCTCTCTCTTAATCAGAGACAAGCTCGTCATTCCATCATGCTCACTCACCAGTATCTTCCTCCCCCTTCCAATTTTAAGTTTCCATTTGTATGTTGTCTTTCCCATTAGATTCTAAATTCCTTGAGAGCAGGGAGTGTCTTTTTTAATATGTGTGTATTCTCTGCACTTAGTGTAGTGCCCAGAACAAAGTAGACACTTTAAAAAAAAATTTATTGACTGACCTATTGGTATTGAACTTGACCATCCTTGGGTGATCCTTTGTGCAATACCTATTGGCATGAATATGACCAGCTCAGGCATGTTGTCATGATGTCAATCAAATAGCAAGCATTTATTAAACATCTCTTGTGTGTCAGATGCTCTCTTTGGAATCCTAGTGGTATAAGCACATATTCAATGATTCTTCCCCTTCCACTATGACTGTTCTACAAAGTCAGCTTTTTGAAAGGTTACCAAGGTAACTGAGAAAACTGGAGACCATTCTCTATGAGAACAAAATGAAAGAAACTAGTGATATTCATGCCTGGAGTATACTAAAGCAAGGCATGATTGTTCTTCATAAATGTTTCAAGGGATTTCATGTGGAAAGCTTGTTCTCTTGGGCACAGAGGTCAGGAATAATGGGTTGATGCTGAAGAGAAGCAGATTTAGGTTTGATATCAAGAAAATCTTCCTAAAAATCAAAAGTATCTCAATGTTGAATTGGCCACTTTGAGAATTAATGAATTTCTCCTCACCAGATTTTGAAGCAAAGGCAAGATAATGGATTGCCATTGATATAAAAGATATCCTTGGTCAGTTATTAGTTTGTATAGATAGTGTCTGCTATCCCTCTGGGATTCTGTGAGTCCATGGTGCTATCTCTTCGAGCTCCTATATTGTGCTCCTTAATTCAATTTGTATCTTGAACTCCTATTTAGGAGTACTGCTACATGTATTATTGAACACCTAGGGGTCTTTCTAAGTCATGACCTTCCAGTAAGTTACCCCAGATTTGAGGCACTCTGTTGATCAGCATCCACACAGAACTATGGTTAATGAGCCCTCATCTGTGGGTTTTATTTAGTAAGTCAAGCAGAAAGTAATCAGTTTAAAGCAAAAAGATAATCATTTAAATGGCATAGCAAAAATGACAGGAAAGATATTTTAAATACACAACGGTGTACTTCTCTATGTCACCAGTGCAGGATGGCACAGTCTTTAGGGTACACAGATGGGTTAAGAATATCTATGCAGAAGACAACTCACTACTGAGATGTTTCAATATGCTACTGTTGTCCTTTGGTGATGCTATCAATTGAGATGTTTTCTCTGCTGAACTCAGGTCTCTGTTACTCATTTCCTTTCCCACATGTGGGCCTCTGATACTTGCTGCTTTTCTCTACTAATTTTTCAGCTACCTTATAGTTCCCACTCCCACCCTCAAAATGTAGTGATAAAAACTTAACTTGGATTATAGGTCCAGAATCAAAAAGCTTCCCCTTGACTTTTTTTTTTCCTTTTTACCACCATAAAGAAATGAAGATAAACAAACACATAAAACAAACACATAAATATTTCAATCTGAATTATAACCACACATTGCACCTGATCTTTGTGTGCATATGAGACCATATGTATAAACAGTATGAAGAATTTAATTCAAGACCTAAATCAGGGTAGCCAAGTGCATGATACTTTTTTCCTGAGCATCACTATGTGCCTCAGTTTCCCTCACTTTTAAAATGAAGGGGTTGGACCTAATGGTTTTTTCTAACTCTAAATCTATGAACCTATGGTTTTATGATATATAATTAATTAATCCTGCTTCAAAGTTAGAATTATCACTGTTACACACAGTGTTTATGTATGATGGAATGCCTAATATGTCTCTGTTTTGTTGAAGATCATCAATTCATGACTCTAAAAAGTGACAGAATAGATTCATTTCTGCATTTCCCAGCAAATAAGCTAGGTCATTTTAGCATATTTGGAGAAATAAAAAAATCAATGAGATTTTTCTAAGCAGAAAATAGGATAAAACTTCATTTTATAGATGTGTTGATCCTGTTTGCCAAAGTGCCTGATTTCTGCTATTTTAAATTTTATTACAGAGTATCATTTTAAGAGGAACCTAACATTTGGCAGAATAAGAAAGGAAAATAATTGAATTAGTTAAAGTTTTGAAGTTGTGTCCTGACAAGGCACCTGTCTATAAGATGCAGTTGTATTCAATAGTCATTTGAGTCCATGGTTGTAAAGAGGAGGGAAGCCGAAGTAATAAACATGTTCATTCTTATTTTATTGAATTTATTGAATAATTGAAACTTAAGGTGTTTGGTTTGTTTGTTTTTGTTGTCTACCTGGTGGTCACTTTTCCCATTGGTGGATATCAGAGTTCCCCAAATTCAACAAATATTTGTTAAGGGTACAATATGTTCAAAACATTCAACTAGGAATTATACCTAAAATTTTCATAGGTATCCGACATACTTTAATAACTATGATTTTTAAATAATGCTTCAGCCAGGTAAGTACAAAATGCCATGTGAAATTTGTGGAGGGTGAGATCATTATCAACTTTGGAGTGAGGAGATAAGGGAAGGATTTCTGGAGAGTAAAGGAAATGAATTTGTTCTTGAACTGTAGGTAGGAATTCAACAAACAAAGAATGGTGAAAAGAAAGCATTTCATGAATAGCCAAAATTTGTGTTGGGGTTTGGGGCAGAAATAAGAAGGAGACATGGAATAGTTTTGTTTGGCTGGTGTGTAATGCATATGAAGCATAAAACAGTGAATAATCTGAAATAAAGCTGAAAAAAGTGGGATAATATTAAAATGAAGAGGGCCTTGAGTAAGTAGTACTTTTTAAAAATAAATGTAAAGTAATTAGTAATGGTACACTAATATGTCCTTATAGGAAGTCAAATTGGACCTCAAGGAAAGGAAGAATTTGCAGAAAATTAGAACCATTCAAAAGGGAACTAGATACCTCTATGGATAGTGAGTTTTTCTCTCAGTGAAAGTGTCTGTGAGGATATAGAGGGGAATTCATATTTTAACTTTGAGTTTTTGTTAGATATATATTGAGTTTGCCTGCAGTTATTATGTATTATATACTTGGTAGCTTTGCTCCTTTCTCTCAATGTGGAGTCCTGAATATTTCTACACTATGGGTCATCAATTATACAAAATGACATCTTAAAAATACTCATCTATTTTTTTAAAGCACAACAATTCACATTAACTCAAAGAAAAAGATGTTTAATTAGAATAGTAAAGTAAAAAAGAAGGAAGTGTCACCAGTATTATATACATAGATGTGTACATTTCCACAGATTCCTATGCCAACAATGGGAGAGGAAATACATGTGAGAAAAGAACTATATCTAGCCTAGAGAACTAAATGTCCTAGGGACACCTCTCAGGAGGAATATTTATGTCTCCAATTCTGTTCCTTGCTGCTCCCCAGTAGAAATGCTAATGTAATCTGTTAGGCAGTTTTTCCTGATATGGTTTTTCCTTGAGCTGTTCCTGCCATTTGCTGATTCTTTTGTGAATGTCATCTTTAAGTTATATTTTTTGTCTGAAAAAGAATGTCTCTATACATAAGTGTGCCCCAAAGTCCTATGACTATTTTAGCTCTTTTGAGACTCAGACCCAGTCACACCATGTCAATACAATGAGGGTCCCTTAAGCCGATTCTTTTTTAACTGTTTTGCTTCTACCTCCCTGGAAACTTCCACATTTTTGTACATTATTTTATTCTGGATGAGTAAATTTCATTCAGCTATTATCAAGCCCTTGGCATCTAACATTAAAGGCATGCAGATAATGCTGGAGCATCACTTAGCAAGAATGAAGAAGCCAGAGTAGAGCTATATATAGCTTTGTTGAAATTTCTGCAACCGCATCAAATCATTGCTCTTTTTTCATTATCATTATTATACATACAGATTAATAAAAGTAAATTTGATTGTCTTTGCTGGTCTGGTACTTCAGGTTCAGAAATGGAATGAAATGAGGCACCATATATAACCTAAGAATTAACCGAAAAAAGATCACTTAATGAAAGTTTGAGATCAAAGGCATTTAATTGAGTCATACAGGTGTAACTTCCCTACGTTGCCCAAGATGGTGTAACAATCGGAAACTAGTGGGAGGAGTTTTTGATTCTTCATGAACTGGCATTTTTATCTTATTTTTTAATTTTGATTTTGAACTGGACAAATTTAAGTAAAGATGCTACTTTTATATTCAAAGAAGAACCAGAGATTACAAATAAAGCAAAAGCCTACATTATGTACAAAGTGTTTTTTAAAATATATAATAAATTCAACATGATATCCTTATCTTTTATCCTTATCTTATGCTTATCATCAGTTTTCTTCTGTACTCATCAGTGCAATTTTTTTTAAGTGCTAGAGTTTACTCCTGTTTTCCTCTTTTTTTTCCTTTTTTTTGGATTAGTATTACTAGCCCTTTTCCCCTTTCCAGTTTTTTGGCTTCCCTTATGACAACAATAACAAAAACACAGTCAAACAAAAGAAATGCATTCATTGGCTATGTGCAAAAAAATGTAAATGTCATTCTGTATCACTACTGCATTATTTATCTTTCAATAATACATAGCATTCTTCATCATAAATCCTCTGAAATTGTAGCTGGCCATTGAGTCAATTTTAGTTCCTAAATTTTCAAAAGTGTTTTATTTTATAAAGTTCACAGGTTTGAGCTTTTCACTCTACAGTGGTTCACAAAAAACTTTGCAAATTTATGTGAATCCATTCCCTTAGTTGTTTCATTTTTTTTTCTTTTCTATCTACCTTTTTATTCCTCTTCTGAGTTTGAAGATCATATTTTCTACTAAGTTCTGGTCTTTCTATCAGGAAAGTCTGAAAGTCCTCTATTTTCACTGAATGTCCATCTACTCTCCTGAAAGATTATATTCAATTCAGCTAGGTAGTTGATCCTTAGTTGTAATCCAAGCTCCTTTGCCTTATAGAATATCATATTTAAACCCTCTGATCTTTTAATGTAGAAGCTACAAGGTCCTGCATGATCCTGACTGTAGTTTTATGATACTTGAATTGTTTCTTTCTGGATGTTTGTAGTATTTTCTCCTTGACCAGATAATTCAGGAATTTTGCTATACTATTTCTTGGGTTTCCAATTTGGGATCTTTTTCAGGAGATGATTGGTGGATTCTTTTGATGACAATTTTACCTTCTGGTTCTTGGACTTCACAGCAGTTTTTTATGATTTTCTTAAAACATGATGTTCAGGCTCTTATTTTGAGGCTTTTAGTAAGACCAATAATTCTTAAATTATCTCTAATGGATATATATTCCAGGTTTTTTTTCTCCAGTGAGTTATTTAATATTTTCTTCTATTTTTTCAATTTTTAAAAATTTTGTTAGACTGATACTTGATGTTATTTGCTGCCACTTGCTCAATTCTAATTTTTAAGAAGTTCTTTTCCTCAGTTAGCTTTTGTACCACCTTTTCCATTTGGCCAATTCTACTTTTAAGGAGTTGTTTTCTTCAGTATACTTCCCCCCTGCTCCATTTTGTCAATTTTATTTTTAAAAGGTATTATTCATTTTTTCTATCTCTCCTATTTGACTTTTAAGATCCTTCTTGAGCTCTTCCAAAGTTACTTTTTGGGCTTGAGATCAGTTTATATTTCCCTTTGAGGTTTTGTATGTGGATATATTGACAATGTTGTTCTCTCCTGAATTTGTTTTCATTTTCCCTGTCCCCATAATAATTCTCTATGGTTTTACTTTGTTGCTTTCTGCTCATGGTGTTTGCCTTTTATCTGGCTTTTAAAGTTGATCTTTGCTTTTGGGGCGCAGGAGGCACTGTATCACACTTCTTGTGATGGGGCCCCGGGACCTGGTTGCTGACTTTGTGTGCTGGGGATTCAAGTAATGGCAATTGGAGGTTAAACAGATCTTGCAGCTTACTTGGTTCTGAACTGGAGCTTATGGTAGTGGCTGATGGGGGTCTGGTGTTGGAGCTTGCCTGCTCCACCACTCTGGGGCTCAGGATTTCCCACTGGTTTGCTGAGGTAGAGCTTGCTGCTGGCTTGAGAGGATACCTCCTGCCCTGTACTGGACACTTCAGCCACAGTAGGAGGAACCTTTCTCATTAAACCACCTACCCTCCCAAGCTAAAAGACTGCTGCACCCTGTCTTTCTGTTGACTCTACTGTTCAAGGATTTTCCTGGGGTGATATTTTCTGAGTTTTTCAAGGTTAAGAAGGTAAGATGAAAGCAAGTTACTGCTTACTCTGCCATCTTGGCTTCCAGAAGTCCCCCTTAGTTATTTCTTAATGAGCAATATTATTTCAAAACATGTATCTACCATAATTTGTTTAGTCAAAAACTTTAGTCTCCAATTATGTATTATGATAAAAATATTCTCCTTCCAATGTTTTTGTACATATTGGTCATTTATATCCTTTAAAGAAATCTCATTTGGTATATATTTAGTAATAATAAAGTATGTCAAAGGATATGAATAGATTTGTTACTTCAAAATTATTTTCTATAATTGCTAGACAAATTCAAGTTTTCCAACAGAATAATACTGTGTCTATCCTCTCACCAACCCCCATCTAAAAATTATCATTTAAAATTTTTGTCATTCTTACCAATCTGATGACTATGGAATAGAACCTCAAAGATATTTTAAGGTTAATCTCTTTTATTAGTGATTTGGAGCCTTTATATGACTGCCAATAGCTTGAATTTCTTCACTTGAGAACTGCCTATGTATATTCTTCTGATCAGTTTTATAAGGAGGAATGATTTTGTTCTTATTTATTTAAATCAGTTTTCCATAAATATTAGATACAAGGCTTTTATTAGAGAAAGTTGCTATCAATATTTTCCCTAATTCATTATCGCTCTCTAATTTGAAACATATTTCTCTTGTTTTTGCAAAAACTTTGTATTTCCATATAATCAGAATTACTGCTTTCATCCCACTTTATCTTTGTTTGTTAAAGAATTTCCTCCCTATCCATCGTTGTGGAAGGTTTCTATTTGCATTCTCTTGTAATTTATTAATTATGTGACCTTTTATGTCTAGGTCACGTATCCACTGGGATCTTATTTTCATATATGGTGTGAAAAATTGTTGTAGACCTAATTTCTGTCTTGTAATTTTCAGTTTTCTAAATACAAATGACTCCAAGTATTGATTATTTCCCCAATAGATAGAGTCTCTGAGTTTATCAATTACTATGCTATGATGTCACTTTGTTTCTGTATATTGCATGACTAGTATGTTTTGCTGATCAACTTTTCCTATTTTTTAACCAGTACTAAATTTGTTTGATGATTCTTTATAGTATAGTTTGAAATTTGGCACAGCTAAGTGCCTACCTTCCCATCAAAAAAAAAATTACTTCCAATGAGATTTTTGAGCTGGTGTTCCTCCAATAATTTTTTTTGTTCTTTTTTTCCCCTAACTCTATTAAATAACCCTTTTGTAATTTGATACGGTATTGATTAAACAAAATAATTTAGGTACTGTTGTCATTGTTATTATATTGACATGGTCTAGACATAGGCAATCATCCCTCCAATAATGTGATCTTATCTTCATTTCTAAAATGAGAATTTTGTAAATATACTCATACTCCTGTGTTTATTGGTAAGTGGACATCTAAGTATTTTATACATTTATTAATTAATTTTAATAGATTTTTTCTTTCTGTCTCTTTCTGGTGGGTTTTGTGGATATATGCAAATATATAGAAAAACTGATGATTTATGAGTTTTTTATCCTCTATGTTGTTAGTTATGGTATTCTAGTAATTTCAGTTTATTCTATGTTTTGTATCAGAATATATGAAAAACAACAATTCTGTTTCCTGTCTGCCTATTATTGTTCCCTAATAATATTTTCTTCTTTTAAATAAATAGAACTTCTAATATTGAATTCTCACTTTATTAATGATCTTGTTGAAAAGGTCATCAGTGTTCTCCAGTTACATATAATGTTGGTTCTTGGATTTAGATGGATATTAGTTACAATTTTTAGGGAAGTTTTGTTTTCTCTTAATAGAAATGGGTGTTGTTTTGACAAAAGATTTTCCCCCTGCATTTGTTTATATAACCATATAGTGTTTATTATATTCATTCGTAATATCATTTTTTAGTATTTTCCAAATATTGAAGCCACAGAACATTCCTGATATAAATCCAACATGATCAGAGTCTTTTCAATATACTGTTGTCGCTTCATTTCTAATATGTTGTTTAATATTTTTGCTTTGATATTTAATAATTATAGTTATATAATTTCTATCTGTCATCTATCTGTCTATCTATCTATCTATCTATCTATCTATCTATCTATCTATCTATCTATCTATCTGTCTGTCTGTCTGTCTATCTAACTGGTCTCTCCCTGATTTAGGTATAAGCAATATTTGATTCATAGGAAGAATTTGGTAGGATTCCTTTTTTTTCTATTCTTGCAGTTTATATACTTTTGTAATTAATGGTTCCTTGAATCCTTGATAGAATTTACATGTAATTCCATTGGTCCTGTTTCTTTGAGAGTTTATCTATGGTTTGTTCAATGTCTTTTTTCATTCTGATTTTTTTTTTAATCTCAGACTGCTCTTCTAAGTCCCCTGGAACATTTCAGGTCATATTGCTAGGACATATGGACAGACCACTTCTGGTTCCTAAGCCTCAATCCATTGTCAGATTGAGTAGAACATATCAGCATTTGAACTTTTTTGTAGCTTTCCTATCCAAACATTTCTGGCTTTTCATCCCTTCTTGCCCCCTATCCTTAAATTTCCCCATTGCAGAGATCTGAAAGCTTCATGGCCTTCTTAAGAGTATCAGGGTTTTTTTTTTTAACTCCTATTTCCTACAACCCTACCTGTCCCTCACCCCAATTGTGGCCAGATTATTTATTTAGTCTGGAGTTATTTTCATCTTTGCTGGATCACATATGGGAGACCTGGAGTTTCTTAGCAATCTTCCCCATAGTCAACTTAACCAGAATTATTCAATATCTTTTGCACTTAAACCCAGCAGGAAGGTGTATCAAAATTTCACTACTTAGTTTACTGAATCAGATATCTAGGATAGTTTCATTATCTTCCAAGGAAAGGTAAGCCTGACCTTCATGGCAATAGACTTTAGGAAGCATTAGACCAACCTATATGGCAGGTCCTATATTACTCATCTATCCTATAATAAAGAAAAGATTTCTCTCTCTCTCTCTCTCTCTCTCTCTCTCTCTCTCTCTCTCTCTCTCTCTCTCTCTCTCTCTCTCTCTCCCTCTCTCTCTCTGTGTGTGTCTTTCTCCTTCTAATTAGCTTCATTATTAAGAAGAACAAAAATAATTTAAAGTATGCATGGCATTATTAATGGTGACTTACCAATTAACCTTTGGAGTCATGCAAGGTAGATACTGTAGAAGAGATTGAGAAATGAGATCTGCACTGTTCTGGATATAAGAAGCTCATTTCCTGGTATCTTTCTGGCTTAACAAGAGAGAACTGATCCCCTTCTCTGACTAACTCATGGGAAATGATTATTATTTTTGAACTTAACAGGGTGTTTATAATATTACCTCCAATGAGTCAATGAATAATTTTTTCTCTGAAATCATGTTTCTGAACAGATCTCATCATTCATTACAGATCCAGCATTTTTATAGGCATTCTGTTTATGAAAGAATTATTTATAGACAGATGTAAAGAAATTCATCCCCCCTCTATTTTAATTAAGGAAGCCAAGCAGAGAGTAAATTAAATCTCATTTGCATGACATGTTACTAGCTATATCTTGAAGTAAATAAGGCACACAAACAAAACATGGTATTGAAGAGGGAACAAATCATCCCATGGTAAATTGAAAGAGCAGATTGACTGTGTGAAAATAGTTGAGTTCTTTATCACTTTAATGACTAAACTATTCTTGTAGCTGAAATACTGAGTTGAGGATTCAACACCACCAATTTCTGGATAAAAGATCACAGTTTGTCTATGGGGTGCTTCCATTTAATATTATACTAGGACATAATCTACTATGGCCACTAGTCACTTTCAGAAAGATCTCCTTCAACCATCTGCTACGTAGCTTTTCTGAGCAACATTGGAAATTGTTCCCTCCATCACAACTTTCTTCTACTTCATTCTCTTTTGCTCTCTTTGGCAAAATAGTACTGTAATAATCCATACTGAAATGTCTACTAGGAAAGGTGAAATAAGAAGGGAAGATAATGGCTAATGGAAAATATAATGACCCTACCTCCTCAGAGGGAGATGACATAAAAAAATGGGTGATACCATGTAGTGGTACTAGGCAGAATGATACAATGCAGTAAAGAGTACTGGCTATGGAATTGAGAGAACTAAATTCAAATTCCAGTTCTAAATTCAAATCCCATGATTTCCTAGAATCTCACTTTCATTTCCATCTGTAAAATAGGGATAGTAACTCTACTTTACTGGGTAGTTGTGAGTGGAGTATTTTGTAAATCTCATTATATATGAATGCCAGATTCTTTTTAACGGGACCATTTCTCAAGGTTAGATCTATATTTCAAAATGTCTTAACTTTTCCTAGTGGTGCAATAGGAAGATAGCTACTTGAATGAAGGTTCAGAGGGTTCCAGAAGACATAAGGCATACTGCCTTCAATGACACTACTACTTTTCAGTCTGTTAGGTTATAAGATAAAATGGCAAATATTTTAAATAGTGTTTCCCATTATAATGTCTCCAATATAAATATAGCATTGTTCTGCACAATTTTCTATATGATGTTTTGCTTTTTTTAAGAAAGTCTAGTATTACAAAATTCATTTATCTTTTTTAATTTTCCTACCAGTAAAATGGCAATCATAATTATTGCCCTGAAAAAATAATTTATACTACACAAAAAAGAATGGTATCTCAATTTAAAATTTCTTTTTGACTGGATCTTTGATTCTATTGATATATCTCCTCAGTGGAAAATCAATCAATAATTAATTAAACTCACCGATAAAATCTTAGAGATTTGCCAGTGGCACAGAGAGGCTAAGTGACTTGTCCATGGTTACATTTTGAATATATGCCAGATATAGACTTCAAACTCTGGTGTTTT
This sequence comes from Bettongia penicillata ogilbyi, assembly GCA_023548195.1. Lineage (NCBI taxonomy): Eukaryota > Metazoa > Chordata > Mammalia > Diprotodontia > Potoroidae > Bettongia > Bettongia penicillata. Next base: position 3,017,480 of record JAJHZJ010000522.1, on the reverse strand, counting down.
TTATTCTAGAACTAGCCCTATATCCACTATTAAAATTAGTTTTGCAAATAAATCATAGAAGCAAGGGATATGATTTGTCTCACAATATTCTGATCTAATTTCAATATTTCCTTGAAAATTTAAGCATTTCAAATTTCAGTGAGTTTGGATAAATGATCAGGAGTAGTCTTAAATGTTAGTTTGGATAAATGATCAGGAGTAGTCTTAAATGTTGCAATGAGGCTTGTGCTTCATGCCCTTCTTTCAGATATCCTATTTGTTTATTAAATTTAGTTTGGTCAGTTGACAAAACAGCTCAATCAATTCCTATGGGCTGCCAGGAAAAGATTGTTCTGAATGACAAAGAGCTGCCTGCTTGTGAAATAGTCACAATATTCTAGAGTTTGCCTCACATTCCCTTTAGGGTCAACTGCTGTTGCTATTGTGTGACAACACAGCACACCGTGTCATACCACATCCTCTCCTCTAAGAAAACTTAACCTTATACAATATATAAACATGTTTCCCTATTTTTTCCTGACATTCACAAGGCAACTGAAAGTAGACAGATATCACAGGAAATTCAGTAGCATCAGACCTTAAACCACATTATAAGATGAGAGCAGTGTTGAAGAGTAAAATAGATAATTCTGATTGTTTTTAAGTTAAGATTTTCCTGTACAAAGCCTATGCAGACAAGAATAGAGGGAATGCAGAAAAATTAGGGAAAAAACTCTTATAGACAATCTCCCAGATTGAAAGTGATTCAGTTGGAATAATGTGGTATAGGAAATAATGAGCTGGTGGTTTTAGGAAAAACAATGAAAAGATGGAAAGACTTGAACTTATAAAAGAAGATGTTATTCACTTATGGAGAAACAGATGATAAGTGGAAATATGCATAATGCAGTCATATGTGTGTGTAAATATATCCTCACTTAATTGTAGCCTTCTTCTGGGATAGGAAGAGGAAAATAAAGTAAATTGTGCACAGCAGAGGACTAAAGAAACATACAAGCAAGTTAAGATGGATAGCTTTGAAAATAATGTATAGTATTTATCTTATACATTTTTTGAAATGGCAATTTATTCTTCCATATTAAATCCTCTTTTATGTTCTTCTGTATACATGGCAATGTATTTTTTCTTCTCTTATTTTGTATGTAAGTTTGAAATAAATTCAAATGTAATTTCTTTTAAAAAAAAAAGGAAAAATTAAAATTACGAGGAAGCTTCCTTCTACCAGAAAAACAAAGGACAATTTCTATCTCTATTTTGGGCTGCCTAAATTTACCTTAGATCACAAGGTTCAAGGGTGTTTTGTGTTTTTTTTTTCTTTTTGTACATCAGATGCTCATGGACCATAAAATTCAAGTAAAAACTACTTTAATAATTAAAACTTAAAAGCACAAAATCTAAAGAATAAAAAGGATCTAAAATGTAACTGTCCTACAGTCACAAGCTGAGGAATTCAAGCAAACAACCTGCAGGCAGTTTGAGTTTAGGAGAGAACTGTTAACAACACTTTGCTTGTCTCTCACCATTTGAAACTTCAAATCAGTTAGTGTGTAATGCACCAAGCGGGCCTGAGCTAATGTGTGTTGTAGAGGAATAGCTTGGCCATGACAGCACCATACGTCCAAGAAACTGGGCCAACTTCCCCTGTTGAATGAATACCTCAGTCACTGGCCTAAAGGGAGATGAACAGTAACATTTAGAGTTAGTATAGCCACCAGACCACTATAGGAGTAATGTTCTCTGTAAGAAAGGTTCTCAACCTATTTAGATTATAGTTATGCAAAGCCCTTACTGGGTGATAAACACAATCTGTTTCCAGGATGGCTAATGTGCCATATGAGGGTCTAGCTGTATCATATGCACTTTGTTTTTATGGGCAGAATGCCATTATTTTTGCTGCCCTCAGGATCAGTCATCTGCAATGGTTAGAGCTGCTCAAGTTCATGACTGCTAAATAGGGCTCCAATTGATTATATTCTGCCCAAAGTATTTTGTATTGGTAACATCTCTGCTGTGGAGTTATCAGTATTTTTCTGCTAAACTAATCACTAACTGCTAACCAAAAGGGAATCTCTGCTAACTCTGTTCTCTTAGGTTTTTATATTGGGATAATATGATAAGCTATAAAGGATTACATGCAAAGAAAATTCAGCCTTTATGACCACATTCTTTGCCCCACTCAGTTTAAGCTTCTTTCTATTCATCATTCTCTTAGATGCAGTATTCTCTTCATAAGACAGTAATATCTCTAATTCTTGATAAATGGTCAAAGGATATGACCAGTTTTTCAATAAAGAAATAAAAACTATAGTCATATAACAATGCTCTGAATCATTCTTGATTAGAGAAGTGCAGACTAAAACAAACTTGAGGTATCATTTTATACTTGGCTAACATGACAGAAGGGGAAAATGACAAAAGTTGGAAAGAATGTGGAAAAATTGGGAAAGTAATTCATTGTTGGTGGAATTGTAAGATGATCCAGACATTTTGTAGAGCAATCAGGAGTTATGCCCAAACACTTATTAAACTACCTATACCCTTTGACTCATCGGTGCCACTACTATGTCTACTTCCAAAGATCATTAGGGGAAAAGGAAAAAATTCCATATGTTCTAAAATGTTTACAGCAGCTCTCTTTGTGGTGGCAAAGGACTGGAAATTGCAGGGATATTAATCAATTGTGGAACAGCTGAATAAGTTGTGATGTATGATTACATAGGAATACTACTGTGCTATAAAAAATGATGAACTCAATGATTTTAGAAAAAACATGGAATGCATGCTTTATTTTGTAAACAAAATGCTTTGTTTACAAACATGAAACAATGTATTGCATGAAATAATGAGGAATGAAATGAGTAGAAACAAAAGAAAATTTTTATATAGTAACTGCAATATTATTTCTAAAGTGACTTTAAGTGAATAAGTTATTTTGTCTATTATTAATACCCAAATTGACTATAAAGGATATATGAAGAAAGATGCTATCTGCATCCAGAGAAAGAACTGCGAAATAGAGGTATGTGTTGAATAATTTTACATATTTTGTATATATATATACCTATTTGTTCTAATGGTAGCCATCTCTAGGGTGGGGTGTGGGTAAGAAATTCTTGAATAAAACATAGTTCACTGACAAATAAATTAGCTATTTCTGATTTTGGGAAAGTTCAGAAAACATTTGAATTGAAAACTAGTGTTGATAATAGAACAAAAGTGTCAAAGTAATTTTTAAAAACAAATAGTCTCAGTGTATGGTAACCAGGGAGACAGAAAGATTCCCAGGTTAGGAGTTTCTGTTCTTATGGCTTTGTTGTTTTTTGTTTTCATGTTTTTGCTGGTTTACCTTGTAAAATAGCTTAACTTCTTGGAGCATCAATTTATCCATCTGTAAAATTACTAAAGTAGATGACTATTGATGACCCCTCCAGCAGGAAGTCCATGAATTCATGACCACTACATAACAGATATAGTAAACAATGTTGCTGAATTGTCCAAAGATGATTGTCTTATTTCTCCACGACGAGAAAAATGAAGCATAGTAATGCACAAATAATTAATGCAAATAGTATGTAGTTTGCTTAGCCAAGAAAAATGACTTAAAAATTTGATGAAGACATTGTTAGAAAAAATATATTTTTAGAAAAAAATTGGATAATTTCTCTTGATTTGTAACATTAAAAATAATACTGGGAATAAAATAAGCTACTTGAATAATTATATATAAAATATATTATATTGTTTATAATTATTACTATATGTAATATAATTATTGTAATATATTATTAATATATAATATAATTATATTTGTAATTTATAATAATTACTGAACTATAATGTTAAGAAATGCCAACATTCAGTTGTTTTTTTAGCAATTACTGAACCAAAATTTGTCAAAGATTTTATTATTTTTAAAATATTCTTTATTGATTTCATTAAATATTTCTGAGTTATATATAACAATAACATTTATTTTTAAAACTTTTGAGATCCAAATTCTTTCTCCTTTCTGTCCCCTTCCCTATCTTGAGAAGTCAGGAAATTTGATATCATTTAAACATGAGAAGTCATGTGTGATGTGTCCATATTAACCATGTTGAAAAAGAAAAAAAAAAGCAGAAGATAGAGAAAGAAAAAAAGTGTTTCAATTTCCATTCAGAATTCACCAATTCTCTCTTTCTCTGGAGGTGGATAGCATTTTTCATCACAGATCCTTTGAAATGTCTTGTATTATTTTTTTTTTATCAGAATAGCTAAGTCTTCATAATCAATCATCTTTACAATGCTTCTAATACTATGTACAATGTTCTCCTGGTTCTGCTCACTTCATTTTGCCTAAGTTCATGTAAGTCTTCTCATATTTTTCTGAAAAATACTGCTCATGATTATAGGACAATAGTAATCTGTCACAATCATATAGCATAATACACATTTCTCAATTGATGGGCATCCCCTAGATTTCATAATTTTTCTCTATTTCAAAATGCTATTAAATTTAAGGCTTAAATGTATTGTTTTTTTTACATGTGCAATAGAAGCAGCAAAAGAAAAATAGCATTCTCTACTGGTCTTGAAAAATATACACACATACACATATGCACACCAAGAAACAACCTACCGATTGAAAAGTATTCCAGTCGTGTCATCTTAGTTATTAAAATAATGTAAAATGATTATTGCCCATTTGCATGGTTGAAAAACAATAAACATTAATTAAAATGTAGATACAAATGTTCCTATAGTTGTAAAGAAGGAAGTCAGAACTGAGGGGCAACTCTGCTACTTCACCAGCACTCAATGTTCCTTTTGTAAGATTCTCCTTCATTTTGTAAAAGTATGTAAAATAAAGCTGTTGGATTTCTAAAAATAGAGGAATATGTTTCCACAAGTAGAAGAAATGAAGTCTAAACATTTTGTTATTTTGTCTGTGTAATTTTATCAGCTTATCAAAAATAAATGAATCCTAGGTTTGAAAATTTGATTTAAAATAAACACTTAAATGTGCCTCTTCAAAAAGAACTAAGGAAATGTATGAAAAGGAGTGAAGAGAAAGCCCAAAATATTCAGACAATTTGTTTTGCCACTTCCAGTGCATGTAAAAGAATAGGCTGAGCTCTGAAGGCAATTCTAAAGAAGAAGCTCCAAAAATTTTCTGAGCAAAGACAGTTTGGTTGAATTAAGTATACTTAATTCAAGTCAGTGTCCTAAAGTGACTACTTTAAATGGGTTAATGTTTTTGCTAAGTAAGTTATAACATGTTTATTTTAAAAGCTCTTTGATTTGTGGTTTTAAGATGTATTCATATTTCATCTTACCAACTAGGTTATGAGGACCATAAGGGCAAAGAATTTCTCATATATTTCTGACCATCAAGTCTCCAGAAGTAGACAAAATATGAGTATATGAAACATCTATTAAGTTCATTACCTTAGAGTCACATTTGATGCCTCACAATCAAATCAGTTCTTCTGTATTGTCTACTCAACCTTCATCATATTTCTAACATTGATCCCCTTCATCATACTTATATGGTTGCCAATCTAGTTTTGAATGTTATTTATCATGTTTCACCTACACTATTGCAATAATTTCTGTATGGAGGGTTTTTCATTTCCCCCAGATTTTGTGCCCCGCAGATTGAGTTATGTGGTATTAGTAATTTAAAGTGTACAGAGAGATCTTAGACAAGGAGACTTAGAACATGGATAGGCTAAGTATACTACTAATGCCTACTTTTTGATTAATATGATGTAAAACATTATTGAGAAGAATAGCCCTGCTGGACTATTTATTCTGTGTGGGACAGCATATATTACTACGGGTGGGAACCTGGAAAGCAGCAACTATCAATGGGTATGCTTACTGAGTTTTTGTTTGTATGACATCACACTGTAGATAATACCTGTTCATGGACAGAAACTTCTAATGTACCCCTACTCATGTCCCTGCAGAGCTACTAGGACCTTTTGACAAATAACCATGCCCCTCTCATTCCTAAGGGAGAGGAAAGGAAAGGAAAGGTTTAGGTAGAGAAGCAAAACCTGAGACTATGGATATGGAGAAGCAGTGGAGAAATGACTAAAGGAAGAAACAGGGCCATTGACTTTAAATAAATAAATAAAGAATGGCCTTCTTACTGCTCCCACTTTGAAGAATGAACTGGCAGAATGAATAAAAGGTGAAATAAAGAGAAAAGGATTGTCATCACAAAATAATTTTGGACCAGAGTAATAGGAACAAAGGCAGAAAGGTAGAAACCATTAGTGTTGCTATTTTTAAAATTTATATTTATAATTTTTGATTATATTAAATTAAAAAACTTTTGCTCAAAGAAAATCAGTGTAGCCAAGAGGAGAAGGAAAGCAGGAAGCTGGAGGGAAATCTTATAGTAAGTATCTCTGATAAAGGCCTCATTTCTCAAATATATAGAGAACTGAGTGAAATTTATAAGAATACAGTTCATTCATGACTTAACAAGTCATCAAAGGATATGAACAGGCAGTTTTCAGATAAAATATATCAAAGCTTTCTGTATTCATATGAATCTTGTTTTTCATCCTTCATTTTCAAAGAGCATCAATGACATAGGTTGTGTCTTGACTTGTGCATGAATTGGATTTAAGTTAAAGAGTTGTGTGGTCCTCAGTCTTACTCTTCCAGAGTCATCAAAGTCCAGTGGCAAGACAAAAGTCAAGACTGGTGATGGCCTGGAATGCAATGGATGATGTTGGCATCTTTGATATCTGACCAAGCTCCAAGTGCTCCATAACACCCGTTTAAGCCACCTTCTTCAGGGCCATTGGAGAAACTTGTTTCCATCTGTCCGCGCCATTGGGGGATGGCTTTACATGCTTGGGACTGACATCCCTTTAACAGGTATGAGGCCTGTCATCCACCCATTCCACCAGAGGAAGTCTTCACATGCTTCACATGCTTGGGGTAGACCCCCTCTAACTCACTAATGGGTTTGAGACCCCTTGCCTACCCTCAATCTGGTGCTCAATCAGTCCCCACCACACCCTGCATACATGGAACCATCACTTACAACAAATGGAGAAGTTTTGAATGTTGTGGATAAGTTCACTTACTTGGTAGTATACTTTCCAGGGATGTACCCATTGTCAATGAGGTTGATGCATGCATTGCCAGAGCTAGCTCAATGTTTGGGAGAGAAGAGGTATTAGACTGACTACCAAACTGAAGGTCTACAGAACCTGACCTCATTATTGTATACTTGTGAAACATGGACAGTCTACAAGCACCATGGGGGAAAACTGAATCACTTCCATTCAAACGGTTTTAGGAAGATTCTGAGGATCACCTGGCAGGATAAGGTATCAGACTCTGAAGTCTGAATTGCCAAGCATTCAAACTATGCTTCAGAGAGCACAACTTCAATGGGCTGGTCATATTGTTCAAATGCAAAATGGATGCTTGCCAAAAAGACCATTTTATGGAGAACTCACATGGAGCAGGCAATCATATGATGGTCAGAAGAAGTGATACAAGGACACTCTCAAGGTCTCTCTCAAGAACTTTGGATTTGACTGTGCAATATGGGAGACACTGGCACAGGACTGCTCAGCATGGCCTGCCCACATCAGAAAGGGTGCTCTGCTCTCTAAGCAAAGCAGAATTGAGACAGCACAAAGGCAACATAGTATACACAAATTTGGAGTGTCCATCCCAAATATTCACACGGACCATCTATGCCCAACCTGTGGCAGAGAATTATGAGCTCATATTGGTCTGAAGAGTCAGTCAGACACACTGAAATTTTCCTTTATCATGGAGATGGCATTTTGGTCCTCTTAGAAAATGAAGGATAACAGCTACAATGAGGCCTGTCAGTTACTCTCAATCTGGTTTATTCCATCTGCTGAGATGATGGTTTTCCCTATAGATTAGTTGAGGCAGAGTAGACACATTATGGTAATATATTGTAGACCACAGTATAAGAAGGAGGAAATACATTATAAATTTGGGAAACATTACAAACTTTTCATAGTACTGATGGAGAATTTGAGTTATCAAGACATAGACTATCACTACTGTCTCTGCCTAAAGCAACTTATGTGGAACTTGTCTTTAATTGTCTTAGTGATAATTTTATTCTTTAAAAGGAAGTGATAGAAGAAACTGCCATCGTGCACCAGATTCTGATCAATAAGGAAAAAAACTGGGTTAGTGAAGTGGAATTGAAAGAACTTGTCATTCTTTCTTATAGATGAGAAGGGAGAAAAGTAGAGATGTAAAGAAGCAAAAATAAAAGTAAAGAAAGAGTAGTAAATAAACATAGTCTGACATATACACTAGATCTTGAGATGTTTATACAAAAATATTTATAGGACATTTATAGGACATCTTTTAGTAGTGACAAAGAATTCAAAATTCAGGCAAATTATCATTAATAGGTGAATAGCTGAACAAATTATGATATATGACTTTAATGGAATATTAATATGCTATAAGAAATGATAAGCAGGACGTTTTTAGAAAAAAAAAAAGAAACCGGAAAGACTTGTATGAACTGAATCAGAGTGAAGTGAGCGGAACCAGGAGAACATAGTACACAGTGACCACAACATTGATGATGAACTATGAATGACTTGGCCATTCCCAATAATACAATGATCCAAGACAATTCCAAAGGACTCATGACGAAAAATCCTTTCTACTTCCACAGAAAGAAGTGATTGGATCTGAATGCATGTTGAAAAAGACTCTATTTCCTTTTATTTTTCAGGGTTTTTTTTTGGGGGGGGGTAGGTTGTTCTGTGTTCTTATTCACAACAAAGCTAATATGGAATTATGTTTTGGATAATTGTACCTGTATAATTGATATCTCAATTTTTGTCATTTCAGAGAATGTGAAAGGAAAGTAGGGAAAGAGAATCTGGAACTCCAAATTAAAAAAAAGAATGTTAAAATTGTTTTATCTGTAACTGGAAAAAAAATTAAATGACATAAAAAAAGTTAAGCCAGAGGCAGATTGTGAAGGGCTGTAAATGCCAAATACAGGAGTTTGTATTTTGTCCAAAAAAAAAGTAAATTCCTGATTTATAGTCTTAGAGAGGAGCCTGTGTCACTGAGAGGATAAATAACTGATCCTTGGTTTCCCACGTAGTCTGTGTCAGAGGTATGACTTGAACCGAGGTCCTCCTGTCCCTAAAACCAATTCTCTATCCACTATGTTAGGATCTGTTTCTTTGTTTGCCTTTAATTGAATTGTTTGTAAAATAAATAAATGAAACCCTTTCTATCCTGGCTCCAACCTTGCTATCTTCCCTTTTATATATTCTTCCCTTTCATGGACTCTGCAGGTCACCAAATTTTGTGTTTGTTTTTTTCATTTGGGTTTGGCTTTTCTATTTGTTTGGTCGTTTGTTTGTTTTCTTTTTCCTGACAGACTATAACCAATCTCTTCTGCCTATGCTTGTGCACGAACTGATTTCTATGCTTGTAACACACTCTTCATTCACCTTCTTAGTTTAGAATCCCTACACAAATTAAAATTCAGCTCAAGAGCCAACTTCCATAAGAAGTCTTACTTGATTTCTTTAAGTGCTAGCCTCTTTGCATCCCCCTTCCCAATTAACTTATGTCTGTTTCATATACTATTCTTCATATGCTTGCCTGTAAGTACTTACTTACATATACTGTTTATTACATACACACCTTACCTCTCTGATAATCTATAAGTTCCTTGAGGGTAAGAATTATTTGAGTTTTTGTATCCCTAGTCCCCGGTGCAGTGCCTAGTACAATGGAGCAGCTAGGTGGTGTAGTGGATGGAGCACCAATGCAGGAGTCAGGAGGACCTGAGTTCAAATCTCATCCTTAGACACTTGATACTCACTAGCTATATGACTTTGCGCAAGTCACTTAACATCAGTTGCGTCATTCTGGGTCATCTCCAGTCATCCTGATGAATATCTGGTCACTGGATTCAGATGGCTCTGGAGAAGAATTGAGGCTGGTGACCTGCACAGCCCTCCCTCACTCAAAACAAAGTCAAGTGCAAGTCATGTCATCCTTTCTCTGATGGCATCGTGTTCTTGGGCAAATACAAACCAATAAAAAAATGAAACCCTTTGTAACCTGACTCCAACCTTCTTATCTTCCCTTTTATATATTCTTCCCCTTCATGGACTCTGCAGGTCAGCAAATTTTGTGTTTGTTCATTTTCATTTGGGTTTGGGTTTTCTGTTCGTTTGTTCCTTTGTTTGTTTTCTTTTTCCTGACATACTATTACCAATCTCTTATGCCTAGGCTTTTGCACAGACTGAGGACAAATATATACCAATATGTAGCAAGCACTTAGTAAATGATTATTGATTGACCTAAGGGCACTTAGTAAACAAATGAAGAAAATAAAAGGCATGCATTGTTATTGCATTTTTAATTATTTTGTTAAATACTTCCCAATTATATTTTAATCTAGTTGGTGACATTTGGGAGTGTTGCATACCACTTTCAGTGTGTTTGACACCTCTTTTCTAGGGATGCTTCTATTCCCCAGGATTTGGGGTTCAGTGTCCTGGGTTATCTCCATTGAAGTCTAAAGGGAGGTACAGGCCTAAAAAGTGACATGTATCGTCTTTCCATGAGGGAGCGATGCTGCTTCAAATAGGCCAACTCAGATAGAGAATATCTAAGGAAATATAACTATGCAATTCTTCCAGTAGAGAAATCTCTGAAACTTGATTGAGGCTAGAATCATTCAGTGTCTTTCACAGGGTCACAGAGCTGGTTTGCATCAGAGAGGCTTTGAAGACAGGTCTTTTTATGGACACATAGTAGGCACTCTGTGAATATCTAATAAATTGACTTGATATCCAGTGCCTATAACCTTTCTTATTTCAGGGAGTCTGAGGTTTATCAAAGAAAAATTCCTGAGATCAGACAAATTGGTATGACAGCATCTTGGCAAAGTAGAGACAGCATCTTCAGAAAAACAGGGTATTTCCCTCCCCCCCGAGCTGATGTCTCTATACGACTTGTAAAGAAAGAAATATTTGGAGGTAGAAAGAGAGCAAGAGACTGAGAAATTAAATACCTCACCCTGGAATTATTTTGAAGTGCTGCAAAATAAGTGACAAAGTTGCTTTACCAGAACAAAAATCCTAATTAGCACATTCCCTATCCTCATATTCCATTAAAATGTTTAAGTCTCAGATTGCAGGCTCTATCTCCAATTATATTGCAGCTGAATTCTTTGTGATATGACTTTAAAGCTTTGGTTCTGGTATTTATGTTTCTTAAAATATAGAGCTGATGTAAATATTACAAATTATTTCACCCCAGGAGAACCCTGAAGCCCCAGCTTTTCAATCCACCCTAGAGGACTTGCACTTTTTGCTTCCTTTTCCCTGGTACATCATTGGATTTGGAGTTTGAAACCCTAAATTAACTCTTTGGGGAAAGCTGATGTACAGGGAGAGAAACTAGATCTCATATTGAATACTGTGTGAACATCTTCAACCTCTGGCATTTAACTAAGACTTATTTTTAATGATTTCTAGTCATTTGGATGATCTAGCAGAAGAAACAGAAATTGCTCAAGGAATCCTTGGTCTTATTAATGGCAAATCATTACATAAATTATGCAGAAATAACCTTTTTATTCAGGCAGATAGAAAGAGAACAACGAAGAGTGCCTGTAAAAGAGAGAATAAGAGTCATTCTTCAGGAGATGGGAGTTTGGATTCTTCCCACATCTATGTTGAGAATTAACAAGCCGATCAGCTCTATTCTACACAAGTGCCTATTGAGGCAATTGTGGGAGAGAACGGGCTCGTAGGGGCAAATCCAGAGAAGCCAGTCAGCCTGTGACTATTTGTCTGCCTGTTATGTCTTCTTTTGGGGTTAGAGAACAAAGCTTCCTCAATTGCAGTGAAGTAATCGCGTCAGTTCCCCCAATCACAGTGGCCTACAAATGTATTTTTCTGTAATGTGGCTTTCACAAATGAATATACTTTGAGCTTTCTTTTCCCTTTGTTTTTGCTCACACTTTCCCCCATGCCTGGGATGTCCTGGTGCCATGCATCTTCTAACCAAAGTCCTATTCATTCTCTATTTCTGTCAAGAAGGGGTCAGTCATCTCCACCATCTGTGACCCAACTGCCACACACAGGGGAAAGGCAGCCTCCCTGAAGCAGCAAGGCACTGTGATAGAAAAGTGGGAGGCAGCATCTGCCAGGCAAGTCACACTAACATCACAGGCTTGATCACTTTCTCCCTTCAGATCCTGATGGAGACACCCCAAACCTTCCACGTGTTATCTACCCCACTGCAATGTAAGCTTTCTGAGAACAAGGAATATCTTATTTTTAATTTGTTTTCCCAGGGCTAATATTAAAAAAAAGCACACAGTGAGGTGCTTAATATGTTTCATTCTTTCATGTTGGCACACATGCATGTATGCATTTTTTCAATGCTATGAAAGGAATGTTAGATCTGAAGTTGAAGTCATGGGTTTGAATCCTGACTCTGATTAGCTATTTGCTAATGGGTAAAAATCACTTAACCTTATTTGGCCTTAGTTTCCTCATCTATAAAATTAGGATATTGGATGAAGGGGTCTCTGAGGTCTCTTGCCACCCTAAATTTATAATTTTGTTAACTTTCACATAGATTTTCCCGATTTTCTTAGCCAGAAGTGCTCCCTCCCTCCTTTCTATTAAGGAACACAATTTGTACCTCCTCTATGTACTTTCACAATGGTATTCTAAATTATGTTCATTTATATACAAAACTCTTTAATTTCTTCCTCATTGACAGTTAGCTCTGTGAGCTCAGGGGCCTTGTCATTGATCTTTCTATCCCTCTCTTCACCTACCACTATGTCTTGCATAAGCAAATATTCAACACATATCTGTCATATTGAAATGCTGACCTTTTCCAAAGATGTACTTAGGCTTCTTGTTTAATATACCTTTTATGCTGATGTGACCAAGAACTAAGTTCTTTAGGTTTTTTCTCTCAGCATCATCACTAGAGAATAATCACAATGAATATCCTATGGAAGCTACAATTTATTTCTGTGCTTTTTATCATTTCCAAATAGTAGTTGTATGGAGGTCATTCTGTGACTGAGGTCCAGGACTTTTGTTATGAGAGTAAACAGTCTATCTACTCCACTTACCACAAAGGAAACACAAGCCTGCTCTTTTATAAAATGAGGGGCTTATTGAATAATCCCTAAATCCATATATAAAAATATGTACATGTGTATATGTTTAAAACATAACATATAGCTTAAATTCTAATGGGTGAAAACAACCCATTAAAGGAAGCTGGAAAGAAGGGAGGGGAATAAAAGTGCCAGGCTCAAGGCTATGGTAGAAAAGTCTGAAGTGATGATTATTGAGAAATGAAGATATAACTCATCTGAGTGCCCTTCTTATAGAGAGATTCTAGGAGAGAGAGAGAGAGAGAGAGAGAGAGAGAGAGAGAGAGAGAGAGAGAGAGAGAGAGAGAGAGAGAGAATGAATTATAGGAGCAAAGACACTTCTGTGATATATTCCAGGGCTGGAAGGATTTTCCAGAATGAAGAAGTTAGTGAATGAGACTTGGCAGAGAAGGCCAGAGTACATCTTCTTAATGTTTTTTTGTTTTTTGCTGTTCCTTGGTCAGATAACATTCAGTTCTGAGTGCCGTATTTTAGGAAAGATATTGACAACTTGAAAAATATCTAGAGAAGCTTGACCAGGAAAATGAAACACTTGAGACCTCACTTTATGAAAAGTTAGTGTGATATAAGTGAAAGACTTTTGGATTTAGAATCTGAGGACTTAGGTTTAAATCTTTACTTTAATACATGCCACCTGTTTAACATTGGGCAAACGGTTAATGTCTTGGAGCTTCAGTTTCTTCATCTATAAAGTGAAGAGGTTGGATAAGACAGCCTCTAAGGAGCTTTTCAGATGTAATTTATCACCTTATGATTCTAATATAATACAACAAAAGTGGAATAAATGGAGGTGTCCAATACCTATACTTTACAGGGGCATCACACCTCTCACCTGGATGTATTAACATTCCACTTCTCTCTGGGTTGACTGGCTTACTTCAGTTTGCTCTAATACTAGCAGGTCTAGGTTCCCAGAAACAGATACATTAAAGCTGTATTTGGATTCTATGGGTAACCCCAGGCAGGGGGAATACACCTTTACTCGCTACTCTGTCTCTTGGGGTCTCATTCAATGTGTTCTCTTTCTCCACCACCAGCCACTTACAATAATGACACATTTAGATCTTAAATATAACCATCTACTTAAATAACAATGGGGTGAAATAAATTATATTGTATGGCGTTAATCTCATTAATTAACAATATATTATTATATGATATGTTGTATTGTTATATTTTATGTTATGTTATACTATATCATTTACAGTATAATTTGTTGTGTCACATTGCTAAATATATGGTTATGTTTAAGATGCAAAACATATAAATGGCAGAATGTATCCTAGCACATATATATATAAATCTAGATCACAGTCTCCTACCAAAGCATTTAATATCTATAGTGTATATTGGGTAACCACTTATTGGAACCTGCCATAAGAGAGGAAAACGGATATGGTAATTAGAACTCTGTACCATAGGCTTCAATATGATTGATGCAGTTAGGAATCTAAAACATGATCTTTTAGCATTTACGCCAGTTCTCTTTAAGTCAGAAAACTGCAAACTTCATCAAGCTGAATAGATTTGGATTATATAGTCAAGATACTGCACTGCTGTTGACTCACCCAGATGCTGCATTGTTCAGTAAGAAAAAAAAACAACCTCCAGCAACACGGCCCAGGCTGACTTTTTAAGCCAGCTCACCAGGATACCAAAGCAGCTGCAAACCTGCTGAGAAAGATGGCAGCAGAGAGCAAGAAACTCCTATAAGGCTTTTCACTTCTCAGCAATAGCAGTAGCTGGAAAATGTGATCCTTTAGAGAAGGATGCCCAAAAGATGCCCAATCAGAAATCACTCAGCTGAAGTCTTCTATTAGCTATGTGCTTCTAATTGCCAGAGCTCCGACTAAAGAGATTTTAGTCTCCTTACAATGTTTTCAATTCTTCTTCTTAAGTTACTATATCAGTTTGTTCTATAGCGTAGTCCTCCTTCCTTTCTCTCTCCCTCCTTCCCCTCCTTCCCTCCCTCTGTCCCATTCTCCCTTCCTTCCTTCCTTCCTTCCTTCCTTCCTTCCTTCCTTCCTTCCTTCCTTCCTTCCTTCCTTCCTTCCTTCCTTCCTTCCTTTCTTCTTTCCTTTCTCCCTCCTTCCATCTCTCCCTTCTTCCTTTTTTTCTTTCCTTCTTTGCATTGGCATCACCACTTATTGTTTAATTCTATGCATGGCCTTTTAATTTAAAAAAAAACCTACCATATTTATAAAATATACATACTTTTAAAGTATAGTGAGAGAATCCTGGATGCCTCTGGAGCTAGTGTTTGCTTTTTTGTTTGTTTGTAAACCATTTTGTCATACAGAGATCTTCATTCTAGGTCTATAGTCTATAGTCATTCCATCTAGCATGCATTTTTTAAAGGATAGCTATAATAGCTACTTCCAGGAGCCAAGATGGCAGAGTAAGCAGTAATTTGCTGTTGCTCTCCCATGTTCACCTCCAAACAGTGATAAAATAGCACCCCAGAGTAAATCCTGGAACAGAGGAGCCAGTGGAAAGCTGTGGTATAGTGATCTTTTGGTCCATGAGACTTAGAGGATCAGTAAGAAAACTCCATCTCACTCAGGTAAAAGGGGAGTGCATTCTAGGCCAGGAAGTGTCCCAGCAAGTCAGCAGCAAGCCCCATCTTAGCAAACCAGCAGGAGATTCTGAGCCCTGGTGTGGTGGAATAGGAAAACACCAATACAAGGACCCCCCCATGCACCTTAGAATAGACAGCAGAACTGGCAGATCAAAGCTCTGAGAACCACCATATGCTTCAATGTAGCCTCAGGTGGGCAGGTGTCCTACAGTAACTAGACCTATATGTGCTTCTACGGTGTAGCCCCAGGGAAATGCAGAAAAACCACACTGGGCCTCAGCACACACCAGAAACCACCACTAGGACCCCAGCTCAGCACCAGGTAAGCAGCCAAAACCCTACAACCTCCAGTAGAACGAATCACCCTCCCACCCCACCTCCTTAGCACAACATCAGACACAAGCATCCCCCATAAACATCAGGGCACCATCAGTGTAACAGAAGAATAAATGGCCAGGGCCTGCTTCTACCAGCAAAAGAAGCTTAAGACACTGCCTCTTTCAAGCTTGGGAGAGTGAAGGAATTTTAACGAAAGGAGAAAGGACAAAAAGTGAGTAAAAACCGAAAAAAAAAAAGCAAACCCAGCAGCAAGAGATAGGAAAGGAAAATCCATTTAAAAATAACTATAACCAATATAAAATACTGGGATTCTACCTGCCAAGACAAACTCAGGAACTATATGTATACAATAACAAAATATTTTTCACATCAAAAAAGTCAGATCTAAACAACAGGAAAAATATAAATTGCTCATGGGTAGGCTGATAAAATGAGATAGAGCATGACAAAATGTAATTACAAAGGATAAAATTAATAATTTTTGATTATGTCAAATTGAAAAGCCTTTTTAGTAACAAACAAAATCAAGTCTATCAAGATTAGAAAGAAAGCAGAAAACTGGGGAAAAATATCTTTACAGTAAATGTCTCTGATAAGGGTCTCTCATCTCTCAAATA
Organism: Bettongia penicillata ogilbyi; assembly: GCA_023548195.1. Classification (NCBI taxonomy): domain Eukaryota; kingdom Metazoa; phylum Chordata; class Mammalia; order Diprotodontia; family Potoroidae; genus Bettongia; species Bettongia penicillata. Next base: position 3,000,751 of record JAJHZJ010000522.1, on the reverse strand, counting down.
CATAGAGAACTGAGTCAAATATCTAAGAACAGAAAGCATTCCCCAGTCGATAAATGATCAAAGGATATGAACAGGCAGTTTTTAGATAAAGAAATCAAAGCTATCTATAGGTGTATGAGAAGTGCTCTAAATCACTATTGATTAGAGAAATGCAAATTAAAACAACTCTGAAATACTGCCTCCTAATATGAATAAAAGGGAAATGACAAATGTTGGAAAGGATGTGGGAAAATTGGGATACGAATACACTGTTATTGTAGTTGTGAACTGATCCAACTATTGTATAGGGAGCAATTTGGAATTATGCACAAAGGGCAACCAGATTGCATATATCTTTTGATCTAGCAATACCACTACTAGGTCTGTATCCTAAAGAGATCATAAAAAAGTAAAAGAACCAACTTGTGCAAAAGTATTTGCAGCAGCCCTTTGCATGGTGGCAAATATTGGAAATTGACGGGATACCCATTAGTTGGGGAATGGCTGACCAATCAATGATATATGAATGTAATGGAACACTATTGTGCAATAAGAAATGATGAACAGGCAGATTTCAGAACATCCTGGAAAAACTTGTACAAACTTGATGCAAAGTAAAATGAACAGAACAGGATCACCAGTGTCAACAGCACTGTGTGATGATCAGCTATGAGCGACTCAGCTCTTCTCAGCCCCACGATGATCTGCTACAAATACAAAAGACTCAAAAAGGAACATGCTGTCTATATCTAGATAAAGAATTAATGCAGATTGAAACACACTCTCCATACTTCATTCTTTCTTATGTTTTTTCCATTGATCTATTTATTTCATAATTGTGACTTATATGGAAATATTTTTACATGACAGCACATGTATAAACTATATTACCTGCCTACCATTTTCAGAAGAGGGAGAGGAGGGAGGGAGAAAAATTTGGAACTCAAAATTTTATACAAATGAATGCTAAAAATTTTCTTGTTATGTAGCTGGAGAAAATAAAATACTGTTAAACTTTTTTAAAAATGGATAGCTATAAAAGCAGAGGCAGTAGAATACTACAGGTACAGTAGTTTTTAACCATGATGCAATGGTTTATGCATTAGCAAACTTGTTCCTGCTTCACCAGTTGTCTTACAATTAAAGCTATTACCTCCCTATGAAATTTTGAGGCAACGAACACTAGTTCTTGGGTATAAGAGCAAATACTTGACCAATATTCATTGCGACAGGATTGTGTGATATATACTACCATTTGCAGCTGCACACCCAAATATTCCTCATAAAAAGCAACCCAAAGACTAATCCTCTGAAGTGCAAATCCCAACTTCATCACAATGGAAACAAGCATGTTAAGCAAGACACTAAAATTGCCAAAAGAAGAAGGTAATCCAATTTTTAGAACAAATCCAATGCTGTGAAAACATTATCATATAACCCTAATTCTGATAAATCTCCTGTACCATATGTTATAAATATTTTCCCCATTCATTCACTTTAGTCCCTCCATAGCATTTTCTTTGATTTTCAGTATAAGTTTATGTCAAGTATAACTAAGAGAAAAGGCAGCTAAGTGGTTAAGGGGCATCCAGGTGGCACAGTCCATAGAGCACCGGGAGTCATCTTTCTGAGTTCAACTCTGCCCTTAGACACTTCCTAGTTGTGTGACCCTGGACAAGTCTCTTAATCCTGTTTGCCTTAGTTTCTCATTTGCAAGATGAGCTGAAAACTCATATTCCAGTATCTTTACCACAAATGCCCCAAATGGGATCAAGAAAAGTCGAACATGACTGACAATAGGAATAATAACTATAATAGCAACAATAAGTAAGAGACATGAAAGAAGAATATTTGGAAGAATACTTGATCATTAGTGAGTTGACATAGACGCACGCACAAACACAAAAGGGACTAAGAGCTGTAGAATTATGGAAAGACAGACTAGAAAATAAGAATTCGAATGTTCCAGAATATCATTTACATTAGCAGCAGCAATGGTGGCCTTGAGAAGCAATAGAGAGCAAGCCTGGGGAACCAATAAGAATTGGATTTAAATCCCAACTCTAACACATAGTGATTTTTTGACCCTGGCAACATTTGATTTCTCAGTATTCTGGGTAACACTCTACTATTATATGCTCCAGAGAAGATGCTATCCTGCATTAATAGAGGGAGTTTTCTCATGAAGGCATTCTCTCTACAAATGAAACCAACGGACCAGTCCAATCATTATCCCCTACTCTGGTCCCATAGCAGTGCAGCAGAATGTAGCACTGGGACTTTTTGCAAAAGACAATGTGGGAAGTTGAAATCTCACCTATTGGAGCCTTAGGACCCAGGGATAGAGTCTAAAACTATTGTGGAAGAAAGATGAAAATGAGGCTAGAATGTAGGTAGTCTTTACTGTTGTTCACGGTCATCACTCAGTTTTCAATCCGTGTTTTCTCTTCTAGATGGACTATGATAAGGAACATTGTCCCACATTCCCTTGCTCTATTGCCCCATCCCTGAAGCAACTGCAAAGTAATTTTTTTTGTTTGTTTTTCTAAGGGGTTTCATTGCTCATACACCTCTGGGGACAGATGGAGAGTGAACATAATATGTATGGAAATGATGTATCTAAAAGTCTTAGGAGAGTAGCTCTTACTGATAGGCTTACACCTCTCACTTTCTTCATTAGAGTATTCTTCATATATAACTTAAAATACAGCCACATCTTACCCTTTTCTTTTATTTTGGGGGTACAGGGAGGAAGTGCAGCATAGTAAATGAGTGTTGGTTCTGGACTATAGGACCTGAAATCCAATCCTGCCTCCCATGTGTAATATTTATGTAACTTTGGGCAAATCACAAAACCCCATAGGCTTTCAGTTTTTCCATCTGTAAAATGAGGTGGAGGAATGAGGAAAGTTGGACTCCATGCCTTTTGAGATTCCTTTTCAATCTAGATCTGTGTTAGAGTAAAAAGAAGGAAAATAGAAGAGCAGTTAAGGAGCAAAGGAAAAACCCTAAGGATTCACATCCTACCTCTGTGAATTTTTTTTATCACTTTGGTTAGAAGTTTTTCCTCATTTTGTCATAGAGTACCACTGTCAGAGACTCTATGTTGAGCTGCATATTTCCCTGATTCAATCCAATATATCTTGTCTTTTATTAGGATGGAGTCTTTTTCAAGGACACCATCCTCTATGGCATCATTTAGATTCCATCTCCTAAGGCCCAGAACCATGGATGGCTTTTAACTCTCTGTGCCAGTCTGAGTGCTGTTAATGCGCCTGTGTTCCATTAGTGGAACAAAATGACTTTAGACTTTGAGTGGGTAAAATGACCTGTTATTTAGAAAACAGCCCAGACTTTGATCTTCTTGAAAGGGAACCTACCATTTAGAATATCATTTACTCAGGGAGAAAGTTAACTATGGATCTTCAAAAGGAATCATTAATCTGAATACCTTACTGACATCTATTAGGGGGAATGACCAATAGTAAGTGAATAAATAAAAAATCTTCTGTTGAATTCATTGACTATCATTAAGCTTTCATAAATATTACTTCTTACTAATTCTTTATCATTTATAATTATTTTAGAAGTTATTTTAGATTATTCATAGCCTGTATCCCGTTCTTTATGGCCCAAATGCAGTATCTTCTGATACAGATCAAGAGCTCATCTATAAAATATAGTCTTAGAGAGTTGTCTGGGGTCACTGAAAGGTTAAGTGATTTGCTGACACTCATATAGCTAGGATGAGTCAGAAGCTCTATAGAATCTTTGACCTCTTATGTTTCTGACTACTAAGTCTGACCTCTAACACACATCCTGATGGCTCTCAATGTTTTGTCCTTTTTTGTTCTCATTATTTGACTCATTAAATGAAGGCAAAAACAGCTTGATCTAGTAGAGAGAACTTAATGCTTGAAGTCAGAAACATCTGACTTCAAGTTCCATCTCTAATACTTGCTAGCTGTGTGACTCTGGACATTACCCTTAATCACTGCGTGCCTTAGTCAACATGATGCTCTACTTTTAAGGAAAGAATTCCTCAAACTGGAAAAATCACATATCAGTAACATATTAATCAATATGTAATGAATAGGAAAACATCTGTCTATACCATGAGCGTGGATAGGGTAGAAATTCTGTATGATACCAAAAATTTCTTTTAGGTCTCAAGAAGACTCCAGCTTACAATTTGAGAGAGGTCAGCATCAGGTCAGAAAGGAGAATTCTAGAAAGGAAATGAAGAACTCACGACTTGTTTTTCTTCTTGTCTCCGAAGAGCTGAACTGATGACGTTAGAAAGAGCTCTGCATTTTTTGATCATCCTGGCAGGATACAAAGCGAGATAAAAATAGACTCTAGGCATATATCTAATAAACACATACACAGAGAGACAGCAGTGAGTTATTTTTATAAGTTAACGACAATAACAAGCATTCATAACATATGAACCAGATATGCTATCCTCCAAGAAACAAAGGTACACGATAACATTACTGGAGTTTAGAGGTATCAGTTTAAGTCTCAGTATTTTTTCAAAAGAGTGAAGTCTGAGATAAGATATTTGAATAAAGCATTTTCATTTGAGGGAGGAAACAAAGTTCCTTTTCCAGTTGGAAAGACTCATTATTTTAAAAGCTAATCAAGTAAAAGCAATAGTGTGTTTTAATAGTAATAACAAAATTGCATTGAGGAATTCATCTGGATACGTTTCAATTTCAGAAGTTTTGCCTTAATTTCTCCACTACTAACCAGATAACAGCTTTGTTCAACTCTTAGTTTAAGAACAATTTCATTCATGTTTGAATTTAATATTTTATTAATACAAAAGTGCTTTGAGATTTTTTAAAGGCATTCAGTAGTATTGATTTACCTTTTAACTCTCACCATACAAACTCTCGTACCAGAGTTTACAATCAATCAAGGAACAACATTTGTTAAGCATTCACTCTAGGTCAGACACTGTACTAAGTAAGCTGGTGGTACAAAGACAAAAGTGAGACAATCCCTACTTTCAGGAAATTGATACTCTAATGAAGGAAACAGTGCATATATGTGTAAGTACATATGTAATATATACATAATGAACACAAGATACTTTGGGGATGGCATACACTAATGTATGGGAGGAAGAAGGTAGAGATCAGAAGAGTCTTTGTGTAGAAATGTCATGTTTGAAGTGAATCTTGAAGAAACTGGGGATTCCAAAAGTTGGATGGAAAGGATGGAGAAAATCCCAGACGTGAGGATAGCCTGCACAAAGACTCAGAGATGAAGGAGGGAGTGTGTAGAACAGTAAATAAGTCAAAATTATTGGATCATAGAGTTCTAAGAAGAGAATAAATAATGTGTAAAAAACCTTGGAAATGTAGGAAAGTTTCAGGTTATAAAGATATTTAAATATCAAAAATAGTTTATTTTAATTCTGGAAGTGATAGGGAGAACCTAGAACTTGTGGAGGGAGCAATGAAGGTGACATGATCAGATATGTGTTTAGGAAAATCATTATAGAAGATAGATCGGGATGAGGAGCAATTTGGGGCAGGGAGAGTAAATAAGAGGTTACTGTAATAATAGTGCAAGCAAGAAAAGGCAAATCTGTCTACATGTGTAAGTAGATCCAAGCCTTCCCTTCTTCTCCAGCAGAATGACCACTCACTTCATATTCTCTACTCTCTTCCTTATTTTCAATTTCTTCCAACTTCCTGGCTGTTTCTCTACTGAAAATAAACATACCCATGTCTCTACCCGCCCCCATCTTCACATAAATTTCATTTGATTTATCAGTCCATAGAAGCTATCATCCTATATCTCCCCTTTATTTTGTGGCTAAAGTCCTTGAGAAGGCCATATATAATAGGAATTGTCACTTCATCCCCCACCCCTTTCTCATCTCTCTGCAATATGGCTTCTATCCTCATCACTCAGAAGAAATTGCTCTCACCATAGTTACCAAGGATATTTTAATTTCCAAATGTAATATTCCTTCCTCAATCCTCATTTTTCTTCATCTCACTATCAATCACCTTTTTCTAGTTGATGCTTTCTTTTCTCTAGCTTTTTGTGGCATTACTCTCTCCTTTCCCCCCTACTCATCTGACCACTTCTCAGTCTTTTATATTGGATCTTCTTCCAGGTGACTCCTACTAACTGCACATTTCCCATACGGCTCTATCTTGTGCCCTTTTCCCTTCCCCATACACACTATTTCTCTTGGTGATCTCATCGTCTTCCATGGATTCAATTATCATTTCTGCGTTGATGATTATACAGTCTATTTGTCTAGTCCCAACCTCTTTGCTGACTTCTGTTCTTGCATTTCCTACTGCATATAGAACATATAGAACCAGATATCTCATAGACATATTAAACTCAACATATCTTAAACTGAATTCATTTTATTTCAGCCTAAAATTCCTCTTCTTCATAACTTCTGTATTACTATTTTAAAATATTTTTTGATGCTTTCTGAGGTTTTCTCTTATAACATCATATTTATTCTGAGTTTCTCTCTCCTGCACTCACTCAGAGTCATACATAAAACAAATAGTATTTAAGATGAAAAAGGAGAAAAAATTCAGCACAAATGACCAATATGTTCAAAAAGTAAATAAAAAAATGTTCAATGTGGAACACCTGTGGAACTTCCATGAAGGGGTTGGCAGGTTGTCTCATATATCTTTTCATTTAATTTCTTGATCTTTATAATTTGTTACATTCCTTTACAAATTGTTTTACATGTAGTTGCCCTTTCAATTTCCATTGTTGCAATCACTATGCATGTTGTTTTCTTGGCTCTGCTTACTTTACTGTGCATTAGTTCATGTAAATCTTACTGTACTTCTCTGAATTAATCAAATTGCTCCTTACAATACAGTGATATTCCCTTATATACATATACCACAATATGTTTAGTCATGTACCAATCAATTTACTGGGGTAGAGTATATTTACTAAATAAGCCCAAGGCAGTGTCTATGGGTGTGTGTGTGTGTGTGTGTGTGTGTGTGTGTGTGTGTGTGTGTGTGTTTAATGTTCTTTGGGGGTTGTGGAATTCTAGACCAGGTTGTTTTATCTTTGAGAAATAATGTCTGTTTTGGGGAAGTTGAGAGGTTGTGAGAATTAGAGAAAATATCTAGTTCTCTATCTTGTTGGTCACTTGACTCAGAAGTTTTCATATCAGTTGAGGGCAATATAGTCCTTTCAGTCAACCAGGCTCACAACCTAGGTGTCATCTTTTACTCCTCAGACTCTATCACTCCCCATAACTAATTTGTTGCCAAGGCCTATGGATTTTGTCCTTTTAATATGTAATGCATTCTCTCTTCTTCTCTTTTTTGATGCTGCCACCATCCTAGTGTAGGTGCTTATCACACCATACCTCAAATATTGCAGTTGCTCATGGGTTGGTCTGCCTACCACAAGTTTATCCCCATTAATATCTATCCTTCACTCAGGTCTTCCCAAATGTCTGGCCATGTCATCCATCTACTCAGTAAACGTTAGAAGTTATCACTTTCAGAATCAAATACAAAGTCCTATATTATTCCTATATTCCTATGTTATGACCTACCTTTTCCAGTGTCTGTATACTTTACACTCAGCCCACTCCCCAATATCCTCTGCAAACTCTGCTTTCAGATTACAGTTCTTTACTTTCTGTTCTTTGAATAAGACTATCCAACCCCCATTCCTGGAAGGTTCTCCTTCCTTATCACTGTTGCCTGACTTCCTTCAAGTCTCAGCTAAAATTCCACCTGCTAATTAGCCTTTCCTGGTTCACCTTGATTCTAGTGTCATCCCTCTGTTGATTATTTCTGATTTATTCTGTACCTACTTTGTTTGTACATAGTTGCATGCATGTTGTCTTCCCTATTGAACATTGATCCTTCTGAGAGCAAGAGACTATCTTTTGCATTATGCAAAAATTATTTGTATCTCCAGTTCATAGAAGAGTGACTGATATATAGTATGAATATAATAAATAATTTTTGATATACTGAAAGATAATGTCCTAGAAAACCTCAGAATCTAAATGTTCATTCTTATGAATGCTTAGAATTTAATTCTACTGAAAAGAGAACTGGGTGTTCCAGAAAAAATATTGGTTATTCAAGACTTACTGTAGTTAGACCTGTGGGCTTTATTTTATTTTGAGATGATTAGTGTTCTCTCTTAAACTGAGCAAGTATGCATTTACCTGAGCACAATAGCTGATGTTGAAATAATTCAATCATTTTATTTCTCATTTTTTTTGACTTTGAACAAAAGTTTGTCTCAGTACTTCCCCTTCTTGGTGGAACCAAACATGACTACCACGTGTTTTATGTTCATATAATTAAAACTCTGCTATGGGAGAAGTTCTAGGGCTGTTAAAAAAACAAAAACAAAACAAACCACAGCAGTAAAATCCCCAATCTATCAAGAGCAATTTTATGCACAAGTTGTTATTATAAAACATGCAATATTCCTGAGTTAAATGTGACATATTTAAACATTTGTTTAGTTACACTGTGGGCCATATCTAAAAAATAAGCTAAAAGAACTGATTTTGAATTTCAGCTCTCCAAAAACTGGATGATGATCCCTGTAACTTGCAAGCCATGACACTCAGAATATCCAGATTTATCAGGCAGAAGCAAGTGCATTTTGAAATTCCATTTGTCTGAGAAGAGTCCACCTTTTGAGAAGCTGTATAGACAGCTAGATGGTAGAGTGAAATGGGCTGGATCACAAGGATCTCTCCTCAATATTTAGTAGCTATATGTTCCTTGACAAAATATTTTACCCCCCTCTATCATCCTTACTTCATCTGTGAAATGGGCATAATAATGGATTCCATACTTACCTTTCAGGGTTATTTTAAATAACAAATGATGTTATATTTGTAAAATCTTATACAATTATTGTTATAATTGTTATATGCCTTTACTTCACCTCAAGAAAATTTGTAAAATTTTATCAATTACATATATTGTATAATATAGATGTATGTATCTACATATATAAAATTATATATGAGTGTGTATATATACAGATCTACCTATAAAGGACACATAATTCTTAATGCATCCTCCACAGACTTTAAATTTTGAAGATGAGTCAATTAGTTATATGATTATAGGACACACCATTGAAAATATTTGTTTTCTTTGAGGCAGATTTCAGAAAACATATTAGCAAGAACATTGTGACAATAAAGAAATATATTTATAAATGAGTGTCAGAGAAGAACCCTTCCTTTATTCTCAATAGCGCTTTGGCCTTTTTGTGGGATATCATGTCTGATTTTTAGTTTCCATATTAAAAAAATAATAATAATGTAGAGAAATTAGAGAAGTTAAAAGAGCAGTGATAAAAATGATTAAGGCAAGGAAAAGAGAATCTATCTTGGAAAAGCAAAAGAGTTGTATTTCAAACTTCCAGCCATGTAAAAGGGACACCTGCCTTTTGGGAAAGGGGAATTGAGAAAATCTCAACATTGATTCATAGATTGTTATTGTCGTTATTTGGTTTTGTTCTGTTTTTTTTTTTTTTCTGGCAAAGAGAGAACAGGCAGCAAAGCCTCCAATCCCTGCAAATAAATCAGCCTGAAGGGGAACATGGGAAGACCTTAGTGGGATGAAAGGGTCTTCCTTAGCATCAGGGTGAGCTTAGAGCTTTCGCTGAGGAAAATATTTGTCCTCCAAAGATATCCTGATAAGGCATGCTGATTTTTCAGGTGAAATTAGCACATACTCTGTTTTCCCCATTTCCATATTTTTGTTCTGAAATTGACTACTTTTGGTAACGCTTTTTATTAGGGATTTATTGCACAGTTAGTTGGGAGCAGGGAAGAATGATCATAAAACATATCAATATCTACTAATAATGAATAATTTACAAATAAGACAAAAATGAAACTCCTCATTCTCAAGTTCTCATAAGCAGTGAATTGTGAACTCTTGAACTCTCAGTCCTAGACCAAGCTCTGCCATTAATTATTTGTGTGTTTCTGCAAAATTCATTTTGCTTCTCAGGCTTGTCCCTCAGTCTTCTCATCTGTGCAAGGAGTGAAGTTGACTGAATCAGATCAAGGTGCTTAGGAATCAGCAAGAACTAATCCATAGTTTTATAGATGAGGAAAATGGAGGTAAAGGAACTTGGCAAGAACTCAGGTTACCTTCTTTCAAATTCAGGACTCTTTCTATAATGTCACACTAACGAACTTTAGGAGACTAGTGGAAATTGGATTTGATATCGTAACAAGTTAAAAATAAAGTCTGATAAAAAAAGGCAACAGTTACTACAGTCTATCCTACTGCTTTGATATTGGGTAAGTCTCTTCACCTCCATAAGATTCAGTCTTCTCATCTGTAAAATGAAGTAACTCATTAAAATGTAGGGTCCCTTCCAGATCCAAAGCCTTATGCGATGTTAACATTCTGCATCTTTTTTTCAATGCTGTAAGTTACATTAGATATAATATATCAAGACAATATGACCAGTGATTTAGTCATGACAGAAGCCCTACCTATCAACATGGAAGTCCCGCATAATGAGGGACAGCTATCCTGAGGTGAATAGGTGCAAAAAATGAACAACAAACAAGCTTTTAAGTGCTTGCTACGTATTGGTCACTGTGCTAAGCACTAAGGATACAAAGGTAAATATGAGACTGTCCTTGCCTTCAAGGTGCTTATATTCTATTGGAGGAAACAATATACACACATGTAAGTAAATCCAAAATACATATAATGTAGTTGGGGTGTGTACAAACAGGCAGAAGAAGAGGTAGAATCAGCAAAATCCCATGATTATGATGGTGTTTTAGCTGAGTTTTGACTTAAGCTAGGGATAATAAGATGGAGAAATGGAGAAAAAGTGCATTCCAGGGACAGAGAATAACCAGTGCAAAGGTGCAGAAATGGGAAATGTAACTTAATATATGAGGATCAACAAGGAGGCTGAATTGTAGACTGGATGAAACAGAGTAATAGCTCATTGAAAGGTAACCTTAAGGAGTAACTTAATAAAATGAAGCTGTGTGATGGCAATGAGGAAGGGCACAAGAAATGCTTCAAGATTCAATGAAACATGAATAACATAACCTAATTCTAGATGACTGGGATTATAGTTATCAAATTGATCTGCCTTGCCACTACAAAGAAAAGAATTGTTCTAGGACATTGGGTCCACGTGAAGGTAGACACTAGAATTAACAGATCTTTTAATTCTAATTCTAGGATGGATCTCATAGAAGATGAATTTCTTGAGGATCAGGGTGAGCCCACCTTTGGTCTTTTTAGGTCTACACTGATCTTACAGCCACAAACTGTACCTTCCACAAAATAAAGGCTAAAACAAGTGGCCAAATTTTTCAGCAGTGTGAGAGCTCCCCAATGTCAGAGATCCGATCATCTGGGCCAAGAGAGGGTGAAAGGTTTTTGGAATATGGAAATTCTACCCAGAAAAGAGCATTTGGTAAATTGAAAGAACATTCTTAACAGTTTCAAATATTTAATATCTGAAAGAAGACATTTTAATCATCCAGGCTTGTTATATAGGAAATGAACCTTGAGGTGAAAACATACATACTCCTAATTAGAACAAGCTTCATGAATATGTCCAAGAAAGGAAAATGCTTTGAAAATTACCCTAATCATTGAAATAAGTATGCTCAGCGTATAATGCCTTGATATTTTTGGTTACTTTATAGTAACTTCATGTGTTCCAGTTTTTGTAGAGATGTCCTTCTTTCCTCCCCTTTGGGTTCTTTGGGCAGATTGGTTTCTGTTCCACAAACATATTATATAACAGATTATATAACTCCACTCTATGGCCTCTGTGTTGTTTTTTTTTTTTTTTTTTTTTTTTTGCATAGGTAATCAAAGTCTTGTTTAGTGGCTGGGATGTGACAGATAGTACATTCATTTGAAAGCCATGAAAGCCAAAATTTTAAATGAATAAACCTTCAGAGGGTAGACTGTCTGGAACTTGTGTGACCTTCCTCAGCCAGAAAATAAAAGTAAACAAGAAAGAAGATGATGCTCTGGTAGTGGATGTAATTAAGCTGTGAAACCGAGGAAAATATCATTGCTAGGATCACTGAGTTTCCTTTTCAAAAATCCATAACAATTGCTAATTTCTGAGGAGACACCCCTCAAATTGCCCCTCTGTTTTCTGTCTAATAATGTGTCTTTCTATATATATTGGCTAAAGGGAGAATAAAAAACTTCAGGAGACCATTCATATTTTCTTCAGTACAGCAAACAATTTCACTGTCGTCAACTAGATTTGTACCAGAAATTTATATAAACTTGGCCCATTGCAAATTCCAGTTCTTCTCAGGCTCTGACTTAATTTTTGTAGAATTGTTAACCAGACACACAAGTAAGTAACTCAGAAAGGGGAAACAGCTATTTGAGTGTTGTTTAGTAATGACTTATTAAAGTCAAGCAGAACTGGACAAAAGAGAAGAGATTAGAGCTCAAGTAAAGTTATATGAATAGTAGGACATGTTGGATATTTTATCTATGCACAGATATATTCTATATATTAGCACTTTAGAATGAATAAAAATCACTTTCCAAGGCGTGAGTATAAAATTATCATCTCTTAGAATTAGAAATGATCTTTAAGATTATCTACTCCATATCCCTACCTCATTCAGGAATCTTCTTCAACATCCTGCTAAATGGTCAATGCTTTTGCTTTTGCTTGATCAGTGGTGGGAACCGTAGCTCATGAAGCAATCCCTTTCATTATGAAATAACACAACTTGAAAGCCTACATTTTGTTTCCTCATGATTTCTGTACACTGGTCCTAATCCTATTCTCTGGAGATTTATGGAAAATATGAAAAAGAGCTACAGATAAAGATGTGGATAGGGATATAGATAGAAATTGAAATACATATACTTCTTTCACACGAATGATCTACTATCAGACTATTTCATTAATAAACACATAGAGCAGTGAAGAAGGTTGTGACCACAGAAGAGATAGAGAGCATTAAAAATGTAAAATAGAGCATTTCTATTATATAAAATTTAAAAAATGCACAAGCAAAATGAAAGCAACCAAGGTTAGAAGGAAAGCAGAAAGTTGAGTAACAATCTTTATACCAAGTGTCTTTGATAAAGGACTTATTCTTCAAATACACACAGAAATAAGTCAAATTTATAAAATTATAAGCCATTCCTCAGTTGACAAATGGTCAAAAGATATGAATAAGCAGTTTTCATATAAAGAATCAATGGTGTCTATTGCTTGCTGTCCTTTGTTTTTGAAGAGGACCAAAATGACATCACCATGATAAAGTTTCAGTGTGTCAGAAAATGGTTAATTAGACCAATATGAGCTCGGAATGCTCTACCACAAGTTGGGCACAGGTAGTCCGTGTGAATATTTGAGATGGACACTCCAAATCTACACATTCTGTGTTTACTTTGTGCTGTCTCAATTCTGTTTTGCTCCTAGAGCACAGCACCCTTTCTGATGTGGGCACTCCATGCTGAGCGGTCCTGTGTCAGTGTCTCCCATGTTGCAAGTCAAATCCAAAGTTCTTGAGAGACACCTTGAGAGTGTCCTTGTATCACTTTTTCTGACCACCATGCAATTGCCTGCCCCATGTGAGTTCTTCATAAAATAGTCTTTTTGGCAAGCATACATATTGCATTCGAACAAGGTGACCAGCCCATCGGAGTTGCGCTCCCAGAAGCATAGTTTGAATGCTTGGCAGTTCAGTTTGAGCAAGGACTTCAATATCTGGTACCTTATCCTACGAGGTGATCCTCACAATATTCCTAAGACAGTTCAAATAGAACTGATTCAGTTTCCTGGCATGGCACTAGTAGACTGTCCATGTTTCAGAGGCATACAATGAGGTCAGCTCAATGGATCCATAGACCTTCAGTTTGGTAGTCAGTCTAATACCTCTTCTATCCCAAGCTTTTTTTGGAGCTTCCCAAGCACTGAGCTAGTTCTGACAATGCGTGCATCAACCTCATTGTCAATGTGTATGTCCCTGGAAACTATACTACCAAGGTAAGCGAACTTATCTAGAGCATTCAAAACTCCTCCAATTGTTGTAACCAATGGTTTCATATATGGATGGTATGGTGGTGACTGATGGAGTACTTGTGTTTTCTTGGTGTTATTAGACCAAAATTAGCACAAGCAGCAGAGAATTTTTCCATACTTTGTTGCATCTCAGCTTCAGAGGCTACACTGGTTGTACGATCATCTGCAAACAGAAAATCATGGATCAACCTTCTCTCCACTTTGGTCTTGGCTTATAGCCTTTTCAAATTGAAGAACTTACCATTAGTATGGTAGTTGACCTTGGTGCTGTGTTCATCCTCATTGAAAGCATTTGACAACATGGCTGAAAACATTATGCTAAAAACCGTGGGAGCAAGCACAGAGCTCTGTTTCCCTCCATTGGTGACTGGGATGGCACAAGAGCATTGTCCACTATCTAGAACCCAAGCAAACATGCCATCATGAAATTGATGTACAATACTGATGAACTTCTCTGGGTAACAAAATTGTGACATAATTTTCCATAAACTATCATGATGAACAGTGTCAAAGGCCTTGGTCAGATCTACAAACATTGTGTGCAGACCTCTCTTCTGTTCCTGGCATTTCTCCTGGAGTTGTCAGGCAGCAAACATCATGATGACTGTTCCTCAGCCCTTTCTGAAGTCACGTTGGCTCTCAGGTATGTGCCTGTCTACCAGGTGAAGGATCAGTCTATTAAGGAGGACTCCAGAAAGAATTTTCCCAGCAAAGACCAAGAGAGAGCTGGGGGAGAACTTCCTCTTGCCATATAACCTGGAAAATTTCAGTCAGCTTTTGTATGAGCAATGGTCTCACTACCTTGTAAATCTCAGCTGGAATATAATCAGCACCAGATGCTTTGCCACATGAAAGGAGTCTAATGACCCTCAAAACCTCTTCTTCAGTGGGAAGTTCAGTTAAGGAGGGATTGACTTCAACCTGAGTTAAATGGTCAAGGGCCTCAGCATTGATTGATGATGGTCTATTGAGAACACCATGGAAGTGTTCAGCCCATCTCTCTAGGATCATGTCCTTATCACCAATCAATGTGGATCCATCAGCACTGAGTAGTTGTGATGCACCATAGATTTTTGGTCCATAAGTAGCTTTCAGGGAACCATAAAAGTGCTTTATATTGTTACTATAAGGATAAAACTGAATTTTATCTGCCTTCTTACTGAGCTAGGAATCCTGCATCTCTCTAAGCTTTGTTTGTACATTGCTTTTGATGGAATTAAATGCTACCTTTTTAGTGATGGATGAACTATCCTGCTGGTACATCCTGTGAAGTTCTCATTTTTCACTTAGCAGCTTCTGAATTTCCCCATCATTTTCATCAAACCACTCTTGGTGTTTGCGAGTGTTTTGACCCAGATGAGCATAGAAGTGCTGTACCTCAAATCTCTGAAAGCTGCCATTTTCTTTTCTGCTCCACTGTTTCCAACTATGTGTTAGCTCAACTTTTTTTCCAATTTAACAACAAACTGTTCATGCTCAAAGAAGATCTCAGTTTATTGACATTAATTCTTCTGGTGGTCATTTTGCCTTGGGGGCAGAACTTTTGATGAATTTGAATATTTAACTTGGAAAGGATAAGTCTATGATCAGTCCAGCACTCTGTACCACACATTGCCTTTGTTACTCTTACATCTTGTCTGTCATTTCTCTTTACAATCACATAGTTTATTAGATGCCAATGTTTGCTGCAAGAGTACATCCATGAAGTTTTATTGCATTTAGGTAAATGGAAAAACAGTTTTGATTATAAGAAGGTCATGAAAGGCACAAGTCTTCAGCAATGAATGATCATTGCTGTTGCTGCTTCCAAATTCATTCCTCCTTAAGACTCCCTGCCAAGTCTGGTAGTCACCCAGAATTATAACATTGTCCTCTTTTGGCACATTGATGATAAAGGTCTCTACATGTTCTCAAAGTTTTTCTTTGACTTCATCAGTGTTCTTCATGGTGGGAGCATAGACACTGATGATGATGGCATGGAGTTTTCCTGTGAATGGCAATCACATTGTCATGAGCCTGTCATTCATTCCTTTTGGCAGTCATTCCAGCTTGCTAACTAGATAAATTCTGATTGCAAAACCCAAACCAGCTTCATGGCAGTCCCCTTCACTGTGCCCACTCCACAAAAATGTGTATTTAATTCCAACTTCAGTAAGCTGACCTTCCTTTGCCAAACTTGTTTCACACAGGGCTGCTATTTGGGTTCAATACCTGTTGAGTTGTCTTGCAAAAAGAGCATTTTGTCTTTCAGGTCTACTGGATTTTGTGTTGGTTATAAGTGCTATAAATCAATGCTATCTGTAGGCATATGAAGAAGTGCTCTAAATCACTTCTGAGTAGAGAAATACCTTATGAAAACAACTCTGAGATACCACATCCAACATATCAGATTGACTAATTTGTCAAAAAATGGAAACTGATAAAGGTTGGAGATGATGTGGGAAAATTGGGACACTAATGTATTGTTGTTGGAGTTGTGAACTGATTCAACCAATCTGGAAAGCAATTTGGAAATATTCCCATAGGGCAACCAAACTATGCATACCCTTTGATCCAACAATATTATCAGGTCTATTATTAGGTCTATATCCCTAAAACATTATAAGTAAGGGGAAAAGACCAGCATGTGCAAAAATATTCATAGCAGCCCTTTACATGATAGTGAAATATTGGAAATTGAGGGGATTCACATCAACTGGGGAAATGACTGACCAAACTGTGGGATATGAATATACTGGAACACTATTCTGCAATAAGAAATGATGAACAGGCAGATTTCAGAAAAAAACTTGAACTGTTGCAAAGTAAAATAAATAGAATCAGGAAAACGTATATAGTATCAGCAAAATTGTGTTATGATCAATTATGAGTGACTAAGATCTTTTCAGCAACACAATGATCCAAGACATGTATGAAGGACTCACGAAGGAAAATGCTATCCATAACCAGAAAAAGAATTGATGGACTCTAAATGAAGATCAAACCATACTTTTTTTTACTTACTTTACTCTTTTTTAAATCTGTTTCTTCTTTCACATGTGTGAATAATGTGGAAATATTTTACATGATAGCATACATATAACATCAAATTGCTTACTATTTTAGAAATATGGAATAAGAGGAGGTGGAGGGAGGAAATGAAGGAGAAAAATTTGGAAATCAAAATCTTGTGAAAATTAATGCTAAAAATTATTATGATATGTAATTAGAAAAAGTAAAATACTATTTAAAAAAAGGAAAATATCAATAAAACAATGGAGGCTTGTACTATGGTGGTGGTCCTATAAGTAGCGCAGAGACATATATGAGACATGTTTTAAGACAGAAACAAGAGAGATAGGATATCTGGATTGCGTGAGAGTGAAGAGCCTGGAGGTTATAGACCTGAATAATTAAGAGTAGTGCTCTTGATAGTAACAAGAACATTTAGAAAGTGGGAGGGTATGGGGTGGGAGACAGAGGAAGATAAATTGTGTTTCAGACATGTAGTTTAATAGATTGATTGAAATTCAAAGAAAAATCAGTTGTTGATATGAGACTCAAGCTTGGAAGGGAGATTACAGAAAATTATTTAGATCTATGAATCTTCTGAATAGAAATTATAACTGCCAGCATAGAGGGAGAAGAACAGAGGCTCTTGTCTAGGGTCTTAGAGGATACCCATGGTTAGGAGAAAAGACAGAATTGAAGTTCCAGGAAGGAAGACTGAGAAAAAGTGGTTCAATAGGTAAGAGAAAATTTTGTGATAGAAATAAAGAAAGGAAGGGAAGGGAAGGAAAGGGAAGAGAATGGAAGGGAAGGGAAGGAAAGGGAGGAAGAGGTCATTAGGAGATTGGGCTCAATAGATTTTAAGTTTTTGTAGCTCTAAATCTATAACTACTTCCATGGTCACTTCTATACCAATATATCACTTTACAATCCTAAATCTTCTCCACATAAACTGAAGTTGTACTGTGTCATAAGAATCTCTTGTTTTATAAAAACAATCTGTAATAATTATAATATTTTTATGTGAATCCACTACAGAAAGAATGGATATCAATATCCTAGTCCTTTTCTCTCTCTCCCTTTCACTTCTCATTTTAAAATGCATATACCAGAAAATGTATAGAGTATATTTTGGCTATAGAGTATATTTTGTATTCTTATTCCTTTCAGGTTAGAATCTGACCCAATATTTATTTCAGCAAAGATTTACTAAGGAGCAACATTTTTTAACATTATTCTTCATCATTGTTGGCAAACTAACTATGGCCACTTTGAGCAAGGCTGTTTTTCATGATGCTTTCCTCAAGTGCCAAGGACTTTAGAAAAAAAATACAAGAGGTAGATTAAAATGAGAAAAAATTTAAAAAATGAAAACCTATATGTCCCTGGTTCCAAAGCCAATAAAATCTAATTAAACCAGCATATACCTCTTGGAAAACAATTTTAAAAAATATGCTATGAAAAGGAAATTAAGGAAGAAATAATGATTTTCTTTTCTGTCATTCTCTTAACGACAATGTAGTTGATGGGGATCAGGATCTTGGCAGTGTGTTGTGAAGGATGGAAAGCAACCTTAGAGAAGTGTCCTGCCTTAAAGGTCTACCTTTGGCACAAGATGGATTTTGTGAGCCTGGGCAAATCACTCAAGCTTTCAGTCCAGCACATTCCCCAGGGCAATTCTAAAAGATTACAAGTCACAGAAGAAGTAGCAATCTACATTGGTGAAGCAGGTGGTCTCAATGAAAATCTTCTGTGGTGAAATTACAGGTGTAGTCAAAAAAAAAAGAGGACAAACTGAACTAATATCTGGATTCTTGCATTCATCTAATTATACAATTTTATAGATGAAAAGGACCCTAGGAATCTGGTGCCACTCTTCGCATTACTCTGTCTCTTTCTATCTTTCTGTGTCTCCATCTCTCTCTGTCTCTCTCTGTCTTTCCCTCTGTGTGTGGGATACTAAGAGAGAAAAGTAATCCTTTCCATCTCTACTTCATAGATTTGTTGTGATGATCTAATGAGACAGTAAGTGTGGAAGTGTTTTGTAAAATTGTTAAAACTCTATAAAAATGTAAAATTTTGCTAGAGGTATCAGGCATTTGAAAGGGACAGATTCCAGAGGTTATGTAGAGAAAAAAAAATCTTGAAGTTCTATATAAAGATAGAAACTATTAGAGCATGGGACATGGGACCTGGGATGAAAAAGAGAGAGGTCAATTGATATTTGGAATCAAATCCACTCTCCCCAAAATGCTGGTCTCCATATATATATATATATATATATATATATGGTTGGAGATAATATATATATTCCATATATGTATATATGGAATTATATTCCATATATATATATATTCCTTTTTTTTCTTTTCTCCCCTCGTTCTACTCTTTCTCTGAGAGTGAAAGACAAAGACAGTTTATCGAACTGAGAGAATGGACCACAGAAAACTAAACTAACCTGGTTTGGGGGATTAGGCTAAGGCTGGAGCTTGAAGTATTCTGAAAACATACTAGCCATCCAGTCATGCATTGGCTTTTTGAGAACTCATAAAATTCTGAAGGCAAAAAAGGCATTTCAAGATCATGTATCCCAAACCGCTCATTTTATAGATAGAGGTTAGTGAGTAGACAAAGCCACATAGTCTTCCAAAGAAGAACCATCAGTGTGGGGAGGGCACTCAAACTGTTTCCTTTGAGGAGCAATTAGTGACAAACCTGAGATTATAGCTCATGTCTTTAGATTCTCAAGGAATTCTCCACTTACACTGAAAATATATTGAGGTGTTAGAATACAGTTATGATTCATCAATACATTAGCTGTCCTTATTTTTAATAACAACAGCTCAGATGCATATATCAGTCACTATGTACCAGGCACTGAGCTAAGTGGTTTACCATTGTTGTGTCATCTGATTCTCATGAGAAACCTGAGAGCCAAGTATTATTTATCCCCATTTTGCAGATTATCAAACTGAATCAAAGAGTTTGAATGACTTGCCTAAGGTCACACAGACCAATTTTGAATTTAAGTCTTCCTAACTCTAGTAGAGCCAAGTGCTATATTCTGCTTGTTTACTACATAAATGATTTTTTATATAAACATACAACTATTACCATTCAGTAATGAGACAATCAATAAAGCATAATATCTTCTATTGTGTGTCTAGCTAGGGTGTTCATCTTGTTTTCGTTTGTGGTTGGGCAATGGTACTGGTGATAATAAGCCAAAGTTGGTTACATTCACTGGAAGACTCCTTTTGTTTGGATTTTCTAATCATATAAGATCTTTTTACTCTTTGCCAGTTAACAGATTCTGAACTTTTTGAGATCAGAGACTCGTTTTTGCTTTACTTAGCAATGAACTGCTCCCTTCCTCCCATGCCCCACTCCACAAGTAATCATAGCCAACGAGGATGACTTTGAAAGATGCATATTGAATTTATTATATTTTAAAAGCACAGTGGTTGGCATATAGAAGAACTTTAATAAATGCTTGTTGACTTGACCTGACTCTAGTACCTCTGCCAATAAGTACATTAAAGGCTACAGTAGTCAGTTTGCCAGATATTCATATTGTGATGAGTCTGCCTGAATTACTGAACTTCACTCAATCTGTACTTATTGCAGTGAAACAATTGCCCTATTGATGATAAAATATCACTAATGGTATGAAATAATGACATAATATTAAGTGTCTTTATGTAAATCTGGGAGCTAAGTGACTGCTAATCTGATACCTCATAAGGGCTGCTAGTTGAATTTAGAAAAAAATGATCCAGAAGAGTCTGAGTTGTGGGTAATGGAGATGGAGCAAAACAGCTGAGGTCTGTGTGTAGGAGATGAGCATTGTTTGGGTAAAAGGGGATATTCCAGACAAGATCTTCTATGTATTATTGTCAAGCCATTCCATTATTTTGGAGGTCTAAAGTGCTGGATGTGGAAAAAACTTGGTAGTCAGAAACCAAAAAACCTTGTATCAACATCATTGTGATGGTCTAGAGTTTTAATCTGTTTCACTAGCTGTGACCTTGGTTACTGACATTCTGGAGAAGGAAATCAGGAGCCTGTGTAGCGGTATGGTAAAGTGGAATGAAGGCTGAAATGGCAGTCTGAGAATGTGAGTTCAAATCCTAACAGCTGATTGCTATCCATATCACACCAGGCAAATCACTTAATTATTTTGGAATTCATTTTACCCATCTGTAAAAAAAAAACTGGTTTGACTAGAGTGTTGGGTTTCAATACAGGAAAATCTGAGTGTAAATATCTTAGATAGATATATCTAAGCTATGTAATGTCTGGAAAAAAAATTTGTCCTCTCTCAATATCAGTTTCCTCATAGTCAAAATGGGGATGATAATACCAGTATATACCTCACAGGATTGTTGTGAGGAAAAGCTGATTTAAAGCACATAAAAGACTTGGCAAACCTCAAAGCGCTATACAAATTTTACTTGTAGTAACAGTTATTATTAACATGATAATAATTATCATTGTCTCATTTTTCTTCTTTTTTTGATAGCAATAGTCCTGAGACTGCTGTCTTCCTATTATTCTTTTATATTTAGTGTCTAATGGACTGTTGCACACGTGTGTAAAATAGCTGCTATTTCTATGTGAGCAGAAAGCATTAGAATGCACACACATTGTGGGGAGTTCATTGAAAGCATCCTAAGTACAATCTCAGTAGTACACAAGACTCTAGTGATGTCATGGCCTCATCTTGTTTCCAAGTGATTTTCTTTTCCATTTCCAAGTCTCTATATTTTGAAAGTTTTTTTTTATTGCCATTGTTCCTTATGTCTTGGAGATTATGAGTATTACATATGGAAGTATATATTAAAATATTATGTTTAAGATTTTATGAATTCTCAGTGTGGCCAACAGTCTACTACATTTTTATTGAATTATCCAAGATATTTCAAAACACGTATTCATATTATGGGGAGTTATCTGTCAGTCCATGAAAGATAGCTTCTGACATATAATTTTACCTACCAGATCACATCTTGCTAGGTATTCAGGAGGTGTCAAATTTTGACGGCCTATAGTCAAAATTACTGTAGTTACTTTCATACTCTACATTGAACACTGTCAGGTCTCCTTAAGATTAACCTGTAATATCTTATCTTAATCATTTGATATTGGATTGTCATAACAAACCCTTCTATTTCCATATACAACGCCGGACTATGACAATTTGCTTCTCAGTCAAAACATTTTTGACTGTTGATGTCACTCATTGAAGACTTGTTGATTTTATACTTGGATCTTAGTCATTTCATAGATTTGATTCAGGAGTTCACTTTAGATTACTTTGACAAATCCAACAGCACATGTTTTTATTAGCCTTTACCATTGTGTGGGAAATTAATAACTGCTTGTTCCAAAAGTATTTCAGTAGGTTTTTGATCTGCTTATAATTTGGCTAAAGAATGTCAATTATCCTTTTCTCTTTTTAAAATTGCATTAATTTATTTTAATACAAAAAAAGGCTTCTAAAGACAACTCCAAAAGACTCACAATGGAACATGCTATCCACATTCAGAGAAAAAACTTTGGATTCCAAATAAGGATGGAAGTATTCTATTTGATCTCCTCTTCTTTCATTGTTTTGTTTTGTTTTGTTTCTTCTTTCTTGTGGTTCCTCCTTTAGTTCTAATTCTTCTTTACTTCATCATTATTGTGAAAATACGTTTAATACGAATGCATCAGTAGAGCCTATATCAGATTGCATACCATGTTGGGGAATGGGGAAGAGAAAGAGCAGGAGAAAATTTGAAACTCAAATCTTATGGAAGGGAACATTGCAAACTAAAAATAAATTAACTATTTTTTAAAAAAAGAGTCAATATGAAAGACAAGTCAGTTTTACATACAGCTTGCTTTTCTTTTTTAAATTATACAATAAATTAACATATCTTTAAAAATGTTTCTGCTTTTGTGTAATTCATTCTGGCTTTCATTTTGTTCTCTTTTGTTCATAATCACTTAGAAAAGAGGTGTTTCAGGCAAAATTTGAGTCCAATCTCTTGTCAAAAAATCCAGCACTCTCCCTAGCAGGCAAAAAAGATTCATTTTAAGGAAAATACTTTTGTTGCTATGATTTTTAGTCGCGTGTATTTTTATATAATTAAGTGCCAGATTTTAATTCTTTTTCTACATTCATGGATAGAACCATATGTTTCTTTCTATCAATATGTGTTCAGTAATTTAAATTTGCCTCTAAGGACTGCTTCAAATGCATCCCATAACTTTTAGGTTGTTTTAATCACTGGTATAACTCTTGCTATAAGTGGGATCTATTGTGATAATTGTTTCCCTAGTGTTGAGCCACCCTTGCATTCTTGGTATCAGTCTTACTTGGTTGCAATGAATATTTTTTGTATATATTGCTGCAGTTCTGTAAATAATATATGCATTATGTTTATTCCTATATAATTCTCATTAATGCTGTTGGTCTACACTTCCCTGTTTTACCTTTCCCTGGTTTGGTGATTGGTACCATATTTGTCTCATAGATTGTGTTTGATAGAGTGTCTTATTTTTTCTATTTTTGCAAATAATGATAACAATAATAGTAGCTAACATTTATATACCACTTCCTCCTTACTAGACAATTTTCTCAGTGCTTTACAATAATTACATCATTTGTAGAATCATGGATAATATATACATTAAGTCTCATAGAATCCAACGTAAATCTATGCAAACCTGGAATTGTCCTTTATGGAAGTAAATTTTTTTAGCATGCCCTATTACACTTTCTATAACTGGGTCCTTCTAGTTACTTATCAATTATTTTGACAATTTAAGTTGCTTTATTTTTTACATATTCCTTTATGCATTTTTGATATTTTTTCTTTTCCTTTCTATTGACTGTGACTTGCTCATTCTCTTTTTTTAAAAAATGGTGATTTCTGTTCTCTTTCTATTCCTGTCTCTGTCTTTATTTCTCTGATTTTGTTTCTGTTTTTCAAATCATTAAGAGCAAATCTGATGACATTAATACATAAACATTGTATAGGTTGATGTTGGAACAGAATTTGGGCTTTATGAACCACATCCTAGGAAAATAGCCTGACTTCTGTCATAGTATTTCATCATTCAGTTGTGTGCAATTCTTTGGCCCTATATACTATAATATGCCAATACTATCCATTGGGTTTTCTTGGCAGAGATGAGTGACTATACTAAAGGGCATGATATAACAAAATAAAGTTTTCATGACTAGATATGGAGAGACTCTCTTGATCATATGTCATAAAGTAATATTCCTAGGAATGGAGAACAGAAAAAATAGCTTCCAGGAAAAAAATAAAACAATGCATACATATGTACTTAAATGTATATGTAAAAATTGTGCTGTGGCCTCACTGTTTTTCTTCTTTTTAATAAATTTATTTCAAAAAATTATTTTAAAAAATTGGGTTTTGAATTCTCTTTTTACCTTCAGCCCCTCATGGAACCACTGAGAAGGCCAAACGCTTCCATATTAGCCATGAAGAAAGAAAGTAAAAGAAGGGAAGGGAAGGGAAGGAATGGGAAGGGAAGTGAAGGGAAGGGAAGTGAAGGGAAGGGAAGGGAAAGGAAGGGAAGGGAAGGGAAGGGAAGGGAAGGGAAGGGAAGGGAAGGGAAGGGAAGGGAAGGGAAGGGAAGGGAAGGGAAGGGAAGGGGAAGGGAAGGGAAGGGAAGGGAAGGGAAGGGAAAGGAGGGAAGGGAAAGGAAGGGAAGCGAAGGGAAGGGAAGGGAAGGGAAGCGAAGGGGAAGGGAAAGGGAAGGGAAGGGAAGGGAAGGGAAGGGAAGGGAAGGGAAGGGAAGGGAAGGGAAGGAAGGGAAGGGAAGGGAAGGGAAGGGAGAAACAAAAAAGCATCTGTCAAAATGCACTCAGAGTTCAGCAGTTCTCTCTCTCTGGAAGTATATAACATTTTTTTCATCATGAGTCTTTCAAAATTGTCTTGAATCATTGTATTGATTAGAATAGCAAAATCCTCATGATAATGTTTCAGTTTCCATGTATAATGTTCTCCTGCTCACTTAATTTTTCATCAGTTTTATATGTCTTACCTGTTTTTTAGAAACCATTCTGCTTATCATTTCTTATAAGGCAATAATATTCCATCATAGGTATTTACCACAACCTGTTCAGCCATTCCCCAATTGATTCATATTCCCTTAATTTCCAATTATTTGATACAACAAAAAGTTGAAATATTTTTACACATGAGTTTTTTATCTTTTCCTTTGATCCCTTTGGGATACAGACCTAGCAGTGGCATTGGTTTAAATTGTGTTATCCTGATTGTGTTTGCACAATGCAAGAATTATTCTTTCTGGTTGCTTGCAATATTTTCTCCTTGACCTGGGAGCTTTGGAATTTGGCTACAATATTCCTAGGAATTTTCCTTTTGGGATCTTTTTCAGGAGGTGATCAGTAAATTATTTCAATATCGATTTTACCCTGTGTTTCTAGAATATCAGGGCAGCTTTCCTTGATAATTTCATGAAATATAATGTCTAGGCTCTTTTTTTGATCATGGCTTTTAGATAGTACCATAATTTTTAAATTGTCTCTCCTGGATCTATTTTCCAGGGCAGTTGTTTTTCCGTTGAGATATTTCACATTGTCTGCTATTTTTTCATTCCTTTGGTTTTGTTTTATAATTTCTTGATTTCTCATGAAGTCATCAGCTTCCGTTTGCTGCATTCTAATTTTGAAGGAATTGTTTTCTTCAATGAGCTTTTGAGCCTACTTTTCCATTTGGCAACTTCTGCTTTTTAAGGCATTCTTCTTACCAATTGGCTTTTTGACCTCTTTTGCCATTTGGGTTAGTCTATTTTTTGAGGTGTTATTTTCTTCAGTATCTTTTGAGTCTCCTTTAGCAAGCAATTGACTCATTTTTCATGATTTTCTTGCATCATCCTTATCCCTTTTCCCAATCTTTCCTCTACTTCTCTTACTTGATTTTCAAAATTCTTTTAGAGTTCTTCCATGGCCTGAAAACAATTCATTTTTTTTCCTAAAGGCTTTGAATATAGGAGCTTTGACTTTGTTGTCTTCTGTTTGTATATTTTGATCTTTCTTGTCATCAAAGTGAGACTCTATGGCCTGCTTCTTTTTCAGGTTTTTGATCATTTCCCCAGTCATTTATTTGAATTTTGAGCTCTTTGTCAAAGTACATGTCTGCTTCCAGTGAGGGAGGGGAGGTGTACTGTCAGCTGATTGATCCCCCCAATCTGTGGGCCTTGAGCCCCAGAAACAGCCACTCTCTCTGCCCCTGTTGCTGCTGTGGTTACGACAGTCTCCTCCACCCCCTCTGCTGCCCTGGGTCTGGGGTCAGAACATTCTACTTTCTCACACAGGTCTTCTACATTTTTTTCCACTGATCTTCCAATTTTTCCTTGACATTTTGGGGTCATGAAGTCTGGAAACTGCCACAGGTGCCAGAGATTCAGTCACCCCCCCCCCCCAAAGCAATGCTCAAGTCCCATCTATGCTGGTGAGGTCCATGCTGGACTATATGCTCTGCTCCCAGGTCGGCATGATAGACACTTAGAGTCGACCTTCCAGGCTGTCTTGGGCTAGAGATTGCTTCACTCCACTCTTCTGTGGGTTCTGCAGTTCCAGAATTTCTTTAGTGTCATTTTTACAGGTATTTGACTGTGTTTGGGGGTAGAGATCTAGAAAATGCTGCTTTTATGCTGCCATCTTGATTCCACTCACCCAAACTTTATTTTTTTCAAATAGTTAAATAAGATCCGAATTAGTTATTCCTTCCCTTTTTATTAGAATTCAGTTCTAAATACATCAGATCCCGGGGATATTTTCTTAGAGAACTCATTGATCTCTCATTCCTTTTTTTTTAAAGTAGAGTTTATGTAAGTATTCTATTTTATTCCTCTATTAACATTGGCAATTTATATATTTTGCAACTATCTATCCATTTCACTTAGATTGTCAGTTTTTTTGACACATAATTAGGTAAAATAGTTCCTAATAATTACTTTAATTTCATCTTCTTTGGTATTCCATTCACATTTTTCTTTTTCTGATACTGGTAACTTAATCATTTTCTTTCTTTTCTTAGTCAAATTAATCAGGAGTTGATTTCATTGCTTTTAAAATGAAACTCACCTCTAGTTTTATCAGTTTTTTTAATTTAAACAATTTTTAATCTCTCCTTTAATTTTTAAGATTTCATTTTAGTGTTAATCTGAATGTTTTTAATTTGTCTTTTTTTCCCTAGACTTTTTAGTTGCATGCCAAAATCACTGGTCTGATCTTTTTCCATTTTATTAATATGTGCATTTAGAGAGATTCAAAGCCAGATGGGTGAAGTTGGAATTGTAAGACTTCCATCGCCATTTTTTTCCTCAATAGTATTGCATCTTTTCCAATTACACATAAAAGTAGTTTTCAACGTCTCATTTTTTTAAATTTTGAGTTCAAAGTTTTTCTTCCTCTCTCCCATCACTCCTCCCCTCCCCCAAAGCAGCGAGCAATCAGATATAGATTATGCATGCACAATAAGGTTAAACATGTTTCCACATTAGTCATGTTGTGAAAAAAAGGATAAGTACAAAAGGGAAAGCCACAAGAAATAAAACAAAAATGAAAATGTAATGCTTTGATCTGCATTCAGAGTCCATAGCTCTTTCTCTGGATGTGGTTAGCATTTTACATAATGAGCCTTTTGGAATTATTTTGGCTCACTATATTGCTGAGAAGAGCTAAGTCTATCATAGTTAATTTTTGCATAATGTTGCTCTTGCTGTGTACAATGTTTTCCTGGTTCTGCTTACTCCATGCAGTGTCAGTTAATTAAAGTCTGTCCAGGTTTTTCTGTAGTCCACCTGCTGAACATTTCTTATTGAATAATATTATTACATTACATCAATATACCACAACTTCTTCAGAAATTCACAGACCAGAGCACAGGCCAGGAGAGTAGTAAACACCTCTCCTTAGATCATGCCACATTGGAAGGACTGATAACTTATAGGTCCCAGAAATATCTCTTAAAATAGCCATGCAAAATCCATGAATCCTGGGACAATATGCCCTCCATCCTGGAAGGAGAGCTCTAATTTAACAAAGATGAAAAAGTTAAGTAATATTCTGGGAAAATTAACAAAAAATGGAAAAAAACACATTTGATTAGAAAAAGTTACTATGGTGACAAGGAATATCAAAATACACACTCAGACGAAGACATCAAAGTCAAGTTCCTTTATCCAAAGACTCCAAGAAAATAATGAATTGCTCTCTGGTCATATAACAGCTCAAAAAGATTTTGAAAACTAACTAAGAGAAGTAGAGGAAAACTGGTAAAAGAAATAAGAGTGATGCAAGAAAATCATGAAAACTGAGTCAATGGCTTGGGAAAAGAGACACACAAAAAACTGAATAAAAAAACACTTTAAAAAAAAACAGACTAGACCAAATGATCAAAGAAGTTCAAAAACAAATTGGGAGAAGAAGAATGCCTTAAAAAGCAAAACTGACCTGATGGAAGAGGAGATTCAAAAGCTCACTGAAGAAAATAATTTCTTAAAAATTATAATGGAGCAAATGGAAGTCAATGACTTTATGAGGAATCAAGAAACAATGGAACAATGAAAAGAATGAGAAAAGAAGACAATGTGAAACACCTCAATGGAAAAAAAATAAACTTACTCAGGAAATAGATTCTGTAGAGATGATTTGAAACATATTGAATTACCCAAAAGCAGTGATCCACAGAAAGTCTAGATATCATCTTTCAAGAAATCATCAAGGAAACTTCCCTGATATTCTTGAATCAGAGGGTAAAATAGAAATGGAAAGAATCCACTGATCACCTCCTGAAAAAGACCACAAAATGAAAACTGCCAGGAATATTACAGCCAAATTCTAGAGGTCCCATGTCATGGAGAAAATATTTCAAACACCCAGGAAGAGAAAATTCAAACATCATGGAGTCAAAGTCAAGAAAAGAGAAGATTTAGCAGCTTCTTCTTTAAAAGAGTTGGGTCCTTGGAAGGTCATATGTCAGGGGACAAAGAGTCTAGGATCACAACCAAGAATCACCTATCCAGAAAAACTGAGTAAAACTCTGTGGGGGCGGCAGGGGTGGACTCTGGACATTCAGTGAGACAGAGGACTTTCAACCATTCTTGATGAAAAGACCAAAACTGAATAGAAAATTTTACTTTCAAATATAAGACCCAAGGGATGCATAGAAAGGTAAACATAAAAAGGAAATCATATGGGACTTAAAAGTTAAACTGTTTATATTCTCAAATGGGATAAGATAGTATTAGTAGCGCATAAGACCTTTCTCATTATTAAAGTAGTCAGAAGGAGTATATATAGACAGAGGGCACAGGTGTGAGTTGAATATGAAGGGATGATATCTAAAAAATAAAATTGAGGGGTGAGAGAGAAATACACTGGGAGAAAGCGAAAGGAAGAGATATAATGGGGTAAATTATCTCATATAAAAGAGGCAAGAAAAAAAGCTTTTACATTGGGGAGGAAGAGGGGGGAGTCAAGGGGGAGTGAGTGAACCTTACTGTCCTCAGAATTGGCTCAAAGAGGGAATAACATACACACTCAAATCATAGCTACCTTACCCTAGAAGAAAGTAGGAAGGGAAGGGAATAAAAGAAAGGGAGCTGATAGAAGGAAGGACAGATTGGGGGAGGGTTGTAGTCAGAAGTAAAACACTTTTGAGGAGAGATAGGCTTAAAGGAGAGAGGGGATAGAATAAGTGGTGTGTGAGAGAGAAATATAATGGAGGGAAATACAGTTAGTGATAGTGACTGTGAAAAAAATATTTTGAAGCAGCTTTCTCTGATGGAGGTCACATTTCTCAAACATAGAGAACTGAGTCAGAACTGAGAACTTGTGAAAGTAAGAGTCATTCCCCCAATTGATAAATGATCTACATATATGATCAGTTTTCAGATGAAGCAATCAAAGCTTTCTATTGTCATATAAAAAAGAACTCTTACTATTGATTAGACTAATGCAAATTAAAATGATTCTGAATTACAACTTCATACCTATTAGATTAGCTAGTAGGACACAAAAGGTAAAGGACAAATGTCAGAGGGGAGGTGGGAAAAATGAGACAAATGCATTGTTTATGGAATTGTGAATTGATTCATTCTTTAGAGCAATTTTGATCTATGACCAAAGGACTATAAAACCATGAAAATCTTTGATCTAGTAATACATTTATATATCTGTATTCATCCCCACAAAAGAAAATAAAGAAAAGGGATCTATATGTACAAGACTTTTATAGCAGCTTTTTTCTGGGGGCAAAGAATTAGAAATTGAGGGGATGCCCATCAATTGGGGAATGCCTGAAGAAGTTGTGGTATGTGATTATGATGGAATACTATTGTACTATAAGAAATGCTGAGCAGAATGCTCTCAGAAAAAAACTGGGAAAGACTTCCATTGCCTAATGCAATGTGAAATGTACTGTGTACAAAGGAATATTGTAAGATGATCAGGCATGAGTTACTTAGTTATTCTCAGCAATGCAATGATCTAAGGCAACTCTGAAGGACTTATGAAAAATACTATCCATCCTCAGAGAAAGAACTGATGGTATCTAAGTACAGATTGAAGCATATTTTATTTTTATTGAAAGTATTTTTGTCTATGTTTTCTTTCACAACATGACTATTGTGGATATGTTTTACATGACTACACATGTATAACCTATGTTGAGTTGTTTACCTTCTTAATGAGGGCTACTGGAGAGGGAAGAAGGGAGAGGATTTGGAACTTGAAGTTTTAAAAACAAATGTTAAAATTGTTTTACCTGTAAATGGGAAAAATAAAATGCTAAATTAAAAAATGTAAGCTTAAGGGGAAAAAATCTAGGAACCCAAAGAGGGAAATATAACAGAGAGTACTTGGATAAAGTTCAATAGAAGGAGAAAATAATATTGTCTTCAGATTATACTGTACATGGTTTGGAAAGGAAGAGGTAATCAATGAGTTTAGAAAGCAGATCTTAGGTCTAGGACAAAGTCATGATAAAGTTGTGATAAGGGACCTCATTACCCAGGTAGTTTTTGAAGTTCTCTTTCTCAGTCAAAACCAGTATAGCTAATGACTTCTTGACTTTCTTTCATGACAATTTCATCTTTCAGTAGGTAAAGAAATGAACAAGGCAAATTATTTTTAGAATTTGATTTTCATTAACAAGAGGAAGCTGACATATACTCTTTCTGATCTGCCTGGATAGAAGACATTTCTTCAAACAGCATGATATTAAAAAATGAAACTCCAGTTCTAAAAAATGAACAATTAAAATACTTGCATCCATTGGCATGGGTGCTACCCTTAACTTTTGCTGATGGCAAGCACTCTGTCTTAGGACATGTTCTTTATGAATTTGTGGATCAAGAGAAACTAATTACCTGGTGGCCAATCCTCTTAATGATTAGCCCTGCAAACTGTTCTAGGAGAGCCCCCCCAAATGAGCAGTCCACAGACATTCCTTGGTTTGTATTCAAAGCCTTTCTCAGTTATATGATTGGCTAGAATATGTGTTTCCCTAGTGTAGCCCTCTGGTAGCCAATCACCTATGCAGCAACAGATCCAGGAATGTGGCATCATGGTAAAATTTCTACAGAAGAATATATACAGATCAGTATTTAAAATTAGCTGTTGGAAAATTGCCTAAATATCTACCTAAATTAAAGGAAACTTTTCCTTCATTGTGTCAAACACTTCTAAAGTACAAGTGTATGATTCTTCTTACAACACAGGGAATGAAAAATAGAAATTAGTGCTTCACTTTGCAGTTGCAGAGTTCTCTCTTATCTTGAATGTTCGTGAACCCTTTCACCATTTAGTCTTTGCTTGTCTGGAGGCTGCATACTGGGGGTTGAGGTGAGGGAAAAAGGGACTGAATTCCCATGGGAATCATCATGAATAAAAGTGGAATTTTTTTCTGAAAAACAGATCCAGGAGAAGAGGAAGGAGGCAAACATGGTTAAAGGGACTCTTGGACTAGTGTTGACTCAAAGACCCTCTTGAGGTTAGATGGATATTGAATTTTAGACAGGTAGTCTTATTAGAAAAGATATGTCCTTATTAGGAGTAAGTTTTAAGAAAGGGTTTGTATAGCTTGGTTGTGGCAATTACTGAGAAAAGAGCTGAAGAGATTTAGATTTGGTATTCAAATAAATGAGAGGTGAATATGTAAAGAAAATGCAGTGAAGTCAAATAGCATCACTTGAATTATTCCTGGTATTTGAAGTTCAAGGGTACTTAAGCGTAGGATTTCAACCTATTCCTGAAATAATATAATTTTTTAATAATTATAATACATACCTATTTTTCATTATTTATTTATATATCCATATATTTATATATTTATTTATAATATATTTATATATTTACAATAAATATATTTATATATTTATTTATATGTTATTAATTATATATATAATTATACATATATGTAATTATATAAATAAATATAATTGTTATAATTAAGACAAATACCTGTGACTTAAAAGTTGTTCTTATCAGAATTGACTCAAATAGGGAATAACATGCACACTCAATTGGATATAGAACACTATCTTACACTATAGGGGAGGCGAAAAAAGTGACCAAGATTAGAGAAGGGGAGGGGACTGGTAGAAGGGAGGCCAGATTGGAGGAGGGAATAATCAGAAGTAAAACACTTATGATGGGGAACAAGATGAAAAGGCAAAGAGAGAAGGATAAAAAAGGATGGAGGGAAACACAGTTAGCAAATGTAAATGGGATGTTGTCACCCATAAAGTGGAAGCTGATTAGAAAATAGAATCCTATAATATGCTATTTCCAAAAAACACATTTCAATCACAGAGAGTAAAAGTAAGGAGCTGTAGCAGAATGTATTATGCTTCAGGTGAAGTAAAAAAATAAAAAAGGATGGGTACCAATAATGATTTCAGACAAAGCAAAAGCAAAAATAAATCTAAATAAAAGAGATAAGGAGGGAAACTATATGTTGTTCAAAGGTATCATAGGCAATGATGGGATATTAGTACTAGATATATATGCACTAAATAATATAGAATGTATTTTTAAAAGAATAAGTGATTTACAGCAGAAAATAGATAACACTGTACTACTGAGTTTAGTGATACAAATTTCCCCTCAGAACTAGATAAATCTAACAAAAAAAAGAGGAAAGAAGTTAAGAATGGGAAGAGAGTTCTAGAAAAGTAAAACATGATAGATCTCTGGAGAAAATGGAATCAAACAGAAAGGATTTTTTCTCAGTATCACATAGCCTCTATAGAAAAAATTGAACATGTATTAGGCCATAAAACCCTCACAATCAAATAAGAAAAACAGAAATATCAAATAAATCATTTTCAGGTCATTATGCTTTTTTAAAACTACATTCAATCAAGGACAGTGGGAAGAAGATTTAAAATTTAACTGGAAACTAAACAATTTAATGTTAAAGAATAAGTAGGTTAAAGAACAAATCATAGAAACAATTGATTTTATTAACGATAAGGACAACAATGAGATAACATAAAAAAATTTATAGAAGGGAGCCAAAGAAGTACTTAGGGGAAATTTGTATCACTAAAGGATTAAATCAGTAAAATGGGGAAAGAACAGAAAAGAACAAATTAAAAATCACCAATTAAACATCAAACTGGAAATTCTTAAAAATAAAAAGAGAGATTAAGAAAATTGAAAGTAAGAAAATCAATGGATCAATAAATAAAAGTAGAAGCTAGTTCTTTTGGGGAGAAACAATAAAACAGACAAACCACTGGCAAATTTGATTTTTGAAAAAAAAAAAAAGAAAACCAAACTATAATTATCAAAAATTAAAGGGGTGAATTCACCACTAATGAGGATGAAAGTAAATAAATTATTGGGAGCTATTTTGCCCAAAGATCTGGCCACCTAAATGAATTGGATGAATACTTGTAAAAACACAATGTTCATTGTATTGTAAAAACACAAATTGCCCTAATTAACAGAAGAGAAAATAGAATACTTAAAAAATTCAATCATAGAAAAAGCAATTGAAAAAGTCATTAATGAGCTCCCTATTAAAAAAAAATCCCAGGGTCAGATGAATTCACAAGTGAATTCTACCAAATATTCAAATCCCTTTTATGACATAAATATTTTTGATGCCTAAACCAAGATGACCTAAAACAGAAAAAGAAAACTATGAATGTTTCTTTTATGAATGATTTATGCAAAATTTTAAATAAAATACTAGGCCAGGAAACTGGAACAATATATTACAAGCATTATATACTATGGCCGGTTAGGATTTGTTCTAGGAATGCAATATTAGGAAAACCATCAACATAATTGACCATATCATAACAAAGCCAACAGAAACCATATATTATCTCAAAATATGCAGAAATAAGCCTTTGATAAACTGTTGCCAACCATTCCGATTAATAACACTATAGAATGTCCTTAAAATGATAAGTAGGATTTATCTAAAACCATCTGCAAACCTTATATATAATGGTGTTAAACTAAAGTCTTCCCAATAAGATGAAGGATGAAGCAAGGATGCCCATTTATTATCACTATTATTGAATATTGTGTTAGAAATGCTAGCTATCACAATAAGAGAAGAAAAATAATTTGAAGGAACAAGAGCAGTCAGTGAGACTACCCCTCTATGCAGATGATATGGTGGTATGCTTAGAGAACCATAGAGCATCAGTTTAAAAATTTATTTCAAATAATTTGTAACTTTAACAAAGTTGTAAGATGCGAAATAAACTCAAATAATCCATCGGGCACTTCTACATAGAACTGTGAGGGGAAGCAAAGTAGGATCTTTTGCTGTTTTTGTTTATACCAAGAAGCATAATGCCTCTGAATAATGTCATTAAGGAGGATCTTTCTCACCCTTTGTTGGGCCTGGGACGATTGTAGGAAGGCCCACACCTTTGGTTAATGAGGCACTGGTTCTCAAGGGATGTAAGGCCCTCTGGCTCTAAAAAGTGTATAAAAACTCTGAGTGCTGAGGTGGGGATTTTATTTGAGGGCTTAGTTGTTGGAAGGATGTTTGTGTGCCCGATGAGAGTCTGGGAAGCTGGTTAGCAGCCCCCCAGCTTTGAAAACCCAGATAACTCTGCTTCCCTCTCTGATAACTATGGTCAGACAGTTGGACTTGTCTGTTGATTTATGATATATGTACTGATTATGGTCAGACAGAGGAAGCCATGCCTGTTGATCTTTGATTTCTCTGTATTTTCTCTAAAGTTCAGGGTTCTAACTCCCCTGAGCTAGGTGACTGATATCTGTGCTTGATTACAGGAATTATATATGTCCTTAATTAAAGTGATTTGTAACCCCTCAAAAGTTCCCTTTCCTTTTATAAAAGCAGATCAAAGAACCTGTAGTAGCAAGTCCCCTTGTGTATGTTGGGGTGTTACTGATACAAGAACCAACAAAATCCAGCAGAAAGAGTTACAAAGTAATTCCATTTACAATAACTCTAGACAGTATAAAATATTCAGGAGTTTACTTGCCAAGACCAACCCAGGAACTCTATGAATACAATTACAGCACTTTTCAGACAAAGAGAATCAGATCTAAACAATTGGAAAAATATGAATTGCTCATGGGTAGGCTGAGCTAGTATCACCAAAACGAATGACATTTGCCCCTAAATTAATCTACTTAGTGACATATCATTCAACTAAAAATATTACATAGATCTACAAAAAATAATAACAAAATTCATCTGCAAGAACAAAAAGTCAAGAATATTAAGGGAATCAGTGAAAAAAAAACAACATTGCGAAGAAAGGAGGCCTTGCCATACCAGATCTCAAACTGTATTATAGAGTGATAATTATCAAAACAATCTGGTATAGTCTAAGAAATAGAGTGGTGGATCAGTGAAATGATTTCAGTAAATATTATGCTGTAGTAAATAACCATGTAAACTACGAAGAATCAAGCTTTTATGAAAAGACCTCACTATTTGATAAGAAACAAAACCAAAAACCCAAAAAAAAAAAAAACCTTCTGGGAAAAGTGGAAAAGACTGCAGCAGAAACTAGGTATAGAACAACACTTCATGCTGCATACAAAGACAATATCAAAAAGATGATACCATGAATAAATTAGGAGAGCATGGAATAGCTCTAGTCAGATCTACGGAAAAGGAAAAAATTTAGGACCAAACACTATATAAGAAAGCATAATGAAAAATGTAAAATTGATAATTTTCATCATATCAATTAAAAAGGTTTTTGCACAAACAAAACCAATGCAACCAAAATTAAAAGGAAAGCAGAGAACTGGGAAAATATCTCTTTCTTCTACAGCAAGATCTCTTATGAAGGTCTTATTCTTGAACTATTGAAATGCCCTCTTAATCAGCCTCCTTGCATCTAATTTCTCATATCTCCTTTTCATAGGTACTTAAATATTTTTCCCACGACATAAATAGCATGATTATGTCAGGTCTCTAATTAGAAACTTAATATAAATTATAGCAGCTCTTGTTGTGGTGGCAAAGAATTGGAAAATTAAAAGAATGCCCATTAATTGGGAAATGACTAAAGAAGTTGTGGTAGATGATTGTGATGCGATTCTATTGTGCTAAAAGAAATGATAAGCAGGATGCTCTCAGAAAAATAAAACAACCTAGATTTATCTGAGTGACTGAAAAGTGAAACAAGCAGAACTAGGAGCAGTGTTTACAGTAATGGCAATATTGTAGGCTGATCAATTGTGAATGACTTAGTTATTCTCAGCAATAGAATGATCCAAGATGACTCCAAAGGACCGATAAAAAAAAACAATGTTATCCATCTCTAGAGAAAGAACTACTAGAATTTGAATGCAGATCAAAGAATACTATTTTTGTTTGTATTTTACTTCACAAAGCAATTAATACAAAAATATATTTTGTGTGATTTAATATGTTTTACCTTATATGCTGTCTCAATGAGGGGTGTAGGGAGAGAGGGAGGGAGAGAATTTGAAACTCAAATTTAAAAAAAAAAATAAATGTTAAAAACTTATATGTAATTAGAGAAAAATAATAATAATAAAGTTTTGGCTCTGGGCTGAAAGAATAAATGAAGCTCTCCAATCCATTGAAACATGATTAATTCAGTGTGAATTTCTATTTTTGCTTCTAGTCCCTCCCCCAACTCCTTCTGAATATCCCTATCTCTAGAAATTCAACACCATTTCTGTAGGTATCTGGTTTTACAATCTCAAAATTATATTTGGTTATTAACTACATTAAATCACGAACTCTTGGAAGAAAGGGGCTGTCTTATGGCTTTTTTATACTCACTGCTTAGCATGTAGTGGGCATTAAGTAAATGCTTATTGACTGACCAATTCATCCTTATCTTTCCCCCATTTCCCAACAGTTAACAAGATATCTTGATTCTCTCTCTACAATTACTGACCATCTCTTCTTTTCAGTCATATAGCTTTTATGTTGACCCTGGCCCTCATCATATCTTTCTTGTACTATTGGAATACCCTCTGAATTAGCCTTTCTGCATCTAATTTCTCATATCTCCTTTTCATGGCTACCAATATAATCCTCCCAAGACACAAGCAGTCTAGCCATGTCAGATGTCTCCTCAGAATTTCAGGGGCTCCCTATTGCCTCTATGGTGAAACACAAATTTCTATGACATTTAAAGTCCTTCCCAGCCCGTATGTCCAAGTTGATCATATATTACTTCACATCACATATTCTATTATCCAACTAGATTGGCTTACTTACTGTTCTTTGTAGACAACATTCCATGTGCTATTTCCCATGCTTTTGTATAGGCTACCTCTCCATGTATGTAAAGGTTTCTCTCCAAAATTCCACCTCCTAATCTTTTGATTTCATTATCTCCCTAGCAATTATCATGGTGTATGTGTGTGTGAGTGTGTGTGCATTTGTTGTATAATAGTTAATTCATTGTCTATTGGTCTGATCAGCCACAATCGGACACACTGAAACTTCATTTTGTCATGGTAATGTCATTTTGGTCCTCTTCGAAGTTGAAGCACAACCATCAACCAACCTGATCTGATCTGTAGATATTTTCCCTCTCAGTAGAACACAAACTCTTTAGTGGTAGGAAGTATCTTGCTTTTATCTTTGTATCCCCAGGATGTGTTCCAGTGCCCAGCACATAGTATAAGCTTAATACATTTTAGTTGACTAGAAGTGAATTTTTAAGAACTCTTCAAATTTTAGGTGCCCTAGATGTAAATATATAATGCCATCATCATCATCATCATCATCATCATCATCATCATCATCATCATTTTTCACTTTAATTCTCAATCTCCTAGCCTGAATTACCTGGCAAGAATACAATATCCTTTCTCTTGCCCAGTATGTTGTCGGACCTTGTTTCTTTAATGGGACTTCATAGTCTGGCCACTGGACCACCTGACTTGGCAATATTAATGACTTGCTGAATCTATCCCATGTAGCTAAGCTCCTGAGCACATGCCTTCATAACCTATCTTGTCCAATGGTACCCAGGAATTGGTATTAGACTTTTTGTATGTTTACAATTGTAATGTTCCCATTCATTATTCTGGTTTTCAACCAACTGTCAAAATGTAAGGTTACCCTGGCTAGGTTTTGAATATAAAGGGAAGGGGTTATTTTGGGAGAGGGTAGAATGTTACAGCAAGAGGAAAACAGATAAAACAAGAAAAATGGACAGAGGATTTCCTTACTTTTTAATTGTCTTAAGGAAATTTTGATTCTGGTCTTGTGGCCTTGACAATATGTTCTTTTTAATCTCATGTTTTCCAGATTTTTAAACTTAAAACACTAGGCAGCAATTTATTTACTCATGGTTTAGTCATATGCAGAAATTCATATAATTCTTAGTGTTGGAACAGAAAATTTCAGTATTGAGACTCTTGTTGCTTTATAATATGAGTCATCAGGTAGGTAAAGAGAGACCAGTTTAAAACCACCTCCTTGCTGTCCCTCTAAACACTGGAATTACACTTTCTTTAGGTTCAACTCCAGGGAAGGAATACATGGCATGATACCTGCTCCCATCCCTTTCAGGGTTCCTTTCACCAACAATTCAGGCAGGACACATGGATCAAACAAAGTACTCCCATTTAAAAATATAGACTATAAATTATGGTAGGCTCATTCTGAGTCTACACATAAAATGAGTACAATCCCCTATAGTCTCACATAGTAGTAACAAAGAAAACAAATCCAAGGTGAGAAAAGATTTCTGCTTTATTGTTATCACTAAAAAGAGACCTGGGGAAAAAAGGATTTCTCTTTTCTGCCTCCAGGAAAATCCCTCCTCCCTCAGTTCCCATAACTTATTGCTAATGTAAACTCTACCTCCACATCCTTTGAAATGATTCTGGAATTCATCTCCCACTGTGGCTCCATTTCGTCTCTATTACCCATCCACTGAAGCTTCTCCCTTTCCTGCTGCTCTCTACCTTCAAACTGAAGTTGTCTCTTCTCCATCTGGATGCTGCCACATCTGACTTCTTAGCTCACCTCTTAACTGGGGAGCTAAAGACATTACTAGTAGACTGGTTCTAAAGGTCAGGACATGACTTTTTATTTCCTGCCTATTTGACTATTTTATATTCTGACCTCTTTGACCAAGCAAATCACTTCATCTTCCTGGTCCTTCAAAGACTGGGAGTAATTACATTAATCCTTTAAAAATTCTTTTATTTTTCATCTTAACATTTTTTAAAGCATTGTTTTTCTTTTGTTTCCCCAGTGAAGAGGAAAAGATTGCTTGTAAAAATTATATATAGTCAAGCAAATATCATTCTCATCATGGAACTTGAGTCCATCCTCTTTGTGTCAAGAGGTGAGTAGTTCATTATCATTCACTATCATTATTCTTCATTTTCAGTCCTGTGGAATCATGATTGGTCATTGCATTGATTAGCATTCACAAGTCTCTTAAAATCATTTGACTTTATAAGATTATTATTATTAATATTAGTGTGTGTCTATTCC
This sequence comes from Bettongia penicillata ogilbyi, assembly GCA_023548195.1. Taxonomy (NCBI): domain Eukaryota; kingdom Metazoa; phylum Chordata; class Mammalia; order Diprotodontia; family Potoroidae; genus Bettongia; species Bettongia penicillata. The sequence continues at coordinate 2,960,711 of JAJHZJ010000522.1, read as the reverse complement.
TCTTGAACTTGCTGACTTCATTCTGTATCCATGGATATAAATCTTCCCAAGTTTCTCATTAATCATTCTTTTCATCATTTCTTATGACACTTTAGTTTTCCATTACATTCAGTTTTCATAACATTTCAGTTATTCTTCAAATGATAGGCACATGCATGCCTTTCCATTTTTCCTTTCAATTACCAATGCATACCTTAGTAACTACTTCCCAAATTTAGAAACATAAACATATGATATGCTTCAAGAAGGCATTACAAACACTAAACTAAAAGGGCACAAGCTGTGAGCCTTTGCCAGTACTCCAACAAAGCACATGTCTTTCTTAAACATGCATTTATAAAAAGAAGAGAAAATTCATAGTATATACACCAAAAAACATTTGCAGGGAACAGAGGGGTTACATTAGTGCTATCTCAAAATGTGAAGTTGTTTTTCAATGCCCTTCTAATAGATTAGATCATACCTTTACCATCTGTCTATATTTATATGAAGGATATTACATTTGTACATAAAGCTTATAATCCACTAGGCTTTAATGTGTCTACTCAATAAAACTGATAATAAAACTGATGTCTGATAATGAATGGTATACTCAACGTGTTGAGAAAAAAGCACGTTCGTATTTGGCTTAAATCATCCCAATTGCTATTGTTCATCATTCTTGGAATCTGAATATGGAATTTCTTTTTTTTCCTGGAAAACATTTATTGTAGTTGGAGTGGGACAGCTGGACACAGTTTAGATGATTCCAATTTTGTTGGCAATATCTAAAGTGTTATAGTTTGGAGCAAGTTGGACACAGGTCTTCTCTCCATCAGGCTGTTGTTTGTTTGACCTTGGTCATGTCAATGTCCTACAGCTTCTTTATCACCTGATTGATCTAATGCTTGTTGGCCCTGACATCCATAATGAAGACTAGGGATGTGTTGTACTCAATCTTCTTCATAGAAGACTCAGTGGGTCAAAGGAAACTTAATGATGACATAGTAGTCAAGCTTGTTTCCCTGAGGGGCACTTTTCTGATGGTATTTGGGCTGCCTCTGCAGTCTTAGTGTGTTGGGTTGCCAGAAGATGGGGGATGTTCAGCTCTCCATTTTGTGCGCATCATTGGCAGGAGCTCCCAAATTGACAAAATCACAAATACACTTGACAATATCAGAGTCACATGTATATTTATAGATCATAATCATTATCAGAAATTCCAGGTTCAGCACCAGAGAATACCATTTCCCCCAAGATGGTGCCAAAGACAAAGAAGGAAGCCATTATCCCCCTTAAGACAGCAACCACATCCAAGGCCTTAAACCCCAAGAGGGTTGTGTTGAAGGGTGTCCATAGCCACAAAAAGGTGATATTATAAAAGAATTGTATGACAGAAAAAATAGGTTGACTAGGGCAGATTGCAGCCCATCAATGTCTGTCCAAACTATGAGACTCTTAGCCATGTCCTATCAAACATTCACCACACAGTATCTACTCAACATAGTAGAGGCTTCTCTCACTTCATTTCAACATCTCTAGGATATTGCTCTGCAGTACTCTGACTGTTCATAAGATATCCCTGGCTCTTATGGCAGCACTAGCCAATCCACTTTTTCTGTCATGCAATTCTTTCATAATATCATTTATTCCTGTTTTCTTTGGAGTTAGCTGTTGGTTGTATGTTGTTGCCTACTCATATCATCGTACTCTTCTCCATTGTTCTCAATGTGATGTTCAGAGGCAGTGGTATTCTAGTTCAAATTTCTGTGCTTGGTCAACAGAGTAAATTGGGCTAGATGAGACTTTCATGAAAGAAGAAATGAAGAATATTCAGACAGCTTTTATTAAGGGCTTAATTTATGCTAGATACTGTGCTAAGGAGGAGAGATATAAATACAAGTAAAAAGATAGTCCTTTACTTCAACGAGGTTACATCTACAGAGATGTACACAGAAGAGAAGATGAAAGTGAGAAGGGTTTGAGGAGAAGAGATGAGGTTGGAGGAAGGTGGAAGAAGGTGGAGATCATGCATTTGAAGTTCAAAAGTCAGAAACCAGAAGGGGAATTAAGGCTAAGTTGGGCTCATACACAAAATGAAGGCTTGAGGAAGAGCTTGTCAATGGGATATTGCCTACTGTGAATGCATAATCTCCAATACAATTGATACTTGTGTTGTTTTTACTGAACTGATTTTTCCCCTGCTTTTTAAAAATCTTTACAGTGAATGGTTAATTAGGCATGGGGGACATTTAGAAATAAAGGTGATATAAAAAATCAAACGATATAAAAAATAAAATTAAAAACAGTTGCAACAAAGGAAGCTACTCTGAGATTAATACCAATTCAGAACTCCTATATAACTACAATGTTCAGCGCTCATCCTAAGCACTCATTCTAACCTTTTGTCATATTGAACATCCTTCAGCTAACATTCGATTAGTATCTTCTATGTATACTCTACATGGGATGGAGCAATAGAAGTTGAAAAATAAGTTGACATTTTTGATCTCAAGGTGCTTATAAAAGAATAAGGTAATTTCAAGTCACTCTTTCTCAACAGTTCTCTGTCCTATCCTCAGTGGCTTCATACAACCACCACATTGATCTAGGTCCCTCACTGCTAAGTTTCCTTCTAACTTGCTCTCCCCAAGTTTGAATCCTATGTCTCTACTTTCTCTTCTATAAAAATGTATTAGTACTATATCACATTCCTTCAGGTCATTCATTTCTGTCTTCAAAGAAGATAGCAAGCTGTTTGATAAGATATTATTACTAAATATCAATGCCAAGTTATTAAAGGCTTAATCACCAGGGAAATTCCCATTTTATAAAGATATTAGGAGGCTAAGTAAGGAGCAATGATTATATACATGTCTCTCATAAGAAAACAATAAAAATTAAAAAAAAACAGAATAGTAATAATCTCAGGCAGCAAAAGTTTTAAATGGTAGAGTTTGAAGGTTGAAGACAACATGAGTAGAGGGTATGTATGACTAAGTAGTAATGATATCTTTCTCAAGTTAAAAAATTGGATGGATCATCAGTGTTAACTAGGGAGAAAATGTATTTGTGTTTAGCTTCTGTTTTGCTACCAATGAACAAGAACACCAGCTTCCAGTGAAGGAGGCTTCAATCCCTTAAACTGAAACAGATTCCTTTCCTTTCTCCATTTTAAATGGTTTGTTCCCATTAGGTCATATTGGCAGTAACCATTTGTCCTGTACATTTTGGGGACAAAAACTCTAAAAGTAGATCATTGTTCAAAGATAATCAGTTATATGAGAAATGGGCACCGTGTTTTCCTTCTATGAGTTAGTACACATATTTGAGAAATAATTTGTAATAAGACAAGAAAAGTTACAAAATTGTTATGTTCTTTCACCTGGAGATACACCCTTGATAATATTCCAGTATTTGAGAATATTCTAGTATTCTTGCTAACAAGAAAAGTCTTATGTGTGTATAAATATTCATAGTTATACTCTTGTTAATATTAAAAAATGAGAAACAAATTGTGACAACAATGCAATGAAGAAGTGCTAAATTTAAGAGAACTGCATAAGGAAATACAAATAGGAAGATTTCAAAGAAAGATTGGAGGCAAAACAGGAAAAAACAACCCAAAGAACAACACACCTACCTGTTGTTATGGTTGCTTTTAAAAATAATAGTTTGCATTCATAGCACTTTGAAGTTTGAAAATTGCTTTAACCTATGTTAACTCATTTACTTTTCCCAACAATCCTGTGTTGTAGGTGCTGTTACTCTACCCAGTTTACAGATGAGGAAACTGAGGAACAGGGAGGTTAAGTGACTTTCCCAGGTTCACATCTCAAGGATGAGCTGAGACTACATTAAAACTTAGGTCTTCCTGACTTCTAGTCCTGGTCTCTCTGCTGTGGGCAACCCTACCTGTCAGTTACAATTATGTAAATGGGCCAAAGTTAAAGAGTAACAAAATTCAGATCAATAATGTAGGGTAGTGCTGATAGTAATTTTAAAAGTGTACATCATCACCCATCACTTTTCTTCTCTTGCAGGCAGCAAAAGACTTAAGGGAATGGATGTTTTAGGAATAATATATTAGAAATTCAAAGGGGAGCACACTGTGCATGGGGGATGGACAGCATGGAGTGGTGAAATAAGATTTATTGCTGTTGATTTTGAAAAATATAGACAGTCATCCTGAGATCCTACAATGTTCAAAGAATTACGTTGGATGCAGTGTGAGTCAAAATGATTATAAGAACAGATTTCAAGATGGAATGGTAATAATAGCATATTTGAACTAGGTTTGAAGTCATCTGAGTCACAGCTCTGGTATATTAGAGATTTATGATATTAAAAATGAAAAATAAAAGGATATCTCTACATATGTATAGATAAATATGCTGCTATTTTTCAGTTTGCTGTTTATTACAATGTGATATATCATGCTGTTTTTCATGTGTATATGTATATGTAGAAATATATGTATGTATACACACACAAATACAAATACAGCTAACTAGAGATTCCTAGGCTGTTGGACACCGAACAGGGTAACAATATAAGTCCAGGAAGGAGAAACAAATTTTTACTTCTTTTAAAATTTCAAAACTAGGTTTAAAGGTGAATAGGATTTAGATCAGCCCTTCTATACAGTAGACTCATCAAGTCATGATCAGAAAGAAATGAAACAGATCAAAAGGAAAGTCAGTTCAGACCACATAAAAGATTTAATATTCCATGTCATAATCTCAGCCCTCCCATACTTTTCCCAGATTTTTGGTTCTCACTTTAACAAGATTCATCATCTATATAACCTTGAAGAATGTGAGTAGTTACCTACCAGAGGGTGAAACTTTTATGACTGATCTATAAAGGCTGTTTTAGAAAGGTTTGCTAAGGTAACTGCAATTCAACTCAGCACTTTCCCCACTTTGCATTATTTACTAACTGGAAAAGTGAATTAAATTTTGAAATTTAAGATAATATTCATGTAATGAATTCATTGTTCTGTTTCCTTCTCTCCATTATGATAGTGAATGTTAGAGTTTTTAAAATTGTCTTCAACTTAAAGATCACCTCAAATTGAAATGATCTTTTTGGCAGTGCTGCCAGTAGAGTTGAGTTGAAGAATAATTGCTAAGATCTGAAAGTTTTCTTCGTCACTTTTCATTTTCCATTCCTGTGAACTTTCTTCCTCTCTTAGCTGATCCATGTGCAGATGTTATGGACTAACAAGACCACAGATATAGTTAATGAATATATACAAAAGTTAGTAAAGTGGTAGGGGGGAAGTTAAATGGAGACTTCCATTGGTCTGGGGCAACAAATGGAACACCGTTCTCAAATGTCCAAGGGGCCTTAGAATTCTGTACCCTTTCTTATATATGTGTATTGAGGTCTTTAGAACTCCAGCTTTCCACCATGGTATTTTCTTTAATTTTCCTTTCTCTGCACTGATATATGTTCCCCAAATTTTCAGTCCTATGAAAATGTGTGTCCCTTATATTGATGGAAGTAATGGAGAAACATAATTTAACTCAAAATAAAGAAAACTTTCTAACAAAGAGAATGATACAAAAGTGGAATAAACTGTCTTATTAAGTTCTGGATTCCCCCTCAGTGGAGACTTTCAAATAAAGTCTGGATAGACATTTATTAGGTGTATAGTAAAGGGAATTCTTACATAGGCATAGATTGAACTAGATAATCTCTGAAGTTTCCTTCTAACTCTAAAATGCTGAGACTGTGATTCTCTAATATGTTAACATAGTCCATGTTAATGGGTTTTGTTGGTACGTATACCAGCTGATTTACTTCTAGGAGACAATGACAACTCAAAGTGGTGACTAATAGTGAAACTGTTTAGTTTGATTCAATTAGAATTGATTAGGGTGAATTCTGAACAAGTTTGGGGGAAAGATATTATGAGGTAATAATTCTTCTCTGGACCTCAGACCCACATCAAACTATGCATACAGTTGTCAAATCCAACTGGGCTTCCAGTTATTTTAAATGCTAATTTCTACCAATCCTTTTTAGCTAAGCTGGTCTACACCCTCTTCTTTCAAATGCCATGTAGATTTTTTACTCCATGTTTTCATCATGAAGTTTTACCTGCAATGTCTTATCCTTATTCAGATTATGTATCTAAATTTAATATCAGCTTTCACTTCTAATGTTATATTCTTTGTGAAGTCTAATGACTATGAGTTTACTATCTTCTAAATTTGCAGTCGTTAAATCTTGGAAGTGGGAGAAAATTAAGAAGTTATCTAATTCCACCCCATCATTTTACAAGTGAAGAAAAGGAAGCCCAAAAATGTAAAGAATTTTACCAAGGTCACATAAAAGGATCAATTCAGTGATCATTTATCAAATGTATACTATGTGATACTATAGAGAATCAAGAAAACTTGACAATACATTGGGTACTGGTGAAGGTGCAGGGAAAGGGAGAGGAAAGAATCAAGTATGACTTTGAGGATGTGAACCTTGGCACCTGTCAGAACAGTAGTGTCCTGGGCTTTAGCAAATAAGACATAAGAGAGCATGAGAGTCTCAACTAGGTTTTGAACCTTATTATGTGACTTCAAATACAAAGTTCTTTTACACTCAACAGTCTTGCTCCTTTTTATTATCTGTACCATTTATTTGGGGCTAAAAAATATAAACTCAGAGATGCTGTGCTTCCATATGTTTATATCTTACTTCTATTTTGTCCCCGGTTTAAATAACCAAGGGTGCTCTTAATGCCTACGCAGGTGGTACATTGGATAGAGTACTCGGCTTGGAGTCAGAAAGATTCTTCTTTCTGAGTTCAAATGCGGCCTCAGACATTTGTAACTTTTATGATCATGGGCAAGTCACTTAACCCAGTTTGCCTCGGTTTCTAATCTGTAAAATGAACTGGAAAGGGAAGTGGCAAACCATGTCAGTATCTTTGCCAGGACGACCTCAAATGGGGGGAGTCATGAAAAATCACATGAAGGACACAACTGAAAACAACTGAACAGTAGCGCACGTTAAGCTCCAAGGAACATTACACACGTCCCATCTTACAGACAAGTCTTTGGTCCTATAGCAAAATGTCTCTTAGGATTCTACAAGTTCCACCCCGAGAAAGGAGGTTCATTATCTAATGTCATTACCTCAAGCCCCACAGGAACACTTCTCCCAAGATTAGCAGCTGAAAATCATATTAGCTAGCTTTAAGTAGCTTTTAAAAATTAATATTTACTGAGGTAGTAAAGTAAGAACAGTTGGCACAAAATATCACACTCCTTCCCCAAAAATATCTGTGACACATGCTCAAAAGTACATGGAGGGTCCAGAAGAAAGGCCTCATCTTAGGTAACACTTATGGTAAAGGTATAAGTTCTCAGCTCTTGGTACCAGGATCTTTCCCTTTCCCTCTTTTTTTTTTTAAATTTTGAGTTCTGAATTCTTTCCTTCCCTCTTTACTTCTCCCTCACCAATTAAGAAGGCAAGAAATTTGATATGCATTATGCATGTGAAATCATACAAAACAAATTTCCATATTAGATTGAATGTCAGTATGTCAGAATAGTCACAATGGAGGAGAGTGAAAAAAATATACTTCGATCTGCATTCAGACTCATCAGTTCCTTTTCTAGTGGTAGGTAGTATTTTTTTCATCACAAATCCTCTTAAGAAGTCTTGCATCATTATATTGATAAGAATAGCTAAGTTGTTCACAATTGATCACACAATTTTGCTATTTCTATGTTGAGTGTTCTGTTTCTGCGCACTTCACTTGGCATTAGTTCATAGAGATCTTACCAGGTTTTTCTGAAACCATTATCTTCATCATTTTTATAAGACAAAAGTTCAGTTGCACCCTCATTTTCCAGTTCTTTGCCACCATAAAAATGACAGCTAGAAATATGTTCATACATGTAGGTTGCTTTTTGTTTTGATCTCTTTAGGATATAGACCTAACAGTGGTTGTGTTCCTCCTTCATTGCCAAAGAAGACCATGCCATCAAAGAAATGATGGCATGACTTGCACTTGACTGTTTTGAGTGAGGGAGGGCTGTGCAGGTCACCAGCCTCTCTCCTCCTCTAGAGCCATCTGAGTCCAGTGACCTGATATTGCTCAGGATAACTGGAGATGAAGGGATCAAGGTCTTTGCAGGTATTCACTTAGGGGTATTGGTGGCCTGAAGGGCATGTATGGCCCTTTGGACATGGTTCCAAATTGTTCTTCAGAAAAGTTAAAGCAGTTTACACTCCACCAACAGTGCATGTGTCCTAATTTTCCCATATTTTCCTTTTCTGTTATATTAGTTGTGAATTTGTAAATCAGAGTTGTTTTCATTTGCATATCTTTAGTCAATACTGATTTAGAGCATTTTTTCAAATGGTTATAGATACTCGTGATTTCTTCACCTGAAACTGCCTGTTCATATCCTTTGACCATTTATCAACTGGGGAATAACTAGCATGCTTATAGATTTGACTAAATTCTCTCTATATTTTTAAAATGAAGGCTTCATCAAATGAACTTGCTGCAATTTTCTCCCTTTTCTTGCTTTCCTTCTAATTTTGGCTACATCTTTTGTTGCAAAACTTTTTTAAATTTCATGTAATCAAATTATCAGTTGTACTTACTGTGATCATTTTTATCTCTTGTTTGATCATAAAGTCTCCCCTTTTCCAGAGATCTGACAAGTAAAAATTTCCACACTCCCTTAATTAGCTTATAATGTCATTCTTTATGTCCAAATCGCATACACATTTTTGTTACCTTGGTATATGACGTGAGATGTTGGTCCATACCTTGTCTCTGACAAATTACTTTCAAGCTTTCTCAGAAATTTTTGGCAAATGATGAGGTCACTGTACACAGTTAACAGTATTGTCTATTATAAAGGACTTAGTCACTCCGATAAATATAATTATCCACCAGAGTTCCAAAGGACTCATGATGAAAAATGCTGTCAGCTTCCAGATAGAAGACTAATGAACTCTGAGTACAATTTCATGCATATTTTTTCTTTCTTTTTCTTGTTTTTTTGTGCTATATATAATATGGAAATGTCTTTTGAATGTCTTCGCAGGTATAACTGGCATCATATCACTTGCCTTTTCAATCAGTTGAGTAGGGTCTCAAGAGAGGGAGGGAATGGTTTTGGAACTCAAAATTTTAAAAATTGAATTATTAAAAAACTAAATAGTAATATTTTGAAAACAGAGTCACAGATGTTTCATAAAAGGAAATATAAATCATCAAAATACAGTTTCCTCCCCCTCCCTAGTTTTAATAAAACCAAGGGAAAATTAAACCTGTGGTAACACAGCTATTGAGTGAAATTCTGTCATGTATAGGAAAAATTATATTTAATCCAGACTGAAATTACTATTACTACATGTTCTAAGACTGAGAGAATAAGATGTGCTCTTCAGATGACTATGTATAGATTGTATGTTTCTAGTCTAAAAAAAGTCTCTTTTAGGGATTTTCAAGTGTTTAGTCATAACAATGCTCATTTTATACTTAACACAAATATAGAAGCATTGAATTTAAGAGTTTAGAAGTCTGGTTCAATTATTATGGATGAAATCAAGAGAAATCAAAGTCTTCACCTAGGTTATATAGAAAATTAGTGGCAAAGGTATGTGTCTGTCAAGTACAGCACTGTTTGCATTACTCTTTTAACTTTGCCTTTGAAAATGTTTCCATTCCATGAATTCTAACACAGGCCAACTGGGGTCATGGTTGACACTTTCTGCTTGAAAGTAAGATTTTGCAAGCTTTTATTTTTCATTAATTGGACTCACCACCCCCAATTCACATCTATATGGCTATTTCTTTAAATTTTTTAGGAGGCTATCTGATATAATCACTGGAAGTAATTAAAGAAAATCATAGATATAATATTGAAAAGAGTAGTATACTTTTGTTGAAATCACCTCTAGCCCATTTTACCAATAAGTAAACTATGGCCCAAAGAAATAGGGAGAAGTGCTTAGAGTTACAGAAGCTTAAGGGACAGAGTTGAGCTTTGATACCAGGTCCTTTGACTCCAAATCCAGAACATTGGCCACCATATCATCTAACATGCTACCACAACTAGCATGAAAAGGTTGAGGATAACTCTAAGCACAGCTGAAGGGCTGAGATTACAAAATAGGATCAAGGATAAGCTCATATACAAACTACAACTCACAACCCTGGTCTCTTTGAGGAGTGCTCATTAGCTCTGTTTAGGCCCTTAATAAATTACTTGATGATTATCATCATTAAGGCTTTTTTTTAACCTTGTGAAATGGCAATTTGCATTTCATTTATTTACCTTTCAATTCTAATGAATTCCCCCTCTTTATGAAATAGCTGGGGTAGGTTAGAGGAAATTTGGAAAGAAATGAACCTACAGATCTTCTCTGTCACAAGGTCATAGGGGCAATTATTGTCTACCAACCCAGGACAGAGAAAATTCTGGAAATATAGAGCAATAATGATTCATCAAGAGATCTCATTTAGTTGTATTACATTAGTTATTTACATAGCAATTATATTTCAAATCAACTAAAATGTATTAAGCACATAGTATCTGCCAAGCACTATGGTGGAAGCTGGGGCAAGAGAAAGAAAAACAAAATGGCCCCTAGTTTCAAGAACCATAGTAACTAGCATAAATTGATTGATCGTAGCTCTAAGCGTAGGTAAAAGACTTGGGTTAGGAAACACTGTCCAGGATGAACACAAATACGGATGAAAACTCACAGCCCTATTCTCTTTTGAGAGACTTTGCATGCTCATTATTTGTCATTAGACATGACTAAAGCATCTTTACCATTAAGGCTTTACTACCTAAGGTGGGACAAACCATAACATAGATTTTTTTTTAATTCAAGTAATTTCAGAAGGGAGAAAACACTAACCATCTAAGAGATTAGGAAATATTTCTTATAGGAAGCACAACGAGTTTTGAATGGAAGTTAGAAATTCTAAGGAGCAGAGATAAGGAAGGGATGTATTTCAGGTGTGTGAAAAAGTTGGTGCCAAGATGTAGAGGATGAAGATGGGAGGCTGAATTTAAGGAACAGTTAGCAGATCACATTGAGTGAAAAAGAGTGTTTTAAACAAAATAATCTGAAATAAGTCAGGAAGGGTGAGAGCTAGACTGTATACTTTAAATACCTAATTAAACATATATTGCTTAGGAGAAATAATGAAACATTTAAGGTATTTGAGTACAGGAGTGAAATGATCCAACCTGTGTTGTAGGAATAATAATTTGGCTGATATATGGAGGAAGGATAGAAAGTAGAAAGGATAGATACAGAAAGACAATTAGAAGACTATTGCAAACAACTAGGTGGGAGCTGATGAGAACCTGAATTAGTTGGTTAGTAAGCTTTTATTAAGCACTTATTATGCAACAGGCATTGTGCTAAATGCTGGAGCTATGAAGAAAGACAAAAAACATTCTCTGTCTTTAAGTACTTCACATTCTAATGGGAGAGACAACATGTAAATAACTAGATATAACAAGATATATAAACAGAACATGAAAAATCATCTCACAGAGGGAGGAGCTAGCAGTTGGGGTGACCAGGAAAAGTCTCCTGCAGACTGTCAGATTTTGAGTTGTCTTTAAGGGGGGCAGGGAGACAAAAAGAAGAGGTAAGAATTATAGGGATGAAATTCTGTAAGAAAGGATAAGATAGGGCCAGATCAAAGGCATGGATTAGCTGGAATTTCAAGTACAATAGAGGAGAAATAGGCGAATGTATGTATATCAGAAGAATTCATGGACATAAGTTAAATGTAAGAAAAAGGGAAAGGTAGAAAGGGGTCAGCTTGTAAGATGCCAAAGGACTTTATATTTGATTCTTGAGATAACAGGTAGTCTTGAGAGGTTATTAAGTGGTGGTCAGGGGATTGGCATGGCCATAACTATGCTAATCACTTTGCAAGCAAAGTGAAGTATCAGTTACAATGGAGAGAAGCATATGACAGCAAGAGCAACCATTAGGTTATTGTAAAAGTATAGGAATGAGGTTTTGAGAGTCTGCTTCTGGGTGAAAGCTGTATGAATGAAAAAATAAAAAGGACATAGCGAAGAGATGCTATACAGGTAGAAATAATAAGGTTTGGCAATGGATTGAACATGTTTGGTGAATTAAAGTGGAGAGGATTATAATAGCTGACATTTGTATAGTATTCACAATGTCCCAAGCTCTTTGGTAAGTGTTTGACAATTATCTCACTTGACCTCCACAACAACCTTATTAAGAGGGTGCTGTTATTATCCCCACTTTACAGAAGATGAAACTAAGGAAAACAGAGATTAAGTGACTTGTCCAGTATCACATAGCTAGTAAGTGTCTGAGGCTTGATCTAACTCAAGTCTTCCTAACTCCAGGCCCAGCGCTCTCATGCATCACCAGGTTAGTAAGAATATTGATTCTTTAGTAAGATGCTAGAGTTTTTGACAGTAAAATACTGAAGTTTGGAAAAGGTGAGCCATTTGGGGAGAAGACTTGTGAACATGATGATTTTGAGATACCTATGGGATGCTAATTTGAGAAACCTGAAAGGCAGTTGATGTTATGGAACTCAAGCTCAGGAGAAAGACTAGTGCTGGATAAATAGATTTAGGAATCATTTGCAACAAGATAACTATTGAACTAAGGTAGTGGCTAAGTGAGTATAGTGAAAACAATGAGTGTGAGAGGTGTTTGGGGGTGTGTAAAATATGCAAATACCAACAGCTGATTATATATGGAGGTGAGGGAGAGAAAACTGTGAAAGATGATACCAAAGCAGAGGACCTGAGTAACTGAAAGGCTACTGGTTCACTAAAGAGAAAGAGGGAAATTTGAAAAAGTGTTTTCTGGGAAGCTGTGTTTGAGGTATGTTGATTTTGAGATGCTGCTATGGAGATGACCAGTAAGTAAGTAATTGGTAATGCAGGACTATTGTTTAGGAAAGAGATTAGTGAGATTATGTAGAAAAAGAACATAAGGCCTATGATAGGTATTTAAGAGAAACAATATTTGAGAAAAGGGAGATTGATTATGATTCTGCAAGAGAAAGAAGCAGGAGAACTAAGGTTGTTCTCTGGGGTAAGTAAGCAGATGAAAGATAAATTATTAAAGAAAGGAGGTGGTTCAATACATCAACAACTGCCAAAAGGTAGAAACAGCCTTTAGATTTAGCAGTTAAGAGATTGTTGATAACTCTGGAGAATGCAGTTTCATTAAAGTTTTGGAGTCAGAAGCCATATGGCAAAGGATTGAGAATTGAATGGAAAATAAGGAAATCAAAGTACTGCATGTAGAAAAACCTGTGAATTTGGCTATAAAAGGGAAAAGAGCTATAAGGTGATTTATTGAGAGTGTACCAGATTCAATTAAAGGCTTTTAATAAAGGAGATCTCCCTTTAGAGACAAGATGGCAGAGAAAGCAGTAAGTAGCTCTCACTCTACCCTATAAGCCTTGAAAAACCCAGAAAATACCACTCCAAGAAAAATGCTGGAACAGTGGAGCCAGCAGAAAGATAGAATGCAGCACTTTTTTTAGCTTGTGATGCTAGGGGGGATTAAAAGGAAAGGTTCATCTTGTGGTGGTTGAGGGGACCAGTATAGGATGGGAGGCATACTGGCAAGCCAATGGCAAGTCCCACCTCAGCAAACCAGAAGGAGATTCTGAGACGCACAGTAGTGGAGTCGACAAGCATCAACACCAAGACCCTCATGTTCCTTTGCACAGCCAGGGGACTTGACAGACACCAGCGCAGAGAACCACAGGCATCCACCAACAGCTAAGCCTACCCTTGTTTTAGTGCAGTTCTCAGACAAGAGGCAATCTCCAGTGGCCAGACAACTCCCACCCCACACCTCATTCCATGAGCTTCAGTGTAACCCAGGGGAAATGCAAAAAAAGTCCCCACCTGGCACTGGCACACACCAACTACCACCACCAGCTCTAGCTCAGCACCAGGTAAAGCTACAGCCTCTATAGCTCCAGCTGCCAGAACCTTAGGCTCCAGCACACAAAACCTATAAGCAGGCCCCTTGCCCCCAGCACAAGAACCCTGGAACAGTGCCCCCTAAGTCCCAGAAACAGAAATCAACTTTAAAAATCAGGGAAAAGGCAAACTCAATAAGTAAGAAGCAATATAGAAAATCAAAGACCATAGATCTTTACTATGGAGAAAGGGAAGATCAAAATACAAATTTAGAAGAGAACAGCACTGTCACTATGCCCACATCTGAAATCTCAAAAGGGATTATGAATTGGTCTCAAGCCCAAAATTCATTCTTAGAAGAACCCAAGAAGGATTTGAAAAGTCAAATTAGAAAGATAGAAGAAAAATTAAACTATTCCTTTACAACTACAAATTGACAAAATGGGAGATGAGGAGGGACTGAAGAAAACATCTCCTTAAAAAGTAGAATTGGCCAAATGGAAAAGGAAGTGCAAAAGTTAACTGAAGAAAACAATTTGTTAATAATTAGAATTAGGCAAGTGGGAACTAATGACTCTATGAGACAACAAAAATCAGTCAAAGAAAATCAAAACAAAGAAAAAATAGAAGAAAACCTAAAATACCACATTGGAAAAACAACTGACTTGGAAAATAGATCCAGGAGAGATAATTTACCTGAAAGCCATATTGAAGAAAAGATCCTGGATAGCATCTTCCAAGAAATCATCAAGCAAAACTGCTGCAAGGTCCTAGAACCACAGGGTAAAATATTCGTAGAAAGAATCCACTGATTACCTCCTGGAAGATATACCAAATTGAAAATACCAAGAAATATTATAGCCAAATTCCAGAATTATCAGGTCAAGGAGAAAATACTACAAGCAGCCAGAAAGAAACAATTCAAATATCATGGAACTACAGTCAGGATTCTTGGAGCTTCTATATTGAAAGATCAAAAGACTTGGAATGTGATATCCTATGAAGCAAAGGAGCATGGATTACAACCAAGGATCAACTGTGCGGCAAAATTAAGCATAATATTTCAGGAGAGGAGATAGACATTCAATGAAATAAGGCACTTTCAGACTTTCCTGATGGAAATAGCAGAGTTCAATGGAAAAATTTTATCTTCAAATATCAAAATCAAGAGACACATACAAAGGTAAAGAGGAAAGGAAAAAAACATGTTATTTAATAATGGCAAACTGTTTACATAACTACATAGCAAGATGATACTTGTAATTCCTGCCAACTGCTATATCTTTATTATGACATTTGGAAGCAATGTACATAGACAGAGGGTATGGGTACAAGTTGACTTTAATATGATGATTAAAAAAACTTAATTAAGGCATGTAAAGGGATTGTAATTGGAGAAGAGGAAAGGAGGAAGCAGTAAAGGGTAAATTACATCACATGAAGAGGCACAAAAACTCATTACAATAGAAGGAAAGAAGGGAGGAAGCACTGTTTAAAGTTTCCTGTAATTGGATTTTGCTCAAGGAGGGAATAATATTTTAGTTAAGTACAGAAATCTAACTTGGCCTATAGGCAACAGGAGGGGAAAGAGGAAAGAAAAGGGAGAAGGCTGATAGAAGGGAAGGAAGATTGAGGGAAGCGGTATTCAAAAGCAAAACTCTTTTGAGGAGGGAAAGGAGGAAAGGAGAAATAAAAGCATAAACAGGGGAAGGGAGAATAGGATGTATTTTCTCTGGAAAGACACAGATAGTAATCATTGCTGTGAATGTGAATGGGATGAACTCTCTCATAAAACAGAAGCAGATAGCAGAAATGGATTAAAACTCATGATCCTACAATATGTTGTTCACAAGAAACACATTTGAAACGGAAGGATACACCCAGGGTAAAGGTAAAAGGTTGGAATAGAATATATCATGCTTCAGCTGAAGTAAAAAAGCAAAAAGAAACCAAAAAAAGGGTAGTAATCCAGATCTCAGACAAAACAAAAGCAAAAAATAGATCTAATTAACAGAGATAAGGAAGGAAACTATATCCTGGTAAAAAGGCACAATAGACAATGAAGTAATATCGTAACTAAACATATGTGCACTAAGTAGCATAGCATCCAAATTCTTGGAGAAGTTAAGGGAGTTATAGGAAGAAATATACAACAAAACTATTTTTGTGGGTGATCTCCATCTCCCCCTCTCTGAACTAGATAAGTCTGGCCTCAGAATAAACAAGAAAAAAGTTAAGGAAGTAAATAAAATTTTAGTAAAAGTTGATACGGTAGATTGCTGGAGAAAATTGAATGGGGATAGATAGGAATGTACTTTTTTCTTCATGGTACATGATACCCACACAAAAATTGAACACATACTAGGGTATAAAACCCCCACAATCCAATGAAGAAAGGCAGAAATATTAAATTCATCCTTTTCATATCATGATGCTATAAAAATTATATTAATAATGAGCCATGGAATGATAGATTAAAAATCAGTTGGAAGCTAAATAATGTAATCCTAAAGAATGCATGGGTCAAGCAACAAATCATAGAATCAATAAATAACTTCATCCAAGAGAACTACAATAATGAGACAGTATATCAAACTTCTGGAATCCTTACTATCTAGCAAAAGCAGTTCTTAAAGGAAGTTTTATATCTTAAATGCCTACGTGAGTAAAAGGGAAAAAGAGGAGATCAGTGAATTGGACATGCAACTGTAAAAGCTTAAAAAAAGAGTAAAAATCCCCAACTGAATATTATACTAGAAATACTAAAAACCAAAGGAGATATTAATTAAATTGAAATTAAGGAAACTATTGAATAAATAAAACTAAGAGCTTGTTTTATGAAAAAACTCAATAAAGTAAACAAACCACTTGTTAATTTAAAAAAAAGAAAAACACATTACCAGTATCAAAAAAGGAAAAAGGTGAATTCACTATCAATGAATAAAAAGTTAAAATAACAATTAGGAAGTATTTTGTCCAGCCAAATGTCAATAAATTTGATGATCTTAGTAAAATGGATAAATATTTATAAAAAATATAAATTGCCCAGGTTAAGAGAAGAGGAAGTAAAATACTTAAATAGCTCTTTCTCAGAAAAAGAAATTGAACAAGCCATCAATGAACTCCCTAGCAAAAAGTCTCCAGGATCAAATGACATTTTCTATCAAATCTTTATAGAACAATTAATTTCAATACTCTATAGACTATTGAGGAAAATAGGCAAAGAAGAAATCCTATCAAATTCTTTTTCTGATATGAATATGATACTGATACCTAAACCAGGAAAAGTCAAAACAGAGAAAGAAAATTATAGACTAATTTCCCTAATGAATATAGATGCAAAAAAATTAATTAAAATATTAGCAAAAAATTAGAGCAACTTATGAGAAAAATACACTATGACCAGGTAAAATTTACACCAGGAATGCAGGACTGGTCCAATATTAGGAAACTATCAGCAAAATTGATCATATCAAGAACAAAATTAACAGAAACCATAGATTATCTCAATAGAAGCAGAAAAAATTCTTGACAAATACAATACTCATTCCTATTAAAAAATACTAGATAGCATAGGAATAAATGGAGCTTTACTTAAAGTGATAAGTACCATCTATCTAAAACTATCAGCAAATATTATACATAAGGGGGATAAGCTTGAAGTATTTCCAGTAAGATTTGGGGTAAAACAAGGATATCCACTATCACCACTATTATTCAATATGGTACTAGAAACATTAGCTTCAGGATTAAGAGAAGAAAAAGAGGTTAAAGGAATTGGAATAGGCAAAGATGAAACTAAGTTATCACTCTTTGCAGATAATATGGTGAAATGCTTAAAGAATTCTTGAGAATCAAGTAAAACAAAAACTACTTGAAACAATAAACAACTTGTGGCAAAGTTGCAGGATATAAAATAAATTCACATAAATCATTGGCATTTCTACATATTATTAATATGGCCCAACAGCAATAAATAGAAAGAGAAATTTCATTTAAAGTTACCATAGACATTATGAAATGTGTTGGAATTTACCTACCAAAACAAACCCGGGAACTATAGGAACACAACTACAGAAGACTTTCCATGTAAATAACGTCAGATCTAAACAACTGGAAAAATATGAATTGCTCATGGGTACACTGAGCCAATATAATACAAATGACAATTCTACTTAAATTAATTTACTTCTTCATTGTCATACCAATCAAGTTATCAAAAATTCTTTTATAGAGCTAGAAAAAATAATAACAAATCTCATCTGGAAGAACAAAGTTTCAAGAATACCAAGGGAATTAATGAAAACCAGTTCTAGGTAAGATGTATAACCATGCCAGATCTTAAATTGTATCATAAAGCAGCAGTCATCAAAATTACTTGATACTTCCTAAGAAATAGAGTGATGTATCAGTAGAATAGGTTAGGTACACAAGACATGTTAGGTCAAAGGGTATGTACATTTTCATAGCACTTTGAGCAGAGTTCCAAATAATGACAGTAATCTACAATTGGGTAACCCAAAGCACCCCAGTTTCTAGGATAAGAACTCACTTTTTGACAAAAACTTCTGAGAAACCAATAAAATAGTACAGCAGAAATGGGACATAAACCATACACCTTATATTATACCTTACACCTTACACATTATACCAAAATAATGTCAAAATGATTTATATATAAAGGCTGATACTATAAGCCATCTGGAAGAGCAAAAAAAATCATATTTATGGGGAACAGAAGAATTTATGACCAAACAAGAGATAGAGGAAATTATGAAAAGCAAAATGGATAATTTTTATTAAATTAAATTGAAAAAATTCTACACAAACAAAACCGATGCAATCAAGATTAGGAGGGAGACAGAAAATTGGAGAAAAACATTTATAATCAGCGTCTTTCATAAAGGCTTCATTTTGAAAACATATAGAGAACTGAGTCAAATTTATAAGACAAGTCATTCCCCAGTTGATAAACAGTCAGAGGATATGAATAGACAGTTTTCAGAGGAAGAAATTAAAGCTATCTACAATCATAAAAATGCTCTAAATCACTATTGATTGTAGAAATGCAAATCACAGCAATTCTTAGATACCATGTCATACATATAAGATTGACTAACATGACAAAACAGGAAAATGATAAATGCTGAAGAAGATGTGGGAAAATTGAAACACTAATGCATTGTTGGTAGAGTTGTGAACTGATCTAATCATTCTGGAAAGCAATTTGGAACTCTGCTCAAAGTGCTATGAAAATGTACATACCCTTTGACCTAACAATACTCCTGTATCTCAAAGAGATCATACAAATGGTAAAAGGAGCCACATATACAAAAAATATTTATAGCAGCTTTTTTTTGTGGTACTCAAGTATTGTAAATCGAGGAGATGCCCATTAATTGGGAAATGACTGAACAAGTTGTGGTATGTGAATGTTAATGGAATACTAATATGCTGCATTGGAATACTAGTGTGTCTGCAGGCAGATTTCAGAAAAACCTGGAAACACTTATATGAACTTATGCCGAGTGAAACGAACTGAAATTAGAGAACACTGTACAGAGTAATAGCCACATTGTAAGATGACTAACTTTAAGCGACTTAGCTCTTCTCAGTAATGCAAAGATCTAAGACAACTCCAAAACACTTATGATGGAAAATGCCATCCAATCCCAGAGAAAGAACTATGGAGTCTGAATTCAGATTGAAGCAAACTATTTGTTCTCTCTTTTTTGTTTGTTTGTTTTGTTTTCTCATGGTTTCTCCCATTCATTCTAATTTTTCTTTACCACATGACTAATGTGAAAATATGCTTAATAAGAATGCTTATGTATAGCTTTTATCAGATTACCCACTATCTTGAAGAGTGGGGAGAGATGGAAGGTGGAGAAAATTAAAACTCAAAAACTTATGGAAGTGAGTGCTGAAAACGAAAATTAAATAAGTTAATTTCAAGAAAAAAAAAGAATGGAGATCTCTGCAGTTTCATAGGCACAGGGAAGGAACCAATGGTTAAGAAGTGCTTGAAGATAAAAGAATGTGAGAGAAAAGTTAAAGGGGCAAGATCCCAGAAGAGCTGGGAGATATTGAAAAGGACATAAATAAAGGCATTTTCCTTGATAAGGAGGATTGCATCTTAGAAGCCTGAACTACACCCCTTACCAAAAAAGAAGAAAAGAAAAGAAAAGAGTGCCTAGGAAATAATATTGGAGCATTTGGAGATGCTGAGTAGAGAAGAGGAGGCTCATGACAGATGGTCTCAATTTTCTCAGTAAAGTACATAACCACGTTGTCTGCTGAAGAGGAGAGAAATAAAGCTATTACAATGATCTTGAAAAGAAAAGAGATTTGAAATAGTTGCTATGGAGATTGTGGGATAGCCAAACAAGAAAGAATAAAAGGATTTCTATGCCAAATCCATGACCAAGTTGATATTAGAATATATAAATTTATGTTCAAGCCAGGAGTGCTATCATGTGACTTTCTCTAGCAATGTTCAACAGTTAGAAAATAGAAATAATAGAGAAAATAGATAATGTAAGTAACTCATGTTTGGGTGTTGGTTAGAAATGAATGAAAATAGAACAAAGGGGTAAGGTATTTAGAGGAAAAGGTGACTACCGTAATAGAATTAATCCTCTATGAGCTCAAGACTGAACACAGAAAACTGAGGCCAGAGCAGAAGTCATAGGCTGAAACAACAGAGAAGACAGAAGGAACAGTGGTCATAGCGAGGCTGAAGACTTGACTTGGGTAGAGTGAGGCATAGGGAAAGATAGGACAGGAAGTTGTGTTCAGAGCTGGGGATTTTAGGGTTGTGGATTACGGAAGCAGCAGAGTTTGGAGTGATGATGAAATCTAAGGTAGGAACAATTACTTGAGTGGTTGAGGAGAAGTTACAACAGGTAAGGTCAAAGAAGGTGAACCGGGAAGAGTGGATAAATATGAGATAATCACTTAACTCTTTGAGAGGAGAGGAGTTTAAAGGGTATCTAAACCAGATAACATAGATCAGCTGAGTGATTAACAGCGACTTCTGAGTTATATTACCAAAGAGACAGTCTGTAGGTGGTGCCAAGGGGGAAAAGCGTAGTTACTCCTCTACCTGGTATATAGGAGAGAGAGTCAAAGGATGCAATATCTACTGAAAGTTATTATTCTAAGTTCTAAATGATGGAATGAATGTGAGAAGAGATCTAGAAGTACTTAAACACTTTTCAGTGAAATAAAGAAATATCTGTTGGGGTAGAGATGGCATTCATGTTATGGTATCTGTTCTAATATGAAAGAGGGATTATACCTAACTCCCATGACCAGATCTGCTGGGTCCCAGTGGTCAGAACTAGGAGTAATGGGTGGAAGATGTTAATAGGAATGTTAATAATGACGTATGGAGGAATTTCTTGATAATAAAAGTTTCCCTAAAGTGGGATGGAATAGGTTGGAAGGTAATGTATTCCTCAGCAATGGCGGTCTGTAAGCAGGAAGTGTATAACAACTTTTTCAGTATGTTGTAGAGAGGATTTCTCTTTCAATAGAGATTGAACTAGCTGGCTTCTGAAATCCCTCCTAATCTTGAGATTCAGTGAATTCTTGGGATTGGAATTAGAAGAAATAAAATGAAAATGTGTAGGAATAGAAAAAAGGAATATAAAAAAAGAGAGAAGGGAAGACAGAAAGGAAACATAGATAAGGACTTCAAAAAAAAAACCCCAAAGAAAGAGTGAACAACAGGTAGATCATTAAAACTAATTTTTTGTTTTATAGCATAGGATTGTAAGAGGTCACTCTATACTGACTTTCTTTTTATATCTGGCGTTTATGAAATGTATTCAGCATTTTGCTCCAGTGAGAGAAAACTGGATTCTTAAGTCTGAGAAGTGGAGCAACTTAGATGACAAAAATAAGGATTCAAAACGAACCCAAATTATTTCACATCTGTTAGGCTCTCAAATTCTTTAAGTATGTGGAGTCAGTAATATCTCATCAAAATGAAAATCTCATTCCAAATATGACCTTCTAGGAACGCAATATACACCATGCTCTCCAACATCAGTCTCCCTTTCTATGCTCTCTACAAGGACTCAATGCATATCAATCATTACTAGTAGCTCTTTGTCACATAAAAATTTTCCTGTGATTTCTGAACTGCTGATTTTGCCCGCACTTCTGAAATAACATTTAAATCCACAACTCTGTTGATTAGCTTAAGTACACACAAATTTTTCTCCTGACACCATGGGAGGATAAATACTTCAAGAAAAATAACATCCTAAATGTAGTAGTGTTCACAGGAACTAAGCTTGCTACAAAATGTTTCGTCTATAAAAATTGTACTATAAAATGAGAAGCTAAAGAATTTTTTTAGTCTGATTTGCTTACACTAAATAAAGATTTCAATCTGCTAGAGAAAGATATATGTATTCTTCAACTCTACAAAACTGTTTGCCTATTTAAAGTTGAGTACACTTGTTTTATCCCTATCGCCTAATATATTGTAGGTACTCAGCTAATCTTTTAGTCAAATTAGAAGTATATCTTGATATACAGAACTAATTTAGTTTATTGAAATTGATCATAAATTATCTATTTTTAATGTATAGTTTTTTTTTTTCAGAATGATTGAACCAACTTACAAATCAACTAGAAGTGAATTAGCCTCTTTTTCCATAGCTTCTCCAACACTGAGTTTTTCCAGTTATTAACATATTTCCTAACTTGATGAATGGTATTATACTAAAATGTGTGGTATGATTTTGATTTGTACTTCCCTAATTATTAGTGAATTTAAATATTCATTCATGTGGTCATTGATGAATAGTATTTATTTTGAAAACTGTTCATATCCTTGGACCACCTTGTCTTTTCCAGAGCAGATATTATCTGGGATGATTCCTTACACCTTTAGGATGCCAAACTTCTTTTAGATTTAGTTAATGCCCAACCCTCCCCCACTCAATCCACCTGAATCCTTTCCCTAGATCGTCAGTGGCTCTGGACCCCATTACCTAAAGGCCACATTTGTTACTTTTTGTTCCTACCTCAGAGTTCTCTGATACAACAAAGTGGCTTTCAGGTGTCTATGCTCTCTGCCATTAGCGCCAGCTGCTACTAGTCATGTTCCCCTGATTGTAGAGCACCCTGTGCATTATAATTGCATTTAACCACTCATGAATCAGATTAGCTTTTACAAAGGAATATTTACTTCCTCCCCACCCTCACCCCGCAACTTAGAGGTTCTATACAAGAGATCCTTCTTCCTGAAAGTTGTGGGAAGTAGGGGGATTAGGCCTAAGGTGCCTTGCAGCTTCCTTAGGGATTAGAAATATCAGGGGTGGATAACCTGCAACCTGGAGGCCATTGTAGTCCCCTAGGTCCTCAAGTGCAGCCCTTTGACTGAATCCAAACTTCACTGAACAACTCCCCTTAATAAAAGGATTTGTTCTATAAAACTTGGACTCAGTCAAAAAACTGCATCCAAGGACCTAGAAGGTCACATGTGGCCTTGAAGTTACAGGTTGCCCACCCCTGGATAGCGCTGCAGACAAGGAGGCTGAGCTGCAACCTCTATAAAGTGAGGAAGAGTTACTATAACAAATATACCAACATAATCTCCAATAGATAAAAATACTCTGGACAACAGAAGGGGGTTTAGGTTCACAGTTTAGCTCTGTTCCTATGTAGCACAGTCTCAAGCTTCAAGTTCAAAACCCCACCTTAAGCTTGAGACCCAGGCAACTTGGATCCTCTAGGCTCACCTCCTGAGGTTAGCTGCCCATCCAGATGGGAATCCGGACTCCAAGGTCATCATGGCTTGGTTTCTGAGCCAATGAGCATTTTACCTCCTATATTTGAAATGACATTGACCAAACAGAAACACCAAGCCCACTGCTAATCCCTACCATGGGATTTAAAGGAAAAGTGGGGAAAGAAATTCCTCACCCTTCAGTTCATGGTGCTTGCCTTGTGAGTAATCATTCACCATCTCTAGATGAATGCAGGGAAGTGTTCAGTAGAACAAGACTGTACGAATCTGGCAGTTTTACAGATGTGGCCGATACCTTCCACATATTGAAGTGTGAATTGAAGGAGACTATTTCCACCCATGTGGTAAGAAAACGTAAAACATCTTCTCCCAGAAGCAGAGTCCCTCCACATAAGATGACCTAACAGGGCTTCTTAAACTTTTTTCTATTCAGGACCACTTCAACATCTCTTAAACTGTGGCCCTGATCCCAACCCACAGTTTAAGACATGCTGAAAGACCTATATGACACTATCCATAAAAATAAAAGATGCAAACTTTCCATCTTTACTTTTATTTAATGATATTGCCTTATAGTAAAAGGGACATTTGTTTTAGATGACCTTGTATGTTTTTTTAAAGGGAAAAGAAAATATCTTTGGGATTTGATAGGGTCAGAGAAATTAGGTGAATTTCTGAGTCCACCTAATTAGACTTAATGCAATTCTCACTACCTTGTGAGTCATATATACCTTTCTTATTGAGCACTGAAATTATGATAGCAGAGGAAAGCCAAATTCATCTAAGTCAATATTGGATTTTTATTTATCATATATATGGATAAAATATTGATTTTATAGTCTCCTAGTACCTAATTTCATTCCAGTATTGAATAGACATTATATATTAGGGTTTTTGTCTAGAATTTATTGTGTATAATATAAGATGCTGATACTAGTCTTTTTCTTGGGGAAAGAAGAATGGCAAACAATTTTCCCATAGCTTAATGAATAGAGTCTCTTCACCAGTAGGTTTTTTTTTTTTTTAATTATTGGGTTTACCAAACACCAATATAATGAACCTGTAGTGAGTTTTTGGACCTCTTTTTTCATTTGGCATACTCTGCTTTTTAAGGCATTCTTCTTTTCATTTGCTTTTCGGATCTCTTTTGTCATTTGGATTAGTCTAATTTTAAAGGTGTTATTTTCTTCAGGATTTTTTGGGGGATTTCCTTTAGCAAGCTGTTGATTCATTTTTCATGATTTTCTTGTATCACTCTCATTTCTCTTTCCATTTTTTTCCTCTACTTCTCTTTCTTGATTTTCAAAATAATATTTGAGCTCTTCAATTGAGTCCAATTTCTATTTTTCTTGGAGGCTTTGGATACAGGAACTTTGGCTGTTTGGTCTTTTTCTGGATGGATATTTTGATCTTCCTCATTACCAATGTTGTAAGAAAATACCTTTTCACCAAGAAAGTAAGAGTCTATGGTCTGTTTCTTTTTCCTCCTTTTGCTTATTTTCCCCAGCCAGGTACTTGACTTTTGAGTTGTTTATTAAATAGAGGACTCCAGAAGCAGCCTCAGCTTTAACAGTGGCTGCCACTGCCCTGGGGCTGTGGCAGGGGCTGTGGGTAGTGCTGGAGCTGGACCATGCTTCTGTCTCAGTCAAATGAAAGATCCTTCCCACTTACCTTCAAAGCTATATTTGGCATTTCTGGGTTAAGAAGTCTGGAAATGAATTTAGTCCCCTAAGGCCTGCCCCAAATCCATCCATGCTGGTGTAATCCATGCTGAACTGCATTCTGTTCCCAGTGTGATATGATAGATTCTTCCTGTCAATCTTCCAGATTGTCTTAGGCTGGAAATTTGCTTCTCTGTCATGTTGTGGCTTCTGCTGCTCTAGAATATTTTTTGGGTAATTTTGTTGTAATTTGAGGGGTTTGGGGGTAGAACGCTAGTAAGTCCTTGCCCCTACTTTGCCACCTTGACTCTGCCCTTCCTATAATGAACATTTTCTTCTAGATATTCCTCATATGGTCTATTTGCCCAATTTCCATTCTTTTCTTTCAAAAAAAAAAATCTTCTGATAATTATTACTCTGTAGTATCATTTTAAATTTGTTAGGACAAAAGTCCTTTTCTATTTTTTGTTATTATAATCTTTGACTTTTTTGCCCTTTCATTCCTCTATGTGAATTTTATTATTTTTCTAATTTGATAAAGAATATTTTTTAATTGTCATAACTAACTCTATGTAGTACTTGAATAGTATCTTCATGTTTATTCCATTGACTTGGTCCAAACATATGTATTCAATTATTTAGGTTAAATTGTACATCTAGAAAAAACATGTTTCATAATTCTATTTAAAGTATGAACACTATGTGTCTTGGGCTTTTGTCAGTTATTTAATACACTTTATTGTTGTTATAAATGAAATTTCTCCTTTTATTTCTTGCTCCTGGGTTTAATTAATAATAAAAAGAAATGAGTTTATTTTTGTAGATTTATGCTATATTCTGTTACCTTAGACAAAGTTATTGCTTGGTTAAAGTTTTGTTGGCTATCTAGTGGTTTTGAATAATACGCCACAGGAAATAACAAAACTGTCTCAAACTTTTGAATATAAGCAGCAAATCAGTAATCAAGAGAATTCACAGGTTAAATCCAAAATATAACACAATAAATCTGAATTTATTAAATACATCTGATTTAGTTAATTTAAAAAATGTAAATGACAACTGATCTGGCAAGTGGTTTCCTGTCCTACAAAGATGAATTAAAAGTCAATCAACTAACGGTTTTCTTTTGTGCTCAAAATAATTGGAGAAAGGAAAGACATTATATTGTAAATAAAATGGAGGCAAACTTGCAACACTTTGAGGAAAGTCCTATTATTATCCCCATTTTATAGTTGAACAAATCGATGCTAGAAGAATTTACATAATTTACCCAGGGTCAGACAGCCAGCAGATATCTGAGGCACAATTTGAACCCAGGTCTTCTTGATGGTAAGTTCAGTTCTCTATCCAGGACATGACTTAGATATCTAATACAATAAATGCATAATAAGTTGTATGGTAAGTATAATAAAGAAATCTGAAATGAAATCAATTATGTCATGTTTATAGGTTGTAGTTCTATAAAAAAAGAAAAAAATAAATTTCAATTATTTTTCCTTTGAGCTTCTCATTTTGTAAATAGATGAAATTCTTTTGTTTCCACGTAGATTTGTTGCATAATATGCATGTACATGTGTGCACATATGTGTATGCATATATGTATGTGTGTATGAATGTGCATATATGTATGTGTGCATACATATACATATATACACATATACATATATACACATATATACATACACATATATTTTATATATTTCTTTTTTTGCCAATTTTTTTTGTGTTATGTGCTCTAGAGAGAGATAGCTTGTCATAGTGGTTGGAGCACTGGATGTGGAGTTTAAAATATGAGTGTGAATCTTTCCTCAAATACTTACTAGCTGTGAGATCCTGGGCATGTCACTGAACCTCTCAGGTTCAGTTTTATCATCTGTGAAATGGGGACAATAATATTATTTATTGTAAAACTATACCTTATAAATGAGATAATATATGTAAAGCACTTTGTAAATTTGCATTTAGTATACAGTCATATTTTCATTGTACTATGTTATGGAAGTGCTTGTTTTATTTCCTAAATTGCAAATAAAGAAAAAAAAAATAATTCGTTCATATATTTTGAGAATACAGATAATACTTTTCTTTTTGTTTAATCCTTTTATTGCCATGCTCTTTCTTTTTTATGGGTAAGTTAATTCCATTAACTTTCATGATTTTGATTGTCCAAGTTATTTTTCCTCCACTTATATCCTGTCACAATAAATCTTTCTTCCATCTAACCCTTCCTTCCTTCTTCTCAAACATTAAAGCACAGAGGTTGTCTATCCTTATTTATTCACTGTCTCTTAAACACAGTAAGATCCTTAAGGAAAAATAGTCTTGTCCTTTCCTTTTAGTATCTAAGCACTGAGTCATCATTTAGCCAGTTCAGTCATCTAGATTTATTTACTTTTCTTATATTTCTTCTGACAGCTGTATTTCCATTTCAAAAATTCTTTCCAACTTTGGTTTTCTGAAAAGCTGTGTTTGAAAGGAATCAATTTTACTCATTGTTTTGCTCTTTATGGATATGTTCAAACTTGCAAGATATTTTTCTTATATGTAAAATATATTCTTTTGCATTTCAATTTATCATATTCTAATTTTTCTTTTTTTCTCTTGTTGATGGTGATAAATAAGATGAATGACCTATTATTATTAGAATCTCTTGGCATTTGGTCTTCAAGATGGTCTCCAACGATATTATAGATGGTTTTGTTAAGTCTTGTCTTCCAGGTCAAATATTTTTTGATTGTATATTTTGCATGTCCTTTGAATCTTGCTTTCTTTTAACTTTACTCAAATAATTCTTGATTTATCATTGTACTTTTTTATTTTTGTCTTCTCAGTTATTTTCCCCACCCCAAGATATCCACAGAATTCTTAAGGTTTCTTAAGTTCCTAATCAAAGATTCTTGTTTCATTTTTTCTGCAGAAAGAGCTTTAACAGTCATTCCTTATCTTGTTTTTCAACTTAGTTCACTTACAAGTCATGAACTCAGCTTCCTAAAGTCATTGGCCCTCTTCAAGAATGAAGGACAAACGGCAGTATTTATTCGACTTTTAGTCACTCTTGGGGTTCTTGTGGATATTGTTTCTTCTATATAGTTCTAGTTGTACCATTTATAAATCACATACCCATCTGATGATGAAGTTATCCTAACTTTCTTTTACGTAGTAATATTTCTTCATTGTGTGGGAACTTTCCTTCACTTGATTATGTCTTCAGTCTGTTTACTATTTCTTCCCATGATTTCCTTGCAAGTATTTTGCTTCCTTCCCCTTATTTTAGTTATTTTACCTTATTTCGCATATGTCTATTAGATGTAAGATTGAAGGTAGAGAGAGAAATGTGCTTACATACCAATACTTAATCAGCACTAGTGCACTGCTGATCTTATTAAAAAAAATAGATTTAATTGGAACAGTGGAAGCTTTTATGACATCACCTTAAGTTTATCCTAACGTCCTTGAGAAAAGGATTTATTTTCATTTCTTCTCTTTATCTCCTGAGCATAGTGCCTGGCTCTTCCACTTACTAAATGGTATGTGAGCAGAAAGAATTGACCTAGAACTGCAAGGCTCTAATAGAACTAGGTAGCAATGACAAGGCATCATTCAAAGTCAATAAGCACCTGTTAAGTTCCCTCTATATGCTGGACATTATGCTCAGTACTGAGGATTCAATGAAAGTCATGACAATCCCTGCCCTCAAGAAGCTCACAATCTAGGGGGCAAAGTCACACATAAAAACAAGTCTAAAAGTGAAGAAGGAAAGACAATAAAAGGCACTGGGGTATGAATTTCTGCAGCCAAGGAGGTAAATGATCTGGGGAGGTGAGTGTTTGAGAACTAAATTTATGTAGTGGAATGATGAGTTTCTAGAAATCACGAGGTCTAGGAAAGCAGTCAAGTAGGAAATGAGGTGAATTCTCTTAGAGCCCTTCTTAAATAGTGGAGGTAAAGAGAGAAGATCTCAGATGTCCATCCTCCACCCTCTTCAATCAGAGGGTAGAAATGGGTGTCAGGGAGGTACTAAAGAGCTGACAGTTTCAGATTTGATTTCATCTTGGGAAACTGAACTTGTGGAGACCATGAAATCTAGGAAAGCAGCCAGGTAGGAAATAGTGAAGAAGGGAAGGCTTACTACCTAGGTCAATATCATTTTGTTTACTGTACATTTCTACCAGGAGACAAGGGTAAGGAAAGTTAAGATGCATTATTCATCATAGTCTTATACATGCTTTCTGTGCTGTCAGAGGAGTTGGTAACCTTTTTAATCTAAGAAAGTGGTTATACTGGCTGTTCAGCTTGTTCAAAGTTAAATAACGCTTATATAGTGCTTTTCAAACCTTAAAACATTAGAAAATGTGAGCTAGTACTATTTTGTTGGTTGCTCATACACTGTTGGAAAGACTTTGTGCTGATGTTTCATCTCAGAAGTGATGACAAAAAGTTGAAGTTTCTAACAGACATAGCTTTAGCCAGGGATAAAAAGCCAGTCTTTTGCATTTCAACCAATCAATTCATCAATCAGCAAACACTGATGAAGCGCCAGATTCAGGCACTGTGCTCCACTGCACTGAGGATACAAGGATGAAGAAAGAAACAACATCTATTCTTGAAGAACTCAGGATGAAGTCATTTCCATACATCTAAATCTTCAGGCAATGAAAGCAGCATCTGTTCCCTCCTTATTAAATTCTAAAGTTCAGAGTGTGCTACATGGCTTTATATATAATATGAAATGGATGAACTTCTAAAATTGTTTTTAAATTGATGCAACATTTACTCAGGAGATAACTTCTTTAAAATGTAAGCCCATAATTCTTGTGTTTAAAATGAGTTTATTTTTTAAAAAAACTTATCCTTCTATTTAACTATAAATTTTTCAGCTTTATATTACTTATAAATAATGTGACATGTGTATGTAGTTATTTTTCAATAATTCACATGCAGAATAGCATTAATAAATTCCAGAATGTTAGTGTCTTTGGAACATAAAATATCAGCTATTAAAATTAAAATATTCTCATATTTAATAAATTGTGTATATATTCAGGAGACCTAAAAAGAATAAGTAGGGGAATAGGTCTTCATAATAAAGTGACAGGATTCAAAGAAGACTGTTTTGCAAAGCATCTGTAATCAGGAGAACTTTAATCACTCAAAAAGCAGCTGCTTATGCTGGTGAAAGACTGTGTCGACTGAGGAAAACTCTCTTTATGTAGGTTAGGCCTTGCTATTCAAATAATGTTCCTGAATGGCCATCCTTTGGGACCCTCACTCAAGTTGTATGTACATGCATCAGGGGAAACAATTCTCTCTCATCCAGCTTGTACTGCTCCTTTGCTGAATGTGTGACTTGTTTGCTTTCAGGATTAACCTACATATGTCTGAGATAATCAAGACAAGTTGGAAATTCTAGCAAGCCTTTAATAGTAAGAAACTCCTCAAAAGTTGTCACTATGGAGAGTGAGTATCCTAGGGGATACTGCAAAATAAATTTTAAAAAAATTGAGGAGAAGTGGATTCTTAAAGCAACGAGTACACACTTAACTCAGACTGGTAGTGAAATATGTTGAGGTCAAGACTTAGCTGGAAATAGCTAAAACTCCTGATTGAGGTGCTTCACAAACATGTCCGTACAATCACAACTCCTTAGAACCAGAAGTGACTGGAGAGGGAATCTACTTTAAACCCTCTATATTATGCAAAAATGGAGATCACTTGAATTTTTAAAAAATGGATAAAGTACATAAAGCACTGAAATTGGGATCAGCACCAAAGAAGTTATATTTGTCAGTACAAGCTGTGTCTTATACTATGTCTAGTACATCAAGTACTGGATATAGGTGTCATTTAATCACTATACCTTACTTTACTGAATCCTTAGAGTTGGTGTGAGAATTAAATGAGAAAACGAAAGTAAAATATTTCTTAAAAAGTACTTTGCAAATTCCTCTGTTTGGAAGGAGGTAGGGGAAAGAATAAGAATTGATAGTGTCTACTATGATTTATATAGTGCCTGTTATGTGTCAGGCACCATAGTAAGTGCCTTACATAAATTTTCTCAAAGCCTTTTATGACCTGCCTCTCGTACCTTTCCAATCTTTTTATACTTTATACTAAAACCACCACTACCATCATGTATTCATTGAACCAGCAACATTGGCCTCTTTGTTGTTCCTCAAATAAAAGTCCAGATTGCCAGGATTTTCACTGGATGTCTCCCAGGCCTGGCATGCTCTCTCTCTCCACATTTCCTCCTGTCTTCCCTGACTTCCTTCATGTCTTAGCTAAAATCCCACCTTGCACACAAAGCCCTTTCAAACCTCTCTACACTTAATTTTAGTGGACTTCCTCTGTTGATTATCTCCAATTTATCCTGTATATACTTAATTTATATGGAGCTGTTTGCATGTTGTGTCTCCCGTTAACCTATGGACTTCTTGAGAACAGAGATTGTCTTTTGCCTTTTAAAACAAAATTATCATCTCCATTTGGCACAGTGTCTGGCATAAAATAGACACTCAATAAATATTTATTGACTGAGTGAAGCAGGCACTGAGGGTTGCTTAGACAATGATGAGATTGGAACACACCAAGGTCATCCATTGAATCATGGGTCATCATCACTTGTCCCAGCTTTGGATGAATTTGGAAGAGAGAGTGAGGCTGACAACTTTATGTAGCTCTATCTCATTTAAAGCCAATTCTTACATGAGTAAAGATATCACCCATGGTGTCATTGGTCCTTTTCAAAACTGACAGACAAACAACATTGACATTCTAACTGACACTGTTATGTGATGCCTTGTAAGTAGTAAGGGCTTAATATATACTTGAATTGAAACACTTCTACGATATCCAAACGTGGATATTTGGCTCCTGCTTAAACATCTCCAATGAGAAGAGAACATGGTATCCCGTGATACAGGCCTGGTGAAAGGTTGCAGACTAATAATCACAAAACAATCACTATTACTGAAAATGTAATTTCAACCACCCTTACAGAAGAAGGACGGTAGCCATGTAAAACTAATTGCTTTCTGAATGTTGGATTTTCTTTAAAAAAAGAAAAGGTCAAACATAGCAAATGCCAGGCTAACTGCTTTTGGAAATGAAAACAAGGGTGACTGAATAATTTTAAAGTATTGAATTCCTTTTCCCCTCAGAAGTAACTCAGAATGAAATTTTAGTGTTCTATATGACTCTAAAAGTAGCCTTTCTACTCAGGTAATCTTTCATTTGTAAAACAGGGAAGTCTAATCTATGTCTCCTGAGTATCTTGAAGGAAGAATTGAATAAGTAAATGAAAAAGAATTGATCAAGTATATAATTGTAAACTATTGAAAAAGTTCTGAAATAATTCTAGCTGACTACTTTTAAAAAATACATTTTCTTGATGTCTTTTCTTTCTTTACTGCCATGATTTCTAGAAATACTCATAATTCCCTAAGCCTCACTTCAAAATCAAACTCTCCCTTATAAGAGAGAAACATTAAGCTAAAATATCTGACCCAGTGTGTGCATATGACATTGTATGCATGACAATGTATATCATTCTCTAAGAGTACCTCAACTTCTCTGCCAAGAAGAGAGAGTATATCTTTGTTGTCTGTTTTCCAGAAGTATTAAACTTTTTCAAGTACTCAAAAGTCCAACGACGTTTTAGTGATACTTTCATTTGCTTTGCGTATATCTTTTTATTCTGCTAATTGACCCTAGTCTACACACCTGTTCATTCAAGGATGTCTGTGATTTTATGAGTTGCTCCTATTCATAATTTCTTGCTACACAGTTATAGTTCATTATGTTCACATACTACCGAACCACATTCCTGGGAAAGGTGTTACTCATCACTTTATCACATGGCCTAGACTCTCATTGGAGTAGAAGGGTGGGAGGAAGGCATTCACTGAGTCACTTAGCCACCCCACCCCACTTAAAGTAGCTACATTAAGCAGGTGACAGCAACTATATTATATTGAATCAGTCATTGAAGGATATTATGTAAAGAGAATTTTTTTCTTCATCTATTTGGAAGCAATGAAAGCCATTGGATGAAATGGATTAATACTATATAGTTTTGTTTGGATTGACTGAAGAGACTTGTGTAAAATATCAAATTATTTCAGAAATCATACATTCCAGTGTTTAGTAAGTGAGTAGTGGGAGCTGTCCTATCTAATCCCTTGTAAAGGATTGGGGTCCTTTATAAGGACTCAAGCAGAAAACTACACCATGCTTAAGGGTAAAATTTAGGAGAGTCTCTTGGAGAGGAGAAAGGATTTCCAACAATAGCATTTCTAGGAGCTCTTAGTTACCATATTGCTATATGTGTTCTACAAGCTTAACGTTATTTCAGCCTGTGTTCTGTATGCATTTGTAGGATAGAATGCCCAGATTTGTACCAACTGTTCTATTGTACCACTTTATTAAATGCCTACTTTTAAAAGTTTTCTGTCTGACTACCTAATAATTATCCACTTATAACAAATGAGGGAAACACACTAGTAGCTATGTATCATGAGTTATAGTGTTAAAATGATAACCACCTCACCCCCACTTCAGCCCTTCTTGGACTGACTACAACCACTGAGGGGAAAAGTAACACTTATAATCTGGGGAATGAGTCTGTAAGTGCAAAGTTAAGGTGGCCTAGCTGCCCCAGAGCATAAGCTAAAGGCTAATAAATAAATTAAGATCGCATCTTATCAACTCACTACTTGAGGCTTAGAAAAAGAGGTGGAGTACAGGACTTATGCAAAACATGAGCATCTGGGCAAGAAAGTGAACAAAAAATCCCCATTAGAACTTAAACACTAGAAATTAGCAACTAGTCATGCAGCTCAGTGACAAAGAATCTGATGGGAGGAATAGGAGGAAGTGAAGCCTGGTGTCAGATGATAGAGCAAACAATTGGCAGTGAATATGATTATGGGAAATGAAGGAGTTCATGGCACATAAGAAGACAATTGGTGAACAATTGAGAAAAAAAAATCTTCAGAGCCTCAGGAACTTACACTTCTCTCATCATGGTGAGTTAGATGAGCCTGCTCTAAATTCTTTGTAGTGATGGTTAGAATATGTGGCTGAAGTTTTGTGATTATTATGGGGAACAAGAAAAGTCACTGGTGCTTGATATAGATGTTTTCCTTACATATTTGGATCCATGCTTTAGTATGTTTTTACACTCCCCAAAAGGTCAAATTCTACTTCACCAAACCACAGGGAATTATTTTTTTTTCATTTGCTTTTGAATGATATGTCCTTAAAAGAAATTATTTCTGGTCCCAGGTGAATAAAGAATTGAAATTCTTTATATAAAATAAGTTCACTCTAATTGATATGAGGACTAGAAACTGAAATGCAGGCCCCTGAGAATTTAACCGCTCTGTGAACTTTATGACTTGGCTCAAGCTAACAGACCTAGATAGTGATTCTAGGAACTAGTCCCTCCTGGAATAGTTTATGCAAGGGGATCTGGCTACTCCCCTCCTGCATAATCTTGTCAAAACATCAAAGAGCAGTCTGTTTCTTGCACCTAGCCATAACACTCCACTCAAATAGTTGATTAATTGACTTATTTCCCATTTTAAGTCACGCATGTGCCCCGTGTGCAGAATCCTGTTGCTAAGACTAGTTGGCTGAGTGCCTTCTTTGTCTAAAGACCTATATTAGCTAGCAAGTCTCAGAGCCTCTTTGGAATCTCACCCATGGAGATGACGATCTGCCTGGGACCTTCCCGTTCGGGACTCAAGGCTGTGAACCGGGATTCCCCAGCCATGACTGTTAAGAGTTGGTGCTCCCCCGAATCGGTGATGTTTTCTTTACCTATTTCTATTATTCTTCTTATATTGTGTATACTTCTTGTTATTTGTGGTATTTGGTGTCTTTGTAAGCAACCTATTCCTTGTATAAAAAATGTAACTCATACCTTAAATGATTGTACCTGGCAGTTGGAACCCTGCCTTCTCCCGCATTCTTCTAACCTTTGTATTTTCCTTTTCACTCTGGCAGGGTGATGATTTTTACTTTTTCCCCTGATACAGATGTTGTTCAGAATTTAGCATGGGTACCCAAAATGTTATCTCTCCCTCAGATTTCTCTGTCTTTACAACCTTTAATCGATCATTGGTATGATTTTTTGTTTAAATCTCAAAGTGCTACTGGTTATTTTAATAGTTTAGCTATTCCCATATTATTATTATCCATTTTCTTAGTATTATATAATTGTACATAATTAAATTTTACTTTTATTTTTAACTGCTGTGTCCAAGTGTCATTTACAGGAGTGAATCTGAACCATAATAAATTCTCAAAACACCAGGCTACAGAGATATGAAGACTAGGTTCTCTGACTTTAAATTAAGAAATGTTACCAATATAAAGAAATAATCAATACTTGGAAAAAACTATAAGGTATAATTGACATATCTTTATCTATATCCACTTTATCTTCAACATTCTGGATCTATGTAAATGGATTTGCTCAAAGACTAGAATGTTTTGCTGCTAACCACATAAATAATAAAGAATTTCAAACAAAGAATTGTGGTGGAGAGCTATACCATAAAGCAACTCAGTCTAGGATTTTTGGTTCCTCTATTCTTTCTGCATCTATCTGTTTTCATGGAAGATAAAAAAAATCCCAACCTGGAAAAATTGAGAGGGTCTCAAATCCAGACAGATTGATTCATTAAAATGTTCCCTAAAAGTGAAGCTTATTGAAATCAGCTTATCAATCAAACTTTTAAAAGTGAGTTGAAATTCAAGCATTTATTAAGCATATACTATATGTGAGGCACTGTTCTAAGCAAGATGAAAGTCAGTCATTAAAATGTAAGCTCCCTCAAGGAGCTTCCATTTAAAGTGGAAGAAAACAAGCAGAAGCATCCTGGAAAGGCAAGGGAGGAAAGTACCTGTCAGGGGCGTAATGGACCAATAAACCTCCTGGGGGGATGGGAATGAGAAAACTAGGAAGATTTGACCTGCTGACGTGGCTCTGCCAGCTCAGCACTAGAAAGACTTCCTGGTCTGAAATTAAATAACCACTAACCAACCAGAAGGGGACACAACCTGGGTTGGGAATCGTGCCCCTTTTTTGGTTTGGTCTGGAGGGGCTCGCTCCAATGAGATGAAAGCCTCACCCTCGGGGTGGATCAGGATGGATACCTAAAAATAGAAACCTACTTAAACAATGGATAGCTACCCGGAACTAGAACCTTACTTAAACCAACGCCCTGGGCTGTTCGGGGGACTCCTCTGCACTTAATAAAGTATATGCCTCCTGAAGAAGTGTCCGACTGAGTCCCTCCGCCGAGTCCCCCGGGGAGGGAAATCCGGAGACGTCCGAAGCAGAAGCCCACTGAGAGAGTGTCACCTGAAGGACCCGGACCCGGGTCAATTGGCGCCTATCGTGGGGCACACGATAGACGGGACCCCGCCAGGTGACGTGAGTATCCCGCTCGCTTAAGGGCGGAAGAGTCGGACACCCTAGGTAGACGGGGCTACCTAGGAGAAAATGGGCAATAGAATTGCTAAGCAATTGCAGCCAGAGGATTCAGGAGTATTGGCGTGCCAGCTTTATAAAGTCTGCCGAGAAGCGGGCACAAAAATTCATATAAAGGAATGTAGGGAGTGGGTAGTAAAAATACAAACTATATCACCATGGGTTTGCCATGCAGAATTAACTCCTCAAACATGGCAAGTAGTGGGGACACAAATGGCCTCTTATGTGGATGCCACCCCTGGGTTGCTCGTTGAGACTGGTTTTGTCATGTACGGGGTGGAAAAAGCAGCCCTTGTGGGCACCCCACGTCCAACTTGCTGGGCTGCCGCTTGTGCGATACAAATGGGAGACTCCCTAGTGGAGATTTCTGACAAGGAGTCGAGACCCCCCTCTACTGCCCCCCTTTTTTATCTTCGGAGCATTGGCGGTCCGGGAGCTCAGGAGACAATCACAACCAGATAGGACCGAGAGGAAAGAGGGAGTTGGTGCAGTCAGAAATTCAACCAGAAAATACATCCAGAGTTGGCCCAGGGCCTGGATTTGTGGCACAGCAAAAAATTTGCCCAGGATTTGTGGCACAGTGGCAAATTCAGCAGCCCGGATGTTCTTCCAGCCCTGGCACTCGGCACAGATCTATGGTGCAGTAAAAAGTTGCAGGAGTAAGTCTAAAAAAGCAATCTTGTACGGGAGAAAGCTTAGAGAAGGAATCTTATGCAAGGCTTAGTTACACAGTGATAGAAATTAAGCCAGAGTTATAATGTGTACAGAGGATTTCTGACAATTTTTTCTCAGTTTTTTGGATTCTTTTATTGTCTGTATATGTGTTCTGTCTTTACATGTTCTGTGTGCGTGTGTTTGTGAGTTATTACGGTCAGCTCCATGGTAGCTGGACCTTGGAAAGTTATCTCTTTTCCTCCCCCTCCTCCCTTCTCTCTGATGGCTGCAGCATCGGGGAGAAGTATGGGAGAGAGAAAGAGAGGAACTAATCTTATATTATTTAGTTTATGTGATTGCAAGGTGTAGTCTTGGATGGGAAATGCAGGGACGTAGTGTCTGTGCAGTTTTAAAAGGGGCTTTGATCAAAGCCCATTAGGAAAACAACATGGATATGAAGTTTAAGGAAAGCATAAAAGTTTTGGAAATTATTTGAAGGTTTTTGGTTGAACTCTCTCTCTCTTGCCTTCCCGATCCTGGCCAGATTGTGAGGGTGGAGAGACAGACGAGAGATCTGGGGCAGGCTGATCAGCATTTTCATTATCTCATGCCTCACCTAAAAGAAAAGTATTTTGTATAATGAGAAGTAACCAAAAGGTAGTTATTCTGTTCACATATTAAGTGAAACGTGTCACTCCTAATTGGATGTTTAAAACAGATCAGGATTTGTTATATTATTTGGCACTAGGCAAATTGGAAATATGCATAAATCTTAAAGGGACACCTCAGCAGAGATAAAGCTTTTGAAACTCTCCAGCAGAATGGAATAGACTTGGCGCCACTGGGCAGTTGTCCAGAAGTCTCCCTCCCTTCAGCTGAGGAATTCAAAACCCTCTCATTCAAAAAAGTCCTTAAGGAGTGGACACAGAAATAAAATTTACTTGAGTAAAGGATGGAACCATTAAGATTTTTTGCCCTGCAGTCCCAACTCATCATTCAGCTGGGTCTACAGTGAATTGTAACTTTTATCATTTCAGATTAGATCAAGAGAAGAGAACTATTATTTTGAAGGTTTTCAACTACATTTTTTGTAAAAGTTTAATGACTGTCAACAACAGGACAAATTTTAAACGGTTTTAAATTTTCATTTTCAAGACAATGTATTGGTAAATTAATATGTAATGGTCTATGAAGCAGAAAAGATCTTGCTCTTTTAATCTGAACTTGTAGTCATTCCTTGGCTTAAGCAAAAGTTAAATTTAGTGTTTGAACTTATTAACAACTTAATTTCTAAAAAGTTTTTTTTTTCAGAGTAAATGTAATCAGAGAAGGAGAAACTACCCTGTGAAACAATGATGTAAGGTGGTAAGGCTTAAGTTTGAAGTCACCTATCATAGATTCTACAAAGGTTACAACTTTAAATGACTTTCAGAAATTGATAGGAGTAATTCAGTGGTGTAGGCCACAGTTGGGAATTACAACTGATCAAATGAAACCATTATATGATTTATTGAAAGGTCCTTCTCAATTAAACTCATGCAGAAAATGGACAGATGAAGCACTGGAATGTTTGAAATTAGTGCAGAAAAAGATTATGGGGTGTACTATTAGCAGGATATTAGAATCACAGGACTTGGAAGTAACAATTTATTCACTGAAAAAATACCCACTGGAGTTTTATATCAAAAATAAGGGATTATTGAGTGGGTACATTTGGCTCAGATGAAGAACAGAGCTTGTGTGCTTTATGCTGTGCTGGTAGCCCAAGTCATACATAAGGCAGTGAAGAGAGTAAGGATGTTAATAGGACAGAAACCTCACACAATATATACTATGTATACAAGTCAACAAATAGAGAACTGCATACAAGAGTTTGTGGAATGGCAGATATTGATTAATCAGAATTTCCAACACGGGCTCCCAATTCCTTTTGGGCAGCAATTTGCCACGTGGCCATGATCTTGGGCCAACAAATGCTCTTCCTCACTGGTAGAGGGAGTTAATGTTTTTACAGATGCAACAAAAAATTTTAGGGCATCTATGTATATTCCATCTAAAAGGGAGATGCATAAATTTAAAACAACATTTACTTCTACACAACAAAATGAATTATATGAAGTATTGCAAGCATTATTATATGTGAAAGAACCTTGCAATACATCACAGACAGAAAGTATACAGTACCATTGATACCTAGAGTAGAGTCAGCCTATATTCCTGATAGGGCAGATAGTATTAAACAGATAACTATGGAAGTTCAACTACCAATAAGGGCCAAAACAGCAATATTTTATATCACACACACTCGGTCACATTCTAAATCATGCAGTACCAAAAAGCATTAAACCAAACAATGGTCCAGCTTATGTCAGTAAAGCCATTGAACAGTTCATGGTGGAATTTTCCATTTTACATGTCACTGGAATCCCCCATAATCCCACTGGTCAAGCTATAGTGGAACGAGCAAATCGATCCCTGGACACCTACTTGCAAAAAGAAAAAGGAGGAGTTGGACCAGGAGTTGATAAATTCGCAATTGGCTGTTTATACTCTAAACTGATGATAAATTACAATTGGCTGTTTGGCTGTTTATACTCTAAATTATTTAAAATTCTATAATGATGGCTTATTGGCTGCTATGAAATTCTTAACATTTCCTAATGAGGAGTCTGCAAAGAATGAATCAGCAATAACAAGTGCCCTGAAAGTAGCCAGTAATGTGGCACGATGAGAATAAAAATTGATTTGGTCCTCATACAGTGTTAACGTGGGGAAAAGGGTATGTTTGTGTTTCAACAGATGATAATAAAGAAGTTTGGGTTCCAGTGAAAAGGATAACAATGATAGAGGACAACCGCCAAGGTGAAGCGGTCACAGGGAGTGAGGAGGTGCTATCAGTGGCAGATGAAAAAACTTCTGGAGAAGCTTAATCAACTAGGTCACAATGACTCCTTTCATTTTTCTCGTACTTATCATGACACTCAAAGAACACTGCGTCCATCGACCCAGCACCGAAGGAACCACAGAGATGGGCGTTGGTCACGAATCCACCATGGTTAAGGGTGATGTCATGGAGTGAGACAATGCCTAAGTTTATCATCCAAGGCAATATTTCTCACATGTTTAAAGATGATGGACTAGACTATGATAATAATGGGACTCTCTTTCAGAGACACTAACTTTTCAGGACTAGTCACAGGTTTCCCACTTTGTCTATAGAAGGGTATTTCTGGGAATTGGAATGGGTTTGGTTTTAAATACATACAGGTGAATGGAACAGAGGGGTATCCCTGGTGTGCCACTATTGTGGACGGACAAGAGACATGGGATGAGAAAGATACATGACACGCTTATAATCTGTTCACCTGGAGGATAAATGGGACAATAGTAGTTTGGTCAGATAAGGACTTTGTGGGACTTGTTCGTGGAATGAAATTTAGGCCATTTTGTAACTTACAAAAGAAGAGAAATGTAACCCTTTGGCATCTGTATACGGGGTTTTTACCATTTGAGAATCGTCACACAAACGGAGGTTAGAAAAAATCCCTCTATAGATAGAACAGCGGTTAAGACATTAAACAACTTCCAGAAATTAATAGGGTCCATACAATGGTTAAGGAACACTGCACCTATATCCAATGAGTTAATGCGACCGCTTTACCAAATTTTGAGAGGACCCTCTGCACTTAATTCCCCTAGAGACTGGACCAAAGAGGCTATGCAGGCTATGGATGCTATAGAGCGCATAGCTAACGAATCCACTGTCCAACGCATAGATCCGCTACAGCCGGTTTATATAACTGTTGTGTCAAACCCGTCTTTAGGTATAGCTGCCTCAATATTTCAACAGGCTGGCCCTTTGGCGTGGGTCTATCCTTCCAAACCCAACAAAAGTGTCCCCTCTAAGCTAGAGACACGGAGACTGCTGCTAATGAAAGCCTCAGAATTGGCTCAAGGCATTACCGGTAAGGTTCCTATCATATTAATAGAGGATTCTGTAGAGATATTCACACAATTAGCACATGAATCAGAAACTTGGGTGGTGGTCTTAACTACCCACCAGACTGTTCAAGGTCATCTGCCTCCATCGCTCAGGGGGTGGGCTTTATTGCCCTTGTCGATTCCAAAAAACCTAGTGCAATCGACGCCGGTTGACGGCATTAACATATTTACAGATGCGACAAAGAAAAATAAGGCCTCAGTTTATATCCCAGCCAAGAAAATTTTGCAGATCTTACAAACACCATATACCTCTGCCCAGAAAAACGAACTATATGCTGTTTTATAAGCTTTACAATTATGCCCCTCTGAACCCTTTAATCTAATTACAGATAGCCTTTTTTGTTACCACCTCCTTACTCATATTGCCACTGCAGATTTTTCGCAGTCCTCTTCGGCTATCTTGCCGATGTTGGTGCAGTTACAACAAACACTTGTAGATTGGAAACACCCTTTATATGTTTTACCTATCAGGATTCCCAAAATCACCCTTACCCGCATGTATACCTACCCCGAATATGTTTGATGTTGTCCAAGTTTGCTCTACAGGTTATCCGGTGATAGGAGAGATGATAAACAACACCCACCTGTATTTCATGGATGGCATCCCAGGACCCTACTTCACTGCACCTGTCCCTCATGCGGTATCCGGCAACCAGATCAATACCACGGTGGTATTGCAGGCACACCTATGGAACGCCGCAGCGGCGTTCGGAAAGGCCATACACATGACGGACAATAGTGTGCCCCTCACAGACAATGCCACACTGAACAAACAGTGGTTTAACCTTCTTACGGAACGTGGGTACCACTGCGATGAATCTTCTAGCTCAGGACATTGCAACTCTTTTGAGGTAGTGACACAGACAACTACAGACACCGAAATGTTCCTGATTTGTAGGGACGGGAGCATCACTGGCACCCATGATTTTAACATTATTTGCCATAATGGGTCCCTATCAAACACCCTTCAGAGTAAGGACTTAACAGGGAATGGCACCTTTGTAATATTGCTGAAAATACCCCTGGTAACCTTTTGCCGGTAGGATCTTATAGACCCTTCGCGGACTCAGACTATTTTGAAATGATCACTGCCCGAGTGGCACGAGTGAGACGGGGACTGGACATTTCTACAATGGATATCATTGGACTAGCCGTGAGTGTTTTACAACAAATAGAACTTGCGGCACTGCAGAATGAGGTTAAAGGTATGGCACATGATCTGGCCGACTTTATGGTCTATTCGGAAGCAGCATGGGTGAAGCAACAACAGATAAATAGACAGGTGGCACTTGAGCTAGCCGCGCTGACCTCTGTGGTAAAAGCATTGGCCACGATGGTACAGGTAGAATCAATGCTTCAAGGGCTATCGTGCGATACGCAGCTGTTACGACCTGCATGCATGACTGCCCTCATGCTTAACGCTAGCACAGAGCTTGAAGATGCTATTGCCAGACTTGATGACTTCCAAAGTTTAGATACTTATATATTAAAGTTAGATGAGATAATTAAAAGCATACAAAATGCCACAGACCATTATAAGAGGGATATGAAAAATCAGCATGGACTTTTTCCAGACTGGTTGAGAAATCTTAATGTTACACAATGGCTTCATACATTTTTTGTTACTGGATTGGGAATTGCCCTGTTATGTGTGATTTGTCTCTGCCTACCTTGCTTATTGTCATGTATTATGAAATTATGGATGAGTACCCTGGAACAGCTGAGGGCTGATATACTTCTGCAAAAACACAAAGGGGTCATTACCGGAGGTCGATCCTGATTACCTGTTTAATGAGGGCTGGGGCTAAATTAAGGCTCGCTGACTACTATCACCCCGCTAAGATTCATAATGGGCTTTCGCTGTGACTGTGCCAATGACGGGAATATTGTGGCCCCATGACCTGGATAATCATGCCATTGGCTGCAGAGGTACCCAATGACGGGATTATTGTGGGTCCACCTACCAGTGACATGGAAGGCGGAGGCCACCCACATAGCCTAAGACAGGGGCCCTGCCCACTTTCGGTACCAGGCATGGAGGCAGGCCACATAGCCTAAGACAGGCCCTTCACCTGCCCTTATAAAACAAAAAGGGGGAGTTGTCAGGGGCGTAATGGACCAATAAACCTCCTGGGGGGATGGGAATGAGAAAACTAGGAAGATTTGACCTGCTGACGTGGCTCTGCCAGCTCAGCACTAGAAAGACTTCCTGGTCTGAAATTAAATAACCACTAACCAACCAGAAGGGGACACAACCTGGGTTGGGAATCGTGCCCCTTTTTTGGTTTGGTCTGGAGGGGCTCGCTCCAATGAGATGAAAGCCTCACCCTCGGGGTGGATCAGGATGGATACCTAAAAATAGAAACCTACTTAAACAATGGATAGCTACCCGGAACTAGAACCTTACTTAAACCAACGCCCTGGGCTGTTCGGGGGACTCCTCTGCACTTAATAAAGTATATGCCTCCTGAAGAAGTGTCCGACTGAGTCCCTCCGCCGAGTCCCCCGGGGAGGGAAATCCGGAGACGTCCGAAGCAGAAGCCCACTGAGAGAGTGTCACCTGAAGGACCCGGACCCGGGTCAAGTACCCAGAATGGAAACAAGATGAAGGAGATTGGATTACAACCTGATGAGAAAGAGTGAAAACTAATCTGGGCACCCTCCTTAATCAGAGGTTCTGGGAAGACCGTCCAATCAAATAACAGGAATTGGGGTTGAGGGTGAGGGTCACTCCAAGGTGTGAAGTCCAGGGCTGAAGTGAATTCTGTGATGAAGTTTCAAGAATATAATGAGCAAGTCCAGATTATCAACTGGAAAGAAATGATGGAGGGAAAAAGAAAAAAGCCTCCCCTGGTCCTAGACCCTCAAAAGTTGGTGATAAAATGACTCATTCCTTTAGGATACTCAAAGTCACCCCTTGAACTTGATGCCTGACTGCAATCCCGTATTGCTAATCAATCCCTTGCATTTTGATGGTAGGTCAAATAGATAGAT
Source organism: Bettongia penicillata ogilbyi (assembly GCA_023548195.1). Taxonomy (NCBI): domain Eukaryota; kingdom Metazoa; phylum Chordata; class Mammalia; order Diprotodontia; family Potoroidae; genus Bettongia; species Bettongia penicillata. Next base: position 2,916,221 of record JAJHZJ010000522.1, on the reverse strand, counting down.
ACATGACTCTTAATGGGCAGGAAAGAGAAGTAAAAAAAAATAGGCTTCATAGAGGGGAAGGTTGGAGCCAAGATGGCAGAGTAAAAACAGGGACCTACTTCAGTTCCTCCCCAAAACCCCTCAAAAAATTTAACTATGAGTCTAAACAAATTCTATAGCAATAGAAGCCATAAAATGAAGGACTGGAGCAAATTTCCAGCCCAGAACAGTCAGGAAGGTCAACAGGAAGAGTCTATGACACTGGGCTGGAAGCAGAGTGCAATTTAGCATGGGCCACACTGCCTGAGACAGTGCTGCAGAAGTCATTAGGGGACTGAATCACTGGTAGCTTCTGAACCCACACACACCAAAGACAGCTTCACAGGTTAGTGGGAAGGGCCTATCACCAGGTTGAGAGGGTAACATGATCCATCCAGAGCCCCAACCCCCAGGTAGCAGCAGTCACTGTGGCTGCCTCTGGAGCCCTCCACACAATAAAAAGCTCAAATATCAAGAAATTGACTGGAAAGATGATCATACAGGGGAAAAACAGATTATAGATTCTTAATTTCTTGGCAAAAATATATTTTCTTATGTCATTGGTGATGAGGAAAATCAAGACCTATAACCAGAAGAAGACAACAAAGTCGAAGTTCCCACATCCAAAGCCTCCAAGAAAATTGTGAATTGGTCAAGGTCATGGAAGAGCTCAAAAAGCATTTTGAAAATCAAGTAAGAGAAGTGGAGAAAAAAATAGGGATGAGAAATAAGAGTAATGCAAGAAAATCATGAAAAACAAGTTAACAACTTGCTAAAAGAAACCCCCCAAAATGCTGAAGAAAATAACACCTTTAAAATTAGACTAACCCAAGTGGAAAAAGAGGTCCAAAAAGCCACTGAGGAAAAGAATGCTTTTAAAAGTAAAACTGGCCCAAATGGGAAAAGAGGTCCAAAAGCTCAGTGAAGAAAATAATTCCTACAAAATTAGAATGGAGCAAATGGAAGCTAATGACTTTATGAGTAACATTATAAAAGAAAACCAAAAGAATGAAAAATAGACAATGTGAAGTATCTCATTGGAAAAACAAATGACCTGGAAAACAGATCTAGGAGAAATAATTCAAAAATTATTGGTGTGCATGAAAGCCACAATGAAAAAAAAGAGCCTAGACATCATCTTCCAAGAAATCATCAAGGAAAACTTCCCTGATATTCTAGAACCAGAGAGTAAAATGGAAATGGAAAGAATTCACTGATCACCTCCTAAAAGAAACCCCAAAAGGAAAACTTCCAGCTATAATGTAGTCAAATTCCAGAGTTTCCAGGTCAAGGAGAAAATATTATAAGCAACTAGAAAGCAATAATACAAGTATTGTGGAAATGTAATTAGTAATTAGCATGACACAAGATTTAGTAGCTTCTACATTAAGGGATTGGAGGGCTTGGATATGATATTCAAGAGTTCAGTGGAGCTAAGATTAAAACCAAGAACCACTTACCCAGCAAAACTGACTAGTATACTTCAGGGGGAAAAAAATGGAATTTCAATGAAATAGAGGATTTCCAAGAATTGTTATTGAAAAGACCAGAATTGAATAGAAAATTTGATTTTCAAATACAAGAATCAAGAAAAGCATGAAAAGGTAAACAGGAAAGAGAAATCATAAGGGAATTCTTAAAGTTGAACTGTTTACATTCCTTCATGGAAAGATGATATTTATAACTCATGAGACCCTTCTAAGTATTTTTCTAGTATAAAGTATATTTCTAAGTGTTAGGGTAGTTGAAGGGAAAAACAACATACATATTTATGTACACACACACACACACACACACACATATATATATATATATATACACATATATATGCATATATATATACACTCACATACACATGTGTTGTATAATACGTATGTGCATATATGTGGAGAGAGAGAAGGTACAGGATGAGTTGAATATGAAATGATATCTAAGAAATAAAATTTTGTGTTGAAAAGAATGTACTGGGAGAAAGAGAGAGGTAGAATGTTATTAATTATCTCACATAAAAGATACAAGAGAAAGTGTTTACAACAGAGAGGAAGAGGGAGAAGGTAAGATAGAATAAGTGAGTCTTTTTTCCTTCAGATTTAGTTTCAAGAGGGAATAACATACACACTCAATTGGGTATGGAACTTTATCTTATCCTACTGGAAATCGGGGGGAAGGGGAAAAGAGAGGGAGGATAATAGAATGGATGGCAGATTGGAGAAAGGGATAATCAGGAAGAGAACACTTTGCCAGAGGGACAGGTCAAAGGAGAGAATAGAATAAAAGGAAGGCGGGACAGAATAAAGGTAAATATAGTTTTTCTTTCACAACATGACTATTATAGAAGTGTTTTGTATGACTGCACATGTATAGCCTATATCAAATTGCTTGCTTTCTCAATGGGGGTGGGTGGGGAGGGGAGAATGGAAAGAATGTGGAACTCAAATTTAAAAACGAATGTTAAAAATTGTTTTCACAAAATAAATATATAGGCAATGGAGTATATAAATCCATCTTGCCCAACAGGAAAATAGAAAGGAAGGGAATGGGGAGAGGACATAGAAGGATGGGCAGATTGGAGGAAAGCGTGATGATAATATATGCTGTCCTGGGGTAGGGGGAGAGGAAAGATGGGGAGAAAATTTGAAATTCAAAATTTTGTGAAGGTGAATGTTGAAAATTGAAAATATTTACTAATAATAAAAAAGACTATTTTCAATGAATGAAGGAAGGAATATATATAGAATGTAGGTTTATATTATTTTTATGTTTTATACACGCATTATACAATATTTAGGCAGATAGACAATATTCTTATTTTATTTTCCATAATAGAACTATGCTCTTAATTCATAAGTGTTGCTTCATTTTTCCTTTTATATCCCCAGAACCAAGCATAGTGAACTAGTATATAACAGTAAGTACTTCATAAATACGTGACACAGCTAGAATACACATGTGAAGGAGATCAATTCAGACAGATTACTGGAATGTCATAATGGTCCCACAGGTCTATTCCTAGCTAGTCTCATGTATCCTTTACTTTAGTCTCTGTCATGTTACTGATGTTTGATTAGTTTGTGTAGTCCTTGTTTGGCCCTGGGCCCTGTTCATCTCGTAAGGCTGTGGCTTTACTATGCCCTTAAGGACCTAGAATCAATTGCTAGCATAAGATGTTATCTCCAGTGATCCCAGTTTGTGCAATGCCTCCTTCTGACTTTTTATAATTACCTTAAGTAACTTTGACTTAAACCATTTGTGCTTAAGATTAAAACCTAGAACCTCAACTTGCTTTTTGTTTGTTTGTTTTAGTGTACGCCTCTTACATCCAGTCAATGTGCTGCTTTTTCTCGCCCATGAGAAGAGTCTGTCTCTCCTCACTGTCAGGCTTTTTCTCTCCAAAAGGAGTATCCAAGAAACTATGTATTTGGGAAAAAAAGTCAACCAGTTAAGTGGGATGTGTTGTCTTGAAACCTATCTTTTTAGAGTATTTGTATTATCCAAATTTAAGAAAGAAAACAACCATCTGCATAACATAATAGAATAGGGAAAAAAGATGATTATACATGAAACTTCAACTCTATTACATATAACTTATTATTCCTCTTAAATATATAATAAAGTTACCATGTAACTTTCTTTTTTCACTTTTTTTCCTGCCTCCTCCCACCTTAGAGATGGCTATCATTGACACAAATATGTATTTATGTATATATACATATATAACATAGATATGTCAAAACATTCTACAAATATTTCTGTTCATCAGTTCTTTCTCTGGATGCAGATAGTGTCTTCCTTCTTATGTCCTTTATAGTTAATTTGGGTATTTATAATATTCAAAATGATTTAGTCATTTAAAGACATTCTTAAAATAATATTGCTGTTAGTATGTGCAATGTTCTATTGATTCTGCTCATTTCACTTATTTTGTACAAATCTCTCCATGGCTTTCTAAGATTATATTGAGCTCCTGATTTCTTATAGCACAGTATACCACATCACAATCATATATCCCAACTTTTTCAGCCATTCTCCATTTGACTGGCATCTTGGCAATTTCTAATTCTTTGCTTCCACAAAGAAAGCTGCTATAAATATTTGAGAGTATATAGGTTCTTTTCTTTCCCCTCTAGTCATCCTGGGAAATAGATCTAGTAGTGGTGTTGCTGGGCCCAAGGGAATAATTATCTTTCTAAATTCCAAGATTACCAAGAAATTCCTTCTAAAAATAAGAATAGGTATGCTACCCTTGGTTATGGGGAGCTTCTAGGTGAGAAAAGTCCCCCTAAAAGTGCAGATTTGTACCTTCCATGTAGCTTATTGTCATGATCTTCTTTGAAAATGAAGGACAAATACAGACAGATCTTCCTCCCTCCCTCCCTCCCTTCCTCCCTTCCTTCCTTCCTTCCTTCCTTCCTTCCTTCCTTCCTTCCTTCCTTCCTTCCTTCCTTCCTTCCTTCCTTGTTTTTGCCAAAACCTTAAACACAGTGCACTTTGAAGCCCATACATTCCACAAAAATAGGTCCCTACTCAAACTCTACTTAATGCCTCTTTTGGGGACCCTCCTGGCTTCAGAGTGATTATCAATAGTAACTGTTACTCTTCCTCTCCCAGTTGGATTTAATCATTTTTTTCTTTTGCTCATTAAAGGGGCTGTTTCCTGTTTACTTTTTAAAGAAGCCTATTCACTGAATGGGCATTACCTCACTCTGAGTACCTGAATAGGCTAAGGACTCCTAGTATATCCTGGACTTTCTTCAGTAATCCTGACGAATATCTGGTCATCGGATCTAGACGGCCCAGGAGGGGAAGTGAGGCTGGCGACCTTGCACAAGTCATGTCATCATTTCTCTCATGTCATGGTCTTCTTTGAAAATGAAGGATGAACACGGACAGACATACACACACCAAAAAAAAAAAAAATAGAATGATTTTTTAAGGAATGGAAGGAAGGCCATAAACCAATGAAACGAGATTTAAAACGTCTTAAAAGACCACATCTAAACTGAGTTTTGAAGGGAGTAAAAGCTTCTGAGGGACAGAGATGAGAAAGCAGCATATTCCAGAAAGCTTATTCAAAGGCAAGTAGATAGGAGGTGAAGACTTATGCATGATGACTAATAAGAATGCCAATCTGTCTAAGTGGCAAAATGCAAAGAGAGAAATAATATATAATAAGGAAAGAAAGATAGATTGGAGCCAGTCTGCGAAGACATTTCAAAGTCAAATAAAATGAGATTGTTTAAATTTATTCTAAAATCAACAAGTAAACAAAAATTTTTTATGCATTTGCTATGTGTCAGGAACCATATTAAGCAATAAGGAGGACTTGGAGGTTATTAAGTAGGGATATGACATGGTCCAAACTTTGCTTTAGGAAAATCACCCTGGTAACTCTATGGATGGTGTTTCAGAGTGACAGTAGAGACACAGCTTGATGGAAAACCAATTAGTAGTTCAGGATGTAGTGATGTGGGCTTGAACTAGAGTGGTGGCCTTGTGAATAGTAAGACAGGAACTGATGAGAGAAGTGGAATCAGAAAAAAAAAAAAGATGATTTGATGGGATACACGGGGTAAAGGAGAGTGAGCATGGAGGTCTGGCAAGTCTTAATGCCATGCCCTATCTTAATACTTTGTATATAGTCTCCCCTATTAGACCCTGAGTTTCTTGAGGAGCATGTTTTTGTTGTTTTTCTTTTCTTTTTAGATCTAATACTTGCTAAAATACTTGACAAATATTATGTGCTTAATATATGCTTGCTGACATGCAGAACTTTGGGTTAGATAAATTGCAGCTTCTAGTGCACCAATGAAAGTAAACTCATTAGTACAAAAATATGTTACATATTTTTGAGGAGATACAGATTTAGAAAGTGCTTTCAGCTAGGAAAAGTTTCTTGCAAAACTCATTTTTGGGCTGAGTCAAGATGGTGGAGTAAATGCAAGGACTTTCTTGAGCTCTTCCCCCAAACTCCTCTAAAATACCTGTAAAAAATTACTCTAAACAAATTCTGGAGCTAAAGAACCCACAAAATGATGGAGTTAAGCAAATCTCCAGCCCAAGGCAGCCTGGCAGGTTGACAGGAAACATCTGTTGCCGCAGACTGGGAGCAGAGTGCGGTCTGGCTTGGGCTGCACCAGCACAGACAGGGTTGGAGCAGGCCTCAGGGGGCTAAATCACTGGAAGCTATGGCATTTTTCAGACTTCTCATTCCACAAAAACCAAAGAAAGCATAGAAGGTCAGTGGGACCTCTGTGGGACCTGATCCATCTGTGGGTACAGAGCTCTGGAAGCAGTCACCCTAGCCAGTTATCGCAATGACATGGAACTCATCAACTGTGACAAAGATAGTGAGGAGAGTAGAGACAGGACAATGGAGTTGAAGGACTGTAGATGGTTAGCACAGAAAAGAGAAAAAGAGGAAAGAGAAAACTTGGATTGTGAAGACAGAATCTTGGTAACTTTCCTCAAGGATATTGAAGGGATTTTTATTCTGCTTGACTCCAGAGAACAGAATTGGGACAGATGATGGGAAATTACACAGACAGATCTCTAAGATATATTTTTTCTAAAATTTGGGGTAGAGTAAAGGCTAATGCAGAAAGTAATGGCTGCTAAGTAGAAGTTAAATAATTATTGTCTAAGACAGGTAAATCTGTGATTTCAAGGCCACATGTGTCCTTCAAGGGCCTCAAGTGAGGTCCTTTGACTCTAAGATATTGTAAATGACATTCCTGTTTACATCAAAGACATTACCCACTGTATCCCAGGGGCAGAGCTCAACTTTAAAAGTCATAAAATAGACTAAAAGTGAGTAAAAAAAAAAACAGGAAAGAGATATGAACATAGAAAGCTACTATGGCAACAGGATGATCAAAACAAAAAGTCAGAAGAGGATAATAATGTCAAAATGCCTACATGTGAAGCCTCAGAGGGGAATATGAATGGATCTCAGGCCACAGAAAAATTTTATGAAATAACTCAAAAAGGATTTAAAAAATCAAATAGGAGAGGTAGAAGAAAAATTGGGAAAAGAAAGCTCAGGTAAACAAGAGAGAGTAAACAACTTGGAAAAGGAAAGACAAAAATTGGTTCAAGAAAAAAAATTCCTTAGAAAATGCAATTTGTCAAATTAAAAAAATTGGACTGAAAAGAACAACTCCTTAAAAAGTAGACTTGGCCAAATGGAAAAGAAATTACAAAAGCTAACTGAAGAAATAATTCCTTAAAAAATAAAATTGAGCAAATGGAAGTTATTAATTCTATAAGACATCAATTATCAGTCAAACAAAACCAAAAAAATGAAAAAATAGAAGAAAATGTAAAATACCCCATCAGGGGAAAAAATGACCTGGAAAACAGATCCAGGAGAGATAATTTAGAAATTATTGGACTACCTGAAAAACCTGGTCATAAAAAAAAAGTCTAGACAGTATCTTTCAAGAAATTATCAAGTCCTGATATGCTAGAACCAAAGGGTAAAATAATAATTGAAAGAATCTACTTATCACTTCCTGAAACATATTCCAAAATGAAAACTCCAAAGAATTTTGTAGCCAAATTCTGGAATTATTAGATCAAGAAAAAATATTTCATGCAATTAGAAAAAAACAATTCAAAAAGCTTGGAACTACATTTAGAATTACACAGGACTTAGCAGTTTCCATATTAAAGGATTGGAGAGCTTGGAATATGATATTTCAGAAGACAAGGAACTTGAATTACAACCAAAAATCAACCACTCAGAAAAACTGAGCATAATCTATCAGGGAAAAAGATAACCATTCAATGAAATATGGGGTTTTCAAACTTTCCTGATGAAAAGATCAGAGCTGAACAGAAAATTAGATCTTCAAATACAAGACTCAAGAGAATTATGAAAAGGTAAATAGTAAAGAAAAAATGCTATTCAATAAGGTTAAACTATTCACATCTTTACATAGGATGATATGTGTAATACTTGAGAACTGTATCTCTATTACAGCAGCTAGAAATATTATACATAAATAGAGGATTTTGAGAAATGTTGACTTTGATGTGATATAAAAAAGGGTTGTACTGGGACAACAGGAAAGGAGGAAGCAGGATAGGGTGAATACCACCACATGAAGTGGTGCAAAAGATGTTTTACAGTACAAGGATGGGGATCATAGTTTGAACCTTACTCTTATTAGATTTAGCTCAAAGAGAGGATAACATAATCATTCAGTTGGGTATGAAATTTATCTTATTCTACAGGGAAGTAGGAGGTTAAGTAGGAAGGAAAAGTGAGGGACACTGATAGAAGAGAGGGCAGAATACAGGGGAGAAATAAGAAGGAAAAGAGCAAAGAAAAAAAGAAGTGATGGAAGGCAGGGCAGATTGAGGGAGGCAGTGGTCAGAACTGGTGGAGAGACAGGGTGACAGGAGAAAGAAAAGTATAAAGAGGGGGGAAAATAGTATGGAGCAGAAAATATTATGCTTCACCTGAAATTAAAAACAAACTGGGATAGTCATCCTCATCTCAGTCAAAGCAAAAGCAAAAAGAGATACAATTTAATGTGCTAAGAAGGAAACTACATCTTGTTAAAAGGTACCATAGACAATGAAGTAATATGATTACTAAATATATATGCACCAAGTGGTATAGCATCCAGATTCTTAGAGAATCCAAGTGAGTGACAGGAAGGAATAATCAGCAAAACGGTACTAGTGGGCGACCTCAACCCTGCCCTCTCTGAAATAGATAAAACTCACAATGAAACAAATAAGAAGTTAAGAACGTGAATAGAATTTCAGAAAGGCTAGATATGATAAACCTCTGGAGAAAATTAAATGGGCATAGAAAGGAATGTACCTTTATCTCAGTGACACATGGCACCTACACAAAAAATGATAATGTTCTAGAGATAAAAACCTCACAATCAAATACAGAAAGGCAGAAATATTAAATGCATCCTTTTCAGATCATGATGCAATAAAATTTACATGTAATAAATGGCCCATGTAATAAATAAAAAGAAAGACTAAAACTTATTTGGAAAATAAACTAATCTCAAAGAATAAGTGGGATAAACAACAGAAATAATCAAAAATTTCATCAAAGAAGATGACAATAATGAAACAACATACCAAAACTTGTGGGATGCAGTGAAATCAATTCTAAGAGGAAATGTTATATCTCTAAATGCTTATATGAATAAAATAAAGACAGATGTGATTGATGAATTGGGCATACAACTAAAAAAGCTAGAAAGAAACAAGTTAAAAATCCTCAATTAAAAACAAAATTAGAAATTCTGAAAGCCAAAGAGGAGATTGATAAAAATTTAAAGTAAGAAAATGATTGAACTAATAAATAAAAGTTGGATCTAGTTTTATGAAAAAAGCAATAAAATAGAAAAACTTTTGGTTAATTTGATTTTTAAAGAAAGAAAAAAGAAAAACAAATTACCGTTATCAAAAATGAAGAAAAATTAAAACAGAAATTGGAAGCCATGTTGCCCAAATGTATGCCAGCAATTCTGACAATCTATGAATATTAACAAAAAGCATAAATTGACCAGATTAATAGAAGAGAGAATAAAACACCTAACTATCCTCATCTTAGAAAAGAGATATTGAACAAGTTATCAATGAAATTCCTAAGGAAATCTTCCAGGACCAGTTGTATTTACAAGTGATTTCTACCAAACGTTTAAAAAACAATCAACTACAATATTATATGAACTCTTTGGGAAAATGATAAAGTTTTTACTAAATTCCTTTTATTTCACAGATATGGCACTCATATCTAAACCAAAAAAAGAGTCAAACAGAGAAAGAAAATTATAGACCAATTTCCGTAATGAATATTGAGATAAACTTTAAGTAAAATATTAGCAAAGAGATTACAGTAAGGATATTATCTCAAGGATAATACCCTATGACCAGGTGGAATTTATACCAAGATAGTAGGCCTGATTCAATATTATGAAAACTATCAGGACAATTGACCCTATCGATAACAAAGCTAACAAAAATCATATGTTTATCCCAATAGATGCAGAAAAAAAGCTTTTGACAAAATATAGCACCCATTCCTATTAAAAACACTAGATAGCAGAGGAATAAATTGGCTTTTTTTTAAACATGATAAGTAATATCTATCTAAAACCATCAGGAACCATTATATAAAATGGATCCCCAATCTAGAAACTTCCCCAACAAAATTAGGGGTGAAACAAGGACGCCCATTATCACCACTATTTTTCAGTACTGTACTAGAAATGCTAGCTTTAGCAATAAGAGAAGAAAAAGAAATTGAAGGAATTAAAATAGGCAAAAAGGAAACAAATATCACTTTTTGCACATAATATAATGGTATAATTAAGTAATCCTAAAATATCAGCTAAAAAATTACTTGAAATAACTAATAACTTTAGTTGTTTAGGGGGATATAAAATAAATCTACAAAATTCATCAGCATTTCTGTATATTGACAACAAAGTCCACTAGCAGGAGATAAATTCCATTTAAAATAACTATAAACAATTTAAGATATTTGGGAGTCTACCTATCAAGACAAACCCAAGAACTTTTTTTTTTTACTTTAATACAGTTACAAAGCACTTTTCACACAAATAAAGTCAGACCTGAAGAGTGGAAGAATATTAATTGCTGAGAGCTAGGCCAAATCAATAGAATAAAAATGACAATTCTACCTAAATTAATTTATATATACAGTTCAATAGCAATCAAACTTTCAAAAATTATTTTATAGAGCTAGAAGAAATAATAAAATTCATCGGGTAGAAAAAAAGTCAAGAATAGTAAGGAAATTAATGAAAAAAGTATATTTATAAAGGAAGGAAGCCTAGCAACACCAGATCTCAAACTGTATTTTAAAGCAGTGATCATCAAAACTATCTGGTACTGGCTGAGAAATAGAGTGCTGGATCAGTGGAATAGACTAGGTATGCAGGACACAGTAGTCAGTGGCTATAGTAATCGACTATGTGATCAAAGACTCCAGCTTCTGGGATAACAACTCATTATTTGACAAAAACTGCTGGAAAAACTAGTAAATATTATGTGAGAAACTAGGAATAGACTGATATATCACAGCATATACCAAGATAAGGTCAAAATGGGGACATAAAGGGTGACACCATAAACAAATTAAGAGACCATGGAGTAAATTACCCATCAGATCTATGAAGAGGAAGCATTATGAAATGCAAAATGGATAATTTTTATGACATTAACTTAAAAAGGTTTTTCACTAACAAAACTAATGCAACCAAGATGAGAAATAAATCAGCAAGTTGGGAAATAATTTAGAGAAATGAGTCTAATTTATAAGAATGCAAGTCATTCCCCAGCTGATAAATGGTCAAAGGATACGAACAGACATTTTTCAGATGAAGAAATTAAAACTATTTATAGTAATATGGAAAAATGCTCTAAATCACAATTGATTAGGAAAAGGTAAATAAAAACAGCTCTAAGTTACCACCTTACACCTATTAGACTGGCTAATATGACAAAACAGGGAAATGATAAATATAAGATAAGATGTAGGAAAATTGGGACACTAATGTATTATAGGAGGAATTGTGAACTGATCCAATCATTCTGGAGAGCAATTTGGAACTATTTTCCTTGAGCTATATAAAGTTGTGCATACCCATACAGCAATGCCATGTCTAGGGTTGTATCCCAGAGAGATCATAAAAAAGGGGAAAGGATTCACATATACAAAAATATTTATGGAAGCTCTTTTTGGGGTGACCAGGAAATGGAAATTGAGAGGATGCCCATCAACTAGGGAATGGCTAAACATGTTGTGATAAATGAATGTAATGGAATATTACTGTACTACATGAACTGAGGCCGAGTGAAGTGAGCAGAACCAGGAAAACATTGTACACAGAAACAGAAACATTGTGCTATGATAGACTTGCCTCCTATCAGCAACACAAGGATCCAAGACAATACCAAATGACTCATGATGGAAAATGCTATCCACATCCAGAGAAACAAACATGGAGTCTGAATGCAAATTAAATCATACTACTGTCACTTTTTTTTTTGTTTTTTCTTTCTCGTATTTTCCCTCTTTTATTTTAATTCTTCTTTCACATGCTTAATGTGGAAGCATATTTAACATGACTGTATGTATATAATCTATATCAGATTGTTTGCTATCTTGGGGAAAGAGGAGAGAAAGGAAGGGAAAGAGAAAATGTGGAACTCAAAATCTTATAAAATGAATGTTGAAAACTATCTTTATATGTAATTAGGAAAAAGTAAAATATTAGATGTAGTAAAACTCTATTATCATCTACCATACGTGTCTGGATTCTCAGTTTATAGAACAATGGATGCACTTAATACTTGAGAAAAAAGCTGTTATTCAAAAAAGTTTCGTATTCTAAGTGCCTCTGTACCTTTTTATAAGAACTAAATTACATCAGTTTCACCTGTTCATCATTGGCAGTATAATGATCCCTTAGTGCAAGAAAACAACTTTCTGGCAATCTAAAAATAAGATCCTACTTCTTCGCACAATTTCTTTTTTAAAAATCCTTTATTAACTTACTCTTTTTTAGAAAACTGAGCTCCTTTTTCTCTACACTATTGCTCATACTATGTAAAATTCCTTCAGTTTTTGTGAAAAGAATCTGGGGTATTAGATAGGGTGCAGCCCTATGTGTTAAGTAAGAACTAAGTCCCAGATTAGCACATCTTAATTAATTGCAGGTGGCTGCAACCATAAAATCAGAATGTTTTCTAGGACTTGTTCTTCAAATGAACATTGGTAAAATCTCCATTTCACAGGTAATTTAATGGAATGAATGGAGGCATTTGAAAGAGTCTAGGCAGCCCAGGGGCTTTAACTGTCTATGTTTTCTAACTCCTACTTGAAAGGTGTCTTGGGAACATTCCCAATATCTTATTTTGGACTGCATGACTTAAAAAAAGATTAAAATCAGAATTAGACTAAGGTTACCCCATAAAGCCCTAAGAGAGAAAACTGACTTTTTTTTTTCTCTTTCATTCAAGGTTCTTCTTTTCCCCTTACCAAATAAGAAAGGTCATGTTCTTCATATATGGGTAGAACAAACACGGCCAGTTATTGCAGATGGGAAAAATCAATTCCTAGGAAAGGAAAACTAATTACCCCCCTTTCTACATCAGAGGCAATGCATTAATATGATAACCCATCTGGTGTACTGGAAAGAAAGCTGGGATTAGGCACAGGAAACCTGCTTTTGAATTCTGGCTTTAATAATCACTTTATTACTATGGGCAGATCAACTCCTATAGAGGCCTCAGCTTTCTCATTTATAGAATGAATGTAACAACAGCACCTACCTCAAAGAATTACTTATGTTTTATTAATATTATGTGTATCACAAGGCCATTGTGAGAAAAAATATTTCACAAGCCTAAAATGTCATAAAATGTAAACTATTGTTATTTATTACACACATTATTGGGGGGAAGGGTTGTTATAATTTTTTAAGTGCTGTCCAAACAACTTAAATATGTAAAGCCAGATAGAAATTTCCACTCTTCCAAATGCCAATAATTTGTATTTCATACAAGCCCACCATCAGACAAATGAGACATCAGGTAAAGTTATTTGGATTAACTTTAACCCTCAGAAAAATACAATATAGCAAAGGCCCAGTAAAAGAGTGAGAAAACCAACAAGGTGTTGCTAATGGTTTAGAATCTGATAAGTAATAAAACCAATAGTGAAAGACTAATTCTGGGATTTGAGTTCTCTCTTGAGTTTGCTTTCTCCCTGTTCTTGTCTGAAGTCCCCAAAATACTTTATGTTTGGAATGAATGTGTTTTGAATTTTTTTTAATAATAGGAAGCTACCTTTGCTCTCCTCAGTGCCACTGACTATTCTCTAGTTTGCTATAAGAGGAATTGATGAGTTGGGGCCCATATGACCAAACATCAAAGAATCCTGCAGAATATACTGCAGATTCCTTGAAACCTGCCACAGGGGATCTATATTACAGTATTTTAATAGGCTGTCCATATGATTTTTATGGTAGCATATAGTTTCCCAGAAAATGGTATATGTTATTATAGCTCATGAAAGTTGGTATTGTTAGAACTGTTATATCATAGAATAGTAGAATTTTAAAGACAGAATGGTTTATATATCATTTAATGTAGCCTTCACTTTAATAACTTCATTTTAGATGCTTTATCATTTATAAAATATGTCCACATATTTCCTTGGATCATTGGGATTCTATCAAATAGGTGGAATGGGTGCTATTATTCCCATTTTCTACTCAAGAAAACTAAGATTCCAAGAGGTTTTATGACTTGACCAGGGTTAGACATATGTAGTACTTAAGAGCATCCCAGTTTGCACATTGGCACCCCTAAAAGTTTACCCCAAGTTTGATGTACCCTGTGGGTACTTTAATTCAAGATGATAGCTCACAAGTTTTCTTCCTTCTCAGATCTATTTACTTTTATCAATCATTTGGATAGTAAAATTGGGTCCAAACAAAAACATTTCATGAAATAACTTGGTAAAAAAATAGTCCTAGCAAATTAACCCCTTTTTAGGCCTGTACAACTTCCTCCCCCATAAGTGTACTTGTCATCAAAGAAAAGAGTAGACCTGCTTGAGGAACATGCACTGAGAAAGAGGGATAAATATAAGAAATAAATATGATTAGTAGCTACACATGGAATATAGGTAAGCAACATCTATGGCCAGTGAACATGGGTCAGAAACTCATGGGGTCAGAGTACTCATATGAAAGGTATACTAATAGGAAACTCTTACAGCTAGAGAAAATGTATTAGAGGGTAGGAACTCATGTTACCCAGGCACACTCATAGGGACATGTGTGACCAGGGAAATTTACAACCATAGTATTACAAGGCTATTGATTTCTTCTTAATGTGCATCCAGAATCTCCATTAGTCTCATGGTTGCTTATTTCACTGTCTCATCAGCCTCTGGATTCCATTTCTTCAAGGAACCAAATGATCCTCTTAGCCCCTGTTGGTTTGGATGTAGAAATTTACAGGCCTTTCTTTTCTGAGGGCAAGTTGACAGCTCTTTAGTCTTACCTGAGAATGTAAGCCATCCTGCAATCAAGAGCTACAAAACAATATCTAAGTAGATTTGACTCTAAGTTAAAGTTAAATCTACTTATTTAACTTATTTCTTCCAGTTAGAAAGATAAACATCACTGTTCTGAGTTTCTATCTGAGCTATGAATAGATCAGTAAGTTAACAAGCATTTCACAAAAATATTTTATTTATAAGACAGTGTGATAGATACTAGAGGTAAAGAGAAAGAGAAAGACTACATAAAGTAGTCTTTGTCCTAAAGGTTACATTATATTAGAAGAGAAAACATGTATACAAATAAATACTGGAAAACACATATACAAAATGATGACAAGGAAGGTTTTGGGGGGAGGGGGGTTAGGGATAAGAAGGAACTAATGACTACAAAATTAGCAAAGGTCTTATAAAAGATGTAGCATTTGAGGTAAGTTTGGAAAGAAAGTAAGCTTGGGTATTCTAAGAGTTGGAGGTGAAGAGGGAGTGCATTCCAGGCATGGTGATAACCCTATGCAAAGGCACAGTCAAGTGATGGAATGTTTTACATGAGAAATAGCAAAATGATCAGAAGGGGTGGATTGTAGAGTATGTAAAGGGGAATGCTGTGTAATAGGATTGGAAAGCTAGGTTGGAAGCAAGAAGTGATTCTAAATATGTTATTCTAAAAGTAATAAGGAAATGTTGGAATTTATTAAGCAGAGTTGTGACAAGATCCCTTAGGAATATAATTTTGACAGTTGTATGAAGAATGGTTTGGAGAGAGGAGAGTCAAAGGAAAGAGACAGATTTGTAGGGTGTTGCAAAATGGTTCAGGGGTAAGTGGATGAGGACTTGAGCTAAGGTGGTGATTGTGTATCTGAAGAAAGATGTGAAATGTATACCTATAGTAGAATCAATGAACGTGACAATTGATAAGATAGGTAGGATGAAGGAAAGTAAAGACCAGAGAATAACTGAGTTTGTGAACCTTGATAACTGAAAGGACCATAATACCCTCAACAGAAATAAGGAAGTAGGGAGCCAAGATGGCGGAGTAGAAGGACGCACGTTTACGAGCTCCGAAACCAAAGCCCATAGAATTAATGTAAAAAGAGTCCCCCATAACTTCTGGGTGAATATGAGGTGTGCAGAAGCAGAGTGGAAGAGATTTCCGTTCCAGGGAGCCCTGAAGACCCGTCCCCAGGGTCCGGCGCGCCCCGGAAAGTAAACCCGACCCCCAGCGCTGCCCTGGCCGGGCCGCAGAGAAGCTGATCAGAGCAGGCTTCAGAGACGGAAGCGCCAGCAGCCGGGAAAGTCCCTCCGCCCACAGAAGCAGGTCAGTGAGAGAGGCCGGGCTGAAGGAGAGGGGAAGCCGGGGCATCACTGTGACTCGGGCCCCCTCGGGAGGAAGCGGCCGCGGCAGAGACAGGGGCAGGAAGCGGCAGAGGCAGAGGTGTGGGCGGCGGCAGAGGCAGAGGTGTGGGCGGCGGCTGAGGCACCAGAGGCCCAGGACTCAGGAATCCCCCAGCAGCAGGCAGGATCTTCATTACGGAAGATTCCCGCATAAAACCTGACAGAGCTGAGCCTGGGAGACGGCCCTGCCCCCACCCCGCTCTGTTGCTGAAGGCTTCTGCTCGGGACCCCCAGGGGAGCTAAGATTGGGAGGCGGGCCCCCCGCCCCCACCCGCTCCATTCCTGAAAATCTCTGCATAAAGCCCCCCCCCCCCCCCAGGGATCAGAGTTTCAGAGGCAGCCCTGGCCCCACCCCAGCACCTGAACTAAAGCTCACTGATTGACAGCCAGCAGGAGGAAAGCCCATTTAAATCTCAGAGGCCAAGCACTACCTGGGCGGATCCAGGCGGGGGGTGGAAAGGAATCTCAGAAGTCAAGTAACTGGCTGGGAAAATGCCTAGAAAAGGGAAGAAAAATAAGACTTTAGAGAGTTTTTTCCAACAAATGCAAATGATCCCGACCTTCGGATCTGACGAGGATGAGGATGTATTCTTGCCATCAGGGAAAGACGTGGAGGGCGGGGCCTCAGTACCCCAGACACCCCAGGGGGGTGGTGGGTGGGCTCAGGCCCTGGAAGAGCTCAAAAAAGATTTTGAAAAGCAAGTTAGACAGGTGGAGGAAAAACTGGGAAGAGAAATGTCAGAGATGCAACAAAAGTATGAAAAACAGGTCAATACCTTGGTAAAGGAGACCCAAAAAAATGCTGAGGAAATTAACACCTTGAAAAATAGGCTCACCCAATTGGCAAAGGAGGTTCAAAAAGCCAATGAGGAGAAGAATGCTTTCAAAAGCAGAATGAGCCAAATGGAAAAAGAGGCTCAAAAGCTCACTGAATTTAATAGTTCTCTCAAATTAGAATGGAACAGATGGAGTCTAATGACTTTACGAGAAACCAAGAAATCACCAAACAAAACCAAAAGAACGAAAAAATGGAAGAGAATGTGAAATATCTCATGGGAAAAACAACTGACCTGGAAAATAGATCCAGGAGAGACAATTTAAAAATTATGGGACTACCTGAAAGCCATGATCAAAAAAAGAGCCTAGACATCATCTTCCATGAAATTATCAAGGAAAACTGCCCTGACATTCTCGAACCAGAGGGCAAAATAAGTATTGAAAGAATCCATCGATCACCTCCTGAAAGAGATCCAAAAAGAGAAACTCCTAGGAACATTGTGGCCAAATTCCAGAACTCCCAGCTCAAGGAAAAAATCTTACAAGCAGCTAGAAAGAAACAATTCCAGTACTGTGGAAATACAATCAGGATAACCCAAGATCTAGCAGCTTCTACATTAAGGGATCGAAGGGCGTGGAATAGGATATTCCAGAAGGCAAAGGAACTAGGACTCAAACCAAGAATCACCTACCCAGCTAAACTGAGTATAATACTTCAAGGGAAAATATGGTCTTTCAATGAAACAGAGGACTTTCAATCATTCTTGATGAAAAAACCAGAGCTGAAAAGAAAATTTGACTTTCAAACACAAGAATGAGAAGAAGCATGAAAAAGTAAACAGCAAAGAGAAGTCTTAAGGGACTTACCATGAGTGAACTGCTTACATGCCTACATGGAAAGACAATATTTGTAACTCTTAAAACTTTTCAGTATCTGGGTAGTTGGTGGGACCACACATACACATGTACACGCATGCACACACATACACACATGCACACACATACAGAGATAGAGAGCACAGATTGAACTGAATAGGATGGGACCATACCTTAAAAGAAACTAGGTTAAATGGTGAGAGAGAAATGTAGGGGGAGGGAAAGGGAAGGGGGGTAACTATATGTCATTTAAGAGGCAGGTAGGAGTTTTTCTTAGTGGAGGGAAAAAGAGGAGAGCTGAGAAAAAAAAAAAAAAAAACAAGAAGTTTACCCTCATCACATTTGACTAAACGAAGTAGTGAAATGCACACTCATTTTGGTATGAAAACCTATCTTACAGTATAAGAAAGTGGGGGAGAAAGAGGTATTGCAAGGGGGGGGGATGATGGAAGGGAGGGCAAAGGGAGGAGGGAGCAATTTGAAGTCAACACTTGGGGAGGGACAGGATCAAAAGACAGAAGAGAAACAACAAGGGGCAGGTTAGGAGGGATGGTAATCCAGTTAGTCTTACACAACACGACTATCAGGGAGGTCATTGGCAAAACTACACAGATATGGCCTATATTGAATTGCCTGCCGTCCCAAAGGGAATGGGTGGGGAGGGAGGGATGAGGAGAATTTGGAACTCAAAGTTTTAGGAACAACTGTTTAATATTGTTGTTGTAACTAGGAAAGAAGACATACAGTTAAGGAGGAATAGAAAGTCATCTGGCCCTACAGGAGAAAAGAGAAGATGGAGACAAGAGAAGGGAGAGATGACAGAAGAGAGGGCAGATTGGAGATAGGGAAAATTAGACTACTTGGGATATTGGGGTGGGGGGAGGGGAGAAAAGGGGAGAAAATTTGGAACCCAAAACTTCGTGAAAATGAATGTAAAAAAATTAAATAAATAAATTTAAAAAAAAAATAAGAAAAAAAAAGAAAAAAAAAAAAGAAAAGAAATAAGGAAGTACAGAGACTGCTACACTGAGAGTGAAACGTAATGAGTCCAGTTTGTACCTATTCAGTTTGAAATGCCAACAGAGAAATTCATAATGTGAGACTGGAGTCCTGGTGAGAGACTAAGGCTGGATACACAGATCTGGGAATTATCTACATAAAAGGGATAAATCAGCCCAGGGAAATGATTGAGTATAAAGACAGAAGATTAGAGGACTCATGAGCAGAACTTTGGGGTATGCTGGGGTAACCTCCAACTAGCTCATGAGACCCAATTTTCAAAATTTTAGTATGAGCTTTTATATCTGAGAAAAGACAACTGCTACAAATATGAACCTGATTTACTGTTCTATTGATTGTGTAGACCTGAGAGTAATGAATAAAAAGTTAATAATGTAAATTAAATTTAAAATGTGTTTCATAGATATTTTTGTGACTGCAGAAAAGTCAGTAGATAGGAAGAGATAAAGAGTTAAGAGATGGAAGAGATGTTGCCAGGAAAATATGCTAGTAGAGATGCAATTAAGGATTTAAGTAGAGGGGTTGACCCTAGTGAGGAGTATCATGTTATTACTCAAGACTGTAATAAAGGAGGAAAAAAATGAGGATAATGTCAAAAGATTGTGAGATGTGGAGTATATAAATAAAAGAAATTCAAAATGAATGACATGTTTTCTCAGTCAAGTATGAGGTGGAAAGAAAGAGTAAAGAGGGAATAGTGTGGGAGGTTTGATGAAAGAAGGAAACTTTGGAACAGCCTTTGAGTGGAGTAAAAAGAATTCCCTTGCTTCTGTGAAGACCCTATTGAGTCTAGAGATCATAAATCTGTAGTGGCACCTTAAATTTTTAAGATTAAAAAGTCTCTCTCTCTCTCTCTCTCTCTCTCTCTCTCTCTCTCTCTCTCTCTCTCTCTCTCTCTCTCTCTCTCTCTCTCTCTCTCTCTGTCTTTTTTTTGCAAAATTCTAGTCTACTTGCTTTTTTGCATTACCTCCAAACTATACTGGCTGCTTTCCAACAAAGGACAAAAGTTTGTGTGGGTTTGGGGCATTTTGGCTTCCCTCAATCCCCCAAAATCTTTTGGACTTCATATCAATGAAATGTGGATGGGAAACGGGTCTCAAAAATGATAAAGATTTCACTTTCCTTTATATCCAGTACTTAAAATCTGCTTTTCTAAATTTTATCCCTCTACCTTATGTGACCTTTGAAAATCTCTGTAAATTTATATGGAATTATTTCTGCACGGTAATCATTACAGATAAATCCTCAAAATAATTTATCTTTTTTGGCAAGCAAAGATTCATTTGTTGCTGTTGGGTCGTTTCAGTCCTGTCCAACTCCTTGTGACCTCATTTTGGAGTTTTCTTGGCAAAGATATTGGAACGGTTTGACAGTTCCTTCTCCAGCTCATTTTATAGATGAGGAACTGTGGCAAGCAGGATCCACTGAATTGGCAGGATTGCACAGATGGTAAGTGTCTGAGGCTGAATTTGAACTCATGAAGATAAGTCTTCCTGAATCCAAGCCCAGTACTCTCTCCATTGTGCCACCTAGCTGTCCAAGATATTAATAGATAGTGTGAATTTCTAACAAATTAGTGATTCTATTGCTACCTAATTTGGTGTTTTAAATCTCTATGCCTGTACCCCTATTTCCTATCTCATGATTGTGGATGTTTCCAAAGGTCCTGTATCATTTCTCTCTTATTCCTTCTCTTTCTTTCTATGTTCTTATCTTCTCTTTCTTTTTTCTCTTTTGGATCTCTCTGACTGTGTTTCTCTGTGTCTCTTTCTCCGTCTCTCTCTCTGTTTCTCCATCTCTCTCTCTCTCTATCTTTCTGTCTCTGTCTCTCTGTCTTTCTGTCTCTGTCTTTCTGTCTGTCTCTGTCTCTCTCTTTCTCTCTCTCTCTCTCTCTCTCTCTCTCTCTCTCTCTCACACACACACACACACACACATACCCTTCTGTTTCCTAAATTCTTATCCTATATGGCCAACTATACATTTCCATACCATAATATCTTCATCAGCCCTCTGAAATCTTCTTTGGTTGTTTCACTGGAGTTCTTAAGTCTTTTAAAATTGTTCCTTTAAAAAATGTAGTTATTATGCAATGAATTCTTCTATTTCTGCTTATATTCATTGATATCAGTTTATGCAAGTTTTCCCAAGTTTCTTGAATTCAGCATATCCACAAAGAACTAATTAGCTTCCTCATTCCCCAAATGACTCCACTTCTAAGGGCAGCACTAACTCAGTTAATAAATTTAGCAAATTTAGCAAACCTTCACAGCTTACTAAATTTAGCAAAATTCATGATCCTTTTGTTCCTTTCAAGAGGTAACTTGGTGGGGGGGTGGGGGGGAGTGGAGCCAAGATGACAGAATAGAGGCAAGGACCTGCAAGAGCTCTCCCCACAAACCCTTCCAAATACCTGTAAAAAATGACTCTAAACAAATTCCAGAGCAGCAGAAGCCACAAAACGATATGCCTAAGCAAATTTCCAGCCCAAGACAATTTGGAAGGTCAACAGAGTCTATAACACCAAGCTGGGAGTAGAATGCAATTCAACACAGGCAATGCTGGCCTGAACAGAGCTAGAGCAGGCCTTTAGGGACTAAATCACTGGTGGCTGCTGTGGTTTCCATACTTCTCAACCCACAAACACCAAAGACAGTTTCAAAGATCAGTGGGAAGTGTCTCTCCCCTGGCTGAGAGGGGAGTGTGAACCAGCCCCAGTACCAGCCCTAGAATCAGAGCACCAGCAGCTACTGCTGAAGCTGCAGCTGGTTCTGCAGGTTCCCACTTAACAAAGAGTTCAAAACTCAAGAAACTAGCTAGGAAAATGAGCAAAAGGGGGGAAAAGAAAGACTACAGATTATTACTTTCTTGGTGAAGAGACATTTTTTATTACATCACTGGTGATGAGAAAGATCAAAACATACAATCAGAAGAAGAACAAAAACCCAAAACAAAGTTCCTATATCCAAAGTCTTGAAGAAAAACATGAATTGGTCTCAGGTCATGGAAGAGCTCAAAAAGGATTTTGAAAATCAAGTAAGAGAAATAGAGGGAAAATTGAAGAAATGAGAATGATGCAAGAAAATAATGAAAAACAAGTCAACATCTTGCAAAAGGAAACTAAAAATGCTGAAGAAAATAACAGTTTTAAAATTAGATTAATCTAAATGGCAGCAGAGATCCAAAAAGCCAATGAGGAGAAGAATACTTTAAAAGCAGAATGGACCAAATGGAAAAAGAGGCACAAAAACTCACTGAAGAAAAGAATTCCCTCAAAAATTAGAAGCTAATGAAATTAATTAACAATTAAATTAATTAAAAAATTAAAGAAATTTTAAAATTTAAATTTAATTTAAAATTAAAATTTTAAAAATTAAGAAATTAAAAAAATAGAATAAGTACCTCATTGGAAAAATCACTGACTGGGAAAATAGATACAGGAGAGTTAATTTAAAAAATTAATGGACTATCTGAAGCCATGATCAAAAATGAGTCTGAATATCATCTTTCAAGAAATTATCAAGGAAAACTGGCCTAATATCTTAGAAGCAGAGGGTAAAATGAAATGGAAACAATCCACTGATTACCTCTGGAAAGATTTCTCAAAAGGAAAACTCCTAGGAATATTGTAGCCAAATTCCAGAATTCTGAAGACAAGGAGAAAATATTGCAAGGAGCCAGAAAGAAATAATTGAAGTATTGTGGAAACACAATCAGAATAACATGAGATTTAGCAGCTTCTACCAAGTAATTCAAGGGCTTGGAATATGACATTACAGAGGTCAAAGGAGCTAGCATTAAAACCAAGAATCACCTACCCAGCAAAACTGATTACCATATATCAGGGGAAAAAAAATAGAACTTCAATGAAATAGAGGACTTCCAAATATTCTTGTTGAAAAGACCAGAATTGAATTGAAAATTTGACTTTCAAATACAGGAATTCAAAAGCATGAATAGGGAAATAGGAAAGAGAAACCATAAGCGACTTATTGAAGTTGAACTATTTACATTCCTACGTGGAAAGATGATATTTGTAACTCATGAAACCTTTCTCAGCATTAAGATTTTGTTCATCCTTCATTGCTGAAGAAGTCAATGCCATCGGAGAAATAATGACATGACTTGCACTTGACTTTTTTTTGAGTGAGGGAAGGCTATACAGTTCACCAGCCTCACTTCTCCTCCAGAGCCATCTGAATCCAGTGACCAGATATTTATCAGGATGACTGGAGAGGACCCAGGATGCGCTAGGAGACCTTGGGCCCTTTAGGCCAAGATCTTCGCAGGTACTCACTTAGGGTGAGATAATGCCCATTCATTGAATAGGCCTGTTTAAGAAGTAGCCAAGGTATGGCCCTTTTAATAAGGCCAAGAAAAAAGAAAGACGTCTGGCTATAATCTGATCATGACTACTTAAGCTTCAAGTTCTAACCTAAAGGATGGGTTTAAGCAGAGGGGAAGGAGGAAGCATACAGCTCAGACACTATAGGACAAACAAGCAGAAATTGTAGTCTATACTAAAGGGAAGGAAAAGATGAATTTT
This sequence comes from Bettongia penicillata ogilbyi, assembly GCA_023548195.1. Taxonomy (NCBI): domain Eukaryota; kingdom Metazoa; phylum Chordata; class Mammalia; order Diprotodontia; family Potoroidae; genus Bettongia; species Bettongia penicillata. The sequence continues at coordinate 2,892,519 of JAJHZJ010000522.1, read as the reverse complement.
GTTATTTTCCCTAGGGTCATGTGATAAATTATATGTTTGTATATATGTGTATATGTGTGTGTATAGGTGGAAGGAATATATATATGTGTGTGTATGTGTATACATGTATATAAATATATATACACATGTATATACACATACATAGATATATATATGTTTAAGTATGTAAATGTATGCATGTATACATACATACATATATAGAGAGAGAGAGAAGGAGAGAGAACATGGTGAACTGAATATGATGGGATGATATCACAAAAAGAAAAGTAAGTATTGAGAGGAATGTAGTAAGAGAAAGAGAAATGGAGAGGTGGAATGTAGGAAATCATTTTACATAAAAGAGTCAAGAAAGAGCTTTCACAATTGAGGAGGATCAGATTTGGCTTCAGGAGGGAATAGCATACACATTCAATTGAGTATGGAAGTTTAGCTTCCTCTACAGAAAATCAGGGGGGAAAGGGATAAGAGAGGTGAGATGATAGAAGGGATGGCAGATTGGGGGAAGGGGTAATTGGGAAGCAAACCCTTTGGTAGAGGGACAGGTCAAAGGAAAGAATAGAATAAATGGAGGGTAGAACAGGATAGAGGGAAATATAGTCTTTCACAACATGACTATTATGGAAGTGTTTTGCTTGACTGCACATTTATAACCTATATCAAATTGCTTGCCTTCTCAATGAGGGTGGATGGGGACAGGGGAAGGGAGAGAACATGGAACTCAAAACTTTAAAAATGAATGTTAAAAATTGTTTTTACATGCAACTAGGAAATAAGATATATAGAGCAAGGGGGTATAGAAACCTATCTTGCCCTACAGGAAAATAGAAGAGGAAGGGCGGGGAGGAGGATGTGGGGGGGAATTGATAGAAGGGAAGGCACATTGGAAGAAAGGGTAATGAGAATACATGCTGTCCTGGGGTTGTAGGAGAGGGGGAGATGGGGAAAAAATCTGAAATTTGAAACTTTGTGGAAGTGATTGTCGAAAACTTAAAGTAAATAAATTAATTTTAAAAAGGAAAAGAAAGAAGCGAACTGTCATCAATCCTGTCCTATCTATCCCCATCACACATTTCATAGCTGCCCCCTTTCCATTTACAAGACTAGTATGCTAGCTGAGGCTCTCACTACTTTTTCCTAGACCATAGAAATAGTCTTCTATTTCATCTTCCTTCTTGTAATTTCTCTCCACTATCCTCCTCTATACCAAAGCTGTAAAAGAATCTCCCTAAAACATAGGTTTGATCATGTCGCCATCTCCCTCAAAAACTTACAGGGGATACCCATTGCTTCTAAAATAAAATATAAATGCTTCAGCCTCACGATTAAAGCTATTCTTAATCTGATTCAAATTCTTTTCAGGGACAATGACGAGGAATGGTGGGTAGAATGTTAGGCTTAAGTCAGGAAACTATATATTCAAATTCAGTCTCAAATATTTATTACATGTGTAACCCTGCAGAAGTCACTTAATCTCTGACTGTATCAGTTTCTTCTTTTGAATATGGGATAAAAATACTACCTGCCTCCCAGAGTTTTTGTGAAGTCAAAATCTTCACAAACCTTAAAGTACTATATGAATTCTATTACAGCTGTTTATTTCATACCATTGTCCTTGATGCACAATGCAATATAGTCAAAATGGATCACAGGCTGTTCCCTGAACTCAGGATTCTAAGTCTACCCTTTTTTAAAATATAAATTTATTTAACTTTTTACATTCATTTTCACAAAATTTTGGGTTCCAAATTTTCTCCCCATTTATCCCCTCCCCCACCCCAATATACCGAGCATTCCAATTTTCCCTATCAACAATCTGCCCTCTCTTCTATCATCCCTCCCTTCTCTTGTCCCCATCTTCTCCTCTGTCCTGTAGGGCCAGATGACTTTCTATTCCCCATCAACTGTACCTCCTGTTTCCTAGTAGCAAGAACAATACTCAACACTTGTTCCTAAAACCTTGAGTTCCAAATTCTCCCCATCCCTCCCTTCCCATCCATTCCCTTGGGGAAGGCAGGCAATTCAATATAGGCGATATCTGTAGTTTTACAAATGACTTCCATAATAGTCGTGTTATGTAAGACTAACTGTATTTCCCTCCATCTTATTCTGCCTCCCATTGTTTCTATTCTGTCTTTTGATCCTGTCCCTACCCGAGTGTTGACTTCAAATTGCTCCCTCCTCCCATTGCCCTCCCTTCCATCATCCCCCCCACCCTGCTTATCCCCTTCTGCCCCAGTTTCTTGTATTGTAAGATAGGTTTTCATACCAAAATGAGTGTGCATTTTACTCCTTCCTTTAGTCGAATGTGATGAGGGTAAACTTCATGTTTTTTTCTCAGCTCCCCTCTTTTTCCCTCAACTAAAAAGTCCCCTGCTTGCCTCTTGAATGATAGATAATTTACCCCATTCCATTTCACCCTCTCTCCTCCCACTACATTTCTCTCTCACCATTTACCTTAATTTCTTTTAAGATATGGTCCCATCCTATTCAATTCACTCTGTGCTCTCTGTCTCTGTATGTGCGTGCATGTGTGTATGCATGTGTGCATGCACACATGTACATGTGTGTGTACATGTGTGTGTGTGTACGACTGTGTGTGGTCCCACCAACTACCCAGATCCTGAAATGTTTTAAGAGTTAAAAATACTGTCTTTTCATGTAGGAATGTAAACAGTTCAACTTTGGTGAGTCCCTTATGACTTCTCTTTGCTGTTTACTTTTTCATGCTACTTCTCATTCTTGTGTTTGAATTTCAGCTCTGGTCTTTTCATCAAGAATGCTTGAAAGTCCTCTGTTTCATTGAAAGACCATATTTTTCCCTGAAGTATTCTACTCAGTTTTGCTGGGTAGGTGATTCTTGGTTTGAGTCCTAGTTCCTTTGACTTCTGGAATATCCTATTCCACGTCCTTCAATCCCTTAATGTAGAAGCTGCTAGATCTTGTGTTATCCTGATTGTATTTCCACAATACTGGAATTGTTTCTTTCTAGCTGCTTGCAATATTTTCTCCTTGACGTGGGAATTATGGAATTTGGCCACCATGTTCCTAGGAGTTTCTCTTTTTGGATCTCTTTCAGGCGGTGATGGATGGATTCTTTCAATACTTATTTTGCCCTCTGGTTGTAGAATCTCAGGGCAGTCTTCCTTGATAATTTCATGAAAGATGATGATGTCTAGGCTCTTTTTTTGATCCTGGCTTTCAGGTAGTCCCATAATTTTTAAATTGTCTCTCCTGGATCTATTTTCCAGGTCAGTTGTTTTTCCAATGAGATATTTCACATTCTCTTCCATTTTTTCATTCTTTTGGTTTTGTTTTATGATTTCTTGGTTTCTCATAAAGTCATTAGACTCCATCTGTTCCATTCTAATCTTGAGAGAACTATTTTCTTCAGTGAGCTTTTGAACCTCCTTTTCCATTTGGCTAATTTTGCTTTTGAAAGCACTCTTCTCCTCATTGGCTTTTTGAATCTCTTTTGCCAGTTGAGTTACCCTATTTTTCAAGGTGTTATTTTCTTCAGCATTTTTTTGGGTCTCCTTTACCAAGGTATTGACCCATTTTTCATGCTTTTCTTGCATCTCTCTCATTTCTCTTCCCAGTTTTTCCTCCACCTGTCTAACTTGATTTTCAAAATCCTTTTTGAGCTCTTCCATGGCCTGAGCCCACCAGACATCCCCCTCAGATGTCTGGGATAGAGAGGCTCCGACCTCCACATCTATCCCTGATGGCAAGCATTGTACTTCCTCATCAGAAATGAAGGGAGGAAGGAACATCTCTTCCCCAAGAGTGTAGCTCTCTATGGTCTTATTTTGTTTCCTTTTTCTGGGCATTTTCCCAGCCAGTTACTTGACTTCTGAGATTCCTCTGCCCCCCCACACCTAGATCTTCCCAGCTAGTGCTTGGGGTCTGAGATTCAAATGCTGCTACCGAGCCTCAGGGCTTTCCGTGGTGGGAGCAGCTGCTATTCAATGTGAGCTTAAGTTCTGGTGCTTGGATGGGGGCAGGGCCACCTCCCAGGCTCAGTTCCCTCAGGGGGTTTATGAGGAGACCTTCGGTAATGGCCCTGAGCTCCTGCCTGCTGCTCTGGGAGTTTTGGGCCACCACTGCTGCCTCTGCCACTCCCTCTGCCACTGCCTCCCGAGGGGGCCCAAGCCACGGAGACACCCCGCTCCCCTCTCAGCCAGCCCAGAAGTCTCTCTCACTGACCTGGAGCACCTGTGGGAGGAGGGACCTTCGAGGCCACTGGAGATTCCATCCCTGAAGCCTGCTCGGGTCTGCTCCTCTGGGGCCACCGGCCAGGGCAGCTCAGGGGTGGGCTCCACTGTCCGGAGCACAATGGACCCCTGTGGACGGCTTTCCAGGGCTCTCTGGAACAGAAATCTCTTCCACTGTGTTTCTGCGTGTCTTACAGTGCTCTGGAATTTGTGGGGAGTTCTTTTTACAGGAAATTTATGAACTGTGGGTTCAGAGCTAGGCTACGTGAGCTTTTCTACTCCACCATCTTGGCTCCTCCCCCCTAGGTCTACTCTTAATAGAAGTTAAGTTCCACTCTGCCTGGTATATACTCCTACCCTATCTATTCATTTCACATTTCTTGCTTTCTTTTCAGCACTTAGCACTGTCTGGGGCACAGTATGCACTTAAATAAATATAAATGTTTGTTGGATGTTGAATTGTTGAACTGAGCAGAATTTTTGCATTCAATTTTATTTGTAAGCCATCACCTACCACCATGCCTTGATCCCCTACTGCCAAACCACAAAGGAGTGATGATTATAAGTAAATATTTCTTAAAATTTACATTTATTTAATTTTTTTTTTGTTTTTAGTTTTCAACATTCATTTCCACAAGATTTTGAGTGCCAAATTTTCTTCCCATCTTTTCCCTCCCAACCACCCTGAGATGGCATGCATTATGATTTTCCCTTCCTTCAGTCTGCTTTCCCTTTTTTTATTCCCCCTCTTATCCCTTTTCCCTTTACTTTCTTGAAAGAAAAGATAGATTTCTATATCCCAGTGCCTGTATATCATATTTCCCGGTTGCATATTAAAAAAAAAAAAATTTAACATTTCTTTTTAAAACTCTGACTTACTTATACATTATTGACAGAAATAAAATGTGCTATAATTCAGACATGTCCCTAATTCTGACAGGCTTTTATCTCAAATGTTAAGATATAATGAAGATTGATTCTAAATTCATCTTCTTGAAGTATTTTTTGCATAGTTCAAGGAAATGAGTTTAGTTGAAAGATACAAGCTGGTCTCTAGATGGAAATCCTGTGAACAAACATAAAATTTTCTCAAGGCTAAATCTTGCAGTCTACTTTTTGTTTTCTAAATTGGGGCTGGGGGAAGAACTAAATCCTTACAATAATAAGTGAGTGGTTAGACCTATAAAGAATTAATCAGTACATCTCACTTGGGCATTTTAACAGCCAAGCCACATTGAAAGCTTAAATTCAGTCTCATTATGAGGTTGAAAGGCTACAAAAATAACTGGACCCACACCTGAGAAGAATTTCCCATAGAAAGAAAATCTGATTGCCTTTAACTGAATAATTCTTAGATTCCCAAGCAAAAGTCTTCTAACTGGGGGAAAAAGGTATCTTTAAAACATTCTCACAAATGTATATGTGTAAGGAATGCAGAAAAAAACACTTGTTTTGTTACCAGAGCATAGAATAGCATTCAACTGATCTGTGGAAATATGAAATTATAGCAATTTGTCCCAAAGAATAAGTACGTAAGTCCATATGTTGACTCACTTTCACAAAATAATGGTAGAGGCTTTTCCTCCACTCTATTTAATGAGGAACTTTTACACATTTAACCAGCATTTCATAATATTTGGTCAAATTATTATTTTTAGATCATAATGAAAACATATTCACCTACTATTTCATGCTTTCTTGATTAAATAGGCCTTGGTGTTTTAAAGAAATATAAAAGTAAAATTTTATTCCTTTGAATGAAGTGGGAAAAGATCAATCAGACATAGAAACCTGACTTAGCAAAGATATTTTTTTTAATACAACTTCACTTAAAATCCATAGATTAGAAGACTTTAAGTAAAGGTGAATTGTCTTGAAAATAGGTGCAACTATTTAATTCAGCCGTTAAATTATGTCCTATTCTGATAATATCATCATTGTTTAGAGGTGACAGGTTTTTCTCAAATAGTACAACTGAAATGAAGTCTGTAAGGACTTACTAAAGTAAGAAGTCTTTGAATCCAGGACAAAGGATAGAATTTATGTATTGGTATTTGAAGGACCAGCCTGGATAATTTTGATATAATTCATCAGAAGAAAACTGACCAACAGATGATTATTATTCTTTACTCAATGCAACCCACAAAGATCGTTTACTAAAGCAAAGAGATATGATTGGCATTGCTAGAATTATTACTGATATGAATGAAAATCATACATGTTTGAAGTATTAAAGAATTGTTTTCAATTATGTCCAACTCTTCATCATCCCATGAACCTTTTTGTACATTTGGTCTTCTTGGCAAAGAAACAGGCATAATTTATCATCTCCTTGTTCAATGGTTGTGACTTGCCAGGGTCACATAGCTATTGAGGCTCTGAGGTTGGATTTGAACCCATATCTCCCTGTCTTCAGGCCCAGGACTCTAACTGCTTTACCACGTAGCTGACCCATACTTAAAGAGTATGATACCGTATGCCTGCTTTGCTAGCCACAAGTGTTCATTATGTCATCATAAATACAGATTTGTTGCTGTTAACTTATAATGAAGTCATCAGCTCACCAGATTAACTAATATGTGCTTTTAAGTCATTCCACTTTGAAGAGGGAAAAAATATATTAATGAAAAATTCTTCTGGTAAATCATAATTTCATTTTATTTGGAAGAGATTAATGTATTCTCTTACCAGTCAAATTAAACTGAAATTTTAACATATGCAAAACTATATATATATATTTACCTAAAACCCTTAGTAAGTTGACTTGAAATCATTAGACAAATGTTAGCAATTACAAGTTATAAAAAAATAATACCTACCTTTCATTCGTAATTATGTTAGTTAAAGAGGGCTTCCTGAGAGTTGTATGAACTGATGAAAAAGGAAGAAAGCAAAAGTAGAGAAATATACACAATTACTATAAAAACTTACTTCTGTATATATGTGTGTATATATATATATATATATATATATATGTATGTATATAAGTGCATCTTTCTCAAAATTAAAAGCCATTGAAATCAGATAAAAAAAAGAAATAATGAATCTTTGTTTTAGATAAGATAAGACAAAATGAATATTCCCCCACTCTTGGAATAGAGTACCAGACCTGTTAAATGTGGTTTACACTGTCAAACACTTCTCTTGTTCATCAATTTCGACTTCTTGTTTCGCTGTTACAATGAAGAGATCAATATGAGATGATAAGTGTGACACACCTAGGTGGCAGGGCGGATAAAGTTTGAGTCTTGAAGTCAGAAAAAATTATCTTTGTGAGTTGAAATCTTGCCTCAGACACTTATTGGCTGTGTGACCCTGAGAAAGTAATTTAATTTCTCTTTGTCTCAATTTTCTCATCTGTAAAATGAGCTGGAGAAGAAAATGACAAAGCACTAGCAGTATCTTTGCCAAGCAACTTCCAAATGGGGTCACAAAAAATTAATTATGATGGAAACAACTCAACAAAAAATAGAAAACAAAAGACATCAATGAAACTAATAATATCAACAAAAGATAGCTTACTTCTTGTAAAAGGCATTTTCAAGTACAATGAGTGATTATTCAAAAAATACTTTGATTTACCCACAACTTTGAGTCTTTTCCGTACACCAAAATCTTTTTCTGGCTCCAATTTGCTCTTTTCATTTATTTTCATGAAAAATATCCTTTAGTACATCTAGTGCTAATCATGTCCAAGATTTAGGGAATGCAAGAGGTAGTCAGACTTACAAATAAAGTGATTATCTACGTGAGCATCACCACAAGTTTTCACATTGAAAAGTATTCTTCAATTTAAAATGTCTATATTTTACTTTCTGTCAAAGTTAGTGTTCAGTTTTTTGGGGTTTTTTTGGGGGGAAAGGTAAGGAGGAACCTGATTTACCATACTTCTTCAGGGTTTTGCCTTTTCTCCTTATGTATAAAATTCATGTTTCCTTGCCCTCCTTCCCAAACAAAACACAAGGAATAAGGTGGCATTGTGAAAGAAACTATGAAATTCTGTCATTCTCATTTAGTAGTGAAATAACCAAGGCCACAGGAACAGTATCATGAATCCATATGATAATTAGAACAAATTAGGTCAGCTTCCTTTACCTGAATTTGATCTCAGTGAGACATTTACCAGATTAAGGGAGTCAAGAGTCCACTGTCAATAATCAGCTGCTTGATTGTAGTCAAGTAACTTCACCTCTATAATTCTCATGAACTCATATCACTAATAGATTTCATGATGTTTGAAATTCTTTCCAGTGCCTTAGCCTTATCATTCTCCTCATATTTTATAATGAAGTTTGGTTCAAGATTACCTTTTTCAGAGGACTAGCACCGTGATTTCATTGATATAGGGCATACATCCTAATGAGACAGCGCCCAGTACTTATGTAGATCAGCACATTCTCTGCAACTAATATTGTTAAAGAGGTACATGGGGAAATGAGAGATTAAGTTACTAAATCTAGTTCAGGTTCTTCCAGTAATTAGCTCTGTGACCTTGGATATGTGCTTGAGCTCTCTAAGCTATAATTTATTCATTTATAAAATAGAGTTCGTGTGTGCAATTATACTTGAAGACTTTATTTTTCCCTAAATTTATTAATTTTCAGTTTTCAAAATTCACTTCCATAGGTTTTAATTTTCTCCCCCTCTTTCCCCAAGTTCACATGCAATTTTATATGAACTCTACACAAACATTCCTATTAAATATATTTACACACCAGTCATGCTGCATAGAAGAATTATAATGAATGGAAGAAACCATGAGAAAAAAGGAAACAAAACACAACAAAACATAACAAAAAAGAAAACAGTCTGCTTCATTCTGAATTCCAACTCCATAGTTCTTTTTGTTCATGTGGATGACATGTTGTATTGAGTCCTTTGGAAATGTTTTAGGTCCTTGCTTTGCTGAGAAAGGCTATCAAAATCAGTCCTTACACACTGGGGCTGTTCCTGTATATATTGTTTTCCTGGTTTCACTCAGCGTCAGTTCATACAAATCTTTCCAGGTATCCTGGAAGTCTACCTGCTTATCATGTCTTATGATACAATAGTATTCCATTATATTCATACACTACAACTAATTCAGCCATTCCCTAATTGATGAGCATCCCCTGGAATTCCAGTTCTTGGCCACCACAAAAAGCAATGCTATAAATATTTTTGTACATGTGGGTCCTTTCCCCATCTTTATGATCTCTTTGGGATACAACCAATATTAGAAGCAATATTACTGGGTTAAAGGGTATTATAGCCCTTTGGGCAGAGTTACAAATTGCTCTCCAGAATGATTGGATCAGCCCACAGGTCCACCAACAATGAATTAGTGTTCCAGTTCTCCCACATCTTCTCTAACATTTATCATTTTTTTCTGTTCTGTCATGTTGGCCAATTTGATAGGTGTTATGTGGTACTTCAGAGTTGCTTTGATTTGCATCTCTCTAATCAATAATGATTTAGAGCATTTTCTCATGACTATTGATAGTTTTAATTTCTTCGTCTGAATACTGCCTGTTCATATCCTTTGACCATTAATCAATTGGTGATTAACTTGTGTTCTTGTAAATTTGCCTCAGTTCTCTATATATTTTAGAAATGAGGCCTTCATCAGAGACACTAGTTGTAAAAATTCTTTCCCAGTTTTCTGCATCCCATCTTTATTTAATTTGTGTATCTTATCTTTTAATAATATTTTCCCTACTAAGCCTCAGTCTTAAAAATTTTAAATTATGGTTGAAGAAATGTTGGGCAAAATGTTGAATGTCCCGAGCATTAGAGACCTATCATAATGACTCACCACTCTTAGTGAAATTATTGTTTCCCAAATGTTTCCCTACCACTAGGTGGAAGCTACCATTGAAGAGTTACCTGTCCTGAGGTAAGATGCTGAATAGGGAGGTTTTCTTGAATTAAGGTTGTTTCATGTGATAAAATCTCCCAGTCAAAACTCACTCTAAGGTTTCTGTCTGTTAGCGCATACGCATACACACACACACACACACACACACACACACACACAGCACCACCACCACCACCACCACCACCACATCATACCACACCATACACATACTCACAGAGATAAAGATATAGATGATATATGTCAATCTGAAATACAGAAGATTACCAAAGTAGCAAAAACTAGGATCTTAAATCAAGGCCAGGGAATTGCAATCCAGGGTACCATGGAGCACCATGCTAGACTGCCCAAGACAGGAAGAGAGGGACAGAGTTAAATAATTTTCAAGAGAGCTTTGAGAAGCTAAGTAAGCCACTTTGCATGACAATTAAAAGTCCATAGAGAAGACTCTGGAGTGGCAGACTCCTTTATTTGTTCTTTCCTTTTAAAGAAATGGTTTCTATAGTACTCTTTTAAGTGGTTTTGATAACCCTCAGTCAATTTTTAACTCTGGGATCTGGGAAGCTTAACTCTTAGTCAGCAGCATATAATATATGGATTTAGATAGTTATTTAGATCTGTCTGCCTATCACCTATCAATACATGCTTACTCATTACCACCACCGCTACCAATGGAACATGCTTTAGAGGCAACATTTCTTGTCACCTTCTGGGACAACTCCTATCTTTTGTTCAACCCCAGTCTCTGTATCTTCACATCTACATTTGCCTCCATATTTCCTTCCCTTGACTAATGGTGATATATCTTTATGTCTTTTAATTTCACTCTTCCTTTACAAGTGAATTCTACTAGACATTTAAAGAACAATTAATTCTAATACTGTATAAACTATTTAGGAAAATTAGTGAAGAAAGAGTCCTTCCAAATTCATTTTGTGAAACAAATATAGTGCTGAGAACTAAATCATAAAAAGCCAAAATATAAAGAAAATTATAGGCACATTTCCCTAATGAATTCTGATGCAAAAAATAAATAAAATCTTAGGAAGCAGACTTCAACAATGTATCACCAGAAAAATAAAACATGGTCAAGTGGGATTTATATCAGCAGTACAGAGCTAATTCAATACTAGGAAAACTACCAGCGTAATTGACCATATTAATAACAAACTAACAGAAATCATATGATTATCTCAATAGATGCAGAAAAAGCTTTTTAAAAATATAGCACCCATTCCTATTAAAAACACTAGGGAGCATAAAAATGGAGCTTTACTTAAAATAATAAGTACTATCTATCTAAAATCATCAGCAAGTATTATGCATAATGGGAATAAGCTAGAGATCTTCCCAATAACATCAGGGGTGAAACAAGGATGCTCATTATCCCCAAAATTACTCAGTGATGGACTAGAAAATACTAGCTTTAGTAATAAGAGAAGAAAAAGAAATTGAAGGAATTTAAAACATTCAATGAGGAAACACAATTCCACTTTTTGCAGATGATACAGTGGTATACTTAGAGAATCCTGGAAAAACAAGTAAAATACTACTTGAACAATTAACCATTTCAGCAAAGTTGGAGGATACAAAATGGTTCTCCGAGAGGAGCAAAATGACATCATCATGATAAACTCAAGGTTCAGCGTGTCTGACTGTGGCTGGTCAGATGAATACGTGCTCAGAACGCTCTACCACAGATTGGGCACAAATAGTCCACATGAACACCTGGGGTGGATACTCCAAATCTGCGTATCCTGTGCTTACTTTATGTTGTCTCAATTCTGCTGGGCTCATAGAGCGCAGCGCCTTTTTTGATGTGGGGATGCCATGCAAAGCAGTCCAGTGTCAGTGTCTCCCACATTGCGCAATCAAATCCAAAGTTCTTGAGAGAGAACTTGAGAGTGTCTTTGTATTGCTTCCTCTGACCTGCATGTGATTGCTTGCCCCAGGTGAGTTCTCCATAAAATAGTCTTTTTGGCAAGTGTACATTTTGCATTCAAACAACCTTGCCAGCCCATCAGAACTGCACCTTCTGAGGCATAGTTTGAGTACTTGGAAGTTTATTTCAAGAAAGGACTTCAGTCTCTGGTACCTTATCCTGCCAGGTGATCTTCAGAATCTTCCTAAGACAGTTCAAATGGAAGTGATTCCATTTTCTGGCATGGCGCTGGTATAATGTCCATGTTTCCCAGGCACACATCAATGAGGTCAGCACAAAGGCTCTGTAGACCTTGAGTTTGGTAGTCAGTCCAGTACCTCTACTCTCCAATACTTTTCTTCAGAGCCACCCAAACACTGAGCTAGCTCTGGCAATGTGTGCTTCAATCTTCTTGTCAATGTGTACACTACCAAAGTAAGTGAACTTCTCCACAGCATTCAAAACTTCTCCATTTGTTATAACTGATGGTTCTATGTCTTGATGGTATGGTGGTGGCTCATGGGACACCTGTGCTTTCTTGGTGATAATTATTAGGCCAAAATTAGCACAGGCAGCAAAGAATTGATCCATACTTTGTTGCATCTCAACTTCAGAGGCTGCATTGAGTGCATAATCATCTGCAAACAGAAAATCATGCACCAATATTACCTCCACTTTGGTCCTAGCTTGTAGCCTTACCAAATTGAAGAATCTATCAATACAGTAGCTGACCTTGATGCCTCGTTCATCCTCATTAAAATCACTTCACAACATGACTGAAAACATCAGGCTAAAAAATATGGGAGCAAGCATACAGCCCTGTTTCACTCCATTAGTGACTGGAAAGGCATGAGATCATTGTCCACTATCCAGAATCCAGGCAAACATGCCGTCATGAAATTGACATACAATATTGATGAAGTTCTCTGGGCAACCAGATTTTGGCATAATTTCCCATAAACCCTGACTAACACTATATTGAGTGTTCCTAAGCCCTTTCTGAAACCACACTGGTTGCCAAGTAGATGGCAATCTTCCAGGTGAAGGATGAGTCTATTAAGCAGGACTTTAGCAAGAATCTTGAAAGCAATGACTAAGAGAGAGACCACACCCTACCCCATAATTGTCACAGGACAATCTACTTCTTTTACCTTTATAGAGATGTACAATGGAGGCAACCTTGAACTCCTGGGGAATAAACTCTTCTTGCCATGTAACCTGGAAAATTTAAGTCAGCTTTAGTATGAGAAACGGTCCCTTTACCTTGTAAATCTCAGCTGGAATAGAATCAGTACTAGGTGCTTTGCCACATGAAAGGAGCCGAATGGCTCTCAAAACCTCTTCTTCAGTTGGAAGTTCATCTAGGGAGGAACTGACTTCAACTTGAGGTAAATGGTCAATGGTCTCAGCATTGATTAATGATGGTCCTTGAGAGCATTATGGAATTGTTCATTCGTTCTCTTTTAAGATCATATCTTTATCACTAATCAACATAGCTCCATCAGCACTATGTAGTTGTGATGCACTATAGGTTTTTGGTCCATAAATATATTTCAGAGAATCATAAAAACACTTTGGATTGTTACTATCAGCATAAAACTAAATTTCATTTGCTTTCTTACTGAGTTAGCAATCCTGCATCTTTGTAAGCTTTGCTTGAACTTTACTTTGGTGGAATTAAATGCTGCTCTCTTAGAGATGGATGAACTATCCTGCTGCTGAATAATGGGGAATTACCCCATCATTTTCATCAAACTAGTCCCGGTGTTTGTGAGTGTTATGACCCAGATGAGCAAATGCACTGATGTATACCAAATCCCTGAAAGGTGCCTACTCCTTTTCTGCTCCACTGTTGCCAACTGTGAGTTGGCTCAACTTTCCCTCCAATTTACCAACAAACTGTCCATGCTCAGAGAAGAGCTCTAATTTGTGATGGCTGATGAACCATTTTCAAGGCTGCTTTCCACCTTTGGTGTTCACCTCTTCCATCCAACTCATACCTGTGGCTCCAAGAAGTTGCAGCATATGCAGCAGCCACACCCTGGTAATTTGTTTTGACAGATGGGCCAAACCAATTTGAGGGTAACCAAGAGGTCTTAAACCCATTGGTGATTTAGGGGGTATCTACCCCAAGTATGTGAAGATTTCATCTGGTAGAACAGGTGGATGAGAACAATTTGGTCCATCGACCATGAAGGTAGCTGAAGCAGGAGATGTGGAGGACTTAGAGCTTGGTTAGACACTGAAGACTCCAAAGTCATCCACTGCATACTGAGCCAGTGCCAGTCTTCTTGATTCTGTCTTTCTACTGAAGTGCAACTCTGAAGGAGAAAGTGAGACTAAAGATTTCGTGCATCTCTCCTCACTTAAATCCAATTTATTTATGCTTGAATCAAAAGTCCTCACCCATTCCATTTTAACGTCTTATGGCAACAGGCAAGTGATGAAGCAGAAGCTTTGGATACAATGGGACCTCTAGTCACAACTCTGCACACAGGTGGCCCAGGCCATAGGGTTGTTTGTTACTGGAAACAACAGTGGGATCCAGCAGCCCTCTGGGTGTCTGAGTGGCCTTTAAAGGACTGCACTGTGCAACTCCTTGTGTGAAGAAGGGGGACTAGAAAAGATGCCCTAAAAATTGTCTGCTTACCCAACCTTGGCCAAAAATAAACCCACGTAAATCACAAGCATGTCTATATATTACCAACAAAATCCACAGCAAGAGGTAAAAAAAGAGAAATTTCACTTAAAATAGTTGTAGGCAATATAAAATATCTGGGAGTCTAAGTGCCATGACAGAGCCAAGAACTAATACAAATACAATTAAAGAACACTTTTCACACAAATAAAGTCAGACCTAAGCAAATGGAAAAGTATCAATTGCCCAGGGCTAGGCCAGGTTAATATAATAAAAATGATAATTCCACTTAAATTACTTTGTTCAGTGACATAACAATTAAACTAACCAAAAATTGTATAGAGGTAGAAAAAAATAACAAAATTCACCTAGAGGAAAAGAGGCAAAGAATATCAAGGGAATTAAAGAAAAGTGAAAAGGAAAGTGACTTAGCAGTGCCAGATACATGTTATAAAGTATCAATCATCAAAGCTATTTGGTACTGACCAAGAAATAGAGAGGTGGGATCAATGGGATAGATAAGGTACACAAAGCATGATAGCAAATGGCTATAGAAATCTACTGATTGGACAAACTCAATGACTCATGCTTCTAGGATAAGAATTCACCGTTCAACAAAAGTGTAAAGGAAACTGAAAAGCAGTATGGTAGAAACAAGGTATAGACCAACATTTCACACTATATATATGCCAAGATAAGATCAAAATGGGTACACGATTTAAATATGAAGGGAGATACCATAAGCACATATGGTGAATGAGGAATAGTTTACCTGTCAGATCTACGGAAAAGGGAAGAATTTATGACCAAAGAAGAAAGGTTGTGCCCAAGCAAAACCAATGCAACCAAGATCAGAAGGAAAGTAGAAAGCTCAGAAACAATTTTTCAGTCAGCCTTTCGGATAAAGCCCTTATTTCTCAAATTGGGGCAGCTCTATTGGTGAATAGAGCACCAGCACAGAAGTCAGGAAGACCTGAGCTCAAATCTCACCTCAGGCACTTGACACTCACTAGCCGTGTGACCTTGGGCAAGTTGCTTAACCCCAATTACTTCATCTTGGGTCATCTCCAGTCATCCTGATGAATATCTGGCCACTGAACTCAGATGGCTCTGGAGGAGAAGTGAGGCTGGTAACCTGAACAGCCCTCTCTCACTCAAAACAAAGTCAAGTACAAGTTATACCATGATTTCTCTGATGACATGGTCTTCTTCAGCAACAAAGGACAAACACACATAAGAGTCATTTCTCAAATACATAGAGAATTGCGTCAAATTTATGAGTACAAGTCATGTCTTAACTGATAAATGGTCAAAGGATATGAACAGTTTTGATATGAAAAAATCAATGCCATCTTTAGTCATATAAAAATATAAATCGCTATTGATTAGAGAAATGCAAATTGAAACATTCTGAAGTACCACTTATTAGTTTAAATGACAGAAAAGGAAAATGAAAAGTGGTGGAGAAAATGTGGGAAAATTTTCACCCTAAGGCATTGTTGGTGTAGTTATGAACTGATCCAACCATTCTGGAGAGCAAGTTGGAACTATGCTCACAGAGTAATTCAACTATGTATGCCTTTACAGTATTTCATACCAGTACTAGGTCTGTATCTCAAAGAGATAATAAAAAAAGGGAAAGAACCATGTCCAAAAATATTTATAGCTCTTTTTGTAGCAGTCAAGAATTGGAAATTGAAGGGACGTCCATCAACTGGGGAATGGCTGAACAAGTTGTGGTATGAGAATGTAATGAAATATTATTATGCTTTAAGAAATGGTAGGCAGGCATATTTCAGAAAAAATCTGGAAAGATTTACATGAATTTATGCTGAGTGAAGAGAGCAGAACCAGGAGAACATTGCATCCAGTAACAGTAACACTCTATGATGATCAATTATAATTGAATTAACTCTTCTCAGCAATACAATGATCTAAGTCAATTCCAAAAGAGTCATGATCTAAAATGTAATCCACATTCAGAGAAAGTACTGATGGACTCTGGATGCATATTGAACATACTATTTTCACTTTTTTTCATGTTTTCTTCCTATTTTTCTTCACAATGTACTATGGCAATATGTTGTACATTATTGTACATGTATAACCTATATCAAATTGTTTGCTGTCTCGAGTAGGGGCAACCAGGAAATTTGGAAGTCAAAATCTTTTCAAAAACTAATGTTGAAAATTGTCTTTATGTGTAATTGGAAAAACAATTATTTCACTTTTTCTATTAATTCAATTTTTGTGATGCTGTCCACCCATAAAATATATTGATTCATTTATAGTATAGCTGACACTTTAGTACGCAGTAGAACAATTCAAGTCTTCATCCTCACTTTCTGTGGATTTTTTAAGTTCCCTAAGCCTTTTACCCTTTTTATTATTACCCCTCATAGAGGCCTGATGTTTTTTTCTTTTTTCCTCGATTTAAGTTTTTTTCTTTCTAAAACAATACTCTGTGAATTTGGACTATTTCTTTTCCTTTTTTCATAATAGACTTTTATTATATTCCACATTTTGGGGGTGAAGAGATGCCTTGTCATTAATTTTCTTGAATTCTGTGTAGAGAGCTGCATTGTAAATCTAGTCATTTCCTAGCTTCTTCTTGTGAACATTTTTATTTACTTGGTATTGTTTCATTACCTCTCCAAGGCCCACTGAGTTTTCTTCTGCATTGTGCATTTCTTGTTCCTTTTCCTTTATAATAGAATTCATACTCACCATGCGCTTTTCTCTCTGAATATTCATCATTTTTTACTTCTCTCTTTATAATTCATTCTGTTACTTATCTGCTTGTAATCTAAGTTTATAATCTTGTTTCTCCCTTAGATTTTTGATAGCTAGTTAGTTCAATGACTAGAATATTGAAATTCTAGTCAAGAAAATCTGAGTTAAAGTTCAGTCTTGGCCATTTACCAGTCATGTGACCACGGGTATGTGTGATTTCATTTCTCTATCCTTCAAATTCCCCATTTTTAAAATGTAGCTAATAATAGCATCTTTCAGTCAGAACCATTGTGAGAATAAAGAGGTAATATTTGTAAATTACTTGGCAAACTTAAAGTAAAATAGCATAGTATTAATTGTGTTTGTAATTTTATTAATCACAAGATCCTAGTTTTAGAGCTTGAAAGTAACTTAAAGACCACTTGGTGCTTTCCTTTTCCCATAGGCATTTCTTTCTTAAATTCATATTTTCTAGACCTTCTTTGAGTTATTTTGTTTTTTCTTTCATTTGGAAACAAAACAAATATCAGTGTCTTCACTTCTCGTGGGTTGGAGGGTTGTGTTCAGATTGAGTCATTGAAATGAGACAAGAAGGCAGCTGCTCCCACACCCAAACCATGAAGCATAGGCTTTCTTCTCTATGGACTGTGAATAGGGTTGTTTATGGGAGAGGTTTTTGTGAGATTTCATGTGGTTTCTACCATGTATTGTTTCTGTCTTCTTATCTTTTAGGTTTGGCTTTAGGTTTATCTTATGGTTTGTAGATTGGAGACATTTACAGAAAACAATTATTCTACCATCATGCAGATCACTGATGTTATTTTTTATAATTCTTTTCATAAACATTCAGCCATAAGTGAGCAAGAGAATAAGATACACATGATAGGACTTACGTAGGCCTGATTAATAGGACAAGGGGACAAGATATCCAAAAGCAGAAAAGAGTATGAAGTTGAACTGATTGGTTACAGTGTAAAGATTATTAAACATGAGACCTTTAGCTAGAAGAGATGTATTGGCCTGTGAAAATGCTATGGGATAAAACGTTTGAGTCACAATGAGGCTGAAGAATATATTTAGGAGAAGTGAATCATATAAAGGATAATTTTAAAGAGGTGTGTAGCTATCACATGATACATGTAACAATAACATGCATATACATACGCATAATGTCCATATGAACCTTTAGTATCCATGACAATGCCAAAAGGATATATTAGATTTCCTCTGAATTTACTTCTAAGCCTGATCCTATGAATCTATAATCCAGACCAGTGGTATTAAACTCAGGGCTGGCAGGCCTTCCAAGTGTACCAGAACCATATTAAAATGTAACTGGGAAATGTTTGACAAAATAAATAAAAATACAGTACAAAACACATAATGCTAATTTGTGGTTTTCTGAATGAATATGTAACCAGTGAAGATCCATTACAATTTGAGTGTGACACCACTGTTTGACAGTTTCTGTCTCAATAGAATAATTTTTTTGAGATATTTTTCTTTCTTTTTTTTTTAAATTCACAATCGATCTAGGCTGATTTTAACTAATCACATAGAAATTATTTTTAACTCTTAGTTCTCTTTTGTGGGTACTTTTAATGGTCAGGAGTGCCAAGAAATTTATTATTAATATTATTGTTTAGGTTAGTAGCTTCCTAATTGGCTATGGAAATAATATTAAAATATTCGTAGGAGAATCTTGTAATAATAGGTTTTCCAAGATCTTAGAGATTATGTAGCCTGATCTCCAATTTGGTTCTCGGTTTAGCCCTATGAAATATTCACTAGTGAGGAAGCAGGCGAGAGAAGGTGAGGAAATAGTAAGTCCTATTCTGAAATAATGCAGAAAACAAGGATGACTCTTTTTTTTTTTTTTTTTTTTTTGTAGTGTCAGGGAGAAGGGGATGGCACATGAAGGGAAAATGCTAAAGAAAAAAATAACTTTTTCTGGAGCTTTATTTTTCCAATACATCCATGATTAATAATAATAATCCAATCCAATGCCATTTATACTATCTTCTGGAATCATCTTAAAAGATCTTATTCTCTTTTAAACTTGGCATCCTCCATGCTAACCATACCTGATTCAGTGGCTGCCCTTAAGTAAGCCCGGATAAGATTCTATTTCTCCATTCTATGCCTAAATGGCCAATATTTGATGTGTAAATCTAGAGACATCTCCATCCCACGTATTCAAATGGATTATTTATGGCTAGCTGCTGGTAGAACCTTTTGAGCTTGTATTGGACCGATCAGCCACAGTTGAACATACTGTACTTTAACTTCAACATTGTGATGTCATTGGTACTATTTGAGTAGAAAAGATGAACAGCTTTTGGCCAACACATTCAGAACTTATTACAGAAAGACAAAAACTTCCCATTTTACATACCACAGATTTAAGTGGGTCTTAATGATTCAGTCATTCCTGTAAAAATAACAAAACAGATGTCAATTAAAGGGAGTGGAAAATCAGCTTTAAAAACCCGAAGCAGAGAAGAAAATTTTACAGTCTCTTTTTTAAAGGGGAAAATCAACAAAAAGTACACGCTGATATTCAAGAATTTCTCAAATGTACCTCTGGGGGAAAAACATATTAAAACCAGGGCAGTAAAAGAATTGCTCAAACCTAGGCATTATGACAGTATTTACTATATTCACTTAATGTATACTAGGTGCCCAGGGGTGTAGAGGAGAAAATATAAGATGGAGTATATGTAGGAAATAAGTTCACCTCTTAACTCAGGAAGCTCCCAAGAGAGTATAGGATAAAGACAGATCACACCATGCTACACTCTCTTTCCTTAAAGCTTTCCCTCCCACTCCAGAATTTTGTAGCTATATGTCCCTAGGCAAATCATAATTTTTCTTATCCTCAGTTTTCTCATATATAAAATGGGGATAATTACAGCACCTACCTCACAGAATTTCTGTGAGCATAAGACACAATAATACGTGTGAAGTGCTTGCAAACATTAAAGCACCATGAAATGACCGCTTGTTAAAATGTTAAAATCATCTCTGAAGTTTGACAGAATTCAGGACACAATGATGTCACAAAGTCAGGAGAGAAGATTTCAGGGAAAATATGCCTCTAAAGGGCCAATGACTAGCTTTAATTACATACACTGAGTGGATTTTGGCCACTCACATCCAACTGACTTCACCTCCTCCTTCTCCACTTATTAGGGATCTGGGGAGAGTCACCCCAATGTGCTACCTGAACAGATGACTTGCCCCTGGGAAGGGCTGGCCTTGAGAAAGACAACTGAAAATTTTCACTATTCTTTTCTTTTTTTTTTTTAATTTTAATTTTATTTTTTTAAATATAAATTTATTTATTTAACTTTTTACATTCATTTTCACAAAATTTTGGGTTCCAAATTTTCTCCCCATTTATCCCCTCCCTCTACCCCAATACACCGAGCATTCCAATTTTCAGTATCATCAATCTGCCCTCTCTTCTATCATCCCTACCTTCTCTTGTCCCCATCTTCTCTTTTGTCCTGTAGGGCCAGATGACTTTCTATTCCCCATTAACTGTATTTTTTATTTCCTAGTAGCAACAACAATACGAAACAGTTGTTCCTGAAACTTTGAGTTCCAAATTCTCCCCATCCCTCCCTCCCCACCCATTCACTTTGGGAAGGCAGGCAATTCAATATAGGCCATATCTGTGTAGTTTTGCAAATGACTGCCGTAATAGTCGTGTTGTGTAAGACTAACTGTATTTCCCTCCATCCTATCCTGCCCCCCATTGTTTCTATTCTGTCTTTTGATCCTGTCCCTACCCGAGTGTTGACTTCAAATTGCTCCCTCCTCCCAATTCCCTCCCTTCCATCATCCCCCCCCCCTTGCTTATCTCCTTCTTCCCCATTTTTCTGTACTGTAAGATAGGTTTTCATACCAAAATAAGTGTGCATTTTACTCCTTCCTTTAGTCGAATGTGATGAGGGTAAACTTCATGTTTTTTTCTCAGCTCTCCTCTTTTTCCCTCCACTAAAAAGTCTCCTGCTTACCTCTTGAATGATAGATAATTTAGCCCATTCCATTTCACCCTCTCTCCTCCCACTACATTTTTCTCTTACTGTTTACCTTAATTTCTTTTAAGATATGGTCCCATCCTATTCAATTCACTCTATGCTCTCTATCTCTGTATGTGCCTGCATGTGTGTATGTGTGCACACACATGTGTACATGTGCGTGTATGTGTGTGTATGTCTGTGTGGGGTCCCACCAACTACCCAGATACTGAAAAGATTTAAGAGTTACAAATGTTGTCTTTCCATGTAGGAATGTAAACAGTTCACCTTTGGTGAGTCCCTTATGACTTCTCTTTGCTGTTTACTTTTGCATGCTTCTTCTCATTCTTGTGTTTGAATTTCAGCTCTGGTCTTTTCATCAAGAATGCTTGAAAGTCCTCTGTTTCATTGAAAGACCATATTTTCCCCTAAGTATTATACTCAGTTTTGCTGGGTAGGTGATTCTTGGTTTGAGCCCTAGTTCCTTTGACTTCTGGAATATCCTATTCCACGCCCTTCGATCCCTTAATGTAGAAGCTGCTAGATCTTGGGTTATCCTGATTGTATTTCCACAGTACTGGAATTGTTTCTTTCTAGCTGCTTGCAGTATTTTCTCCTTGACCTGGGAATTCTGGAATTTGGCCACAATGTTCCTAGGAGTTTCTCTTTTTGGATCTCTTTCAGGCGGTGATCGATGGATTCCTTCAATACTTATTTTGCCTTCTGGTTCTAGAATCTCAGGGCAATTTTCCTTGATAATTTCATGAAAGATGATGTCTAGGCTCTTTTTTTGATCCTGGCTTTCAGGTAGTCCCATAACTTTTAAATTGTCTCTCCTGGATCTATTTTCCAGGTCAGTTGTTTTTCCCATGAGATATTTCACATTCTCTTCCATTTTTTCATTCTTTTGGTTTTGTTTGGTGATTTCTTGGTTTCTCGTAAATTCATTAGACTCCATCTGTTCCATTCTAATTTTGAGAGAACTATTTTCTTCAGTGAGCTTTTGAACCTCTTTTTCCATTTGGCTAATTCTGCTTTTAAAAGCATTCTTCTCCTCATTGGCTTTTTGAACCTCTTTGGCCAATTGAGTTAGCCTATTTTTCAAGGTGTTATTTTCTTCAGCATTTTTTTGGGTCTCCTTTACCAAGCTATTGAGCCGCTTGTCATGCTTTTCTTGTATCTCTCTCAATTCTCTTCCCAGTTTTTCCTCCACCTGTCTAACTTGATTTTCAAAATCTTTTTTGAGCTCTTCCATGGCCTGAGCCCAATGGACATCCACCTGGTTTGTCTGGGATACAGAGGCCCCAACCTCCTCGTCTTTCCTTGATGGTAAGAATAGTTCCTCGTCATCAGAAATGAGAGGCGGGAACATCTGTCCCCCAAGAAAACAGCTTTCTATGTTCTTATTTTTCTTCCCTTTTCTGGGCATTTTCCCAGCCAGTTACTTGACTTCTGAGATTCTTCTCCACCCCTGCCTAGATCTGCCCAGCTAGTGCTTGGGGTCTGAGATTCAAATGCTACTTCCCAGCCTCAGGGCTTTCAGTGGTGGGCGCGGCTGCTATTTAATGTGAGCTCAAGTTCTGGTGCTGGGGTGGGGGCAGGGCCACCTCCCAGGCTAAGTTCCCTCAGGGGGTTTATGCAGAGACCTTTGGTAATGGCCCTGAGCTCCTGCCTGCTTGGGGGGTCCCGGACTGCTGCTGCCTCTGCCACTGCCTCTGCTTCTGTCTCCCAAGGGGGCCCGAGTCACGGAGACACCCCGCTCCCCTCTTGGCCAGTCCAGACGTCTCTCTCACTGACCTGTAGTGCCTGTGGGCAGAGGGACCTTCGTGGCCACCAGAGATTCCATCCCTGAGGCCTTTTCAGATCTGCTCCTCTGGGGCCGCAAGGCCAGGGCAGCATAGGGGTGGGCTCCACGTCCAGAGCACGACGGACCCCTGGGGACGGATTTCCAGGGCTCCCTGGAACTCAAATCTCTTCCACTGTGTTTCTGCGTGGCTTTCACTGATCCAGAATTTGTGGGGAGTTCTTTTTACAGAGAATATATGGGCTGTGGATTTGGAGTTAACATATGTGAGTCTTTCTACTCCGCCATCTTGACTCCTCCCACTATTCTTTCCTGGGAAACATTATGGCACCGGGTATAAGAAAAAAGAATTCATTATTTAAAATAAATTGACTGGGAAAATGGCTCATGGGCATAATTGAGGTGGCATTTTTTTTGTTACTGATGCAGTTTGCTTTATTCATTTTACTGTGTCATGTTTTTTAATTATCTAATTTCATATCCTGTGTGAGCACTACACTAATCTACCTACACGAAATCCTTGGGGAAACATTTATTCTTACCAGATGTCAGAGCTAAAAAAGAAAAGAAAAGAAATCCCTAAACCTACCCAATTCCAAAGCAACTACCAAGATATTACAACGACAACCAGTTGAGAGGGTTAAGATTAAAACTGAGGTAACAGAGTCTCATCAGTCTACCTGGGACTCTTAAGTATTTTTCTTATGCCACAGAAGTTGTATGTGGATCAATTCATACTATGTAGCAGAGATGGATAGGACTGTCCTCTTCTATATTTTCAACTGTTCTATTTCTCTAAGCATAAATCTCGTATAAAAAGATGACTGATCACCTCAGTACGTAACTGAGTGACATAATTCAGGGATGGAAGAATTTGAATTCATTAAATTCATTAAATGTGTGGAAGAGAATCTTTCCCTTAGAAGTCAAGAGGAGAATATTTTTCAGGGACAGGGTTTCATCTTTTCTTCCCCTTTCCCCCTCCACTAACTACCAACCTCACCCCTATTGTTCCTTGCCTCTCTTACTCTCCTTAAAATATGTGCCTTCTTCCTTTCTTTTTGCCTGAACATTATTTGATCAACTTTTAACTCTGCTTACTTTTCGATTTAATTATTCATCAATACCTACAAATGAAGGAACTAGACTAGTAGACGCTTAAAGTCCCTTTTAGTTCTAAATTTTGCAATCTTACATCCCTAAAGGCTAATAAGGGTATCAGCAAGAAATTCTATGTCTCTTCACATTTACCCTTCCATTAGATTCATGGAATTCTAAAGTTAGAAGAAATTTCAGAAACCACCTGGGAGAGCTAAAGTCTAAAGTAATTTGTACAGGGTTATATAGGTAGTGACCTTTCCTCTATACCATTTGGCTCTCAAATAATGATGATTCATATTTAAAGAATGATTCAAGGTTTACAAAATACTTTACATACATTATTTCATTTGATCATCACAAGAATCCTAAAAGGTAGCTGATATCATTCATTGTTCTCATTTTACAGCTATAGAAACTGAGGTAGGAAAAAAAAGGTGAAATAGCTTGCCCAGAGTTATTTATCTAGAAATTGTCTGAAGACAGATTCAAATACAAATCTTACCAGCTCCTAATAAAGTACTCTATTATACTATGCTAATGGAGTACCATGTTTCAACATGCTTTATGTTCCAATAATCCTAAATAAATCAATATGCAAATAAAATGAGATTTTAAAAGACCCAGCTCTTCCTTAGGCTTCAGGAATGACTTATTTTCCTTCCTTGTTAATATACTATATTATATGTCTCTTTAATGCAGATTCAATAGTTGTACTTCATATCAGTAAAGCCCTTATGTTTAGATTCACTATTGCTTTTTGCAATGAATATTTTGGTTCTTGCTTTTCCTTTGAGTGGAAAAAAATGAAGAAAAAATCAATACCTGCATCCTTCTTTTCATGGCATTGCCAGAAAAATAAATTTTTGTCTTGTCATTGACTGTAGAGAAATTTGTCTCCTGAGTAACCATTCTAAGAATTGCAGAAAATGACTTTAAGTATATTGGAACACTTCTAATGATATGAGATACCATAAAAAAGTATGCCATCCCATTTTACCATTTTAAAAACTAGAAAAAATCATTACCTCAAACCCATGGGCTCTGTGATACCCAGATTTATTTGATCAAATATTGATTTTTAAATAACTGGTTTTAATTTAATTGAATTATGCTGTTATTGTAGGTCTACCCAAAATAACAGCACTAATTTATATAAACCAGAAGTTTCTTTGACAGCAAATTAACTTGAAGTAGGAAATGACCTTTCTGTGCACCATAGTCCCATAGTAATGGTTGTTTTTTTTTCTTGTTGTACTTACTTTGCCTCTTATCAGTTATGTGAATACACCCCACCACAAGCCCCATAAATATTGTATGTTTTATGAAGGTAGAATTCTAGCAAGATGATTATTTTTAGTTGTGGTAAAGTGAGATGAGAAACAGATCATAGGCCAATTTTGTAAAAGATAATGAGGAGCTTACTTCTATAGATCATCTGGTAGCTTCCAACCTAACAAGCATTTTTTTAGCACCAGTTTTAGCAAGGCAATATGGGAGGGTGCAAGGAATCCAAAATCAAAATATGTTATCTCTTTAAGGAACTTATATTTTTCTGGAGGAAAACTCCAGATTAACATATAAGTCTGATTTGAATTCAGGTCTTCCTGACTTCAGCACCCCTGGGTAAATGAAAGATAAGTAGTTGAGCTTTATTGAAACCTAGAATATGTGAAAAGGAAAAATATGATATAAGCCTGGAAAGGTAAACTGGAGTCAGATTTTTGGGGATTTTAAGACAAATTAAGAAACTTGTATTATCCCAGAAGCAAGAAGTGACCCTGAAAAAATTTCAAGCAAGGAGACATTGTAGCTGGATTTATGCTTAAGAATGATTATGTTGGGGGCAGAGCCAATTTGGCAAAGTAAAATCAGGGACTTGCTTGAGTCATAAACCCCTCCAAATACCTGTAAAAAATGACTCTAAACACATTCTATAGCTATAGAACCCACGAAATGCCAGAGTGAAACAAATCTCCAACCTAAGACAACCTGGAAGGTCAACAGGAAGAGTACATCATACTGGGCTGGGAGTGGAGTGCAGTACAGCATAGGCCAGGCCATCACAAACAGGGTCAGAGCAGGCTTAAGCTCACTGAATCACTGACAGCTGTGGTGGTTTCCAGACTTCTCAATCCACAAACACCAAAGACAGCATAGAAATTCAATGGGAAAATTCTGTGTGACCTGGGTGAAAGAAGATCACAGTCCAGCTGGGATCCAGTCCGAGTGAGGGGGAAGGTGGCTGTGGGAACAGCAGCAGAAGTAAGCAGCTGCTTCTGTAGCTCTGGGCCCACAGATGGTGGGGGATCAAAAAGCTGATACAAAATCCTTGAAGTCCAGAATAGTATACTCACCCACAACTACCTACACACCCCTATCCCCATTGGAAGCAGAGTCCTAAACTGACAAAGAGTTCAAAAGTCAAGTATTTGGCTGGGAAGAAGAGCAAACAATTGTAAACAAACTCAGACTATAGAATTTTGTTTTAGTGACAAAGAAGATCAAAACATACAACCAGAAGAAACCAAAGCCAGAACTCCTACATCAAAAGCATCTAAGAAAAATATGAATTGCTTTTTCGCAATGGGTTTGCCGCCAGAACATAGGTGTTGTGAAAACCATCGCTAAACTTCCACGAAAATGGGCAAGGAAAAGACTCACAGTAACATTGTTGTCATTGGACATGTAGACTCTGGCAAGTCCACCACTACTGGCCACCTCGGAATTGATAAGAGAACTATTGAGAAGTTCGAGAAGGAGGCTGTTGAGATGGGAAAGGGCTCCTTTAAATATGCCTGGGTCTTGGATAAACTGAAGGCTGAACATGAGCGTGGTATCACTATTGATATCTCCCTGTGGAAATTTGAGACCAGCAAGTACTATGTGACCATTATTGATGCTCCAGCACACAGAGATTTCATCAAGAACATGATTACAGGCACATCTCAGGCAGACTGTGCTGTCCTGATTGTTGCTGCTGGTGTTGGTGAATTTGAGGCTGGCATCTCTAAGAATGGGCAGACCCGTGAGCATGCCCTTCTGGCCTACATACTAGATGTAAAACAATTGATTGTTGGTGTAAACAAAATGGATTCCACCGAGCCCCTCTACAGCCAAAAGAGATACGAGGAAATTGTCAAGGAAGTCAGTACCTATATTAAGAAAATTGGCTACAACCCTGAGACAGTAGCTTTTGTGCCAATTTCAGGTTGGAATGGTGACAACAGGCTGGAGCTTAGCTCTAATATGCCCTGGTTCAAGGGATGGAAAGTCACTCGTAAGGATAGCACTGCTAATGGAACTGCACTGCTTGAAGCCTTGGATTGCATTCTGCCACCAACTTGTCCAACTGACAAGCCCCTTCGTCTACCCCTCCAAGATGTCTACAAGATTGGCGGTATTGGTACTGTACCTGTTGGCCGAGTGGAAACTGGTGTTCTAAAACCAGGCATGGTGGTCACCTTCGCCCCAGTTAACGTTACAACTGAAGTAAAATCTATTGAAATGCACCATGAAGCTTTGAGTGAAGCTCTGCCTGGGGATAATGTTGGTTTCAATGTCAAGAACGTGTCTGTCAAAGATGTGCGTCGTGGTAATGTGGCTGGTGATAGTAAAAATGACCCTCCTATGGAAGCAGCTGGTTTCACAGCCCAGGTTATTATCCTGAACCATCCAGGCCAAATCAGTACTGGCTATGCACCTGTTCTGGATTATCACACTGCTCACATTGCTTGCAAGTTTGCTGAACTGAAGGAGAAGATTGATCGTCGTTCTGGTAAGAAGCTGGAAGATGGCCCTAAATTCCTGAAATCTGGTGATGCTGCCATCGTTGACATGGTTCCAGGCAAGCCCATGTGTGTGGAGAGTTTCTCTGATCATCCTCCTCTGGGTCATTTTGCTGTTCGTGATATGAGGCAGACTGTTGCAGTTGGTGTCATCAAGGCAGTTGACAAGAAGGCTGCTGGAGCTGGCAAGGTCACAAAATTGGCCCAGAAGGCCCAGAAGGCTAAAGGAATATTCTGTACAACACCTGCCACCCTAGTCTTAATCAGTGGTGGAAGAACGGTCTCAGAACTGTTTCTCTCAATTGGCCATTTAAGTTTAATAGTAAAAGACTGGTTAATGATTACAATGCATCGTAAAAGCTTCAGGAGGAAAGGAATGTTTTTGTGGACCATTTGTTTCATGGCAGTTTTAAGTTATTAGTTTTTAAAATCAGTAATTTTTAAATGGAAACAACTTGACCAAAAATCTGTCACAGAATTTTGAGACCATTAAAGCAGTTTAATGCGGAAAAAAAAAAGAAAAAGAAAAATACGAATTGATCTCAGACTATGGAAGAGCTCAAAAAGGATGTTGAAAATCAAGTAAGAGAAATAGAGGAAAATTGGGAAGAGAAATGAGAATGATGCAAGGAAAACATGAAAAAATGAAAAAAGCTTGCTAAAGAGTTCAAGAAAATACTGAAGGAAATAAAATCTTAAAAAATAGACTGACTCAAATAGCAAAAGTTGTGCAAAAAGTCAATGAGGAGAAGAATCCCTTAAAAAAAACAAAATTGGACAAATGGAAAAGGATTTCCAAAAGCAAACTGAAGAAAATAATTCCTGAAAAATGAGAATGCAGCAAATGGAAGCTAATGACTTTATAAGAAATAAAGAAATTCTAAAATAGAACCAAAAGAATGCAAAAATAGAAGACAATATGAAATATCTCATTGGAAAAACCACTGACCTGGAAATAGATCCAGGAGAGATAATTTAAAAATTAAGGGAGTACCTGAAAGTCATGATCAAAAAAGAGTCTAGACATCATTTTTCAAGAAATTGTGAAATGGAAGGAGTCCACTGATCACCTCCAGAAAGAGATCTCAAAAGGAAAACTCCTAGGAATATTGTAGTCAACTTCTAGAGTTCCCAGGTTGAGAAGAAGATATTGCAAGCAGTCAGAAAGAAACAATTTGAGTATTGTGGAAATACGATTAGGATAACACAAGATCTAGCAGCTTCTATATTAGGGAATTGAAGGGCTTGGTATATGATATTCCAAAGATTGGAGGAGCTAGGATGAAAATCAAGAATCGCCTAACCAGAAAAACTGAGAATAATACCTCAGGTGAAAAAACTTAAAAGGACATTAAGTGAAATACAAAACTTTCCAGCATTCTTGATGAAAGGACCAGAACTAAATAGTAAATTTGTCTTTCAAACACAAGAATCAAGAGAAGCTAGAAAAGGTAAAGAGGAAAGAGAAATCATAAGGGAATTCTTAAAGTTTAACTGTTTACATTTCTACATGGAAAGATGATATTTGTAACTCATGAGGTTTTTCTCAGAATTAGGGTAGTTTGAGGAAAGATAGATAGACATACAGACAGATAGATAGATAGATAGATAGATAGATAGATAGATAGATAGATAGATAGATGGATGGATAGATGGATGATGGATAGAGGGCACTGGGTGAGTTGCATATGAAGGGATGATATCTAAAAATAAAATTAAGGGATGAGAGAGGAACATATTGGGAGAAGGAGAAAGGGAGAGATAAAATGGGGCAACTTGTCTCACAATAAAAGAGACAAGAAAAAGTTTTCATAATGGAGGGGAAGACGGGGGAGGTACAAGGGAATGAGAGATTCTCATCAGATTTGGCTTAAGGAGGGAATAATGTACACATTCAATTGGCTATCTTAACCTACAGGAAAGTAAGGAGTAAGGGTCCAAGAGGATGTAGCACAAATGCGATATTCACAGAGCTTATGGTGGCCATGAATAGGCCAGTGCAATTCTGAATCAGGAAATACAACAGACTCACCACGTGGAAAACTGAACCAAAACATTTATTCTGACATCATAAAGCCAAATCTCAACACCAGAAAGTCAAATCCATCATAGTAACAAAGAAATTCATACACAATAAAAATGCAGAGGGCAATACCATCCCCAAGCCTTCCCTTATTAGGCTTCCCATAAACCACATCCCTTAAATCACAAACTCCCTCACTCACACTAAGGAGCCAGCCTGCTTTCTTTCTCTCCCTCACTTCTGACTGCCCTCTGACCAATTTCCTCTCAGTTCTGTTTCTACCTTTCCTGTTCCACCTGTTCAGCATACTCCTCTTACCACAGGCTCCATGTGACTCACACTTCCATGTAACCCAGGCAGGTCACATGCAATTATTAATGAATGAGAAAGATCTTCCAATTTAAATTACCATTACAGAGGGGGAGAATGATAGAAGGGAGGGAAGATTGGGGAAGGGGTTAGTCAGAAACAAACACTTTTGAAAAAGGATAGGGTCAAAGGAAAAAATCAGAATAGTGGGTGGGATAGGATGGAAGGAAATACTGTTAGTCTTTCACAACATGACTATTATAGAAGTGTTTTTCATAACTATACACATGTATAGCCTATGTTGAACTGCTCACCTTCTCAGTGAGACTGGGTGGGGAGGGAAGAAGGGAAAGAATTTGGAATTAAAAGTTTTAAAATAAATATTAAAAATTGTTTTTATGTGAAACTAGGAAATAAGATATAGAGGCAATGGGGTATATAAATCTATCTTGCCCTACAAGAAAGTAAAGAGGAAGGTGATAAGGGGACAGGGCATAACAGAAGAGAGGGCAGAGTGGGGGAAGGGCTAATTAGAATACATGCCATA
The DNA here is from genome assembly GCA_023548195.1 of Bettongia penicillata ogilbyi. Lineage (NCBI taxonomy): Eukaryota > Metazoa > Chordata > Mammalia > Diprotodontia > Potoroidae > Bettongia > Bettongia penicillata. Next base: position 2,861,568 of record JAJHZJ010000522.1, on the reverse strand, counting down.
TTCAGCTGAGGACAGGTCGGTTCAGGAGCAAGAAAAACATGTATGATTGGAAGGATGATGACAGCAACCCAAATGAGAAATTGTGAAGGAGGTGGGGTTAAGAGAAGATATCTTCCTAGCTGTTGATGATGCAAGAATATTTCTTGTAAGGAATTATTCTAAAGAGCTAGGAGATAGCTGAACCCATGAAATCAAGGGGCAGTGACAGAGAGGAGAGGAGGGCTTATAATTGTAGGTAGGACATAAATAATGACTCTAGCTAAGGAAGATGAGAAGTAGGCGTTACTCAGGAGTAGGAGAGCCAGAAGTGAAATACAAAAGTAGAGAGAGTATCCAGGAAGCAGAGCTGTTCAACAGTGTCAAAGCTAACAGAAAGGTCAGAAATTAAGAGGATTTAAAAGAAAAGGCTATGAGAGTTAGCAATAAGGAACTTATTTGCAACATTAGGGAAAATATTTAAATGGGGAGGTTAGAAGTCAGATTGTAAGGGGTTGAGGATTGAGGGTAAGGGGAAAAAATATAGACAGGGCTTATCACAGGAGTTTGGTCATGAAAGGGAGAAGGAATATGGACTGTTTTTAACCAATTTTAATCTATCTTAATTGTTCTTGCTGATTAAGTATTAGTTGGAGAGAACTAATGCATTATTGCTGAGCCATGTGTGTCCTGTTTCCCCATTCCCTCCATAGATACAACCTTAAGCAGTACTCTTCCTTCTCCCACTCCTTGAGGAAACTCAGGACAGGGGAATAGGATTAGGGTAGGAGTTTATACTCTATAAATGCCAACAGGATGACTCCTCCACTCCTACCTCTTAAACATAGCAGGGGTACCTTTGCTTAAGAGACCACCAGGTTTTACCATTTGCCTTAACACTTATACTCTCTAGGCTCCCAGATACTGCCATAATATATGCCAACCTAGGTGGTAAGGACCATGATGTTGCCATCTGCTCTACAGCTTTACCCTTAGGATTTCCAAAATCTTTTATAGCCTTGCAATTAAACACTACTTATGTTGTCTCTCCCAATCAGTGTGCTTATTTGAGAACAAGTACTATTTTACTTTTCTATTTGTATCCTCAGTATTCAGGACTGTGTCTAAAACATAGTGCTTAAGAAATTCTTTTATTTTTATTCATTCATGATGCCGATGATAATGTTGACAAAAATCCTCCTACTACCAATAAAAGGAATGCAGAACAAGATGATCCAAGACCCAGAGATGAAGGCATGAGTAAACATGGATGAAAAGGGAATTGTGAAGTTGGAGAGCAAGTTGTTGTAGGAGTGGAAAATGGGCAATTCTTGGTGATCAGGCACTGACTACTGCTGTCTGTACACCTATGTATCTATATCTATCTATCTATCTATCTATCGATCTATCTATCGATCTATCTATCGATCTATCTATCTAAGGACCTACACAATAACACAATATAAATCCAAGGAAATAAGGGGAATAGGGCACCAGCAACTGAGGGGAATTAGAGAAATCTTCACGTAGAAAATTGTGCTTAGTTTTGGAGAAAACTGGGTATGTTACAAACCTGGAAAGTTAAGTTGAAACAAGGTTGCGAAAAACATACGTCTTGGAGCCACATGTGAGAATGGAGTGAAAGGTGGACACCAAATTATGACTAGATACCAGAAAACAACATAGAGGCATCATTATAATACCAGGGAACAATCATCTGGCATGTCCTTTCTCACTCTGCCATGGTTAAATACAAATTTAATTTTCTAATCCATCTAGAGAAAAAACTTCCAGAGAAAAACTGAGATTTGTCTGTTTAGAAATGTCTCACTGCTCCCTAATATTTTGACTGAGAAATGTGAATCCTGGAATAGATAACTCAATAAGAAAACTATTTTCAGAACCTCCCATACCTCTTTCTCTAATTATTTTTGCTTAACAAAGTTGGATTAATTACTAGCAATATATAATGGAGAGGACAAATCCTGATGACTATTATTCACAGTTTTATTTGGCAGGATGCCAACAGTGATTAATTCCCTACTCATTTGTTATACAAGTACATTCTTCTAATTTAATAAGTCCTTGAGAGTCTGATTATTTGCATACATCCCATTTCACAATGGCCTTGTTGGCATTTGCGATAGATTATCTCTCTGAAGATCTGACAATATTGAGATTCTAAAATAGAATCAATTCCATGAATGAAAAGAGATTTACTAGGTAAAGATGATTATTTACTGGAGATAATCACATCTCAGATCCCTTCCATTATAAATCTAAGATCATCATTATGACACTTAGAAACCTAGAGCTCTAATAACCTGAATTTTACTTGGGGCAAATTCATTGGTAAGGGAAGGGATGGAAATGGAAGCAAAACTGCAGAGTCCATTGAGAAGCCCACAATCACAGTTGTTCTCAAAGGGAGAAGTCTATCCCCCAGAGTCTCTTGGGAATTTTTGCACCCTGAACTCCTGAAGGACTATAGTCAAACTATAAGACTGCAATCATCCAATAGAGAAAATGTGGAAATATCCTAATGTTGTCCAGTAAAAAGACTGAGCCAAACTATTTCAATTGGAAGATTGGTTCTGCAACCTACATGATCTTGGGTAAGTCACATAAACATATTGGGCATAATCTTCCTTAACTGTTAACGAAAAGGTTGGACCCAAGGAACTCTAAGGTTTCTTATAGCTGTTTAGTTCTAATGCTATAATGATGCTTAACATTGTAAGATTTCACTTGCAAGACATATATTCTAGAGGTTATTTTTCCCCCAAGTTGTGCTTCAATTTAAGTAAGCCCTTCCAAAGTTCAATAATAACTTCGCTACAGTCTCACAATGACAGCCCAGGCTTCCTGTAGAGAGAATCAATATTTTCCAGATTTTTTAATATTTTATTTTTCCAATTACATGTAAAAACAACTTTTAACATTCATTTAAAAATACTAAGTTCCAAATTTTCTCATTTTCTCTTTTCCCCCTCCCCTTGTGGAGAAGGCAACAATTTGATATGTGTAATACATGGGCTTTGATTTGCATTCAGACTCCCATCAATCATTTTTCTGGAGATTTATAGCATTTTTCATCTTAAGTCCTTTGGAATTATCATTTTATTTCTGAGAATAGGTGCCATTCATAGTTTATCAACTTACAATATTATTCCTACTGTGTATTCTATTCTCCTGGTTCTGCTCACTTCACTCACCATCATGTCATATCAGTCTTTTCTGCTGTTGTTTTTCTGAAAGTCTCCTGCTCATCATTTCTACTTCCCACCTTTAATCCTATCAAAATATCTGTGCCTAAATCTGTTACTCTTAAACTAACCTAGCCCTCCATTGTCTGTTGCCTCCCAATTTTTTCTGGTTGCTTCCCACCCTTGATGCTATCAAAATCACACACTCTCTTAGTTCTGAACTCTAGTCATCCCAGTGGCATCGAGATCCTCCTTAGACTCCTCCTCAAGACTCTCCCTAATCCCCTCCTCCCATAATCCCAGACTACATGGCCACAGTCTTTCTGTATACAATTCTATCACATTTTGTCAGCTATTTCCCAACTGATGTGCATATTCTCAATTTCCAATTCTTTGCCTCCATAAAAAGAGCTACTATGAATATTTGTAGATATAGGTCCTTTTCCTTTTTCAGTTTGTTTTTATTTTTTCTGGGACAGACTTAATAGTAGTATTAATGGATTAAAAAGAAAGCACAGTTTAATAGACCCTTGGATATAGGCACAAATTACACTACAGAATAGTTGGATCAGATCACAACTCCACCAAAAACAGTGCATTACTGTTCAAATTTCTCTCCAATATTTATGATTTTCCTTTTCTGTCATATTAAAAAATCTGATAGGTGTGAGGTGGCAACCCAAAAATTCTTTTGATTTGGATTTCTCTAATCAATAGTGATTTAAAGCACTGTTTTATATGACTAAAGATAACTTTAACTTTTCATCTGAAAACCACCTCTTCATATCCTTTGACCATATATTGAATACAGAATGACTGGAATTCTTGTAAATTTGAATCAGTTCTTCATATGTTTAAGAAATGAGGTTTTATATGAGAAATTTCTTATAATTTTTTTCCCATTTTCTGTTTTCCTTCTAGTCTTGAATGTATTGCTTTTGTTTGTGTAAAACTTTTTTTTAAATTTAAATGCAATCAAAATTATCTATTTTATATCTTGTAATGCTCTCTATCTTTTGCTTCATCAGAAATTCTTTCATTATCCGTAAATCTGACAGGTAAACTATTCTATGATCCTATAATTTGCTTGATTTCACCCTTTATGTTGAAACTATTTATCCATTTTGACCTTATCTTACTATATGGTGTGAGATGTTTGTCAATACCTAGTTTCTGCCAAATAGTTTTCTAGTTTTCTAAGCAGTTTTTTGTCAAATGTGAGTACTTGTCCCAAAAGCTTGGATTTTTGGGTTTATCAAATTTTAGATTACTATGGTCATTTTTTACTGTTTATTAATGATCTAATCTCTTCCACTGATTGAGCACTCTATTTCTTACAGTGCCAGATTGTTTTAATAACTATTACTTTGTAATACAATTTCAGATCTGATACGACTAGGACACCTTCCTTCTTGATATTTCTTTTATTGATTCCCTTAATATTCTTGACCTTTTGTTCTTCCAAATAAATGTTATTATATTTTTCTTGTTTCATGAAATAACTTTAGGTAGTTTAATTGGTATGGCACTGAATAAATAAATTGAGGAGGAATTGTCATTTTTATTATGTTTGTTCAGCTGACCCAATGAGTAATTTATGTATTTTTTTCAATTATTTAGATCTGACTGTCTGAAAAGTTTTTGTAATTGTATTTATATAGTTTCTGGTTGGCAGGTAGACAGTTATGTTAATATTTTCCTGAATTCCTGGTATAAATCCCACCTGATCATAGTGTATGATCTTTGTGATATATTCCTGTTATCTCCTTTATGGTATTTCATTTAAAATGTTTGTACCAATATTTATTGCAGACATTGGTCTGTAGTTTTCTTTCTCTATTTTTCTTCTTCCTGGTCTAGGTATCGGCACCATATTTGTATTGTAAAAGGATTTGTATTGTTAAAGTAATCCTTTGCCTATTTTTCCAAATAGGTTATATGGTACTGGAAAAAGTGTTCTTTAAATGTTTGACAGGAGTCACTTATGAATCTATTACCTTTATGGGAAACTTGGCCAAAAGAAAACTGTGTCTTTGGTAATTCCAATCTCTGCTCTCAATATTTTTCTCCAACCTTTGTAGAAATTCTGCCCACCTTCCTCCCTAAAGCATCCCTTCTTTTTCATGGGAGAGGGGCCAAAGTTGAGAAAAGGGAGGGACGCATCTAAGCTCTCCCCAAAACCCATTGGAAAAACTTTAAATGATGCCTACAAACAAACTCTGGAGCAGCAGAACCCACAAAAGGATGGATAAAACAGTTTTGCAGTCCAAGACAACTTAGAAAGTTGGCAGGAAAGGTCTATTGCTTGAGAATGGAACTCAATCCAGCACAGGCCAAGTCAATGTAGACTGTGCTACTGCAAACCAGAAGCTGTCCTTGGAAGAACATGAATCAGCATCCCTGCTTCCTAATCTCTCAGTTCACAAACAGGAAGTTGAACAACTGGTCAGAAGGGGATTACAGAGGGTCTTTTTGCTGGTACTGGGAGTAGGACTCTGTTACTTTGGCCATACAGAGATTCAGGTTGCAGTCCTGAATAGCAAATCCCATGGCAAGGAGAAGTGTATGGGATTTTGTGACTGTAGGGGAGCAGGGACCCTCATCATAATTACAGGGCAGAAAAGAGAGTTTGTCATCACTCACAGACTGGAAAACAGGCTAGAAAAGCAGTAAACTCACCTCTCCTTAGATCATACTACCTTGGAAGAAGTGAAAACTTACAGGTGCCTAGAAGTATTCCCCAAAAAAGCAGTTGCACAAAAATGCTGAAACTTGAGACAGTGCACTCTCCCCACTGGAAGCAGATCCCCGTTTTAGCAGGAAGTTAAAAGTCAAGTAACACGCTAGAAAAATTAGTAAACAACAGAAAAATAAAACATACTCTGACGATAGAAAGTTACTATGGAGACAAGGAAGCTAAAGACACACTCAGGAAATGACAAAGCCAAAACTCCCATAGTCAAATTCTCAAAGAAAAACGTGAATTGGGGGAGGAGCCAAAATGGCGGAATAAAAAGATTCACATATGCTAGCTCCTAACCCACAGCCCATAAAATACTTGTAAAGAAGAGCTCCCAACAAATTCTGGAGCAGCGGGAGCCACATGGCAACAGAGTGGAGGAGATTTTTGTTCCTGAGAGACCTGAAAAACCGACACCAAAGGTCTGTCACGCACCACATCCAGAGCAGAGCCCAGCCCTGCCTTGGATGTGAGGCACCAAAAGGAGCAGATCCGAGCAGGCTTCAGGGACAGAATCTCCAGCAGTCTCACAGGTCCCTCCACCCACAGGCACCATAGGTCAGTGAGAGAGCCTTTTTGGCTGGCTGAGAGGGGAGCAGGGTCTCCATAACTCAGGCCCCCTCAGGAGGCAGCAGTGGAGGGAACAGCAAACAGGAATTCCCAAAGCAGACAGGAGCTCAGATCCATTGTTGAAGATCTCCTCATAAAACCCCTCAGGGAACTGAGCCCTATGTTGCACCCCGGCCCCACCTGAGCACCTGAACTTACTCTCACACTGAACAGCAGCCCTTCCCCTGCTGAAAACCCTGAAGATGGGAAGCAGCATTTGAACCTCAGACCCCAAGCACTAGCTGGGTGGATCTGGAGGTGAGGTGAGTGTGGAGAAGAGTCTCAGAAGTCAAATAACTGGCTGGGAAAATGCCCAGAAAAGGCAAAAAAAAATAAGATCATAGAAGGTTACTTTCTTGGTGAACAGATATCTCCTCCCATCCTTTCTGATGAGGAAGAACAATGCTTACCATCAGGGAAAGACATAGAAGTCAAGGTTTCTGTATCCCAAACATCCAAAATAAATATTCAATGGGCTCAGGTCATGGAAGAGCTCAAAAAGGATTTTCAAAATTGAGTTAGAGAGGTGGAGGAAAAATTGGGAAGAGTAATGAGAGAGATGCAAGAAAAGCATGAAAAGCAGGTCAACACCTTGCTAAAGGAGACCCAAAAAAATGCTGAAGAAAATAACACCTTGAAAAATAGCCTCACTCAATTGGCAAAAGAGGTTCAAAAAGCCAATGAGGAGAAGAATGCTTTCAAAAGCAGAATTAGCCAAATGGAAAAGGAGTTTCAAAAGCTCACTGAAGAAAACAGTTCTCTCAAATTTAGAATGGAACAGATGGAGGCTAATGACTTTATGAGAAACTCACAAAACAAAACCAAAAGAATGAAAAAATGGAAGATAATGTGAAATATCTCATTGGAAAACCAACTGACTTGGAAAATAGATCCAGGAGAGACAATTTAAAAATTATGGGACTACCTGAAAGCCATGATCAAAAAAAGAGCCTAGACATCATCTTTCATGAAATCAAGGAAAACTGCCCTGAGATTCTACAACCAGAAGGCAAAATAAGTATTGAAAGAATCCATCGATCACCACCTGAAAGAGATCCAAAAAGAGAAACTCCTAGGAACATTGTGGCCAAATTCCATAATTCCCAGGTCAAGGAGAAAATATTGCAAGCAGCTAGAAAGAAGCAATTCAACTATTGTGGAAATACAAACAGGATAATACAAGATCTAGCAGCTTCTACATTAAGGGATCAAAGGGCATGGAGTATGATATTCCAGAAGTCAAAGGAACTAGGAATAAAAGCAAGAATCACCTACCCAGCAAAACTGAATATAATACTTCAGGGGTAAAAAATGGTCTTTCAATGAAATAGAGGACTTTCAAGCATTCTCGATGAAAAGACCAGAGCTGAAAAGAAAATTTGACTTTCAGACACAAGAATGAGAAGAAGCATGAAAAGGTAAATAGCAAAGAGAAGTCATAAAGGACTTACTAAAGTTGAACTGTTTACATCCCTACATGGAAAGACAATATTTGTAACTCTTGAAACTTTTCAGTATCTGGGTAGTTGGTGGGATTACACCCATACACACACACACACACATATGTACACACACATACACACACATGTGCACACACCTACAGAAACAGAGAGCACAGAGTGAATTGAATAGGATAGGATCATATCTTTAAAAAATTAAGATAAATGGTGAGAGAGAAATGTATTGGGAAGAGAGAGGGAGAAATGGAATGGGGCAAATTATCTCTCATAGAAGAGGAAGGCAGGAGACTGTTTAGTGGAGGGAAAAAGAGGAGAGCTGAGAAAAAACATGAAGTTTACTCTCATCACATTCGACTAAAGGAAGGAATAAAGTGCACACTCATTTTGGTATGAAAACCTACCTTACAATATAAGAAAGTGGGGGAGAAGGGGATAAGTAGGGTGGGGGGGATGATGAAAGGGAGGGCAATGGGAGGAGGGAGCAATCTGAAGTCAACACTCTTGGGGAGGGAGAGGATCAAAAGAGAGAATAGAAGCAATAGGGGCAGGATAGGATGGAGGGAAATACAGTTAGTCTTACACATCATGACTATTATCAAAATCATTTGCAAAACTACACAGATATGACCTTTATTGAACTGTCTGCCTTCCCAAAGGAAATGGGTGGGGACAGAGGGATGGGGAGAAGTTGGAACTCAAAGTGTTAGGAACAACTGTGGAGTATTATTCTTGCTACTAGGAAATGAGAAATATAGGTAATGAGGAATAGAGAGTTATCTGGCCCTATGGGCAAAAGAGAAGATGAGGACAAGGGAAGGGAGGGTTCATAGAAGAGAGGGCAGATTGGTGATAGGGGAAATTAGAATGCTTGATGTATTGGGGTGGGAAGAGGGGAGAAATGGGGAGAAAATATGGAACCCAAAATTTTATGGAAATGAATGTAAAAAGTTAAATAAATGAATTTATTATTAAAAAAAGAAAATGTGTTTTATATGACTATACATGAATAATCCATATTAAATTGCTTCCCTTCTTGGGGTTCAGGTATTTTATAAAGCATTCTCAAAATGAAATTCATAGCCACAAATAAGCAAACATAGTTTTTGTATACTAATTTAATAATATGCCTGACCTGATTATGTTTTATCATTTTTTTCTAAAGCATAGAGATTCTGTTGTGAGTAGCAAAAACAAACTTATTTAAAAGTATCCCAGGGTCCAGGAGCCATAAATCACTATAACTGTCCCATATTGACCTCCAAACAACCATGAAATTGGATCCCAAGCAAGTCCTAGAATGATGGAACCAGCAAAAAGATGGGGTGAAAGATGTATCCCAAAGAAATCATGGAAAAGGGAAAAGGACCCACATATGAAAAAACATTTATAGCAGCTCTTTCCATAATAGCAAAATATTGGAAAATGAGGGGATGCCTATCAGTTGGTGAATGGCTGAACAAGCTGTTGTATATTAATGTAATGGAATAAGACTGTGCAATAAGAAATGATTAACAGGCAAATTTCACAACATCCTGGAAAGATGTCTCCAAACTGATGTCTACCTTTCACTCAACTATTATCTGTGGCTCCTGGGTAAAATCTAAAAAAATTGAACATGTGTATCTCACTCAAAGTGAGAATATGATAAGACCTTAACCTGAAAGGGCCAGGGTCCCACATTGTATCTAGGCCATCTCCAGTCATCCTGATGAATATCAGGCCCCTGAACCCAGATGGCTCAGGAGAAGAAAGTGAGGTTGGTGACCTTGCACAGCCCTCTCTCACTCAAATCAAAATCAACTGCAAGTCATGTCATCATCTTGATGTCATGGTTCCCTTTGAGAAAGAAGGACAAACACAACAACAGCAACCACCTATGACTCCAAGAAGCTGTAGCACGCACAATAACCATAGTCCCAGTAAACTATCTCAACTGACAAGCTAAACTAGGTTGAGGGTAACTGACAGGCCTGAAATCTGTCAGTATGGGGTATGCTTACCACAAGCATATGAAGACTTCTAATGGGCACATGTGAACAATTTGCTCCAATGGCCATGAGGACAGATGAAGCAGGCACCATGGAGTACTTAGAGCTTGATCAGACATAAAAAATACCAAGCTTACCTACTACATTCTGGGGTATCATCAGTCATCTTGGTTTATCCTCTGACTAGACTTCAATCATTCAGGAATACAGGGTGAAACTGATGATTTTGGACAACTCTGCCTCACTTAAATTCAATCCACACGCAAATGTGGATAACCTTACGATGCCATTGGACCACTTTGAAAATAAAGAATGAACAAATAGGAGGCACTATGCTAAGGGATGGGAAACAAAGGGAAGCAAAAATAGTTCCCTCACTCAAGGAGTTAATTCACTAGTGGAAGTGACAACATGATGAATAAAGTGAAAATAGAAGAAATGATATGTTTATTACTGGACAACTTCTCCTCTTGAGTTGACTAAAGCCCCAACAGGGAAGAAAGGTTCTAAAAATGGAGAATTCTGTATATGGGTACAATACCTTTGGCCTAGCTTTTGATAAAGGCACCAATATTATGGACTTTTCACATTAAGAAAGTCAAGCTAAGAATATCTTGTTCAAAAAGGAAATTCTCTTCTCTGCCTCCATTTTGACCCCCATTGCCATCCTCAACTCTAAGTAGAGAATTCGGATGCCTAAAAGTTAAGTTAATCTGAGGGACTTCAAAACATGGTCAACCAAAAACCTCCCATTATCAGCACCATTATCAACTTCAGTGCTACTGCACTAGAAATGCCATTGACTATACCTTCATGTGCAAATTTGCAGCTCTTTCCAAATTCCATCAACCTTGGTACACAGATGGAATGAGCTTTTGTTTATCTAGCTACAGAGGATAGAGCCCTGATGTGAGACCAACTTCATCCTTCAGGAGAGGCTAGTGCAATGGCTCCTTTTATTTTACCTGTTGAGGGGAAAGGAACTATAGAAACTAAACAGATGGTGCCAGCAACAGTAGAGTCTTTATTTAGCTTGCAATACAATTGTTGGGAAAGACTGTAGGAGTAGAAGAATACTAGTTCTTTAGCTGTGGTTGGGAGAACTGTGGGTGAGAAAGATGTATGTTATTCCCTTGTCATATGACTCTCATTGAGGGGCAGCATAGTATAGTGGCACAAGCACTGAAATTGGAATCAGGAGACTTGGGATCAATTCTCATCCCTAATACTTACTGAATTGATCATAGGAATGATGAGTACTACATACCTCACAGTATTGTTGTAAGAAAGACATTGTAAAGCATTACATGCTATATAAATGTAAGTATTCAATGTGCAGGTTTGAGATTTGGGTTATAGACTTAGAACAGTCTGATTTTGTCCCTTATACCTTGGTTAGCAAGGGTAATTGTGGACTTTGAGTAAGACTTATTTCTGAGGCAGAGTAAGCTAATAGCAACCCCTCCCACATACATACTCCTTACTTGGGAAAAGATTAGGGAAGTAGTCAACCATAGCAGAATTTCTCTCCAGAATCAAACCCTGCACCTGAGGTTAAAGCTTTCCCTTCACTCCCCAAGTGCTGAAGCAGTGTTTTCTTGGAAGGGCCCTACTAGACCATGAGGAGATCTGCAGTAACTATTGTACCCATGCTTAAAATTTGTCATGAAGCTTTTTCCCAGAAAGGAAACAAAATTTTACATTCTATTCTGTTTCAGACATGTAGAGTTACATGAGGGCACCTAGAAAATCTCCCACTATCCAAAAAAGATAGCAGTTATGCTTTAACCATTAGATCACATTTGTTTCTCTCTTTTTTCTTTAACACATAAGGTAATTAAGTTAGTTATTTCAGGACTTCTGAAAGTTCTGTCTTTTAACTTTCATATTTACTTTTCCTGTTAGTTTCAAAAAAATGGCTACTAACACATTTTTAGAAGGGAAAAAATGGATGCGTGTGTATATGTATTTGTTTAGTCTTCAAAGCACAGTTCAACAAGAGCCAAGTTCTTCCCAACTAATGCAAATTGCAAGTCCTACACAACTTAGTAGTCTGAGTTACTCTGACTAATGGAAGAACTATTCTCTAGTGGTCAAATTTTTTGAAGGAGTTTCTGTCCAAATTTGGAAAGGCTGGACCACTCAGTTAACAGACACCACATCTGTCATCAGGTGCATACCTAAAATCCTGCCTGTTTGGTAGGGTATGCCAGAGATGTTGCTCTAAACCTACAATCTCTGCTTGCTCCAGGACCCACAACTCTTACTCCTTCATGACGAGGAACCAAAATAATATGTCAATGGAAGACAGGAGTGCATAAAAATATAAGAATGAAGCTCCTTGAGGTCAGGGACTATTTTTCATTCTTTTCTTTATGTCCCTGCTGCCTAGCAGAATGACAGAGTGACTGACACATAGCAGACGCTTGATAAATTCTTCTTGGACCATACTGAAAACAAAATAGTTCTTTTTTTTAAAGAGATGAGCAATTTTTGCTAATTAAATATGCAGAGAAAATGTTTTAATAGACATCTGGCTGGTTGGGTTAAGGAAGAATAGAGAGTTACTAATTAATTTATTAAGTTGAAGTAAAAGACAAAAGATATAAGTAAAAAGAAGGTACAAAAAAGAAAACACAAAACAAAACTATAAGGCAAAGAGACCCCTGACTCTTCCTTCTGACCACTTTCCCGTCTGCGGGCTGAGAGCTCAGAAACAGCTGTTGCAGCTGGTGATTTCATTCACTCCCAAGGTCTGCTACTGGTTTTCTGAGGCCAGGGCTGTTCTGATGTTGCCTGCATTGGACTATGCTCCACTTTCACCCAGGTGGGACTAACCTTTCCTGCTTAAGTTGTCTTTGGCATCTGTGGGTCAAGAGGTCTGGAGACCACAACTGCTACCAGTGATTCATTCTCCCGCACAGCCTGCTCCGAGTTTGCTGGAGCTTGGTCTGCACTGTACTGTGCTCCTCTCTCAGCCTGGCACAACAGACTTTTCCTATCAACTTTGTAAGTTGTCTTGGGCTGGAAAATTGTTTGACTCCAACTTTTTGTGGGTTCTTCCACTTAAAAATTTGTTTAGAGTCATTATTTAAAGGGATTTGGGGGAAGACTTCGGGTGACTCTTTACGTTTATTCCACCATCTTGGCTCCGTCTCCCATATTTTTTTCCTTGATTTTTCTTTTTTTAAATTTTTGCTCTGTTTTCTTTTGTGGCATGGCTAAAATGAAAACATGCCCATGTATATATTGCTTTCCTTCTCAAGGAGGGTATAGGGGGCAGAGGGAGAGAGAGGACTTGGAATTCAAACTTTAAAAAAATGTTAAATTGTTTTTATAAGTAATTGGAAAAAATGAAATGTAAAATTTTTAAGACAATTTTTTTTAAAAAGAAATTTTAAAAAATAGGAAGGTTGTTAAATAATAGACTGCCTTTCCTATGTCTAAGATTTTTTTACAAACAGAACCTAAGGGCGAACACCTATCTTGAACAACAGTAACCAAAAAGAAAAAGAAAGAAGAGAAAGAAAACAAAAGAAAATCCAAAGTTCAGAACAACACCAAAAGTTTTAAAATCAATAAATGCCATACTGATACCACTTAGTCCTTTTCTCTGATGGAGCCATGGTCGGCTTTCTTCGTTGACTTCCAATAAAAATTCAAACGAGAAAAGTTAGCTCTTGGACAACTGATGAAATGGATCAAGGAAGAATTAATATAATAGGAACTTGTAGTATTGCTTCCAACACCAAGAAGAACTGAAAAGACAAAAAAAAAGTTTAAGATTTAAACTGCAATAAATCAACAAAGATTTATTAAGCATTGGCCATAAAACTGCCTCTATGCTAAGCAGTAGAGATACAAAGAAAGGGAAAAACAGATCCAGTTTTCAAGGAGCCGGGTCTGATGAGAGAAACAATATTTGAGTAACTAAGTACAAACGAAATGTATTCAACATATAATAGACTATGTCAGAAGGAAGAAACTTATATTAAGGGGGATAAGAAAAGGCTTTTTGCAAAATGTGGGATTTTGGCTGACAATTTTGCAACTGGAGGGATTTTTAGTAAGCATTAAAAAAGGCCTTCATGTCCTAAGCACTTTCAACTTTATCTAAGCTTTCAAGGGAGTTTGTGGATGAATCTCTCTAAAGCTGATTAAGAGCAAGGGTGAACATAATAATTCTTGGGTAGTTTACAGGCAGTTCCATTTGGGGTCAGGCAGGGTGATGGAAGGCTTAGTGGCTTCTAATGGCCCATATTTATTTTGGAGTCCATAATTATTGCACTATATAAATCTAGATCAAAAGAAATGAGTTGTCCTCCTGAGTTTTAGAGATTCCTGAATTCATTATCCTGCCTATTTAGACAGGGAACTCAGAAAAAACTGACCATTTTTGTCTTAAAATAGACTTGTGTGCGTATTATAACATTCACTGTAGTTTGCCATCTACCATATTGAGCCAATGAGAAACAGCTGGATTCTATCTGTTCCTCCCATCAGCTTCGTTTGGTGTTTTGATGTTACAATTAGATCTGATCTGATAAGCTGTTCATCCTTTCATGCCACATTGTTTGATGACTTCCTGCTTTGATGCCTAGTTCAGAAACAGCTACACTGTTCTCAGAAATAGCCAGATCATAGAGATGACCTCAGAGGTCATTTAGCATGACCCCTACCCAAATCATGTTCCTCTCTATTACATCCTGAGGCATAGAAAGCAGCATAGCATAGGGTGAGGTGGGATGGTGAAACAGGGAGGAACCATGTTATAGTGGAAACATCAGTGTCTCCGAGGACAAAGGATCTCCATTCAAATTCCATTTCTGATGATTCAAGTCCCATTACCTGTGTAACTTTAGACAAGTTACTTTAACTTTCTTAGACCTCAGTTTCTTAAGCCATAAAATCAAGGTGCTAAACTTTCCAAACTTTAGATATATGATCTAGTCTCTACATGAAGATTTTCAGTGACAGAGATCTTACTACCCCCTCTGAGAAGGTAATTGCACTTTGGGACAATTAGTATAAAAATGTTATTCTTTATGTTGAGTTGAAATATACCTCCCTGGTACTTCCACCCAGGGCTTTGCTGGAGCCAGTTCTGCCCAATTTCTGAGAACCGGTTGTTAAATTTTCATACGAGCATTTACATCTCAGAGACTGGCAATCAAATCAAGAGTTGATTTACTGCTTTGTGGATTGTCTAGACTTAAGAAAGTGATAGAGAAAATGCTAACAATATTGCTTAAATTTTAAAGTGTGTTCTGCAGAGCTGGCATATGAACATTGTTAGAAATTTTTAGTGTAAAGTGTGTATATGTATATGAGTGTATGAGAGAGAGAGACAGAGAGAGACCTAGACCTCATCCAAGGGTGAATTCTCTTATTGGTTTAACTAGAAAAAGGGACATGAGTGAGAGGTTGGATCCTTTATGTGCTGATTTCTTCCCAAAATTTTTGTCTCCTTTCAGGAACCTTTCTCTAAAGAGATTCTAGAATTCTATGTATGTTTTCTTAAGTTTGGAAGCTAGAAAAAAGGAGGGGTTCTATTCACAAAGCATAGATTAATTAATCAATCTCCAGCAATGAGGGGAGTTTTATAAAAATTGGCTTAAGTTTCTGGGTTACAACAGTAATATCAAAATATCAAAGAAAATTGATGGGAAGATGAGATAAAATCCAACAAAGACCTACCATAGCAGAAAAAACATTAGTTTGGAGAGAGTAGATCTGAGTTCAAGTCATAGCTCTGCTAGCTGTGTGAAATTGAGTATCTCAACTTTTCTGAGCCTCATTTTCTTAATTTGCAAAGTGGGGATAATTATTTCAATAATAACCAGAACATAAATTATCTCCTTGAAGGCACTAAGTATCGCTTTTGTGTTTGTACCCTTACCACCCAACAGTGTGTCTGGAGAGTGGCAAGTACTTCCTAAATTCTGCTTGACTGAATCATGCAACAAGCATGTGAGGTGGAAACCACTGGTATTGCTTTCAATTTATATATAGGGAAAAACTGAGTTAATTGTTGTAAGGTGACATAGTGTAGTAGTGAATAGAGTATGATGTTTGGAATCCAGAAGACCTTGGTTTGAAATCTATTTCTAACAGTTACAAGTGAAGTGTCTGGGTAAATCACTAACTCCTAATTTTATAGTCTTAATCTGAGTTAATGATGAAACCTCACAAGTTTGTTGTGACATTCAAATGAAATGACCCACGCAAAACACTGCATAAAGCACTTTACTTTTCCCAGGATCCACTATTATCATAGGCAGGCATTGAACTAAGATTATCTAATTATAATGCTGCCTCTCTTGTACTATCACACAAAGTTAGGGTCAGCTAGGTGATGCAGTGGATAGAGTGCCAGTGCAGGAGTCAGGAGGACCTGAGCTCAAATCTCCCCTCAGACACTTGACACTCACTAGCTGTGTGACCTTGGGCAAGTCACTTAACCCCAATTGCCTCATCCTGGGTCACTGCAGTCATCCTGATGAATATCTGGTCCCTGGATTCAGATGGTTCTGGAGGAGAAGTGAGGCTGGTGAACTGCACAGCCCTCCCTTACTCAAAACAAAGTCAAGTGCAAGTCATGTCATTATTTCTCTGGTGGCATAGTTTTCTTCGGCAATACAGGATGAACACACACATCACACAAAGTTTCTGTGAGGAAGAAAAGGAAGGTTATAAAGTATGACACTAGCATGTAATAGGATTCTTGGAATGTACTAGGGTTCTAAAGCAATATCATTCTCTTTGATTCTTAGCTTTATTTCATGAAATCTGCAACTTAATGAGCAAGATGGGATACTCTATGGAGTATAAAAGAGTAGAGTAACAGAATATATATTGGGTTTACTCTTCTCATATTTACTATGGAATTTTTAGTGTTTAGTGTTTGTTCATGCTTTCTTTTTATATCGTAGATAAAGGTTTTACAAATAGCCTAGAATATCAGTAGCATAAAGTCTAAAAAGGAACACATTATGATGACCTGGCTTCCTTGTTTCTCTAAACTTCATTCAATCAGCCAACAAGAATTTATTCATATTTACTGTATGCCAGGCATATATTAGGTGCCCAGAATGCAAAGAAAGGTATAAACACTCTCTTACCTCGATGAGCATATGTAATTAACTAGGTACATAGAAGAGTCCATGGAAGTAATCTCAGAGAGGAAGACACTAGTGGTTGAGGAAGGGGTGTGCGTGTGTGTGTGTGTGTGTGTGTGTGTGAGTGTGTGTGTGTGTGTGTCAGACAGTGGAGAGGAGAGGGAACCTAGAAATATCTCCTGGATAAGGTGAGAATTGAGGAGAAAGACTTTTCTATTCTAGACATGGAGACAGTCCATGTAAAGGAGAGAGGAGATGCAATGAAATGTTTTAAGAACTGTAAGGAGGCCAGTGTGGCTAGACTGCAATGTGTGGGAGGAAGCAAAATGTGAGAACACTGGAAAGGTAGGAAAGGGCCAGGTTATGAAGAGGTTCAATATGAAACATAGGACTTGGAAGTTATAGGGATCCACTGGAGATGCATGAAGGATGGGTTGACATGGTTAGAGCTTTGCTTGAGAAAAATAACCTAAGGGGAGGAAAAGAAGAAAAAAGTCACCTTAGTATCTGAGTGGAGAAAGGCTAGAAGTGGGGCATGGTGTGGGTTAGAAGGCTATTACATTATTTCAACTAAGAGGTGATAAAGGCCTTCCTTAACTAGGGTTGTGGCTATGATAGTAGAAAGAAAAGGATATGTAAGAGAAAATCTACAAAAATAGGAATAACTTTTAAGATAGACTCATATAACTCTCTTTAAATCCCATTAAATACTATTGCCTGACATACATTACTAGCAAAGTTTCTGGCATTAGTTAAGAACAAGGAATAACCAACAAAACAGAATTTTCTGAACCTACAAAGGTAAGGTGTTTCACAATAACTTGCTATGAGAGGAAGCATTATCTAATTTTAAGTCTTGCATGTGCTTTCAAAAAATGTGGCTTTGAATTCTGTCTTCTAATTGTATGACCATGAGAAATCACTTAACCTGAGTTTCTGTTTCTTCATTTATCAAACGAAGATGTAAAAATACTTGAAGAACTCACACGGCAAATTTTAAATGTGAACTATTGTTATTACTGGTCAAATGAATCTGCATCTTTTCAATATTCTCAATTTTCAATATTCACTTTTCATTATGACTAACACTATTTTACTGCATGGTACAATGAAGATTCAAATTTAAAGAAGCAAAATTTATTCTTTTACCACAGTTGAGACAGCTCTGGTTGACATAACACTTGGTGAAATGGCAAACAGCCTCTACCTCCTTTTTTGCTCCTCTGTTTCCTTACTCCCAGTTCCCCAGGGACCTCCTTTCACTCCCACACTCTTTGCTCCAGTCATGCTTATCTTCTCAGGAAGACTTTCATGCTCCTGAACTTTCCTGAAAATCCCTCCCTCAATACCTATGATTTGTTCTCTCTTTATGCTTTCAGTAGGATGTGATAGATGCAGGGTTATTTAGCCGTAATAATAAAGTTCACATTGACAGTTTGCCAACTGCTTTTTCAATTATTTTAAAAATCTTCATTTGAAAAATTAAGAGATGGAAGTTTAAGTCAAATGATTTCTCATAATCACAGTTAGTAGACAGAATTCAAAGTCACATTTTCGGAGTCTACATTCAGATGATACAATATAATCCATACAATTCCATAGCCCATTAATGGTATTTGTAATGTGTCAAAATGTAAATCTTATTTTTCTCCCACCGTTGTTAGGCTTTGAAAGACAGTGACTATATCATGTGTTTTATAGTTCCCCAAAGGGTACTGTACCAAGTAAATACTCAACTATTTAAAATAGTTCTATGATTTCAGTAATACAGAGTTTCTTGCCAATGATGTATGTAGGTCATAACCCACCCATGGCTGACTGTGTGACTTTTAGCCATATCTTATAATAAGGGGGCTCACCCAACATTCTGGAGGCCTCCTTCACTTCTCTTGACATCGCAAAGATACCAGAGGAATATTTGGCTGCCCATAAGTTTTCTCTGTTTTCAGCATATCACCAGCTCATCTAAGTACAGAGCTTGCCACAGAGTAGGCACTTAATAAATGCTTTTTCCCTTCTCTTACTTTTTGGTGATATCATTTCTCAATGAAGTCATTTACTCTGCACATCTTCTTTATAGTTCCTTATTTATGTTTAAATTATGAGCCATATCTGAGATATCCCTTTTTAATTCTTTGGAGACTGTAATATTCCATGACTCACAACCACAGAATAGCACTGGTAGGACATTGGTATAGAAAACGTGAACCTTTGCTTCAGTGAGAGATTTGTATTCATATAAGGAGTCTTGAAATTTCATAGTTAAAGCTAATTAAATTCCCAGCTA
This sequence comes from Bettongia penicillata ogilbyi, assembly GCA_023548195.1. NCBI lineage: Eukaryota > Metazoa > Chordata > Mammalia > Diprotodontia > Potoroidae > Bettongia > Bettongia penicillata. Next base: position 2,842,184 of record JAJHZJ010000522.1, on the reverse strand, counting down.
AGGTGATAAACTGATTCAAGCTAAGGTGTTAATGATTGATAATAGTTTAAATATATTAACCCTTCTATATCATTTTGACATTCTAATAGAATGCCTAAAAGGTACAAGTAACATGAACATTTCAGGCATACGTGGATCATTAGTGGAGACACTAAGTGAAAAAGGTCCTTCTAGGCCATGCCGTGCCATGCCATGCCAACAACTCCCTTCTCTGTTTTTGTGTGAAGCTAGGCCTGCAAATTGGCACTATGTAACTGAAATAAGAAGAACTGTTACAGTTATAACCAGCTGTGAGTAATCTAACTAAGCTATATCTGGAAACCATCCTTTTAAAGACTATTCTCACTAAAAAAAGCACATTTATCTTTCATTAAATTATTAGTGATATGATTACATTGTTTCAAAATACCTTGAAAGAGAGGGTAAGTCTCAATAAATCCTGGTTAATTATAAGTTTATTCATAAAATAATTTACAAAGGATATATGGACTCATGTAAACCTATTTTATAAACCTACCTATCCAGTTGGAGAAGCTTTGGGTGGAGCCAAAATGAAAGAAGAACACGAAGTAAAACCAAGCTCCTTGCCACAACTCCTCTGTGAAGAAGTAGAAGACACACTAGATTGGACCTTGTTAAGGATATGTAAAAAAAAAATAGTGAGTTATTTTTCTATCCTAAGTTAACTTTAAGAGATAGATAGAAGTCTGCAGACATTGACAACAGGGTATAGTCACAGAAGCAATCATATAGACTTTTTCACTGAAGGGAGAATCTATGAACCAGGGTATGAAGGGGTCCCAAATCCAATACAAAGGCTTCTAAACTTGCTTAGGGTACAGGGATAAATAGAAACTGACATTTTTGTTGTTCCTTCTCCTACTCTGGTTATAGATCCAAGGCCAGCTAGGGAGGGGAACTGTGCCTAGGATCCCATTTCAGAGTAAAAAACAATTAGTAGGCCTTAGGCTGTGTGCTGAGCAAAAAGAAAATTCAGAAGCAAGAAGCAACTACGTGGCTCTGACCTCAGGTACCAAGGAAGTTCTTGATTCTAGCTTCCAGTCTAATCTGAATCTTATGAACAAAATAATTATAGAATGAACACCAGAAAACAGAGCAGCTTGAAGTTCTGTCACCGATCCAGCAGAACTTACTACTTGGATGACAGTGGCTGAGCATAACAGCAATCTACTAGAATTCTGAGCAGGGGTAATCCTTCAGGAATATAGCTGAAATATAAAGCTAGGTTATGGACTTGAAGAGATCAGGCCAAGAGGACAAAAATCAAACTTACCCCTGAATTAAACTGAAAACATATAGTTCCTTCACTTAAGCTGTTCCTGAGATGCTAGGATAACACAACATTCAACACTCAAGAAAACAGTAGCAGGACCAGCCTGCATATTCATTGCAGAAGTGTACAGAGCTTGTCTTTAATGCAAATTCTAAAGTGAAGATGTAGGCTGGAAGATGAAAAACAAAGAAAAAAAAGAACCCCATCATAATAAGCATTTATAGTTACAGGGATGCTCAAAAGAGAAACCAGAAGAAGACTATCTTCCAAATATCTACAAGTAAAACCTCAGAAAAGCACATCTTTGGTGCATGGTCAATTACAATTCCTGGAAGGATGAAAAGGAGAAAGAGAGGAGAGAGAGAGAGAGAGAGAGAGAGAGAGAGAGAGAGAGAGAGAGAGAGAGAGAGAGAGAGAGAGAGAGAAGAGAGATTTTTTTTTTTTGCAAATGAAATAAGAGCACAAGAAGAGTGGAAAAGAAATGAGAGTTATAGAGGAGGGAACTGTAAAAGTAATAAATAGCTTGGATCAAATAATATAAAACCTTACCCATGCAAAACCAAAGCAAACCAAAAAATAAACTTTATGAAAACTATAATGGTTCAAATGAAAGATAATGATTCCATGGGACAATAAAACATATCTTTCAAAAGTAAAAGAATGGGAAAAATGGAAGAAAATATAAGTCGTTTAATGGTAAAGAAAACTGACATGGAAAAGAAGTCAAGGAGAATAATTTGTGGATCATTGGAATAACTGAAAACCATGCCTCCCTACCTCAAAGAGCCTAGTTATCACTAAATCATTAAAGAAAATTTCCCAAATCTCTTGGAATCAGAGAAGAAATTGCAAATAGAATTCACAGGTCACCTCCTCAAAGAAATCCCAAAATGAAAACTCCCAGAAACATTATAACCAAAATACAGAGCTTCTAAGCCAAAGAAAAAATATTTCAAGAAGCCTGAAGGGAAGAATTCAAATGCCAAGGAATCATAATCAAAATCACACAAGTTTTAACAGACTATAAAAAGAGTAGAGAGCTTAGAGAATATGACATTCTACTAAGCAAAAAATAAAGGCTTAATACCAAATTCTAACTTCCCTAGTAAAATGAGTGGAGCAGTGAATAGTCATGGACCTATAATAAAATAGAAGGCTTTCTAATGAAAAGACAACAGCAGCAGAAAATTTTCAAAGGTCAAACTTCTGTAGGAGTTAAGAGGAACATAAAATGATAAACATGAGTGAGTAAAAGCAAGGGTCTAAAAAGGAATAAGCTGGTAGAATTCTAATATGGGGAAATCATATATGTGTTCCTTGGGACCCCTATCATCAGGGATCTTAAAAAGAATCCAATAATACATTTCATTCAACAGAGAACACAGAGTAGGCACTTAATAAATGGGTTTTTTTAATCATACATCTTCTCAGTGACATCATTTACTCTACACATCTTCAGAGTTGTTTTAGAGAAGGAAAGAAAAGTAGGGAAAAGTGGGGTGGCAAGAGTAAAAGGAAAGGTGGGAATTAATCCTAAGCAAAATAACCTTAAAAATATATGAAACAATCCAAGGCAGCTCTTTTGCTAGTCTATATATGTATTTGTGACAAGAGTTTATTTATGTGTTTGTTTTTAGTTTTCAGCAATCACTTCTATAAGATTTTGAGTTCTAAATTTTCTGCCTCTCCCTCTCCTCTTCCCTCCCCAAGACAACATGCAATCTGATATACGCTATACATATACATTTATATTAAACATATTTTCACATTAGTCATGTTTTAAAGGAGAATTAGGTCTAATGGGGAAAACCATGAGAAAGAAGAAACAAAGTAAAAGAGAGCAAATAAACAATATGCTTTGATCTGCATTCAGAATTCATAGTTATTTTTCTGGTGTGGATATTATTTTCTATTACGAATCTTTTGGAGTTGTCTTTGATCTTTGCATTGCAGAGATAGAGTTAGGTCTATCAAAGTTAGTCCTTATACAATGTTACTGTTTTCAATATTATCCTGGTTCTGCTTACTTCACTCAACATCAGTTCATGTTAAGTCTTTCCAGGTTTTTCTGAAGTCTGCCTGCTCATCATTTCTTATGGAACAATAGTATGCCATTACATTCATATACTGCAACTTATTCAGCCATTCCCCAATTGGTGGGCATCCCCTCAATTTCCAATTGTTGGCCGCCACAAAAAAGAGCTTCTAGAAATATTTTTGTACATGTGGGTCCTTTTCCCATTTTTATGATCTCTTTGGGATACAGACCTAGAAGTGGTATTGTCAGGTCAGATGGTATGCAGAGTTTTATAGGTCTTTGGGCATAGTTTCAAACTGTTTTCCAGAAAGCTTGGATCAGTTCACAAGTCCACCAACAATGCAATAGTGTTCCATTTTTTTCCACATCTTCTCCAACATTTCACATTTTCCTATTTTGTCATGTTAGCCAATCTGATAGGTGTGATGGTGTATCTCAGAATTGTTTTGGTTTATACATGAATCAGCAGTGATTTAGAACACTTTTAGCATGACTATAGATATCTTTAGTTTCTTCATTTGAAAACTGACAGTTCATGTCCGTTGATCATTTATTAATTGAGGAATGACTTGTATTCCCATAAATTTGACTCAGTTCTCTATATATTTTAGAAATAAAGCTTTTATCAGAGATCCTGGCTACAAAAACTGTTTCCCTATTTTCTGCTTCCCTTCTAATCTTGGTTTCATTGGCTTTGTTTATGTAAAACTTTTCAACTTAATGTAAATCAAAATTATCCATTTTGCATTTCATAATGTTTGGTCATAAATTCTTCTGTTCTCCATAAATTTGACAGGTAAACTATTCCTTGCCCTCCTAATTTGCTTATAAGTATCAGCCTTTATATCTAAATTGTGAACCCATTTTAACTTTATCTTAGTACACAATGTATGCCTACTTTCTGCCGTACCATTTTCCAGTTTTTTCTAGCAACTTTCATTAAATAATTAGTTCTTATCTAAGAAACTGGAGGGTTTATCAAATCATCGATTACTCTAGTCCTTCACTACTGTGTCTTGTACTGCTAACCTATTCCATTGATTCACCACTCAATTTCTTAACCAATAGGTAATAAAGGTTTTGTTTTGGTTTCTCAATTAGGGGAAGGTGAAAAGACTAGAAAGCACTTTTAAAAAAAGATTTTAAAAGTTTTGAAGTTAAAAATTTTGCCTTCAATCATTTGCCACCGTCCACCCCCAGCTCTTTAACAGTTTACGTAGGCTTAGCAAACTGTGACCCTTGTCCCCCAGGGAGGAGAGGGGCAGATGGACAGAGGTACCTAGAATATTTCATGAGTTCATGAGTGTAGTTCCAGTGACCACTGTACAAATCCCCATGCGCATTCTTATCTAGCCTATTTACTATATTCAAAGGTACCTGGAATCTATAAACTCTAGATTTAGAAAAGACTTCAACCATCATTTGTCTATTTCAGTATAAAATTATACAGACCAACGGGCCACAACAAAGCATTCTATTATTTTGTACAAAGAACAAAAACACCAATTCTCCCCAAAGTCCAATGGAGATAGCACAGGACCAATAAATGGCCATGTTCTTGTAGGACATCAGACCTGCTTCCAATTTGAGCCTGGACAGCATCTATCACTGACTGGAGCAACCTCTGGGCAGAAGAAACCAGTCATTCCCACCAAATTCTGTCCAGCACCTGCATGGGGCAGGCAAGTCAGTGTAGCTGAGGTAAACAGGGAAGATGGTATGTTTCAAGATGAACCACTGCTACCACTTTGCTCATCACCTTCCCTCTGATATCATGAAGATAACAGTCCCTTAAGCCCAGGAGCCATGAGAGTAACAGCCAGACCATTGGTCCTGAAAACCCTAAGGCATCCTCCAGGAAAGGAATGACTACAGAGATGGATGAACCTGGCAACTCTTTCTGTGAGGCTATAGGCCCAGCCTCCTTGATAGTCACAGACACTGAAGATCCAGAAAACAAGCTCTTGTCAAGAAGAAGTCTTGTCTTCCCAAAGTATTTAATATAAGTAACAGCTTAACACTCCCCCACCCCCAATATACACTTCCACCTATATGTTGATCTTCATTTGAAAATTTACCTGTAGTACATTTCATTTTAGGAACAAAATGTCAGCCAAATATTCCAAAAAACTAGTCTTTGCTAATGAGTATTGAAAATATAATGTCATCTGAGCAGTTCTAAGAGTGAAAATTTCAAGCCAGGTTGAAGGTGAGTCTGTAGGAAGCAATGAAGAATATTTTGGAGCGCAAGTAGGGTATACAGTAATTCTTGATTGTTCTTTCTTTCCACAGATAGGGATGACCATATATATATATATATATATATATATATATATATATATATATATATATATATATATATATATATGCATGCATGCATATGTATATATGTTTATATACATATAGTCATACACATGAATACAAATATACATATGTGCATACATGTACATACATATATGCATCTATCTATATATACATATTTGTTTATGTATTGTTTGTGTGTATGCATGCATGTGTGTGCTTGTATGCACACATGTGCACGTATGCATGCGTGCATGTGCACGCATGCGTGTGTGTCTGTGTGTGTATGTCTATGTATAATCAACTGAGTCAAACACTAGATAGAGCATTGGTCTTGGAGTCAGGAAGATGAGTTCAAATCTGACCTCAGACACTTTATAAGACCCTGGGAAAATCCCTTAACCTCCACCTTGTTCAGTTTCCTCATCTTCATAATTGAGATAGATTCTAATGATGCTTACTACCCAGGGTTACTGTGAAGATAAAATGAATTACTTACGAAGTGCTTTGTAAAACTTAAGGTGCTATATAAATATTCACTATCATCATTACCATTTTATTATAATTAATCATATTTTATTATATATGTTGACACTTTTTCAATATCTATGAGCTGTTAGAATATATAATTACTTAGCCAAATATTTGGTCAAAAAATATGACCTGAAGTAGACTTAGTTAGATAAAAGATCTCGTTAAATCATAGGTCTTCTAGAAAAAAAACATTTATTTAAAAGTTCCTGAAGGGTTAAGTGGGTTGTATGGTTATGTAATCTACTCTTAGCACAGTCCCTAGAACATAGTAGGTGCTTAGTAAATGCCCTGTTGATGACCATTTAAAGAGAAGGTCTCTAAGACATTCACACTGCAAACAGGGCCCCTCATCTAGCATGGAGAAAGAACATACTGCTGAGAAGGAGTCCTGGTGAAGAGCCCCTACTACTGCTTCAAATCAGACACCAAATTCAGGAAGGTACTAAAGACAAATAAATAATGTTGGTCTTTCTAATACTCTAAGGAAATACAAACTGTTTCTCAGAAAACTACTTTTGTTAATGACAACAGAAACCTATACTGACATACTCAAAAACTTCTATTCCTCCCAAAGGAAAACTAATTTACTATGGGCTAATGTACACAGGATGAAATTGATATTTTGTCTGTAGAGCAGAATGATGAGCAATTCACCTAGAAACTGATGACTCCAGAGGAGATGATTGTATCAGAGCCTTAAATAAGCAGTCCACTGCATGCTTCCCCTTGCCTTTCCCTGCAGGAAAAAGCAAAAAAAGCAGCAAGAGAATAAATTACAGGACACAGACCTAAAGGGCATGAAGTGCAGCAGAATAGAATATAAACTTTAAAATAAGAAAACTTTTGATCATCATAATTAGACCTAGTTTTTTTTTTCAGTCATAAAAGGGAAGCTTCTTAATTAAGTAGAGCCTGAGAATATTCTGACCTCTGTGAAACGCTTTTTATAATTTCACAGACTTGCGTGATCTAGGAGATGGAAGAAACATCAGAAGGTATGGAGTTCACCATGCACCTAACCAAGGAAAGATGCCTTCTATTACATCCTCCCCCCCCAATTAAAACCTTTGCTTTAAAAGATCTGCTGATGGAAACATCATTACATCTCCTGCAGCAGTCCATTATGCTTTTGTGCAGCTGTAATGGCTAGGAAAACTTTCTTGAACTAAATGTTCAACTAACAATGAACTAAAATCTGCCTCTTGGGATCTTCCCTGCATTGCTCCCTGTTCTACCCTCCAGCATATGTGTCTTCCATATGATGGGCCTTGAAACTCTTAAAAATAAATCTTACATCGTCTCTAGGTCTTCTCTTCCCAATGAACATCCTTACTGTTTTATCCAGTTCTTACAATGGCATTCTTCAATTGTCTCAAAATCTTGGTCACCGTCTCATGAACACAGGTTTATGTCATCATATATTAAAAAATCCCAACTGGTATCCTATTTTCCTACAGTTGAGGAGAAAGGCTAATCCATTATCTATTAGCATAATTAGTGGAAATCTTGATTTGGGAGTAAGAAATGTACTAAATGTAACACTGGGCAAGTCATTTAATCTCTCTGAAACTTAAATGCCTCATCTGAAGAATTAGGAGATTGGACTCAGTAGCCTTTAAGGGTCCTTCCAGCTCAAGTATCTGAGCTTCTGGTTTTTTACCCTCTCATCTCTCAAAGAGTATTAAGATAAAGGTTAACCACAAAAGAAAAAATAGTAATGTCTTATTGATGACCACTACAGAATCCCCATCTAAGAATTAAGCGTTCAGTAACAATCATTATCTTTGTAGAGATGACAGAAAAGGAAAATTTTAGATAACCCATGCAAAAAGAAACAGTAGTTTGTAAGAATATACTTCTCAAATGAGGTCCGTAAATGCAGGAAAGAACAATAATAGCAAGAAATACGAATCTTAGTATTAAGATTGCCTATTCGCTTTTAGCAGGGATAGTCTTATACAGAGGCATTTGATGGGAGTGGAGGGACAGGATTTAAAGGACTCCTTGCCCAAAGTTTTCTCCCCATCAGCCTGCTTTAATGTTTCATATTCTACCATCTGATTTATAACTTTGGTTATTCACCCCTTGGTATTTGCAAGATTCTCACATTTAAAAGCAAATGAAGGAAGTATTCATGCTTTGTTGGCTGTTGTGTCTTTTGGCGTCCTAGTTCAACAGAGCAATATCTAACAAAAATAATCTGTGTTATTCTAAAAAGCTAGGAGAAAAGAATAATATGACACATTTAATGCCTTCTTTGGGGGCTGTTTTCTATTTCATCTTTCCAAATGACACTTGACTTCAATTCCTCTTTTCCACATCTGGCTGCAATTTTACTGCTTCAAATTTTGTTTCTGATTAGCTACATTCTCCAAATATGATGTCATTTCTTTAAAGGCTAACTGAAAAAACACATTGAGAGGTTAGACTTATTCTTCTTTAGTGGTTTTTTTTTTGATTAGTCAGTTTCTCCTGTAACTGTGGGAAGCTCATCTGCCACCTTAGAGAAGGTCATTAACATGGAAAACAATGAAAGTGGTCACGGCAGGAGTTATCCTACTAAAATATATTCAGGGACTAGAGGGTAAGACCAGAAACGGGTAGGTGGGAATTTGAAAATGTATAATCTTCTGAAACATTGACACATTGCCTGTCAGGCATGACCCTTCACGCCTTACTAGTTCCCTCAGTATGGAACACTCAGTTTGGTCTGAGACTTTCCCTCTTGCTAGCATTCTTACTCTTTGTTTTTATCCTAGTCTTTATCCTGCTTTTACTCCAGTGAACACTTTCCACCTCAGATCCCTCAACTTCATGACCCACGTCCAATATAATATAGAGGGGGGGAGGGGGAGGAAAAGAGAGAGGGGGAGAGACACACAGAGACAGAGGGCACAGGGTGAGCTGAATGTGAAAGGATGATATCTAAAAAATAAAATAGTTTTGAGAGAAATGTCTTGGGAGAAAGAGAAAAGGAGAGGTATAATGTAGTAAATCATCTCACATGAAAGAGGCAAGAAAGAGCTTTTACAATGGAGGGGAAGAAGGAGTAGGTGAGGGAATAAGTGAGCTTTACTTTCATTGAATTTGGCTTCAGGAGGGAATAACATACACACTAAATTGGGTATGGAAGTTTGTCTTACTCCACAGGAAAGGAGGGGGGGATAATAGAAGGGATGGCAGATTGGGGAAAGGGGTAATCAGGTGCAAATGCTTTTGTAGAAGGACAGGTCAAAGGAGAGAAAAGAATAAATAGAGGGCGGAACAGGAGAGAAGCAAATAAAGTCTTTCACACATGACTGTTATGGAAGTGTTTTGCATGATTACACATATATAAGCTACATATATATATATATATATATATATATATATATATATATATATATATTGAATTGCTTGCTTTCTCAATGAAGGTTAGTGAAGAGGGGAAAGATTGAGGAACTCAAAGCTGTAAAAATGAATGTTAAAAATTGTTGTTACATGCAACTAGGAAATAAGATATACAGGCAATGGGGTATAGAAATCTATCTTGCCCTGTAGGAAAATAGAAGGGAAGGTAATGGGGGTGGTGGTGATAATAAAAGGGAGGAATATTGGAGGAAAGGGTAATCAGAATATACCCTGTCTTGGGGTGGGGGCAGAAGCGCCGTGGGGAGAAAATTTGAAATTCAAAATTTTGTGAAAGTGAATGTTGAAAACTGAAAATAAATAAATTTAATTAGAAAAAAAAAAAGCATACCATGCCCTGGTGAACTTAGGAGGGGACTTGGACAAAAGACCCAATCTTCATCGTTACAGAAAAATCCACATTAATTATATTGTAGGTATATTTAAGTGTTTGGAAAGAAAGGGTTCATTTTCTTTTGTCATCTGTATGACTTAAGATTCTCCTACTTGTATAGGTTATGTTTTATTCATTCATTTTCTCTCTGTATAGGTTATGTTTTATTCACTCATTTTCTCTCTCTGTCTCTGCCCATCTCTGTTTCTGTCTCTCTCTGTGTCCGTCTGTCTCTCTCAATACAAACACCCGCACATCTGGCATCTAAAGCTTCCTTCACCTGGCTGCTTCCTAGTTTTTCATTCTTCTTATACCACGGCACATGCTCTATGATTCAGCAATGCTGGCCTTCTTGCTGTTCCTCATGTAAACAACAATTTCTTAAATCAACATTTTCACTAGCTGTCCTCCATGTTTGGAATTCTACTCACTCATCCTCATCTCTGTCTCCTAGCTCCCTTGGTTTCCTTTAAGTCTCATCGAAACTCCCACTTCTACAAGAAGTCTTTTCTAGTTGCCTTTAATGCTAGTTACTTCTGTGAAACTACCTCCATTTATCATATACATATCTCATTTGTACGTGGTTGTTCACATGTTGCCTCCCCCAGTAGACTGTGAGCTCCTGGATAGCAAGGGCTGTCTCTTGCTTTTTTTTTTTTTTGTATCCTCCCTATCTATGAGCACAGTGCCTGGCACATAATAAGGGTTCAATTCATGTTTGTCAACTTGACACAAAGGGAAAGGAAGAACTGAGGGTACTATTTGGGTTATGACCAAGTAGTTGAGCCAAAAGTCACAGAGAGATGTTTTTTTTGTCTTGAGTGGCATGCTAACTAGCACAACATTCCTCTACCTCTTTTAATGGCTCTATCTATACCTTCAATTTATCCCTCTTTGGACACCCATTATATGAAGACACTACAATTTTGAGTAACCCAATATAAAAAATGAAAATATGAAATATTTTACATGAATATATGAAATTTTTTATATGAAATATGAAAAGAAAAGAAAACTGAGTTATTTCTCATTGCTATGACAATCCCATAAGCTATCTCTTTTTGTAACTTTATAATTCTAGTTTAAATTCTCCAAAAAAAATGTTCATCCCTTCTTAATGTCTGGCATTTCTATTGATGCATTTATCTATGGCCCTGCTTCTCTGTTCCCCCCACTCAATACTATTTCCTAACAGTTCTACTGATCTCAATTACTTGATATTCCTCATCCTTGTGAAATTCTTTCCTTTCATGATAGCAATAACACCACTTCAAAAGCCCACGAAAAAACAAAACTAAACTTTTATTTTGCCTAAGAAAGAGAAGAGAAAAAAAGAGTCAGAAAGTAAACAAGAATTTTCATTTGGATATGAGAGTTAGACTTTTATTTTTATATCTTGATTGGTTTCCCAAACATGCTTTGTGCTTTTTCACTGTCAGGCTTTTGTATATGAAGTCCCTCTCCCTCATTAAATTTCTTGTCTTTTTATTTATGCTTAAACATTTGAGATCAGCTAAAATTCTTTTCTGTAAAATTTTACCAGCCCACATTAATCTTCTTCTCTTAATTAAGACAGCTTTTGACAAATCAATGGTACAAATGTAATGAGGATGTTGATCCAGGGAATCCCTGATCAGTGAAGTCTTTTCTGATCCACTCAAGAATCATGTAAGAAAGTGGTTCCTTTCATGGAACTGGATTATGAAGCACTCTGACCTCTTGCTCAGGCGTTTGAACCATAGTCCACTTTGCTGGGATAACGTAACTCCTAACGGGTCTGTTCAACTGAAGGGTTGCATCAAAGATGCCTGGCTACTCTGAGTCAGAAGGAGGAACTTTAGTCAGGTTCTAAGTTGGGAAATGTCTCTGTCCATCCTCTTTTAGACCCTTCTCTTCTGGACCTCTTTGTCAGTGGTTCCTTCCCTTTGTACATCTAAAAGTGTAACAAATTATTTTTCTCTCTTGTCTCTGGTAACAACACCACCTGAATGAAAGAACACCTATGCCAGCCTGAGTCTCTGATTGCTTTTAGCTTTCTGTTTTCCTCCCTAAGAACATACCAATGAATAACAATATTGATAATTGATTCTTTTCCAGCCTTAATGATACACTTATGGGTTAAGAGTTACAAAATTTCAGATTCAGGCATCAGTTAAATAGAGGGAAGCGAATATAGAGGGTCACATCTACATCATCCTGAAGCTAAAGAAATAAAGTTGTCCTCTGATTGGTGACATATTTTGGACTTTATGAAAGTTTTTTCAGGGGAGGTCTGATGTGAATGTAAAATATCTCTCCAGGTCCTACAAAGGTGCTTTACTTTCTCTATGGTTTATAAGGAGTGAGATGACATTTAAGATGTTTTATTTTCTGAATTTGTATAGTAACATAACCATTTATCAACTGGGAAATGTTTCTGATTTTTATAAATTTGGCTCCGTTTCCTACATATATGAGAAATGAAGCCTTTGTCAGAGAAATTTGCTATAAACATTTTTATCCCAGTTTCCTATTTTACTTCTAATTTTGACTGCACTAGGTTCATTTATTCAAAAGCTTTAAAAAACATCATAAAACCAAAACGGCTCATTTTACTTTGCATATTCTTCTTTATCTCTTGTTTTGTCAAAAACTCTTCCTTTATCCATCGATCTGACAGGTACATTTTTCTGTGCTCTCCTAACTAATATCTAATAACAGTCTTTATGTTTAAATAATTTATCAATTTTGACCTCATCTTGGCATACAGTATGAGACATTGGTCTATGTCTAGCTTCTACTAACCTGCTTTCCAGTTTTCCCAGCAGTTTTTATCAAATGATGAGTTCTTACACCAAAAGATTGAATTTTGGGGAGTATCAAACTTTAGCTTACTATGGTTATTTACTACTATGTGTGGTGTAGTCAATCTTATCCACTGATCCATCACTGTTTCTTAGCCAGTATCATAATGTTTTGATTACCAACTTTACAATATAATTTGAGGGATGCTGGTGGCACTGTGGAGAGAGTGTAGGGCCTGGAATCAGGAAGACTCATATTTCTGAGTTCAAATCTAGTTCTTGGCTAGATTTTTGCCTCTGTTGGCCTAGTTCCTCATATGTAAATGAGTTGGAGAAATAAATGGCTTTAACACTTAAGCATCATTTCCAAGAAGACCCCAAACTGGGTCACAAAGAATCAGATACAACTGGAATGCCTGAACAGTAACAATATATTTTGATATCCGTTACTACTTGGCCACCTTCCTTCACATTATTTTCATTGATTCGTTTCATATTCTTAACACTTTGTTTTCTAGAAGAATCGTGTTGTTTTTCTAGCTTTCTAAAATGTTTTGGCAATTTGATTAATATAGCATAAGTAAATTAACTTAGGAGGAATTGTCTTTAATTGTATTGGCTCATCCTACCTTTAAGCAATTAATATTTCTCCAGTTTAGATCTATCTTTATTTGTAGGAAAAGTGTTTTGTAACTGTGCTCCTATAGTCCCTGGGTTTGTCTTGGCAGGTAGACTCCCAAATATTTTATATTGTTTTATTTTTCCATTTTTGTCAATAGCAGCAGTTTATGTTTTTGTAAATATTCATCCATTTCATTTAGAATATCAGTTTCTGTGTGGAATAATTTAAAGTCATTGAGAATACATACTGGATAATTTTTGACATAATACGCCATGATAATCATAATGAATATATAAGCCAAGCTCAGATGGGTTTATATTGACAGCTGTTCTCAGAACGGAAATAATTTTCTCAAATCCCTTGTAGTTAAGGAAATAACTTGAAAAAATGCACGATTTTCTGGTAATTCTAGGATGTAATGTGCCAACTTTGAGAACAAGAGAGTTAAAATGCTTCTCTTATATAACTAATAAGAGGATTATACTTTTCAAAACTGGGGCTGATTATCTTGCTGTATTCAGTCAGGCATCTCTCCACATATATGGCTGAACAAATAAATCTGAAAACTAGAAAGTCATTGTATAATATTAATGTACCAGCTGAGAGCTTCATTTTTCACATGAGGGACTCCCAAAAATGTTATACATGTGCAGGGACATATAAGATGTCCTTGCACATGTATGTTTCCAATAAATGCTCCATGTATGTTTCCAATAAATCGGAGCTCATGACCAATCTGTTTACTTTTACTAATCAGTCAAGAGGCGACACTAGTTCAAAACAAAGGCCTTTAGCAGCATATCATAAATAAGGTAGTAGAACTTTTTCCCCCCATACCTGAGGCACACTATCCCAGTACTTAGCAAACCATTAGTGAGAAGTATAGACAGAAAGATTATGTATGGAGTCATTTAAGGATCCTAGCTGAATACAGAAAATGGCAACAGAACTACAAATACCATGAGACCAGTGGAGTCTAGCTCAGCATCTACCACAAGACCACTGAGGCATCCCTCAATAGAGACTACATATTCTACAAGACCCACAGGGTACAATTTTGCTATTCAGTCGTTTCAGTTGTGTCTTATATTTTGTGACCCCATTTGGGGTTTTCTTAGCAAGGGCACCACAGTGGCTTGCCATTTTGTTCTCCAACTCATTTTATAGATGAAGAAATAGAGGCAAACTGAGTTAAGTGACTTGCCCAAGGTCACACAGCTAGTAAATATCAAATGTGAACTTCCTGATTCCGGGTCCTGTGCTCTAATTTACCACCTAGCTGCCCACACAGGGTATAATAGCCAATAAGAATAGGATAATGACAATATTGAAAGATGTAGTCAAGCATGACTTTTTCCTCCACATGTTCCAGCTACAAATTTATCTTCATCTGTCTTGTTCTACTCATGTGCTTGAGTCGTATGTATTCTTTTTGTATATATGACTCCATACGCAATCTTTCTGTCTCCACATCATGCCACTGGCACTCTAGCTATCATCCTCATTACCCTCCCACCAGAAACTTGTATTCTGCCCATGGAAAGACAGGATTTGATTGGTGATCTTTTTCCTTCACCTTTACTAGTACAAAGCCTCTGTAGCCACCCATATGCACATCATTCTGTCTCTGCTGTATTCATCACTGTCATTCCATTTCCTCCCCACATCAGAACTATGGTCTGCCTCTGGGATGCCAGACTTTAATAGACAACCTTTCACCTTATCTTGACCAGAACTAGGCCTTCATGTCCTGACCATCATTATAAGATACTGCTCTCTACATGCTCCCCTTAGCACCTCCCCCTTTCATATTCTTTTTATGGGCTATCTTTTCCTGATTATGGAGGAGATATCTCCTAACTCAAGCTGCATGATAGAAACTGCTGTTGAATCAATTTGTCACAATGAAGAAGCTTACAGAGGTTTTATTATGCTCAAGGACAGGCTCAAGATTCAGAAAAAAAATGAACCCCTATTGGGGTTCAGACGAAATTACTTGTGGAAAAAATTATGTCAGAGAATCAGAAATATTTTAAACATATTACAATTTTTCAAATATCACCTCATTAAGATTCCATCAAGGTGGAACGAGCTACATTAGGACAAAGTAACAAACACAGTAAGTTATAGATTTAAACACTGAGGTTGCAAAAAATCTTATGCTTAGAAAACTACAAGACTACGTAATGAAATCACAATGGTCTAACTGAGAGGAAGGGATTTACATGTCACAAAGATAACCAGAGAAAAAGAAATCCTTCCACAAATAACTAAACCACTTTAGGAAGGTTTAAAAAAAATTGTAGATGCCATATCCTAATCTTCTTCTCTTGACTCCTTATTTCAGAAATGTCAACATGCTTCCTTTAATACTGACATTCTGTGAGTCAGGTTTTAGCCAGCTGAAATTCATGTTAACAGACTTCAGTTAGCTAAATGTTTCAGGAAATATGTCATAATCAGATTGAATAAAAAGAAATAAAAAAATTCTTATTACACCTTAAACTCCTTGAGGTCAGAGACTGCCATTGTGCTTGGGTACGTAACTCCAAAACTTAGCACAGTACCTGATGAATCTTAAATACTTAATGAATGCTTTATCTCTATATCTAGCTACCTTTCCCTTATAAGAGGATAAATTAGCTCAACTTATTCATTCTTAGCTTAAAGTCAAGAGATTTAAGCTGGTTTAGCTTTTTGGTAATCAGACCATTCATAGACCCAGTATTAGACTAGAGAAAAATCCTCAATTGCTTATCTTTTAATAAAGAACAAGAAATCTTGGGGAGTTTTCCTGGAGGATGGTGGAATATGTTAGAAAACTGCAACTCTCCAGATTTTCCCACAAACAAGACAAAATCGTGCCTCAGGGTGAACATAAAAATAAGAATTGGGGTTATAACAGTTATCTTCCTGGGGCAACTGAGAGAAGATCCAAAGAAAAATCCCAGGACCAAGGTTTGGTCTCTTTTGAAGTATAAACACTCAAAAGCTGGTTCTGATGAAAAAGCAAGTGGTGAGCCCTGGGGCCAGCTGTGTTGGGAGGTAGCTTTGCCTGCAGTCACAGGAATTTTCATCTTCTGGACAGTGTGGGGGAAGACTGAGGGAACCTCTGCAGATAAGCGATACCAGGCACAACTATGCTACCAAAACACAGCCTTGAGTGAGAAGGAACCAGCACACACCCAGGGAGTGCAGAAGAGTCAGGGAGGGACACAACTAGGCATTTACAGGAGGGCAGAGTTCTTGGATTTGGTACCAGGTCAGAGAGAAGAAAAGAGGATCTGAGGCCAGAAGCACCACCTCCTAAGACTAGAGGGGATTACAATAATAAGGTGCTATAAATTAAAAAAAAAAAATGACCAGGCAAAGGAGAAAAAACCAACAATAGAAAGTTACTATGGGAATAGAGAAGGCCAGAGATGATCTTCAGAGGAGGATAATGAAGTAAAAAAATATCTCTCCTACACTAAAGAGTAATATCAAATGCTCATCTTCCCAAAAAAAATTCATAGAGAACTTCAAAAAAATGTTAAAAATCAAATCGGGAGAGATCGAGGAAATTGTTTTAAAAAAGAACAATCCAAGAAAAACAAGAAGAGTATGAAAAGAAAGTCAACCAACTGGAAAAGGAGACCTAGAAATTTAAAGAAGAAAACAACTTCTTGAAAATTAAAAAGTGGGCAAAGGGAAACCAGCAAAATTTTAAGAGACCAAGAAATAATCAAACACAATATAAAGAATGAAAAAAAAAATAGAAGAGAATGTGAAACATCCCATCAGAAAAACAGCCTCTCTGGAGAACAGATCAAGAAGAGAAGACTTAAGAATAGTCAGACTAACTGAAAGCTATGATTAAAAAAAGAAATTTTGATACAATAATACAAGAAATAAAGAAAAATGTCCTGAAATATTAGAACAAGAGGGGAAAGTAGAAATAGAAAAATTTCACAAAAAAAAAAATCACAACCAGAAAGAGATCCTATGAAGAAAACCTACATGAATATCACAGGTAAGTTCCAAAACCCACAGCTCCAGGAGAAAATATTATATGCACCAAGGGAAAAAAAAGCAGCAACAATTCAGCTATAGCAAAGCCATAATTAGAATCCAAAGACCTAGCAAGGGTGACACTAAAAAACTACAGATGTTGGGTTACAATATATCAAAGAGCAAAAAACTGGAGTTGTGACCGAAAATATCATACCCAGCAAAGTTAAGCATAATCCTGAATGGAAAAAAAAAGGGACACTCAATGAATTTCCAGACTTTCAGGACTTTGTTACCAAAACAAAACAACAACAACAACAAAGAACTGAACTCAATTGAAAATTTGACATACAAGATCAAAGAGAAATGCAAGGTAAATATCAAAGAGTAATTACAAGGGATTCCATAAGAGCAGACTGTTTACCTTTTATATGAGGAAATGTAAAACATTATATCTAAGATTGCTATTAGTAATTGAGTAGCTTGAAAGATTTGAGTAGTACTGAATATAATGGGATTCTAAGAAGTAAAACTACTTAGAAAAAGGTAAAAAGTAATTCTTATACAAATAAGGTGCAAGGGGAAGAAGTGACAATCTTAAATGGGGAAAAGGGCCAGTAGTTTTGGAATCCTAATCTAATTGGGAATGGGTTAAAGAGCAGAAAAATGCACACATATCTAGAAGGCTATAAAAGTTTTCTAAATTCAGAAAGAAAATAAATGCTAGGTTCATAGGGATTGGGGAGAGGAAAAGGGAGGGATATTTAGAGGGAACACTGCTCATCTCAGATCTGGGTTAAAAAGAGAACATACACATTTAGAAGAGAATATAATATATATACACACACATATGTATACATATATATGTATGTATGTATGTTATGTATAACAAAGATTTGGCTCCTAATTGGCTCAGTAGTAGGCAGGAAACCTACATGACTCAGCACAGCTGTGAACTATCAGGGTTCGAAGGAGATCAATCTTTCAGATGTTTTCAACGAACCTGAGCCTGGAAAACTGAACTCCAAAAAGAAAACAACAAAAATCCCACTTTGCTTGCTTTTGCAGAAGGATAGAAAATAAAAGATATGCACAAATATACAATAAATATCAGAAGTAGAATTTTTTAAGGGAAAAAAAGCAGGAGCAGTAATCATGATCTCAAAGATAAAGCTAAAATAGATTTAATCACAAGAGTAAAACAGGAAACTACATTATATGTCAGCCATATTAATCAATATAGTTTTATATTATTTAAAATAATTATTCAGTATAAGGCTGGCATATTGCTGTGGTGTAGGAAAGGATGAACTGGTGAACTTAGAAAAATGTAGCAAGACTTGGACTTAAGAAGGAAGCTGTTATCCACCCTCTGAGAAACAGAGGATAAACAAGTATAGCACTCTTACATAAGTATACATATGTGAATGTAAGTATATGTATATATGTATGTGTACATGTGTGTATGTATCTCCATGATTGATTGTAGCCTTCTTGGATGTAGTGGGGGAGGAAAGGGGAAAAGAGAATAAAGTAAAATTTATACAGTAGAGAACAAAAGAAAATTTGCAGAGAAGGAAAGAAAAAAGATCAAAAGCTCTGAAAACAGTATGTAGTATTTATTATGTAGATTTTCTTGAAATATATTGTTGTATACTTTGAATTTTTACTTATTTTCTATTGTGCAAATGATAATACTCTTTTTTAAATTTTGTATATAAGTTTAAAATAAATTAGTAAAAAAAGAAAACAGAAAGAAATTTGTCAATTCCCAGGAATTTGGATATTAATTCTGATTTTTCTCTCTAGAAACAGAATCTCTGGGTACAATCTACTTTAAAACATAGAATAGATCACCAACAAAAAGAAGCCTATAAATATGTAGTCAATCCATCTTTGAACTTTCTGCTCTTCTGCCTATCGTGAGCAACATCTCTGCTCCAAACCTCTGACTTAGGGTTTGCAAACTCCTAATAATTCTCCTTATGAAGCAGAGCTTAGTTTCTGACTGCTAGACTACATCCCATCAGAATCATTCTAGAAGATACTCACTGAATAAACAATACCTGAATCCAAAGTTCCTCAATTTTCTCAATTTCAATATTATTTTAGTTCTTCCTTCAAATGAGAGGGAGACAGGCAAAAAAACAAAAATCTATTGGTGTAGTTGAGACAATCATCATCCTTCACATTAATTCATTGTTCTGAGTATCAGCTTTTGAACACACACACACATGCAGGCACACGCACATACATATGCACACATGTACACACGTGTGTACATGAGTGCATGTATGAATATTTTATTTATGATACACATATATACATATACATATGCATGTATGTCAAGTTGATACCAGTGTCCATCTGGTCTTCAGTAGCTGGTCAGGAATACAGTCATTTTGATTGTCACCTAACTCCCATCCTTTCTGCTGTCTTGTGGCAAGAGAATCTCCTCTTTCTCCTCTTCCTTAGCCCGTCCAAGGTTGCGCATAACTGATCGAAGAACCAGATTTTGTAGTTCAGTCATTTTCAGTCATGTCCAATTCTTCATGACCCCATTTGGAGTTTTCTTGGAAGAAATAGTAGAGTGATTTGCCATTTCTTTCACCTCATTTTACAGTTGAGGAAACTGAGTCACACAGAATTAAATGATTTATCCAAGGTCATTCAGCTGATTGGTTGGTTGTTGTCCTTGACTCTTGAAGAGGACCAAAATGACATCACTGTGTTAGAATCAAGTTACAGTGTGTCCAACTGTGACTGAGCAGACCAATGGAAGTTCAGAATGCTCTGCCATAGGTTGGGAACGAATAGTCCATGTGAACATATGGGATGGATTCTTGAAATTTGTGAAACTCACATTTCTTTTGCGTTAATTCAGTTCTCATTTGCTCATAGTGCACAGTAGCTTTTCTGACAAGGGCAAGTCATTCTAGATGGTCCCATCCCGGTGTATCTCATGTCACACAATCAATTCCAAAGTTCTTGGGAGACCTTGAGAATGTCCTTGTATTACTTTTTCTGACTAACAAGAGAGTGCTTGCTCTGTGTGAGTTCTCCATTAAATAGTCTTTTTAGCAAGTGTGCATTTGATATTCAAACAACATGTCCAGCTCATCAGAGTTACACTATCTGCAGTAGAGTTTGAAAGCTGGCAGTTTAATTTTAGAAAGGACTTCAGTGTCTACTATCTTATCCTGACATGTGATCTTCAGAATCTTCCTAAAACAACTCAAATGGAAGCAATTCAGTTCCTTAGCATGGCACTGGTATACTGTACATTTTCAGAAGCATACAATAACGAGGTCAGCACAATTGCTGTATAGACCTTCAGTTTGGTAGTCAGTCTAATATCTCTTCTCGCCTACACTTTCCTTTGGCACCTCCCAAACATTGAGCTAGCTTTGGTAATGCACGTGTCAACTTCAATATCAGTGTGTACATAACACGGAAAATATATTGGTAAAGTAAGTGAATTTAAGTATTCAAAACTTCTCCATTTGCTGTAATTAGTGGTTTCCCATATGGATGATGTGGTGCTGGCTGATGGAGCATCTTTGTTTTCTTTATGTTAATTATTAAGCCAAAATTAGCACAAGCAGCAGAGAATTGATCCATACTTTGCTGCAATTAAGATTCAGAGTCTGCATTGAGTGAACAATCATCTGTAAAACAAAAACTCAGGCACCAACAGTCCCTCCACTTTAATCTTGGCTTGTAGCCTTTTCAAGTTGAAGAATTTGCCATCAGTAAGATAGCTGATCTTGATGTCATGTTTGTCCTCACTGAAAGAATTTGATAATATATCTGAAAACATCATGCTAAAAAGCATGGGAGGATGCACACAGGCTTGTTTTGTTCCATTGGTGACTGGGAAAGTGCAAGCGTATCATTTATACCTGGGCAAGCATGCCATGGTAGAATTGATGCACAATACTGATGTAACAGTACTGAGGCAACAAAATTTCGATGTAATCTTTCATGAGCCCTCACATCTGACAGTATCAAAAGCAGATCGTCAAATATTGTGTACAGACTGCTGTACACATCTCACATCTCTCCTGGAGTTGTTGAGAAGAAAAAAGGGCCAAATTCCTTTGCCCTTTCTTAAGTCACACTGCCTCTCAGGTAGATGACCATATTCCAGGTGGAGTAATAACCTATTAAGGAGGATTCTGGCAATAATTTTGCCAGCAATAACTAAGAGAGAGATGTGGTTGTGATTGTCACAAGACAATCTATTACCTTTATCTTTATATAGATGAATTATGGAGGCATCCTTGAACTACTAGAAGATAACTCCTTTTGCCATAAAATTCAGAAAATTTAAGTCAACTTTTATATGAACAATATATCCCCTACCTTGTAAATCTCAGCTGGAATAGAATCAGTACTAGGTGTTTTGCCACATGAAAGGAGCCTAATGAAATTCAAAACCTGTTTTTCAAATGAAACTTCAGCTAGGGAGGGATTGACTTCAACCTAAGGTAAATGTTCAGTGACCTCATCATTGATTGATGACAGACTGTTGAGGACACTGGAAGTGTTCAGCCTATCTCTTTTGGATCATTATCACTAATCAATATATCTCCATCATCACTGAGTAGCTGAGAGGCACTGCAGGTCTTTGGCCCATAAATAGCCTTCAGGAGATCATAAAATCCCTTTGGATTGTTACTATCAGCGTAACACTGAATTTCGTTTGCCTTGTTACTGAGCCAAGAATCCTGCATCTGTCTAAGCTTTACTTGTACTTTACTTTTGGTGGAATTAAATTCTCCCTTCTTAGAGGTGGATGAACCATCCTGCTGGTAAACCCCGTGCAGCTCTTGATTTTCATTTGGTAGCTTGTGAATTTCCTCATGATATTTTCATCAAACCAATCTTGATGCTTGTGAATGTTCTGAACCAGATGAGCAAATTCACTGCTGCACACCAATTTTCTGAAAGCTGCTCACTCCTTTTGTGCTCCACTGTTGCCAGCTGTGTGCTGGCTCAACTTTCCCTCTAAGTTAGCAAGCAACTGTTCTGGCTCAGAGGAGTGTTCTAATCACTTGATATTAATCCTCTTGGCTGTCATTTTGCCTTGGGGCCATCATTTCTGTTGGAGTTTTATTTAGCTAGAAGAGGATAAATCTACAATCAATCCAATGCTCAGGGCCACACGTTGACTTCATCCTGTTTGTCTCTTCTCCATACAATCACATAGTCTATTAAATTCCAATCTTTGCCGTGAGGGTACATCCATGAAGTTTTATTGTGTTTAGGTAAATGGAAAATAGTGCTGGTCATGAGACGGTCATGAGATGCACAAGTCTTCAGTAGTAAGTGACCATTGTTGTTGCTGTTTCCAACTCTTCTCCTCCCTAGGGCTCCCTGCTAAGTCTGGTGGTCTGAGCGTACTCCAGCATTAAAGTCACCCAGAATTATAAGCTTGTCCTTTTTTTGATCCTCTGATGATAAGGGTCTCCAGGTCTTCATAAAAATTTTTCTTTGACCTCATGAGAGTTTGTCATGATGGAAGCATAGGCACTGATGATGTTGATGTGGCATTTTCCTGAGAGTGGCAATTACATTTTCACGAAGCTATCATTCAATCCTTTTGGTAGGCAAATAAGCTTGTTGACTAGATTAGTTTTGATTGCAAAACCTACATCAGCCCCATGGTGCTCCTTTTCACTCCAGCCACTCCAAAAACAGGAGCGCTCAACTCTAACTTTAGTAAGCCGATCTTCATTTGTCAACCTTATTTCACTCAGGGCTGTTATTTGGATGTGATATCTACTGTGTTCTCTCACCATAAGAGGTGTTCGATCTTTCAGATCTAATGGACTTTGTGTTGTCTATAAGTGTGACCACATTCCATGTACCAATAATGAGGGGAAATCATCTTTGCAGAAGTTTATGTACATTTTTATGTGTGTGTTTTAACCATAGGATGGGATCCCTGCCTGCTGTAATAATCATGTCAGGTTTGGATAAGCGGACAATTTTTAGGGGACCTTTTCCTCACAACAGGAGGTGAGCAGTTCAATCCTTAAAAGGCTGCTCAGATACCCTGGGGGTTGCTGGATCCAGTTCCCAGTGTACCTGCTGCTTTATCACTTGCCTGTCACCCTTTAGATTCATGTGTAAACTGGATTTAAGTGAGGCATAGTTGCATGAAGTCATGGACCTCACACTCTCTTGCAGAGTCATTATAGACTGGTGGCAGGGCAGAGTCAAGACAACTGGTGATGGCTCAAGATGCAGCACATGACCTTGGTGTCTTCCACGTCTAACCAAGCTCTAAGTGTTCCACAGAGCCTGCTTCAGCTGCCTTCACGGCCTTTGGAAGAAATTGTAGTCATCTGCCAATCCACCAGAGGAAATCTTCACATGCTTGGGATAGACACCCCTCTAACTCTCCAACGGGTTTGAGATCCTTCATTACCCTTAACCTGGTTCAGCCTGTCTGCTAAACAGTTACTGGGGTGTGGCCCCGTGCATGCTACAGCTTCTTGGAATCGCAGGTGAGAACTAGGTGGATCAGGTAGACACCAAAAGTGGAAGGCAGCGCTGAAAAGGTCTTGACAGCCCTCCCACCAGGGCTACTAGTCTTTCTTGAATACACTGTAGCTCCTAATAGGTAGATATAGCACTATGTTTGGGGAAGACAACTCATTTGAGAATTGGTTACAATGCAAAAAGAAAAACTTCAGTGTCTCATGGGGTTTATCAGCAGTTCCAGAGCAGTGGTATGACCCTCTAAGACAAATGGGGGCACTAACCTCTACATAAGTATCTTGGCTGATACATATTGATATAGAAAATTACATAATAACAATATATTTGTTCATTTTGTTAATCTTTCTCCCAATTATATTTCAGTATGGTTTGGCAGCACTCAGGAGTATTGTGGGCTTCATGTCAGACATCTCTGCTGTAGAATAAATGATAAGGTGCAGGGATATCAGCAGGTCCAGCAACAATGCCCAGAAGTCTGGAGGGCTGGTAAAGATGATAACGCTCCAAGTACCTAAGGAGGAAACGTAGAGCAAATGATTAAACCTAGATTTCTTCCCAGAATGACTGTAACTGGAAACTCAGGCTCATGTAGACAGCGCGAGCAGCTATGTCAGCCTCACATGGAGAGAAGATTCAGAGGGCTCTGATTGAAAATGGAAGAGCGGACATAAAGGTCTAAATAGAAGGTTGATGAGTTCCCTTCCAAAGGTAGGAGAATGGGTACATGTGAGAGGGAGATGTTATTATCTACCCAGGAAATAAGAAGGGAACATAGGTTGGCTCTCTAGTGTTCCATGGAACAGCAAGGTGGCACAGGGAATAGAGTGCCTGGTCCAGGGTGAAGAAGACATCTTCCTGGCTACAAATGTGGTTTCAGACACTTACTAGCTATGTAATATTTGAAGGAGTTTTATTGATTCTACTTTGAAGGTCATCTCTTCTATCTTAGAGATTTCCTCTCCAACCAGAATGTTTTGATATGACTAACCTCAGAGAAATTCATTATTCCGCTGGGAAAAATAAAAACACAAACTGATCTTTGACAATTCTTAAGATTAAGATTAACGCAATTTCCTCAAACTCACTTTACAATCTGTCTTGTATTTCTTACCTCCCAAATAAGGAAAGTGGCTGAGAAGTTTTCCTAAGATTTTAATAAACCCTATATATGTGTACATCTCCCTTTGTTTTAGATGTTATCTACCTGGTAGCTGTCCATCAGGTGATGCTAATTAAGTTTATCCTTTTCCCATCTTGCCTCCTGATTTATTAAACTTCAATCAAATGGAATAAGGTGGAAGGAATTACTTGCTGGGAGGATCCTATAATCCCCTGGATTGAGAATTCCCCAACAATATTAACTCTGAAACATTTTTTTCTTCTGGGACCATGATGGGAAGATGGTTCCCTAGGATAGCGAATGAGCAGTATCATATGTTGAGTTCCAAGAACTGTAAGTGTAATGATATAGAAGTTATGATACCATACAAAATGATAGAAGATTGACATCATCTGCTGGAAGGCTACAGAGCTGTATATATTTGCCTAAAGGAACTCTAGCGTAACACTAATGTGTAACAGGAGAGCTTCAGTAGGGGACAGAGTTCTGCTCTTGTTAGATCCCAAAGTGTGGTAAATAAATGACTGACACTTATGGTTAAGTATCTCATACTGGCAAGTGTTTTTTGTTTGTCCAGACCTCTAAAGTGGGTCCTTTTCATTTTCTTTGACCTATAAACAAGCCTATTTATTCTTTGAGCTTTGTGAACTCTATACTTATAAGGCTAGATGGTAACAACCTGTTGGATGGTTCCAGATAGCTAAGTCCTTAATTTATCTCATAGGTCATGATGCCAAAGAAGTGAGAACTCGCTAAAGTAAAGAGGGAGATTTTGTGTTTTGGGAGAGCTTTTGATATAGGGGTTACACTTAATTAGGTCCTCATATATCATGGGCACCAGTTCCTTCACCGTCTTGAATTGCCATCCTACTTTGAACATGCTTGAACATATAAATATTCTTAAAAGATAATGCCTAGGACTGGACAGAATGCTTTGAACGGGAAAGGATGCAACTGATACCTTTGTTCTAGGTGGTACCTTTTTTTTTGTTTGTTGAAGGAGTCATCCCTTGAGTAACTATTTAAAGATGACTATTCTGGCATTATCTTTTAAGAATATTTATATGTTCAAGCATGTTCAAAGTAGGATGGCAATTCAAGACGGTGAAGGAACTGGTGCCCATGATATATGAGGACCTAATTAAGTGTAACCCCTATATCAAAAGCTCTCCCAAAACACAATAGATGACTATTCACTGAGTGGGAGTAACCTTACTCAAAGTGAGAACCTGAAAGACTTTAGCCTAAAAGGGTCAGGGTCTCCCATTGCATCTTGGGCCATCTCCAGTTGTCCTGATGAATATATGGCCACTGGACCCAGATGACTCTGGAGAAGAAAATGAGACTGGTGACCTTGAACAGCACTCCCTCACTCAAATCAAAGTCAACTGCAAGTGATGTCATCATCTCTCTGATATCATGCTCCTCTTCAAGAATGAAGGACAAACACAACCTGTGAGGAGCCCCTCCTCTCTCTCTCCTCTCCCTTTTTCTTCCCTCTCTTCTCCTCTCTCCTTACTTGAGGGTGCTCAGCCCAAGGGAAGGTACATTTCCATGGCAAAAAGCGCCTCTTTAACTTTGGGTTTACTATCTGTATTTCTTTCTCCAAGGCCAAGCCTTAAACCCAATTCACTTTGGAGTGCATAGATTGAGCAACAGTAGGTCTCTGCCCTCATAGCACAGAGTGAATGTAAACAGTAAATTATAAATTATATATTATATATTATATATTATATATATAAATTTATATTATATATTATTATTTATAAATTATATATTTATATATATATTATATATATATAATATATATATATTATATATATATATATATAATTGAATCCTTTGAAATTATGATAGCCCTTCAAATATCTAAATATGGTACACTGTTTTATTCCCTACTTTCCCCCACCCCTGCCCCAAAGTCTTCTGCAAGTTAAATATCAGGGATAATAATAAAATAATAATAAAATAATAATAATATAATAATAATAATATAAAATAATAATAAAATAATAATAAAAATAAAAAGGATTATATATATATATAATATATATATATATTATATATATATAAATTATAAATTTATAAATTATATATTATAAATTTATAAATTATAAAAAGTTTCTCTTTTGGCCAGGAATCCTGAGGGTCTTCCTCTCCCAGTTTTTTTTTAATTAAAATGGCCATCCTTGAGGAACCACTTAAAGATGCCTATCAGGCTGGAAGGGAAACAACAGCTAGCTACTTCTTAAACAGTCCTATTCAATAAATAGGCATTATCTCACCCTAAATGAGTACCTGAATAGACCTTGACGTAAAGCGCCCAAGGTTGCCCAATGCATCCTGGGTCATCTCTAGTCATCCTGATGAATATCTGGTCACTGGATTCAGATGACTCTGGAGGAGAAGTGAGGTTGGTGACCTGCACAGCCCTCCCTCACTCAAAACAAAGTCAATTGCAAGTCATGTCTTCATTTCTCTGTTGGCATGGTCTTTTTCAGCAACAAAGGACAAACACAAAGAAACCTATTTACTGAATGGGAGTAACCTCACTCAAAAGGAGAACCTGAAAGACCTTAGCCTAAAAGGGCCAGGGTCTCCCATTGCATTCTGGGCTATCTCCACTCGTCCTGATGAAAATGTGACCACTGGACCCAGATGGCTCTAGACGAGAAAGTGAGACTGGTGATCTTAAAGTCCTCCCTCACTCAAATCAAAGTCAACTGCAAATCACGTCATCCCTTCCCTGATAGAATGGCCCTCTTCAAGAATGAACGACAAACCCAACTATCATCTGTGTGGGACATCTCTCTTAAGGTAGCCCAAGAGAGCATAAGTTTGTTTGTTGGATTGTTTTGTTTTGTTGGTAGCTATGGCAGCCTCTTGACTCATGTTAAACTTGTCCTCTCTCAAAATCCTGAGACCTTTTTTACATGAATTCAAGTTGTCTAGGCATGTCTCTCCCATTTTGTATTCATGAGCTTTGAAGTTGGATTCCAACATGGAGCATCCTGTTTATTGTACAATTACCAAACAGTCATATCTTCAGCTTGTTTTTACTGTTGAGAGAGTTTCTCAGGTAAAAAGGACTAAGAGGACACTGTAACCTCTTTGGTTGAAGGTTGACTTTCATTATATCTTCACTTCTTTGCCTGTGGCAGACATTTTTAAGATTGGTTACCAAACCACTCCCAGTTGCTTCCATGACTCCCACATACACCGTGCTCCATAGTTCCTTCTTTATTTGAAAGTGTTCAAAGGATCTTTGTAACTTTAGTTCTTGAAACCCAACAACGTCCCCATGTATTAAGAGGGTAAATCATCCAAATAATTAAATCAGTAAGTGCTTAAATAACAGACTCTCAGAGACCATCTATTCCAACCTATTCTTGAACAAAAAGTCTGTTTCCATAATTCCAAAGAGAAGATATTTAACTTGCAGAAGACTTTGGGGCAGGGGTGGGGGAAAGTAGGGAATAAAACAGTGTACCATATTTAGATATTTGAAGGGCTATCATAATTTCAAAGGATTCAATTGTCTTTGATTGGTTCCAGAGAAAAGAGTCAAGAGAAATAATGGGAAGCTTCAGAAAGGCAGATTTCTTCTCAACATAAGAGCATAATGATTATGGCTGTCCTGGAAAGACATCGTGTATGAGGTCATGACTTCCTACCTCCTGTGGAATTCAAGTGAAAGTTGCTTGAACACATGATGAGGACACTGTGGGGAAGTTGTCTTTAGATTCAGGTTGGATGAAATGATCCCACAAGTTCATTCTATCTTTGTGATGCTTTGTTTCTGTGAACGTCATTATGTATCAAAGGATTAAATTATTTATGTTTTACTTTGGAGTACAGAAGCCTATATAAAAAGCTAGGTATATGTTCTGCCCAGAATCAACAAAAGTTTTGGTTGATCTCTGAAGTTTCTTCCAATTCTAACATTCGAGGATTAGTCTACATGAAAAAACAAATGTACAAAACCAATAAAAAGGAAGAAAATAATATACCTGAAAAGGAGAAATATTCCTATTTTCCAAAGATTTGCTACAGTTTTCCAAAATACTGTGATTCTTTAGTGCATTTGTGATCTTTATGTATCATTTACCAACTTTCATCGAGGCTTTGGGGGACAAAAACAACCTCTATCAGTCACTGCTAATTAAATCAAAATGAAGAAATAGCAGCGTTGGAACTGTTAGTGGGCAATAACTGCAAAGTAGACGAAATAACTTTGCGGGGGCACAGCTATTTTGCCAACTGACATGCACTTGTGTGCCTGCAGAAAGTCCTGTTTTTCATGAAGGAAGTTCAATTATAACTAGATATAAGCTTGATTGGTATCATTTTAAAATTAATGTAACTGAAAAAATTTACTGTCCCCTTATGTTCAAAATAAATGTTGCTTTTTAATTCAGACAAGACAATTACTATTTTTACTAGTTTTGATCTTAATCTTCATGCCTCTTGTTCCTTTCAAAACTAGGATTGAGATACTTTTCCTTGGTAGTCAGAATCATAATTCAAATTTGTACAATACTTTAGAATTTGTAAAAAAAAAAATAAAATAAATCCACATTTCTCAAAGTGCTTTTAAGTGGAGTATTTATTGAGTGGGATATTCTGATGGACTTGCTCCACCAAACTTTTTTATTCATCTCAATAGAAAAACAAGATAGTTACTCTGAAATATCCATAGTAAAGGAGGAGAGCAGTGAAGCAGATAATCTAAAACTCGATTTTTAGAAAGACTTTTGGAATAATTTCTTTTCTTTCTCACAAATTTTATTTCCTAATCATGGTTTACCTTGGCCAATATTGAAGTGAGTTTGTATGAGCCACCTGATTATGAGAAAAGGCAACTCAAAAATGTCTTAAGTAGAAAGAAGATATAGTTTGGGATTATAGTCATCCTTGGAGGATACATAAAGTGCGTCATCCATTTGAATGTCATGTCCCAGAAGAAACTTCCAACTATAGGGATACAAATGCAAATTAAGTTCTTTCTGTTTGAAAATGGAACTTCCAAAGGATTAAACTGCATCTATAAATTGCAAAAGTGAATGATTCACAAAAGAAATGTTAATACTCTTCAGGATGAAAAAATTTAATTTTCATTTTAAAAAAGTCTGAAAAATGCTAATGCTTTATCAGTTTGAAAAACTAACAACTTGTATTTGTATACTTGGAAGTCAACTTTTAAAAAATCCTAAAGTCAATTTATTTTAAATATCACTTTTTCTACCCATATATATCCAAGTTTAAGTACAATATGGTATTGTATTCATTCACTACAATTTTGTAACAATTTTCAACTCTGTGCATGGGTATGTATATCTGTGTGAGAGAGTTTGTGTGTTTCCCTAGTTACTTAACACAAATCTAAATCTCCCCATTTGTTTTCACTACTTCCTTTAAGGAGACATAATCATGGTGGTCAGGTGCAAGACAGAACACACGCAAACCTATTTGAAGGTATTATTCCCAAGTCTATCCATCAAATTTAATTATCCTTTAATACTATTTCAATAAAACTTCTACGCATAACAGTCAAAGATAAAATGCTAGCCCATATTGACAGCAGTGAATACTAAGCAAATATACAAAGGATGTGTTGTTTCACCACCATTGAGACCTCCCAGTTTGGAAACTTCAAATATCAACATAGACTGCAGCCCATATAAAGTTTAGTAGATAAATTCCAAGAAATTGTCTGAGCAAAATAAAGATGTTAATCAATTTTCTAAGGGTCAAGTAAGAGGGGGGAGTAAATTTCCTGATTCTAATATAATTATTGCCATGTAATTAAATCAGTCACTAAGTCCTGGTAATCCTTTTAATATGTCTTAAATCTGTCTTTCCTTCTCCATTCTCACTACTAGGGAGATAGGTGTCCTAGTGATTGGGTTGCTATAGTAGAAGTCAGGAAGATCTGAGTCTGAATCCTACCTCAGACACTAAGTAGTTATGTGATACTAGGCAAATCATTTAACCTCTCTGCGCCTCAGTTTCCTCAATTGTAAAACGAGGGAGTTGGACTCAATGGCTCCTATGATCCTTCCCAGGTCTAAATTTATGATTATATTCTATATTCTATCTAGGTCTTCACCACTTTATGTTGTGATGAATATATTATTTTCTTAAGTGGTGTCCACCTCTCACATATTGAGTCTATACTACATCCTGATGGCAGATTAATCTTACTGAAATATTGCTTTCCCTAATCTCTCTCCCTTACTTATGAATGTATAATGTAGCGCCTCTTACACATCTCTCATTTCACATTCAAGCTCTTCTGTCTTGCGTCTATGACTCTCCACAATCTAGCTTCTCACTCCTCTATCCTCACTCTCTGCACTCCTACAATGACACCAGTCTCCTGACTTAGTTCCTACCATGCTGTTTCCATGCCTTTGCTCATGATTGCCCCTTTCCTGGAATGCTTTCCCATGTTCTTTCCACTAAATTAAATTCTATACTTTCTTCAAGACCCAAATGAAAATACATATCATCAATTTACCTTTCCCTGGCTCTCTCATCTCACCATCTTTCAGTTCTCTATGTTCTTGTAACTTTTACTTTGTTCTAACAAAGCTGGCATTTTATTGAATATTATTTTATCCAGTTTTTTATTAGATTCATAAATTTGTTACTTATCCCCCAAAGAGGATCATAAGCTCCTTTAAAAGGCTGTGAAGTTCATCTTCTACCTCTTGGGTATCCCTTTTAATGGGAAATAGCAAAGTATAAATAGCAAATAGAAGGTGTTAAATAATTCTTGTTGAACTACTAAAATTGCTGAGGTGAACACATCCTATCAGTGTTAGGACAGCTTTGACCTGAAAAAAAATTGTAGTATCACAGACATCATCACCGAGTATCCAAATGAAATTGATTTGAGAATATGGAAATGACAATTGTGACTTTCCTGCAAATGTCATCTACTAAAGATAATAATGAAAACTCTATATACATATTTAGCCAGAAAGATGAGGTTTCATTCAACCTTCATCAATTTTTTTTGTATTGCCACCTGAGATATCAAGGGACAAGATGACAACTTTCTTAAATCAATTGCTATATGGGCAATGATCAAGAAGAATGGGGGTGGGGACAGAAGGGGAAATAAAAACTTCACTTTTAACTTGAAAGATTCTAATTCAGATACACCATGCTGAGGCACTATAAAAACATGATAATCACCATCTTCAACATCATTATCAACTAAAATTGAGCAGATCATGCATAAAGATTTTTCATAATAGGTAGTTGTAATCTCTTGGTGGTTGAAATTCCCCCAGCTCCTTAAAAGGGAGAAAGGTGTATGTGTGTTTGTGTAAAATAAATGCATACACATATATACATATGAATTTGTGTGTGCCTGTACATGTATAAATATGTGTATGCGCATGTAGATGTATACATCTGTATGTTTATACATTCAAGTGACTAGCATGATGTTTTCCTAACATTACATGTATACACAGAAACCTGCTCTCACATACACAAACATATACAGAATGTGGTAAAGGAAGGATGTTATGATTGGTTCTGGGCTTTAATACATTAATATTTTAAAATTAGTAGACCACCTGTATCTGTGGCATTGACATGGAATAATGCTTTTTATTTCTTCTCCCCCTACTTTTTAGAGCAACAACCTTCCAGAATTCACTGTTTAAATGACAAGTCTAAAACTCCAACTATCAATGGCACTAAGTTTATTTACTGTTCTAGTAATGGTGATGACTGATTACTAATCAAATTGATTGGATTAAGTAGGGGTGGTTGGAATCATTTGGTGGTTATAAATAATTGAATCAAAATAAATGATCATTGCATAGAGATTAGTCATTATTTTTATAGGGAAAAAAGAAACCTCTGGGAGGGCCTGACTCACTCCTATCGTCTTGACCTGGTCTTTTTCTGTGTCATTGAATCTTAGAGTTGAGAGTGATCTTAGAGATCCTCTTGTCCAGTGATTCCCAACATTTTGTGTATCATGGACCCTTTTACTAATCTGGTGAAACCTATGGACTGCTTCTTACAATGATATTTTTAAATGATAAAATAAAATACATATGATCACAAAGAAAAACACATATTAGTGAAAATAAAGACAACACCAAACTAGGGGTGGGGAATATGCAGGTTTGAGGCCACCTCTAGGTCCACAAGTGCAACCCTTTAGGTTTGGGTTCTGTCAAAACGCCATACTAGAGGACCTAGAGGACCACATGGCCTCAAGGCCACAAGTTCCCCACCCCTGCACCAAACCATCTCCAATAGAAATAAAATCCAATGCCTAATACTCCCTGTACTCTGGACAGTTTTCTTAATCCACAAATGAGCTGTCAAGTGCTTTGAATTACAATTTTTGAGATTCCTCAATTTGTCTGTTACTTCACTCAGCTGAATTCAGGCACCCCTAAAAATCTCTTTGGGATCTGGTCCTCTGCTCTGTTTTCTGAGCTAAGCAAAGTGCTGAAGTCCATACAACCCTCTATGCCTCTACCTTACAAAGAGTATTTCCCCCATTTCTTCATCCTCCAATTAGCAACTGGCTTATGGGTATCTCAGAGTCAGGAGAGGACACCTACAAATAGGTATTTCCTCAATTTTCAATTCTTTTCTATCACAAAAAAATGGCTATAACTGTTTATGCAATAGGTCCTTTTCCCATTTCTTTGATCTCTTTGGGATACAGCCATAGTAGTGGTATTGTAAACTCTTTCCCTCCCTCTCTCCCCCCTCCCTCTCATTTCCTGCTTTCCTTAATCTTGGTTGTATTCATTTTGTTTGTACAAAAATTTTTTACTTTCATTTAATTAAAATTATCCAATTTACTTCTTCTAATGTACTCTATCTCTTGTTTGATTATAAAGTCTTCTCTTATCCATAGATTTGACAGGTACATTTTCCATGTTCCCCTAATTTACTTGTGGTATTCCTCTTGGTGTCTAAATCATTTATCCATTTTGACCTTATTTTTGTATGTGGCGTGAGATGTTACTCTATGTGTAGTTTTCCCAAATCACTTTCCAGTTTCCCCAGCAATTTTGTCAAATGTTTAGTTCATGTCCTAAAAACTTGGATCTTTGGGCTTATCAAATACTCAATTATATTCATTTACTACTTTGTGTTATGTACATAATCTATTCCACTGATCTTCCACTCTATTTCCTAACCAGTAACAGCACCCATGTATATTCCTCTTTTTAGATACCACCAAATCACTACAGAATGGTCCTTCTTACTCCATAACATCCTTATCCTTGTCAAAAATAGCAATATACTTGGTAACTTTCCCCTTGAGTTGTTCCTGAAATGGGAGGAGTCTCACAGGAAAAACATCCCCATGGCATACACTGTAAGTCCTACTTTCTTCAAGTTTGGTGTTCCCTGGTCTTCCGTCATAGAGTAAAGGGGGCAGGGGAGAGAGCTAAAATGAAATAATGACTTTAAAGCCCTTTGCAAACCTTAAAGTGCTATATAAATGAAAGTTAACTATGCTACATTTAGTTACCAGACCTCCAGTTTGATAATTATTGAATTCCTTGAACTTTCTACTGTGTACTTCTGTTGATCTCAAGCAATTTTTATAGATCAAAACTGGAATGGGTCCTGGTATTGTTTAACACCCGGGCTCCCCAAGGAAAAAAATTAAAAATCACACACATATACTAAATTTAATCTGCACTATTAACACTTTATTAAGTATAGATAATGAGCAAAACAATAAAGCAAGTCCAGGTTTGTAGTGATTGATGATTTCTAAGGTATAAATTATCACACTGAAAATTTAATAATTCTTTTTTTCTGGATCTGGTTAGAGTTGGCCCCAGTAAGCCACTGTTACAATATTAAATAGACTGTGGCAGGGAAAAGCAATTAAGAGTGGTGGGGGAGGGACAACAGTGAGCTTTCAAACAACCAACAAAGTAACATGCATTCATCAAATACCTACTGTGTCCTAGATGCTGTTCTTGACTCTGGGGACACAAATTTTTAAAATGAAACTATCTTTGTGCTCGAAGAGCTTGTATTTTACTAAGAGGGTTCAACACTGCTTGGGGAGTGTTAGAAAGTGTTAGTCTAAAAAGTCACAGAGAACATGAGCAGAGCTCCAGGCAGTAGACGGCCATACCCATTCCGGTAGCAATGGTACTGTGGTTTTCTTTTTCCCTGAACAACAAATAGACAGGTGAGTTTTATTCATTTGCTTGTGTATTTAGGGGTAAGGTTAAACGGCAAGATATAAGCCTTTGTTATGGATGGCTGGAAAAGATCAATCATGGTCTGAGGTTCTATGCCTGAAGAAATGACTTCCAGATGAAAGTGAACTGTAAATCTGACCATCTGATCTAACACAAAAATGCACATATGCCAGGAGAGTAAATGTATATAACAAATAGAGATCTCAATATAACCTGGCACTATTATTTGGTCAGGATCAAATCATTATGTTCTGAACCTGGACCTTATCTCTTGTTAACCCAGTCTCAGACTTGTTGTGATTCATGGTTTTAATCCCGCTGCCAGTACAGCACTATCTCCTATGTCTGAGAACTTCGACTCTTAATACCTGTCTGCCCAGTTGTTACCTTCCATTTTCACATCATAGTCATTTCTAGATATATCCCCCACCTCCCTCAAACCTCCCTCCCAAAGGAATTGAACTCTCTCATGTGGTAACAGCTGACACAATGAACTGAAATGACAAGGTAAGCAATATTTTGTCCTTTTAGTGCCTTCTCTCCCCCATCCAGTTATATTTAATTATCAGGCAACTTGGTCGCACAACATATAGAAAGCTGGACAAGTTACTAGGAAGATCTAGCTTTAAATTTGACCTCAGACACTTAATATTTGTGTGACCTGGGGCTAGTCACTTAACTCTATCTTTTTCAATTTTAATACCTACATTCCAGGATTATTACAATAATAATTATTGTAATTATTATGTAATTATGTAATGTAATGTAATTACATTAATTATTAATGTAATTATTATGTAATAATTATAATAATTACAAGTGAGATCACATTTGTAAAGCACTTTGTAAATCTTAAAGCACTATATGATGCCAGCGACTACCTGCTTCCAGGACCAAGATTATTTTTTTTATATTATACATTTTTGCTTCCTTTTTGTCTTCTTGTCATTTACATTATTGTAGTCATTTTCCATTGCTTATTTGACTACATAATTTATTCATATCTTCTCGAGTTTCTCTGAATTTCTCATATTTAATGGTTCTCATTTTGTCCCAATATTATATTACATCTCTTTACCAGCAGTTGTGCAAGCATGCTACTCCGCAGCTTACAGTTACATAATTTTCTCTCATTCACTATATACTATAACACAACTTCATCACTGATTTCAAAAAGGCAACTCAAACACCCCACTAGTAAAATAATGATTGTGTACTAGACTTTTATATGAAAATATATACCCAATAATTTTTACCCTGTTCTCTTCCCCTGCTTCTTATGCCACCTCTCAGTCCTATCCTCATTCTTAGTCTGCATGTTAATTCTTCCACTCGAAAGAAATGTGAGATAAGGCAGAGCCCAGATGGTGGTGTAAAAGCAGGAATTCACCTGAGTTCTCCCCCAAACCCCTCCAAATACCTGTAAAAAAATGACTCTAAACAAATTCCAGAGCAGCAGAAGTCACAAAATGACAGGCTGAAGCAAATTTCTAGCCCAAGAAAAACTGGAAGGTTGACTGAAGGTTGTTGCACTAGACTGAGAAAGGACCACAGTCTAGAGCAGGCTGTGGTAGCAGAGACTGGGCCCCAGCAAAACCAGTGCTGATCTGAGGGGCCTGAATCACTGAGAGCTGTGTCAGTTTCCAAGCTTCTCAATCCAGAAATGCCAAAGACAACTTAGAAGGTCAGTAGGAAAGACCTGTTGGACCTGGGTGAGAGAGGAGCACAGTCCTGCCCTGGCCTCAGCACAGCCCCAGCCCCAGCAAACAAGGAGTAGACCCTGGAAGTGACTGAATTAGCAGCAGTGCTGGTGGGGGCAGTAGCAGTGGTGGAAACTGCTTCCAGAGCTCTCAGCCCACAGATACTAAGGGGATCAAACAACCGGTGAGAAAGAAATTACAGATGCAGGACTCTGTTGTATTACCCATATTTGAATCTAGTTCATAGTCCTTGCTGGCAGTCTTGGGGCAAGGAGGATCATTAGCAGAGCAGTGCTTGTGGCAGCTTGGGAGAGGAAACCCTCCTCAGTTTCAGGGCAAAACAGATGCTTCTGGTCACTCACAGAACAGAGTCCAAGCCAGGAGCATAATAAAAATAAACCCTCCTTAAATCATACCACCTTGAAAGAACTGAAAACTCATAGGTCCCTACAAGTATCTCTGAAAACAGCTGAACAAAACCCCTGTAAGCTTGGGACTGTATGCCCTCCACACTGGAAGCAGAGCCCTACCTTAACAAAGAGTTAAAAAGTCAAGTAATAAGCAAAGATCAATTATCCACCCAAATTGAGCATAATCTTTCAGGCAAGAAGATGTACATTCAAGAAAATAAAAGTTTTCCAGATCTTCCTGATGAAAAAGTCAGAGCTCAATGGAAAATCTGATCTTCAAATACAAGACTCAGGATAGGCATAGAAAGGTAAACAGCTAAAAAAGAAAAAGATATTATTGAATAAGGGAAAACTGTTTACATACATAAGTGGGAGGATTATAATTGTTAATCTTGAGAACTGTATATTGATTACAACTTTTTAAAATGATATACATAGAGGGTGTGGGTATAAATTAACTTATGTGATGATAAAAAACCTAATTAAGGGATGCAAAGGCATTGTAATGGGAGAACAGGAAAGGAGGAGGCAGAAAAGAGTAAATTACATCATGTCAAGAAGCACAAAAACATATTATAGTAGAGGAAAAGAAGAGATCGAAATGAGCATTGTTTGACCTCTACTCTTATTAGATTTGGTGCAAGGAGGGAATAACATACTCAGTTAAGCATAAAAATCTAACTTGCCCTACAGGTAATAGGAGGGAAAAGGAGAAAGAAAAGGGTGAGGTAGTTAGAAAGGAGGGAGGAAGTACTAAGGGAAAAGGGAAAGAAAAGTGAGGGCGACTGATAGAAGAGAGAGAGAAGATTGAGGGAAGTAGTGGTCAAAACCAAAACTCTTTTGAGGAGGGTAAGAGAGAAGGAAGAAATAAAAACATAAATGAGGGTGGGGGGAATAGGATAGAGAGAAAGACACAGATAGTAATCATAACTGTGAATGTAAATGGGATGAACTCTCCCATAAAATGGATGCAGACAACAGAATTCATTTAAAAACAATCCTTCAATATGTTATTTATAAGAAACACATTTGCAATAGGGGGATACACATAGGGTAAAGGTAAAAAGTTGGAGCAGAATATATTATGCTTCAGCTGAAGTAAAAGAAAGCAAGAGTAGCAATCCTGATCTCAGAAAAAGCAAAACCAAAAATAGATCTCATCAAAAGAGATAAGGAAGGAAACTATATCCTGCTGAAAGGCACCATACAAAATAAAGTAATATCATTACTAAACACATATACACCAAGTGGTATAGCTTCCAAATTCTTAGAGTAGAAATTAAGGGAGTTACAGGAAGAAATAGATAGCAAAACTATGCTAGTGAGGGACCTCAATCTCCTCCATTATGAACTTGGTAAATATAACCTCAAAATAAACAAGAAAAAAGGGTATTGTCAGCCCTGCCATGTGAAAGAAAATTGGTCCCATTGTTTAGAATCTATTGGAATAGTAAAGAAAGCATTGGTTAAATTGATAGCTGTATACCAAGTCCCATCATATTTCTGGATTTTTTCAATTAAGGTAACAGTATCTAAAACAGCAGCACACAAGGGAGGAGTCACCTTATTCAATTGTCTATAATCCACTGTCACCCTCCATGTCCCATCTGACTTTCATTCTTGCCAGACAGGATTATTCCTTCAAGTGGTTGTAAGGACTAACACTCCTGCCTTGACATATTCCTTTACAGTATTGGTAATTTCTCTTGCCCACCTGGCACATGATACTGCTTTAAGGTAATTACTTCAGAAGGTTCAGTTTGGGTTCATTTATATTTTACCCACTAAATCTATATTAATTTCTATCTTCCGTACTGCAAATTGGTATCTCCCCTTATGTAAATTTAGTCATACCCTTTATATGTGTGTATATATATATATATATATATATATATATATGTATGTATGTATGTATATATTCCAATGATGTATTCATGGGTGGGCACAATTACCACAGTATATACTTTCTTAGGTAATTGTCCAATTTTCATTGTTTGTTTGACTTGACTGGCTGATATTTCAGCCCCACACCATGACCTGTGATGGTGATAGGAGTT
Source organism: Bettongia penicillata ogilbyi (assembly GCA_023548195.1). Taxonomy (NCBI): domain Eukaryota; kingdom Metazoa; phylum Chordata; class Mammalia; order Diprotodontia; family Potoroidae; genus Bettongia; species Bettongia penicillata. The sequence continues at coordinate 2,802,827 of JAJHZJ010000522.1, read as the reverse complement.
CCATGTTTAAACCTTTTCAAGGTTTCCATAAATAAGGGAAGCCTCTGCCCCAGTATCTATTAATGCCCTAGTTACAGTATTTGATTCATTTTTCCAATCTATGGTCTGTAAAATACAGGGTCTGTAATCTCGTCTGGGTGTTTCTTTAATCTGAGCTAGGGCTTGGCCAATTTCCTATTCTTCCTGAAGGTGTGATAAACTTGGATACAAGGGTTCAGAGGGATCTGTCAGGGCAGTTTCTCTCTATTCCATCTAGTATCAAACCCCTTTTCTCAGTACATTTTATATAGTTCAACAGTTGGAATACCATCTATGGTTCCAATATCTACCCCTGCTCCCAACAGAGAGCAATAGAGCAATAAACAATTGTTTTATTGTCAATCTATTCTGCTGCCTATTTGCTCTTCTCTCTCAAAGAAATGTATCTTTTCCCCACTTGCCTAAGTCATTTAACTGTGAAATTTTGTCCAGCACCTCTGTAAGAGGGTTCCCTATTTCCCTGATTATTAGAATCAAAACCAGGTGTTTATAACCAGGAGGAAACATCTTCACTATTATATTCTTAAGGGAAACTAATAAGGGGGCATCATAGTATACATCTGCATTTCCAATCATTATGGCAGTCTTCATTACCTCCTTCTTTAACTTTCTTATATAGTTGCTAAGTAAATACTAGGATCTATCTCCACTAGGCCACATAAAGTCAGTAGAAATGTTTACTGCGTCCTTCTGCAGAAAAAGCTAACAGATTAGTCATATGGTTACCTCCTTGCATATTTTAATCTTTAAAGGCTTGTTGTATGAAAGAATTCGGACTGCTACCTACAAATTTCAAGCAATCTATTTCATCCATCATTTCTCCAGTTCCTTTATCACTGATTCTCACCATCCAAGATATTAGTGATTCTCCCATCCTCTGGGTGAATCAACTCAAAATATCTGTAATCTCCTAGTAAGTAAAATCCTCAATTATCTCCCTAAACAATCTCTTTCCCACTTGATTCCTTTGTTTTCACATGGGATGAATGTCCCCTCTCTTTGTAAGGTTGTTTCATTTTCCAACTGTTTTAGTTACATTTTCCACCTATACACTCTCCTGGCAGTGATCATCATGGCAATTAGACTGAGTCAAAAGGTTGTATGCACACTTCTTTTGCCAATCTTTTACTTCTTCTTAGCTCAATGAACAGCCTTTTCTTCCACCTGAGACGCCTCAGCTTGTTCTTTTAAAGGAGAGCCCAAACACTGAGAATTCCCATGCAAACTAGCTAACTCTTTTTCCATCTGAAGTTTTTTCTTTCAGCAGCTCCTCTCTACTTTTACACATAATATGGTAACCTCTTCATAAAATCTAGCCTCTCCTATACAAACCTGCCAGCCCTTTCACTGGTTTTATTGGTATTCATTACAAATACCTCCAAGTCTCTTGGTTCCCCTTCCTGTACCCTCATTTACCAGTTTTCACAGCATCCAGTGCAAAATCCTCCCATACTAGGATATCTGTTTCCTCCTCTAAATCCTTTCCACCTCCAAATAGAGATTTTAAACCCTGTGATCCTGTTCATGACACCAAATGTATTGCCAAGGCAATATTCACAACACTGGTGGTGACTATGAATATGCCAGCATGGTTCTCAATCGCAAAGTATAATAGACTCTCCATGTAGAAGGCAGAAGAAAAACATTTATTCAGACACCAGAAAGCTAAATCTCAAAACAAGAAGGCCAAATCCATCATAGTAACTAAGAAGTCCATACACATTAGTACTGCAGGGGATAGAAACATTCCCAAGCCTCCTCCCTCCACCCCCAACCCCTGCTGGGATCTTCTCACAAACAAACATAAATCTAGCTGTCTGCTTGCCTGTGTCCTTTCCCTCTACACCCTAACCGTTCTCACTCACTGCCTCTCAGTTCTGCTCCACCCTTCCTGTTACACCTGTTCAAAAAGATCCTCCTACCACATGTGACTTAGGCTTCCATGTGATTTAAGCGGGTCACATGGACCTGTTAATGAATGGGAAAGATCTTCCCATTTAACTTACCATTACAATGATGAACAGATGGACTTTAGAAAAACCTGGCAAGATTTACATGAACTGATGTTGGGTGAAGCGAGAACCAGGGGAATAAAGAAAATAATTCTTTAAAAATTAGAATGGTGCAAGTGGAAGGGATAGAGGAATTTAATACATTCTTGAGAAAAGACCAGAGCTAAATAGAAAACTTGACTTTCAAATACAGGATTCAAGAGAAGCATGAAAAGGTAAACAGAAAAGAGAAGCCATAAGGGACTTATTAAAGTTGAACTACTTTTATTCCTACCTGGAAAGGTATTTGTAAGTCATGAGACCTTTCTAATTATTATGGTAGTTGGTAGAAACAAATATGGACAGAGGGTATAGATTAAGTGGAATATGAATTGATGAAATCTAAAAAATAAAATTAAGGGATGAGAGAGGAATGTACTTAGAGAATGAGAAACAGAGAGGTAGAATGGGGTAAACTATCTCACATAAAAGAGGCAAGAAAAGGCTTTTACAATGCAGATGAAGAGTGGGGAGGTAACAGGGAATGAGTGAACCTTGTTCTCATCAGAATTGCCTTAAGGAGGGAATAACATACAAGTTCGATTGAGTATTGAAATTCATCTTACCCTCTAGGAAAATAGCAGGGAGGGCATAACAAAAGGGAGTGACAGAAAGGAGGGCAGATTGGGAGAGGGGTTAATCAGAAACAAACACTTTTTAGAAGGGACAGGGTAAAAAGGAGATAATAGAATAAATGGGGGGGATAGGATATGATAGAGGGAAATTTAGTCTTTCACGACTATAATGGAAGTGTTTTGCATAACTACACATGTATAGCATATATATAATTGCTTGCCTTTTCAATGAGGGTGGGTATCAAGGGAAGAAGGGAGAGAATTTGAAACTCAAAGTTTTAAAAATGAGTATCAAAAATTGTTCTTACATGCAACTGGGAAATAAAATACATAACTAAAGAGATATAGGAGTCTATCTTACTTTATAGGAAAATAGAAGGGGAAGGGGATAAGAGGATGGGTGATGGTGATAGAAGGGAGGGCAGATTAGAAGAAGGGGTAATCAGAAGCAAAACACTTTCTAGGAGGGACAGGATGAAAGGAGAGAGATTAGAAAAAAAGGCTGTAGGGGGAAGAGGATGGAGAGAAATACAGTTAGTATTCCTAACTGTGAAACACAATTAAAGCAAGATTCTCTGATAAAAGCCTCATTTCTCCAACATATAGAGAACTCTAACATATAGAGAGTGTATAGAGCTATTCCCCACTTAATGAATGATTGAAAGACATAATTAGTTCTCAGATGAAGTAATTAAAGTTATCTATAGCCATATGAAAAATATGCTAACTCACTGTTTATTGGAGAAATGTTAAACAATTTTGAGGTACATCTCACACTGCTCAGATTAGATAATAGGACAGAAAAGATAAGTGACAAATGTAGGGATGTGGGTAAAATGAGACGTGAATGTACTGCTGTCAGGTTTGTAAACTGATTAAACCATTCTATAGAGAAATTTGAAACTATACCCAAAAGGCTATAAAAGCCATGTTTACCCTTTGACATAGCAATACCATTACTAGGTTTGTATCCCAAAAGAGATTAAAAAAAACAAATGAAAAGGACCTATATGTACAAAATTATGTATAGCAGCACTTTTCTTGAGGTAAAGAATTAGAAATTGAGGGGATACACATCAATTGGGGAATGGCTGAATAAGTTGTGTCATGTAATTATGATGGAATACTATTGTACTATAGTAAATCATGAGGAGGATGCTCTCAGAAAAACCTAGAAAGATTTACATGGGTTAATTCAAAGTGAAATGTATTGCGTACAAAGTAACAGAAATATTGCAAGATGATCAGCTGTGAATAACTTAGCTATTCTCAGCAACACAACAATCCATGACAACTCTGAAGGACCTGGATGGATGAAAAATGCTATCCATCCCAGAGGAAGAACCAACGGTGTCTGAATACAGATTGAAGCAACTTTTGTTGTTTTTTCATCCCCTTATTTTTCTTGAGGGATTTTTGTCTCTTTTCTTTCACAACATGACTATTATGGTTATATTTTGCCTGACTATACATGTATAATCTATATGGAATTGCTGGCCTTCAAAGTGAGAGAGTTGAGAGGGAGGAAGGGAGAGAATCTGGAACTCAAAGTTTCGAAAACAAATGTTAAAAATTGTTTTTACTTGTAACTGGGGAAAAACCAAATACTAAAAACAAAAAAAAAAATGAGATCTATGTGAGTGATTTTTTTCATCTGATTTCAATGTGGGCATATGAAAGGAGCTGGCAATTAAAAACAATATATCTTGAGACAGTCTAAGCTGATTTAAATATCTCCAAACCTTGGTAAAAATCCATGAAGCCCCAATGGAGCAAAACATATGCTACCTTAATTTCTTCCTTACAGAAAAAGTGGCAATAACCTTGACACTGATGAATGGACAGATGAATGAAAAAGAGAAGGAAAAAAATCTGCTGTTGTGCAGTAGTTTAGTCACATCTAACTCTTTGTGACCCCATTTAAGGTAGTTTGGAGTAGTTTGTCATTTCCTTTTGCCCATCATTTTATGTAGATGAAACTGAGGCAAACAAGGTTAAGCGGCTTCCCCGGGGTCACACAGATAGTGTCTAAGTCCAGATTTGAACTCCCAAAGATGAGTCTTCCTGACTCTAGATCCAGCACTTTTTCTACTGTGCCACTTAGCTACCTCAAAAATGTATTTAATAGGTGTACTTACTATGGGCTGGGCAGTGTAATAGTAATGGGTATACAAAACAAGCAAGCGAGACTGAAGGAGTTTACATTTTCATAGAGGAAGACCATATATAGGATAATGGGGAATGTTTTGGACAGAGAAGCCACAGAATCATAGGCCATTTGAAGAGTTCACCTTTTCTAGAAAGTATTGTTGATTTAGATAAGGGATGGGAAGGGAGGAGGGAATAAGGTCAGGGTCCTATAGTGGGAACTTGAATTCCTGGTTACAGGTGGAGGCTCTAATGCAGGTGCGTGGCATCTTGAGATGAATGAAAGCATGCGCCAAGTGAATGAGGTGCTGCTCCATTACAATGATGAAAAATGCAAACACACCAACCACTTCTTCCTCACCCAAGGCTGCTGACTCAAGTACAGCCAGGCACTGTAACATTGTGGGAAGCAGCTGTATTGTTAATGCAAATAGGATATTTGAAATTATGTGGTTTGGGAAATATTCAATGGAAAGAAACAGTGTAAAATTAAAATTCAGGAGACTGGCTAATGAGCAATCAGTGAACATGCTCCTTGCAGGAGGGCAAATTGTTTGCATCCTAATAATGTTTGCATAGTGTTCCAAAATATATCAGTGTCTGATTTAACCTCAGTCACAGCCTTTCTGGGTTGGGAGATATGTTATTGCAAAAGTTAGACTAAACTGCGAGATAAGTGTGACTGTGTTATTTTTGGAAGCTAAACGGAGACCTCAACTTCCATCAAACATATATGTGTTTACCTTGCATTTCAATAACAAACAACCTCATATGCAACTTAGCATAAAGCATCCATTTCCCCTCCATAATTTGTGTCTCATTTTAACTGATGCACTCAGGCAATTAGATGCCTTTTCCCTGCACATAAAAAAGGTAAAGATAATTTATGCCAATCTTTTCATTAGAAAAGTTATGGAGATTTATTCAGTAGTGTTTGCAAAGCACTTTGAGAACTTGAGTACAAATATACCAGTTCATTAAGCCATATGTTTAAAATAAGGGTTTCCATGTCTTCTGGTCCAAGACTACCATGTTTTTTTCTATCATGACATTAGAAACATTTACCTTATTTTTTAATGAGAAAATTAAAGAGACAACATGTCTAAGAACAATGTTGAAATTTTCTCTTAGACATCGTTTACCCATAAAAGCCATTACTTAACTTGAGCTCATGACTCTTGTATGTAATTTAAGAATTTATTACAAAGTATTTAGGCTTCCAATGGGACACCCTATAACCAATGGACAGGAGATCTGGATAGATGCATGATTTCATGGGTGTGGGTACTTCAAACACAAATGGAGAATTATGAGTCTCCCACTTCATCTCAGATGATTCTTATGAATTTCTGTGGCCAAAAATAAATAATGATCCATGTTTTGAACTAATCTTGATTCAGGCTATTCTAGTGCTTTAGGTTCAGAATTAGAAGAAAATGGGACATGCAAATAACATGTAAATAATGGTCCTAAACCTGAAGCTAGTGATCATGTTTAAGTACATATATTTGGTTTCCATAATAATTTTATGTATTTTATTCTGTGATTTTTAAAAAAATATTATTTTGAGAAGGGACCCAGTAACCATCAAATTATCCAAGGGACAGAGCCACATGGAGGAGTAAAGGCAGGGACTTATTTGAGCCCTTCACCAAACCCCTCAAAATACCTGTAAAAATAACTCTAAACAAATTCTTGAGCTGCAGAACCCTTAAAATAATATCCAGCCCAAGATAGCCTAGATTGATGGGAAGGGTCTATCACAACAGACTGGGAGCAGAGCACAGTCCAGCATGGCCCATGCAGGTACAGACAGGGCAGGATTGATGGGAAGGGCCTATCACAACAGACTGGGAGCAGAGCACAGTCCAGCATGGCCCATGCAGGTACAGACAGGGCTGGATTGATGGGAAGGGTCTATCACAACAGACTGGGACAGGTACAGACAGGGCAGGATTGATGGGAAGGGTCTATCACAACAGACTGGGAGCAGAGCACAGTCCAGCATGGCCCATGCAGGTACAGACAGGGCTGGATTGATGGGAAGGGTCTATCACAACAGACTGGGACAGGTACAGACAGGGCAGGATTGATGGGAAGGGTCTATCACAACAGACTGGGAGCAGAGCACAGTCCAGCATGGCCCATGCAGGTACAGACAGGGCTGGATTGATGGGAAGGGTCTATCACAACAGACTGGGAGCAGAGCACAGTCCAGCATGGCCCATGCAGGTACAGACAGGGCTGGAGCAGGCCTCAGAGGACTGGATCACTGGAAGCTGTGGTGGTTCCCAGACTTCTCACCCCAAAATGCCAAGGACAACTTTGAAGGTCAGTAGAAAAAGCCTGTATGACCTGTGTGAGAGAGCAGCATGGTCTGGCCCCAGCCCCAAGGTGATGGAAGTCATGGCGGCCACTGCAGCAGCAGCAGTGGTTGTTTCTGGAGCTTTAGGCCCACAGATTGTGGGGAGATAGAGTGGTTGATCAGAGGGGGATTGTAGGGGTCTCTCTGCTGGTGCTGAGGTGGAATTTTCTTCCTTTGACCTGTTTGGATCTGGGTCGCAGTCCTGGGTGGTGGCCCTGTGGTGAGGAAGAGTGCTGGTGTGGTGGAGCTTGTGACAGTGGTGGAGAGGGAATCCTTCTCATAGTTTCAAGGGAGAAAAGAGTGTTAAAGGTTACTCAAAAGCCAGAGCACAGACCAGAAGAGGATTGAACACCTCTCCTTTAATCATGCAACCTTGGAAGAGCTGAAAATTTGCAATTCCTTAAAGTATTTCTGAAAACAGCTACACAAAACCCCTGAAGCTTGGGACGGTTCACCACCACCACCACAACCACTATCACCACTACCACTCTCCAAAGGAAACAGAGACCTACCTTGACAAAGGACTCAGAAGTCAAGTAATTAACTGGGAAAATGAGCAAACAGTGGGGAAAAATATCAGACTATAGAATTTTACTTTGGTTACAAGGAAAATCAAAACATACAACCTGAAGAAGACAATAAAATCAAATCTACTATGTCCAAAGCCTCCAAGAAAAATATGAATTGTTCTCAGGCCATGGAAGAATTCAATAAGAATTTTGAACACCAAGTAAGAAAAGTAGAGGAAAAATTTGGAAGAGAAATGATAATGATGCAAGAAAATCATGATAAATGAGTCAACAGTTTGCTAAAGAATCCTGCCCCCCAAATACTGAAGAAAGTAACATCTTAAAATAGACTAATCCAAATGTCAAAAGAGATCCAAAAAAGCCAAGAAGAAGAACGCTTTAAAAAACAGAATTGGTCAAATGGAAAAGGAAATACAAAAGCTTACTGAAGAAAATAAGTCCTTAAAAATTAAAATGCAGCAAATGGAAACTAATGACTATGAGAAATCAAGAAATTATAAAACAGAACTTAAAAAATGAAAAAATGGAATATAATGTGAAATATCTCACTGGAAAAACAATTGACATGGAAAAAGGATCCAGGAGAGATAATTTAAAAATTATTAGACTTCCTAAAAGCCATGATCAAAAAATAGTCTAGACATCATCCTTCCTGAAATTATCAAGGAAAACTACCTTGATATTCTAGAACCAGAGGATAAAATAAAATAAAATGAAACAATCCACTGATCACCTCCTGAAGGAGATCCCAAAAAGAAAACTCCTATGAACATTGTAACCAATTTCCAGAATTCCCAGATCAAGGAGAAAACATTTCAAGCAGCCAGAAAGAAATAATTTGAGTATCGTAGAAACACAATCAGGATAACACAAGATCTAGCAGCTTGTACATTAAGTGATCGAGGGCTTAGAATACGATATTCCAGAGGTCAAAGGGGCTAGGGTTAAAACCAAGAATCACCTAGCCAGCAAAACTAAGTATAATACTTCAGGGGGAAAAAAAGACATTAGATGAAATAGAAGATTTTCAAACATTCTTGATGAAAATACCAGAGGTGAGTAGAATATTGGACTTTCAAATACAAGAATCAAGAGAAGCATAAAAAAGTGAATGAGAAAGAGAAATCATAAGGCACTTTCTAAAGTTGTACTGGAGGTGAGAGGAAATGAATTAACCTTACTCTCACTGGATTTGGCTTGAGGGACTAGCATACATATTCAGTTGGGTCTGAAAATCTATCTTATCCTACAGGAAAGTGGGGGGGGAATGGGATAAGAGAAGGGGTCAAATGGGAGGAGGAGGTAATCAGAAATTAACACTTTTGAAGAGGGACAACGTCAAAGGAGAGAATAAAATTAATGGGTTCAGGATAGAATGAAGGGAAATATAATCTTTTACAACATGACTATTATTTACATGACTACACATGTATAGCCTATATCAAATTGCTTGACTTATCAGCGGGGCTGGTTGGGGTGAGAGGAAGGCAGAGAATTTGGAACTCAAAGTTCTAAAAACAAATGTTAAAAATTGTTTTTACATTCAACTGGGAAATGAGACATAAAAACAATGGAGTATAGAAATCTATCTTGCCCTACAAGAAAATAGAGGGAAAGGGGATAAGAGAAGCAGGGCTGTATGATATAAGGGAGGATAGATTGGGGGAAAGAGTAATCAGGGTGGGTAGAGGGGAGAGATGAGAAATTTGAAACCCAAAATCTTATGGAAGTGAATGTTGAAAACTAAAAAATAAATTAATGAAAAAGACAAATATGTAATAGACATAGTCCAGGATGTTAGCTGAGCTAGAAGATAGAAGCAGTAAAGAATCCAGCAGATCAAGAATTGTAGAAACTTTGAGGCAAATGGAGCAGCATGCAGCCCAGCTGGGTTCATTACAGCAGTGTGGCAGAGACCACGAGACCTATCCATTGGAAACTACGAAGCCATGGGGAGAAGGTGTCTAACAGAGACTACGACAGCAGCAAGAAGAAGCCCAGTGGGAACAGCAAAACCAGTGTAATGATATCACTAGAACACTTGGCAACCCTGACACAATAGTCATTAGCTGGTTGCCTTTCTGCACACATGCTCTTATGACATCTCTATATATCCCCTTTGTCTTTGCCCTGGCACAATAGTGTCATAACCACATATATATTCCCTTTGTGCATGAATTGACAACATGTATTAATATATGGAAATATAGTTTTCTACATATATCACTCTTTCCATTAAATCTGTGTGTATAGGAAAATGTATTCTAATATTGGGGAAAATATTTTATACTTTTTAAAAAACTATCCCATTTCATTGTATGCTTTTTTCTTCCAATAATTGCATCATGTGTGAATATTAAATATTGATATATAGGTAGGGGCTAATTAATTATAGTTTAGAGGATGCAAAGTTACTTGGAGGAGAGGAATAGTAGTCTTTGAAAGGTGAATTGAAGGGCAGCACTAAGGATCCTGGCTACCACATAGATGGTACTAGGTAAAAGTAATGAAGGCATAAAGCATAAAAGGCAAGCCTTGAGTCAAAGAAGATCTAGATTCAAATCCTACCTCTGACACATACATACTGTGACTATGGACAAGTCACTCAGTCTCTCAAGCAGTTGGACAGCTGCCCAAGATAGCTACATATCTGCATCAGTTTAGGGACATTCCCACATGACTGAAATCACTGATCTGAACAATGAACTCACCAGACTCCAAACAATTAAAATTGTCACTCTCTTACTAAATAAAGTTCAGTGATTTCCTTTTGCCCCAAGGATAAGATACAAATAACATTGTTGTTTAGCCTTTAAAGCCTCCCACAACCTGGCCGCACCTATCTTCTTAGCTTAATTAAACATCTGTTGTTCAGTCATTTCCAACTCTTTGTGGCCCCATTTGGGATTTTCTCAACAAAGCTACTGTAGTGGTTTGCCCTTTCCTTCTCCAGATCATTTTACAGATGAGGAATAGAGGCAAGCAACATGAAGTGATTTGCCCAGGGCCACACAGCTAGCAAGTGTCTGAGGCTGGATTTGAACTCAGGAAGATTAATCTTTCTGACTCCAAAACTGGCATTCTATTCACTGTGTCAACTAGGTGCCACCTATTAAACATAGCTCCCCTTTTACAAATCCAATCTGGCCTTTCTCTATCTGACAACTGATATTTCAAGTCTTTGCCTTTGCACTGGTAGTTCACCCATGCCTAGAACAGACTTCTTCCTCACCTCTACTTTATGAAATCTCTCATTTCTTTCAAGTTGCAGTTTCATGATCACCTTCTTCAAGAGATCTTTCCTGATAGGCCCCCATCTGAAAATGCTTTTGGAGAGCTGATTGCTAAATTTCAGTGTGAGTATATACATACATACATACACACACACACACACATATCACACACACACACATATATATATGAACAACAACACAGAACATTGCTATCTGTACTCAACAAAAGGATGGCAGAAAACAATAATGAAGATTCAATTTAAAGTTGTGTCATGTGAACAATTCTTTGTGGAGTGATAATTATTAATAATTTATTAGTGTGCCCCTGTCCCTGTGACTTAGACCATCCTCACTCCCAAACCACATTGTATTTATCTACCTTTTATTTTTTTTCACATTTATTCTATGTAGTTTTTAACTGTACAGTTTTCCCCAAACAGCATGGCAATATGGTTCAGTGGAAAAAGTTCGCCTCAGAACCAGGAAGACCAAGTTCAAAATTTGCCTCTTATATGTACTGCTTGTGTGACCCCAAACCTTTAATTCTGTCAGTATCCTAAACAGCTGTCTAAGACTTTAAGTTCCAGAGGCAGAGAACTGTCAACTTGCATCAATAGAGGGATTTTCCTCACATGAGAATTCCCCATGTAGTGGATTTACAAGTGTAATACCTTTCCCTCCTTCCAGTCTCTCTTCCTCAGCAAAGAACATAAATGCCTTGAGAGCAGGTTTTGCTTCATTTATGTTCTTTCCGTTCCTAGAGCCTAGCATAGTGCCTGACACATAGCAATATTTATTTCATCATATTTATTAATATTTATAATATTTAATATTTATTAATCAATTGATTGAACACCGTAACTACAGATCACAGATAACAGGAGGTTAAAGCTTGAAGAAATTCAAAAAGACATGCGGTCTATCACTTTCAGTTTATAGATGAGAAAGCTAAGATCCAGAGCAGATGAAGTCATTTGATGAAGGTCACATGTGTCATAAAAGAACTGTGATGGAAACCTAGAACTTCTGACTCCAAATCTGGTGTTCCTTCCACTCTATGTACCATGTCGCCTGCTCATTGAAATATTATTAAAGTCCATCCCTACATCATTTGGACACATTAGACCCAGGGTCACTCAATTACTCTACAAGTTCGATTGAGTCAGAGAAGTTCACTGATATCCTAAGGCTACTTCCTGAGTATGTGGATAATCAATTGAGACTAGATAGTACATATACAGCCTCATCTGTTCTGTATTACTAGATCAGTGAAATATGGCTGTCTAATGGATTGAATTTTCCCTGACCTTTTCTAAGCCATGGTTGAGGATACAACAACAGAAGCTGTTGTTAAAGCATGTTTTGGGATGTCTGGGAAACCTTTCCAACTTTTTAGGCAATAAATGTCAATAAAAATGAAAAAGAAAGCTATTATCCATGAATGGTGGTAGACCTAGGCTACTGATGCTCATACGCCAGAAGGGCCTTTAACAGTACAGACATAGCGTATTGAAGATTAAAATCATGTTACAACCTGTGCCACAGAATAAACTAAATGAAGCCTGTGGTTTTAATTGGACAGAGATCTGAAATTTGCCACCAAATCCTGCTTAATGAGACAAACATTACCTAGATATACAGAACAGTATTTGAGCCATCATTCTGCAGACCAAAGGAAAACCTCTAAAGCAGTAAGGTCTTTCCATCCTGCTAGATGGCTATGTGAATTAACCCTATCTGAGAGATGCTATCCTTTCAAATGGATTCATCAATGTCACCTCCAAGCCCCATTGAGCATCAAGTGGAAAGACAACCTTCAATAACAAAATCTCAACGTGGAAACAATGGTCCAATTTGCTGAGCTTAATATGTGTGAGGAATAGATAAAAACAGTGACTAGATTGACCTAAAGAGGAGAAACTTGCCAACAGGGAAGATTAGAAAAGAGGTTTAACATGAATTTTGCCATCAGGATCTGCCAAGAATTGCTCAGCAGCCCTGGCTAGCCACACTTTGGGACTCAACTACTTGGAACATTTTTATACCTTACTGACCTTTCTTCTAGACTCTCAAAATGAAAGAAAAGTAGAGATTCACAACAAGTACATCTCTCAGATGAGAGACCAGTTGAAAGGACAAGGCGTATTGTCTTGGGAGTCCTTAGAGAGGGACAAACATAATGCTTGAGTTCACTGCTAGGCAAACGGAATAGAACCTTGGAACAATATCTTGGTGGCCAGTAAAAAATACACGATTGGAAAAAAAAAAAATAGAGAGTCACTACATACCAAGTATTTGAAAGATGGGGTACCTGTCCAGTCTAAAAAATAGCCCAAGACAATAGTCAAGGACCTGCACAAACAGTACATCATCAAAATGAACTGCTGCTCATGATTAAGTTAACTGGATTTTCTGGCAATCAAAAGGATGGGAGCAATAGAGGTTTTGGCAGGCCATGTCCAAGAAATATCCATTTACCTGTCACAGCTGAATAGCAGGCACCAGACAATAATTCATATGAGAGGGATTCAGAACAAAAATTTTTAATCAAAGTAACCCTTTTTAAGTTCCATCCACTCTCTATCACTACTGAAAATGTTATCCAAGGAAACAGCCTGATATAGTGAGCAAGTCGTGGGTTCAAAGTTAAAGACTTGGATTCCAATTCTGGCTTTGCCATATTTTATTCATGTTTATCCATGCTACTTTGGGCAAATCGCTAAACTTCTTTCGCTTTAGTTCTCTCATTTGTAAAGCAATGGGGCTGGATTGGAGGATTTCTAAGGTACTTGCCAGATCCTGCGACTCTTGAGTGTCTGATTACCTGGAAAATTCCATTGAACTCAGTGAGAATTACAAAGCTCAGCCCCATGCTATGCTTTTAATACACATACACATACACACACACACACACACACACACAAATTATTCTTTTCCTTAAATGACTAGGAATAAAATAACATCATGATTTTGGGACTTCAACAGGTACGCAGAGAAGAGGTTTGATATGAGTGTTCTGTTTCTAGCAAATAAAGATGACAGAGCAAAAATGGGTTTTCAGATATTATAAGGCAATGTCAAAATGCCAAAAAAGCAGTTGGAATATAGACTAATGAAAGACAGCCTGGTCATAACTGTAATAGTCAACTATAGTAGCTCAAGTAAATCCCAAGGCTCCTCAGCCTACCTCAAACTGATGAGTTGGGCCCTCTATAACAAACATAATAAATTCTTCTTGGGATATAGCAATTGTGTGTAGTCATAATGATAGGTGTCCAGAATGAAGTCACTTAGGCCACATGGTCCTAATACTCATGAAAACATAACAAAAACAAAATTTACACTTTTCAGTGGTCAACTATGTCAAGCAAATGAGGCTTAAAAGCTTTATAATTGAACAAACTCGATCTACTTCAAAGGCCTTGACTCATTCATCTGTTGCCTTAATGTTAGACCCTCCCACCAGTTTGTGGTCCAATAAGGAAATTCCCCCTACCTAAGCTTCGCTCAACATGAGTATCAATAAGGAACCCTAAACACTTTTTCCACCATATCTGCGACTAGGAATGCCCCCTCTTACATCTGGCATGAATTACCTGTTCCCAACCAAGTTTATTCTTATGGCATATAATTTTGTCACCTTAACCCCAACTTTGAATATTTTCCCTCCCCGACATATCTTACTCCTCCTTACACCAGGGTAAGTTTCCTACACCTGAAGACAAACCTGTCTGTTCATATTGTCTTAGTATGTTTGCATATACTATGTTTGCACGTGTTTGTTTTTCTGCTTCTTGTGTCAATAATATAGCTCATGATTTTATCTTCTTCTTGATTAGTAGTTTCGAGAAATTCTTGAACCAAATGATTCATTTTAATTCAAGTCATAAAGCCAAATAAGGTATGGTACACTATGAATAACCCTGAGGGTTTTGGGCAGTGCTTTCTTTAATTCTTCAACATTCCAACTGAATCTCCTCACTTTTGACCTCCAGTGATATTTAACATCAATTGGTTTTTACTAAGGGAAATTTATTGTGAAAATATAACAAAAACTTATGTACAAAAATTCACTTCCAAAACATTGGTGGGAATATTCTCTCCCATAATGCCTTGTTCTCTATGGAGGGTAGGTTCAAAATTAACACAGATGCTATGAACATTTTCCCCTTGAAATTTACTTTCAAATGGAAGATAATTGAATGGATGAGTCTATATCTTTGCTATTCCTACACTGAATCAAGCCAATGAATTTCCGAAGCCTTAAAAGCCTTAAATATATTTAGTTTCCTAGAAATCTTGGCAATAGATTCCAGGTCCTAAATTCATTATGTGACACTCACTATTCTCACATTTCAAAGTTCATGAGGTTATAGCCATCTCCAATACTCCACCTGAACACAAGAATAACAAACACAACAGAGACAAAAGCAATATCAGTCCTGTGCCTTCACAGGCTATATGATGGAAACTCCAAAGGCGAAATAAAGGCTCTAGGCCTGTCTCTGTAGTGGAGGCCCTACAGCAGTCCTTGCCTCCTCATTTTTACTACAGACAAGAGGACTCATTCTGGCTAGTGAGTGCCTTTTGGATCAACACCCAGTCAACAAAATTATCTCTTCACTATATGTTTAACAGAGTCATTCTCATGTTAGCCCTCTGGTTCTAAAACTAATGTGGATTTCTTTGAACTATTCCTACAGAATGTAGCATATGCAGGATAGAAAGAAATTTAAAATTAAATAGGATTACAACACTAAATCAATAACTACATCTCAACACCAATTTACTGACTTAGGGAAGCAAAAAAAAAAAAAAAAACAGAAAAAAGTAATCCCATATGAGGAAGATGGCACACACTTGTTTATCAATGAATGCTTTGACTAAGCCAAGCAACAAGGTGGAGAGGGCTTTCTCTTCTTGAAGCTGTACATTTGGGAAGGAGTAAATAGACTTTCTTAAAAATCACTTTAGTGAGCTCTTTTGAAAGCCCACACTTTTCTTTTTAGCTAAGGTCTGAGGCCTATTAAAAAAAAGTGTTTTGCCTTTTGTTTTTGTTTTTTTTCCATCTTATTGTACTATGCAGGGGATGGTTGTAATAGACAGAAATGATAATTAATATGAATTATCCAATAATAAACCCATTATTGTCATTTTGGTGCTGTGTGGGAGCTGGGTTCTGTGACAGCCACTCATTGTTTTAATCCTTTTAAAGATATTTTAGTTTCCAGTTGAAATTCAAAGCCCCTGCAGGGCCCCATCCTGCCCTTTTCTGTTCATCCAGTGCCCCCGATTGCACAGGATTTTATATTCATGTAGACAAGAACCCCTCCACAGAGGAGAGGCCAAGTGGTTGGCTTTATTATCTGACTCTGTGTGTGAGAACCACTCTCAGTAAGTCTGCTCACTCTGAGGGAAACATGTATAGTTAGCAACATCATTTATGTGAATGCCCAGATACTAAAGCACACATTTCTTACTTATACTCCATGATCTTATCTACTAGGCAGCTTGGCTCTTCATTCCTGACTAATCTTCCTATCAATTGGAAGGACATCTGGTCAACTGAAGGTGGTCGTGCAATCTTAATTCCCTACGTATAGCAAAGGAGTTTAAATTAGAAAAACCAGTGGGGAATTCTAGGGCCCCCAAATGTGCAGTTGGTGCTTTGTTCTGTCTTGGGGATAACAAAAATAGGAAGTGTTTTGGACTCTTCCCAATCCTGGCAGCTTTAGCAATAGCTTGAGATCTTTGATAGAAGACAGTAATAGCTGCATAATCTAATCCAGGATTTTCAGTGGACCAGAATAGGCCCCAAGTGGAGAACTCAGAATAGAACAAGTCAGTATCCAGTGATGCAAATCGATCTTCTCCTGCCTTAGAATAGATTTGGAGTTAGTTTCTTTCATTTACGTCTAAGTAAAAGGGTAAAATTGGCCACAAAACTACCCAAGAAATTGTCCAAGTCTTTTAGAGAATTTCAATTGGAAAAACACAAAATACGCACCAGAAATGGTACAAATAGTGACAGCTGTGGATAATTTCAGTTAAATTCAATTCCATAAGGATTCATAAAGAGTCACATATAGCCCAGGCACTTTTTGGCACTGAGCACACAAAGAAAAAACAAATGAAATAATCCCTGCCCTCAAGGAGTTCATATTTTACTTACTCCTGAGTTAAGACACCTGGACAAATATGACAAATAGGTGACACAGGGGATGGACTGTTGGGCAAGGAGTCAGGAAGATCTGGGTTCAAACTGGTGTCAGATTCTTCCTGTGTGACCCTAGGAAAGTCATTTAAATTCTGTTTGCCTCAGTTTCTTCAGCTGTAAAATGGGGATAATTATAACATTTACTTCATAGAGTTGTGAGAATCAAATGAGATCATATTTGTAAAGTGCTTACCACAATGCTTAGTACATAGCTGGTGCCATAAAAATGCTTATTCTCTTTCTTTTCCCTTCTTCTTCCCCTTGTAGCAGTGTTGGTATTTCAAATGTGGAGTGTATTGTAATACTGAATTGAATATGTGTCTACAGTCTATGGAGTAGATTGGTTTCTGTGATCCGCATGAGGGCTATCTACATTCGAGTTATATCATGGTGAATTTGGAGTTCCCTAGAGAAGTCATAAGCGTTGGTACAAAGGTGGATACCGTAACTCGGTAGGTTCACACCCAGCCCACACCTCTGGGGTTTTAGCATTGGCTGGGACTTGTTCTAGTACAGAAGCAAGCAGATAGAAAGAAAATAATATGATTATAAAGTGAAGCGTGGCAGGGTTGACTTGATATATTGGAGCATGCAAGGCATTCACCAGTTACAAAGAACAACATGGGTCCCCTGGTGGAAATTCTAGTGTTTCCGGCAAAGAGAAGCTTAGTCTCAGATTGTGAAATTTAAAGCACTTTCTTCCCTCTTCCATACCTCATCATACCATCTTGTACTGGGTGACCAGGAAGAAAGACTGGGTTTCTTGGTACCTTGCTGAAGAAGGAAGTATTGTGGAACTAGAGAACATAGTGGCAGCCAAGAAGGCATAGTGTATAGAAAAAGACTAGTGGTAATTAATGCTGGAGAAAGACAAGAGGAAAAGGCCTTCATCTGTCAAATTTGATTCTACTCACCTGAGCACAAATCCCAGGGGTTTCTGGAGTGGCCACCACTTTGGAGAATCTCATGGGGAAAGTGGTGACATGAACTGTTTGCATGTATTGGTGCATTTGGATAATATCATTTAATTTAAAGTTAAAAGCACATGAGGAAAGATGATTAAAGGTATTAGATAAACTACTAGAGAAACTGCTGGTCTACCAAAACTGTCAATTAACAGAGTTCTACAGAGAAGGAACTCAACACTTTAACTTGAGGGAGGTAATGTTCTGATTGGAGTCTTGAAGAATGGGTATATAAATTGTAATAAATATGAGTGGAAACTTTTCCAGGCATAGGGAAAAGCATGAGCAAAGTCACAGGTGGACATGTGCAGGTGTTTTTGTTTTTTGTTTTTTTTAGGTGGGGGGAATGGGGAAAATTGCTTCTGATTGGTCTTTCCACTTGCAGCTGCTTCAGATTTTCAAATTGCCAATGGGAGAATCAGAAGCCTGTGGGATACCAAGATACAATTTTTTAAAAAAAGGAATTTCTTTTTAATTGCCTTCATGTTGAGTGAAATGCATATAATTCCTTAAGTAACGAAGAAGTAAGAAGTTTCTTTAAACAAAATCTTATTTTAACAAGGGATTGCAATTTCGGATAAAATTGTACTCCATATATGCTTCTAATAAGCACACAACAATGTCATGCTTTGTTAATAAGCACACAACAATGTCATGCTTTGTTTCAATGTCACTTCCACATGTCACGCTGTGACATAAAGAAAGTCTTGAGGATTTGTTAACAAACCTACTTAAGGTATGCCCCAGTTCTGACCTTGCTCTTTAATTATACTCCTACATAATGGTCTTAAGCAAACCAATCCCCCAATATTCATGTTAGAAAATGAAAACATAAAATACCAAAAGGTATTATGAGGAGTCTCTCTTCATAAAAAGAATAAATATTATGATGAATCAAAGTAAGGAAGCCTCATAGGAGAAAAGTGGGAAATGGGGACATTCAAAAAGGACCAAGCTTTTTTTCTTTTCAAGACTGTTTTGCTTCAACTTAAGGCAATAAGTATTTACTAAACAGCTATTATGCCTCAAGGCATGGTGACAGGTGTTGGAGATATAAATTTTTTAAAAAGGTACTTCCTTTATGAAATTTACATTCTATGGGAAAGGGTATGGAAAAGCAATATTATTAGGGTAATTATCTGTGAGTATTGTAGGATTGAGGGAAGGCTTTTTCTTTCAATGAGGGAGAAAATCTAGCCAAGTTTAAAAACAGTAGGGAAGGAGCTAATAAGGAGAAATTAAAAATTAGGGAGAGATAGGAGATACTTAACAAAGAGAACTATCAGAGAAGACCGAGTGGAACAGACTTAAAGGCACAAGTAGAGTGGTTGGTGCTTTTAATGGTACAGGGCACCTCTTCCTCTGATACCATAGAAAATGAGAAGATAATGGAAGATGACATCGAGAAATTTGGATTTCTAGAACCAGGGAGAATAATATTAAATATTATTTAATATTTAATTTAATTTAATAATAAATATTAAATATTAAATAAAATTAAATTAAACATCAAAAAAAAGTAAGAGTAGGATATGGCACAAGTTCCTTATCCTTAGGATGTCTTCCAAGGAAGACCAAGGTCCTAGATTAAAGGTAGATGTTCAGATTTCTTGGTGGTTAGAGTACACCCTTGTAACAGCAATCATCCTAGAATACCCAAGATATCTGCTAGCACAGATTCTTGGATCTGTTTTTCTTGAAGAAAAACAACTTTTAAGGGGTCAACAATCATTTTTTAATTGCATCACTAGTTCAGGGGAAAAGCAGCACCCTGAACATCAAAAAAAAATACAAACAGAGAAAATGCAAACAGAAAATACAAGCAGAGAAATTAGCATAAAACTATAAGATAGGGATCTGACTGCCTGTATCAAGGCAATATTGCTATACCCTTTACATACACCACTGGATCAAGACAGCCTTTACATTTGAGCACTCATGGTTTGAACTACTCATAATCTCTACCAGGAAATCAAATGGTCCTTCTCATAAGCAAACCCCTACAGCAAAATAGCAATTCTGACTATATATACACTTCTCAGACACAGAAGGCATCATGACCCTCATGACTCAGTGCCTAATCAACTTAGTACCAAAAGGTGTGGAAGCCTTCCTGCAAGCAAGCCTTCCCCTAAGCAAGCTCCTCCTTAGACAAGTTCCTCCATGTGAGACCTATTAATGGGCAGGGAAGATCTTATTATCCCATTAACATTGCAACCCTCCTGTTATTCAGTAGTGTGGAGTGGTACAGTACTCTGGAACTTCCAACATCTGAATAAGAACTGTAGCTCTCCCAAATACTAGATGTGTGACTATTGACAAGTCAATAAACCTCTCTCTACTGACCAGAAGTTACAGCACTTGTATGTCCTACCTCACAGAATTGCAATGAGAAATTCAATTAAGAAATTAATATGCTAAATAAATGTAAGCTCTAATTGTTATGTCAATGGATCATTTTATTCATCTCCATGCTTTCAGACAGGATTGCAACCAAAGAAACCCAGAAAAAAAAAAAAATGACTGACCACCACTTTTTAAATAAGTCAGCAAAGGTTCTGATGCTATGATTTCCCCTGGAGAAAGGTTCCATTTCTCTCTAACTTTAGGAGCAGTACAGTGAAAAGGACTTTTCAGAAGAACCAAACAATTTTGAATCTCTCATCTCTATCCCTTTCTGCCTATGTGACCTTGGGCAAGTTAATGACCCTTGCTGGATCTTAGTTTTCTTCTAGAAAATGAGGGTATAGGACTTGATGACCCCTAAATTCCCTTCCAGCTTATGAGCCTATGTTCAAAAAGTTTCTTAAAATTCTTACAGAAATATGCCAGGAACAGTTTTGTATATATTATAGTAGAGCAGGCAATTTTAAATAGGAAATGACAGATAAAAAGTACTCACTCCTCCCTTAACCAGAGAAGATCTATTGATTCCTCTTTTAGAACTCTGCACATTGTATGGTTTTAACCTGCCTTTCATGTTGTATTTCACATTATTACTTGGTTAAATCAGGTCTTAAACCAACATTTTAGGTGAAACTCTCCTTGGTTTAAAGAATGAATGCTCCCAAGCTAATCGACAGAGTGATCTCTTTTGCTCTAACACTTTCTGAAAATTTATCTCCCTGGAATCATGGAAGAGAAATACCCTCTCAGATCCTCCAGTATTTATCAAGGAAGCATTCTGAAGTGCTTTGAAATGCTGGTATACAGCCCAGAACTGAGGGCTATATAAAATTTAGAGTTGCACTGGCTATTTGAAACAATGCCCACAGACAAATTTCCTTTTTATAAAGCAGGTCTTTGAAAGATATTATTAATGATTTGATGTTTTGAAAATATTCTGACCTACCCTAAGAAGGTAGGTCATCCTACTTTGTTGTGCCTCCAAGACTCAAATACAAGGCATTATTCACCCTATTGTTATTCAATGAATTCAAAGAGCAGCAGGGATAAGACTGGAATTTTTCTAAGCCTTGGAAATTAAAAAAAAAAGGTCTTCCCAAAGTTCAGAACATCAAATGAGAGTTATAAAACCATGTATAAGTGAATAGTTTCGGTTATAGTAGAATGATTCCAAAATTGAACTTAAGACCACTTCAGGGTGATCTTATGTTCATTTGCAAAAATCTCAGTTTAGAAAAGCCTTTCCTCTTGCTGCCTCAGCTAAAGAGGTTGGGGTGGGGTGGAGAAAGGATGTAACTGAATAGCAACTAACTAGAAATTCCAGGGACATGAAGGACAATTTATTCAGATAGGGTAAAAGATCATAAAAATTCACATACTATTAACATAAATTATCCCTTAACTTCTCTGATCTTGGCATTTTACTGCCTAAAAGAAATTATCCTCTTATGATAAAAAATTTTAATGCATTCCAGTATAGCAAACATTCTATGAAGAAAAAGGGAAGATCATAAAGTGCTTTAAAATGGATTAGAAAAGAGATCTTTCACTAGAACTGAGACTAACAATACAAATTCTTTTTTGAATTCCACTTCAAGCATAAAGCCTCCAGACTAAGCACACAGAATGCCATTAGACTTCTAGTTCCCTACTGAAACAATCACCAGTTATACCCTATGTATCAGTTGTAATGGTGAAGTCATTTATGTGAAACTGGACATATAATTAATATCTGAGTTTTCTTACTCTAAGCTGTATCATTAAGTACCCTGACATACACAGCGGGGGCTGCTGTCACAGATTCTTTAATAGGCTTTTCTAAAAGGAAAGGCAACCTTTGAGGGGTTAACAATCTCCTTTAATGAAGCACATGTATCGTTCACCTAGTTGAGGGGGGAACGTCAGCACCATGAACTTTAGGGAAAATACATAGAAATCAAAGACCAATGGACAGGGCTTCCAACTCTCTGACCATAATCATACATATATCACAAATTAACAGACATATGCAACTGCCTGACCATACATACATATTTACCAGAGAGGGAAGGACCAACATTGACTGCCCAGCGTCTCATCTGCCCAAACAAAACAGTAAGACCCAAAGTAAAACCTCAACTCAGAGTATTTATACCTTTTTTTAGAGCCAGAGGGCATCACTACCATTAAGAACCAGTGCTTCATTAACAAAAGGTGTGGGTCTTCCTACAAATCTTCCCCAGTCAAACTCCCCTTAAAGGGCAGGCCTTTTAATGGATGGGGAAGATCTTTAACCACATTAAAATAATTAACAATACAAATACATATACTGTTTCTGGTAAAGAAACTCTTGTTTGATAAAGGCAAGATTCAATCATGGGCATTTGATTATCCTAAAACAAAAATAGCAAAAAATCCTATTTTGCTTGCCATCACAAGCCTATGTCTATACAGGGCTGTTATTATCTAGGTGCAGTTTTCAATTAATTGCTTAATTCTACCTTTTTTTCATTCAAAGAGACAAAGTTTCTGGTATAAAAATATATATTTTTTTCTTTGTATACATTGCTGAGAGTAAAGATAGTAAGAGTAAAGCATACTTAGAAGTTAGCTTTTGACTTCAGATTGTAATGAAAACTAATCAGAACAGCCTTTGTTTTGGGGATTTAGCAGAAATCAAGTGGGCAGCTAAGTGGCACAGTAGATGGAGTGTCAGGACTGGAGTCAGGAAGACTTATCTTTTTTAGTTCAAACCTAACCTCAGACATTTACTAGCCATTACACTTAATCCTATTTACCCTAGCTTCTCCATCTGTAAAATGAGTTGGAGAAGGAAATGGCAAACCAATCTAGTATCTTTACCAAGAAAACTCCATATGGAATCATGAAGAGTCAGACACAACTCAACAACAACAGAATTCAGCTAATAATGAATGAAGGACAGTTAATCAACTTATTACTTTTAAAGAAAACATGACACCTTCACGAACAAAATGTAAAACATCTTGGGAGCCAAGATGGTGGAATAACAATAAGTGCTCTCACTCTCCTTTGTTGACCTTAAAAATCCAGACAATATTGCCCCTGGAAAATTCATGGAATAGTGGAGGCAGCAGAAAGGGTATGACAGTCCTTTAGCTTGGGAGGCTAAGGAGATAATGGGAAAGGTCCTTCTTGCTGTGCAGGATGGGAGGCATCTCAACAAGCCAGCAGCAAGCCCCACCTCAGCAGATCAGAGGGAGATCTTGAGCCCCAAGGTAGTGGAGTCAGCAAGAGACAACACCAGGACCCCAAGTGTGCCTTCACACAGCCATGGTAATCAGCAGATACCAGCATGGATGGGCATCCACCAACAGTTGAGTCTACCCATGCTCTAGTGCAGCCCTGGCACAAGAAGCATGGGACAGAGCCTCTTGTGCCCCAGAAGCAGAGATCCACTGTAAAAGTCAAGAAAAAGCTAATCACAATGAGGAAAAATCAAATCACAATGAGGAAAAATAGATTCTTACTACAGAGACAGTGAAGATCAAAATACAAATTCAGAAGAGGTCAACATTGACACTATACCTCCATCAAAACCTCCAAAGGGAATATGAATTGGTCACAAGTCCCAAAAAGCATTCTTGGAAGCACTCAGAAAGGATTTTAAAACTCAAATTAGAGAGGTAGAAGAAAAAATTATAAATTCTTTTAAAAATACAGTTGACACAATGGACAAAATATCACTGAGGAAAACTATGACTTAAAAAAGTAAAATTGGCCAAATGGAAAAGAAGGTACAAAAGCTAACTGAAGAACACAATGCATTGAAAATTAGAACTGGTCAGTTAGAAACTAATGACTCCATGAGGCATCAAGAATTAGTTAGACAAAATCTAAAGAATGAAAAAAATAAAAGAAAATATAAAATATCTCACTGTAAAAAAACAAAACAAAACAAAAGAAAAAAAACTACTGACCTGGAAAATAAATCTAGGAGAGATAATCTAAGAATTATTGGTCTGTTGAAAAGCCATGATGAAAAAGAGAACCTGGATAGTATCTTCCAAGAAATTATCAAGGACAATTTCCCTGGGGGCTTAGAACCAGAAGGTAAAATAGTCATTGAAAGAACCCACCGATCACCTCATGAAAGACATCACAAATTGAAAATGCCAAGGAATATTGTAGCCAAATTCCAGGTTAAGGAGAAAATACTGCAAAGAGCCAGAAAGAAACAATTCAAATAATGCAGAACTATAGTCAGGATCACACAGAAACTTGTAGCTTTTACATTAAAAGATTTCAAGGTTGCAGGGGGGTTGAATATGAATTTATGCTTACATAAATAAAATAGAGAAAGAGGAGATCACAAATTGAACATACAATTGAAAAAACTAGAAAAAGAACAAATTAAAAATCCTCAGTTTAATACCAAATTAGAAATACTTAAGATCCAAAGGGAGATTAATAAAATTGAAATTGTGAACTAATTAAAATTAAGAGCTGATTTTATGAAAAAAAATAAAATTAGTAAAACTTTGGATAATTTGATTAAAAAAGAAAGAAGAAAACCAAATTACCAGTATCAAAAATGAAAAAGGCCAATTCACCACCAATGAATAAGAAACTAAAACAATAATAAGGAATTATTTTGCTCAATTGTATGCCCCAAAATTTGACAATCTTAGTAAAATGAATATATATATATATATATATATATATATATATATATATATATATATATATATATATATATATATATATATATATAAATTGCCAAGATTTTCAGAAGAAGAAATAAAATACTTAAATGATCACAGAAAAAGAAATTTAACAAGCCATCAATGAACTCCCTAGGAATAAATCTCCAGGGCCAGATGAATTTGTAAGTGAATTCTATCAAACATTTAAAGAAGAATTAATTCCAGTACTATATAAACTATTTGGGAAAACTGGCAAAGAAGGATTTCAGCCAAATTCTTTTTATAGTACAAATATGGTACTGATACTTAAAAAAGTAAGAGCCAAAACAGAGAAAGAAAATTATAGGTCAGTTTCCTTAAGGAATATGGATGTAACATTTTTAAATAATATATTAGCAAAAAGATTACAGCAACTTATAACAAGAATAATACACTTTGATCAGGTAGGATTTATACCAGGAATTCAGGGCTAGTTGATTATTAGGAAAACTAATAGTATAATTGATTATATCAACAATCACACTAATAGAAATCATATGATTATCTCAATTGATGCAGAAAAAGCTTTTGACAAAATATAATACCCATTCCTATTAAAAAACACTAGAGAGTATAGGAATAAATGGAGCCTTATTTAATATGACAAGTAGTATCTACCTAGTGTCAGCAAGCGCTATATGTAATGTGGTAAGTTAGATGCACTTCCAATAAAATCAGAGATGAAACAAAGATGTCCATTATCACCACTGTTAACTAGAGAGATGGACTGAACTCTTCCATAGTATTCTCAAGAGGCAATCATCAATAAATGCTGAGACCATTAACCATTTACCTCAGTTTGAAGTCAAGCCCTCCTTAGCTGAACTTCCAAATGAAGAAGAGGTTTTGAGGGTCATTAGGCTCCTTTCATGTGGCAAAACTGATTCTATTGCAGCTGAGATTTACAAGGTAGGGGGGCTATTGCTCATGATTCATTATGTTGGGGTTTAGGGTACATTCAGGGAAGAGCAGTACCTTTGGTGGAATGGCTGCCTAGTCCTTTTCAGGGCTGCTTTGCACATTAGGTGTCCATCTGTTCTACCCAATTCTCACCTGTGGCTCTAAAAATCTGTAGCATGCACAGCTTCCACACCCTGTTAAGTCAATTTGGCAGATGACCCAAACCAGGTTGAGGGTAACCAAAGTGTCCAAAACCTATTGGTGAGTTAGGGGGCTGTCTGCCCCAAGAATGTGAAGACTTCCCCTGGTGGAATGGGCAGATGAAAATAATTTGTTCCAATAGCCATGAAGGCAGCTGTAGCAAGTGATGTGGAGCTCTTAGAGCTTGGTTAGACACCAAAGACACCAAGGTCAGCCACTGCATCTTGAGCCATTACCAGTCTTCTTCCTCTGTCCTGCAACTGTATTATGATGACTCTGGAGGAGAGAGTAAGACTTCCTGCAACTCTGACTCACTTAAATCCAATTTACACATGAATCAAAAGATATCACCCATATCATTTTACTATTATAACTCAAAGTCCTGTGGTGACAGGAAAGTGATGAAGCAGGAGGTGGGGATACTCTAGGAGAAGTAGTCACAAGCCTGCACACAGGTGACCCAGGCCATAGGGCCATATCTCACTGGAAGCAGCAGCAGCAGACCCCTGGATGTCTGAGCAGCCTTTTAAGGATCACACTGCTCACCTATTTATGTGATGAAGGGGGCTAGAAAAGGTGCCCTAAAATTTGCCTGCTTATCCTACCCTGGCCTGATTACCACAGCAGGCAGGGAATTCCACTATGCAGTCAAAATACAAAAATATATACAAAATGTACAAAAACATCTGCACAGATGATTTAATTCATCATCAGCACATGGAACGTGTGCACACTTACAGACAATATAAAATCCAGTAGACCTGAAAAACAAACTGCTCTAGCTGGAAGAGAACTCAAGGTATCATAACCAAATAGCAGCCTTGAGTGAAACAAGGCTGGCAAATGAAGGCCAGCTTACTGAAATTGGAGCTGGATACACATTTGTCTGGAGTGGACACAGTGAAGGGAATTATCATAAAATTGGCGTAGGTTTTGCAATCAAAACTAATCTGGTCTGCAAGCTGGTATGCCTGCCAAAAGGAGTGAATGAAAGGTTCATAGCAACGCGATTGCCATTCACTGGAATATGCCATGCCACCATTATCGGTGCCTGTGCTCCCACCATGACGAACCCTGATGAGGTCAAGGAAAAATTTTGTGAAGACCTAGAGACACTTACCATCAGTGTGCCAAAAGAGGACAAGCTTATCATTCTGGGTAACTTTAATGGTAGAGTAGGTCAGACTACCAGACTTGGCAAGGAAACCTAGGGAGGAATGGGATTGGAAACAGCAACAGCAACAATCATTTACTGCTGAAATCTTGAGCATCATATGACCTTCTCATCACCAACACTGTTTTCCATTTACCTAAACGCAACAAAACTTCATGGATGCACCCTTGTAGTAAACATTGGCATCTAATACACAATGTGACTCTAAGGAGAAGAGACAGGCAAGATATAAGAGTGCCAAAGGCAATGTGTAGTGCAGAGTGCCATACTGATCATAGACTTATCCTTTCCATGCTAAGTATTCCTGTTCATTGAAAGTGCCAACCCCCAGGCAAAAACACTACCAGAAGCATTAATGTCAACAAATTAGAGTTCTTCTCTGAGTGTGAACAGTTTGTTGCTAAATTGGAGGGAAAGTTGAGTCAACACACAATTGGCAACAGTGGAGTGGAAAAGGAGTGGACAGCTTTCAGAGATTTGGTGGATAGCACTGCATTTGCTCATCTGGGTCAGAACACTCGCAAACACCAAGACTGGTTTGATGAAAATGATGGGGAAATTCAGAAGCTGCTAAATGAAAAATGAGAACTTCACAGGATTTGCCAGCATGAAAGTTCATCCACCTCTAAGAAGCAGCATTTAATTCCATCAAAAGCAAAGTACAAGCAAAGTTTAGAGAGATACAGGATTCCTGGCTCAGTAAGGCAGATGAAATTCAGTTTTAATGCTGATAGTAATAATCCAAAGCACTTTTATGCTTCTCTGAAAGCTATTTATGGACCA
This sequence comes from Bettongia penicillata ogilbyi, assembly GCA_023548195.1. NCBI lineage: Eukaryota > Metazoa > Chordata > Mammalia > Diprotodontia > Potoroidae > Bettongia > Bettongia penicillata. The sequence continues at coordinate 2,774,537 of JAJHZJ010000522.1, read as the reverse complement.
AAAACCTATGGTGCATCACAACTACTCAGTGCTGATGGAGCCACATTGATTAGTGATAAGGACAGGATCTGAGAGAGATGGACTGAACACTTCCATAGTGTTCTCAACAGACCATCATCAATTGATGCTGAGGCCATTGATCAGATTGAAGTCAGTCCCTCTTTAGCTGAATTTTCAACTGAAGAAGAGGTTTTGAGGGCCATTAGGCTCCTTTCGTGTGGCAAAGCACCTGGTGCTGATTCTACTTCAGCTGATATTTCCAAGGTAGGGGTCCATTGCTCATACAAAAGCTGACTGAAATTTTCCACATTATGTGGCAAGAGGAGGTTATCCCCCAGGAGTTCAAGCATGCCTCCATTATCTATCTCTATAAAGGTAAAGGGAAGAGCTCTCTTTGTGGTACCAAAAATTGGAAATCAAGGGGATACACACTAATTGGGGAATGACTGAACAATTGTGGTATGTGAAGGTAATGAAATACTATTGTACTATAAGAAATGATGAACAGGAAGACTTCAGAAAGGCCTAGAAAGACATATGAATAGATGACGAGTGAAAGGAGCAGAACCAGGAGAACTTTGTACATAGCAACAACCATGGTGTGTGAGGAATTTTTCTGGTAGACTGAGTACTTTATTTCAATGCAAGGACTTAAAAAATTTCCAGTGGACTCTTGAGGCAAAAACCTTTCACATCTAGAGAAAGAACCATGGAATTGGATGACAAATAGAAGCAGACCATTTTCTTATATATTATGTTTTGTTTTGCTTTATGGTTGTCCAACCTGAACTGCCAAGCATTCAAACAATGCTTCAGAGAGCACAACTCCTATGGGCTGGCCACATGGTTCGAATGCAAAATGTACACTTGTCAAAAAGACTATTTTATAGAGAACTCACATGGAGCAGGTGGTCACATGGTGGTCAGAAGAAGCAATACATGGACACTCTCAAGGTCTCTCTCAAGATCTTTGGATTTGATTGTGACACTGGAACAGGACTACTCAGTATGGTATGCCCCCATCAGAAAGGGTGCAGTGTTCCATGAGCAAAAACCATATGAAAAAATTCTCTAAATCACTATTGATTAGAGAGATGCAAATCAAAACAACTCTTAGTTACCATATCACACCTCTCAAATTGACTAACATGACAAAACAGGAAGATGATAAGTGTTTGAAAATATGTGGGAGATTTGGAAAACTAATTTATTCTTGGTGTAGCTCTGAGCTGATCCAAGCATTCTGGAAAGCAATTTTAACTATGCCTAAAGGGCTATAAAATGTGCATACACTTTCAATCCAGCAATACCTTTTCTAGGTCTGTATCACCAAGAAATCATAAAAAAGGGAAAAGGACACATATGTATAAAAATATTTACAGTAGCTCTTTTTTGTGGTGGCCAAGAACTGGAAGTTGAGGGGATGCCCATCATTTGGGGAATGGCTCAACATGTTGTAGCATATTCACGTAATGGAATACTATTGTGGTATAAGAAATGATGAACGGGCAGACGTCAGAAAAACCTGGAAAGACATATATGAACTGATGCTGAGTGGAGTGAACAGAACCAGGAAAACATTGGACACAGTAACAGTCACAGTGTGCAATGACTGATTTTGATAGACTTAGCACTTCTCAGCAATGGAAGGACCTAAAACAATTCCAAAGGGCTCATGATGAAAAATGCCAGCTATATCCAAAGAAAGAACTATGAATTTGAGTGAAGCAGACTATTGTATTTTTTTGTTTTTTTTCTTTCTCATGGTTTCTCCATTTTTTTGTAATTCTTCTATACACATGACTGATGTGACATGTGTTTAATAGGAATGTATGTGCAGAGCTCATATCATATTGCATGCCATCTTACGGAGGGAGGAGAGAGAGAGAAGGAGAAAATTTAAAACTTATGGAAGTGAATGTTGAAAACTAAAAACAAGTTAATAAGTTTGGGCGAAGGAAAAGGCAAGAAATCTTTCTATAGATAATGCTGACTGCAACTGCTGAACCCTGTCATAAACAAAAACAGCAAAGAGAAGGCATACCATGACAATAAGCCCCATGATGTAGCCATATTAGATTCAATTCAGTTCAATAAACATTTACTAAGCAACTAGGGCTTCAAATTTTGGGCATTGGATAAAGAACTGGGCCTGGAATTAGAAAGACCTGAGTTCAAATCTGCCTTCAGATATTTACTAACTGTGTAACCCTGGGCAAATCACTTCATCCTGTTGGCCTCCATTTCCTCAACTGTCAAATGAGCTGGAGAAGTAAATGTCAAACCATTTCAGCATCTTTGCCCAGAAAACCTCAAATGGGTTCACAAAGAATTTTATAAGACTAAAAATCTACTGGAAAACAACAAAAATGGCAAAATGCATTTACAAAAGGCTTAAAACCTGATATAGGAGTGGTTATAGAAATAGAGAAAAGGAAACATGTCAGATAGGAGATAGATAGGAGAACTGGGATAGTTAGGGCAGACACTGATCAATAGTCAAGGGCCTAGGGTCAAGTTTGGGGGAAGGGGAGAGTAGGGATAAAGAAAGATAATGCAAAAATCACATTGAAGCTTTGGAAAAGACCAATAGGTTCCAAGGAACTCCTTCCCCTCTGTGAACCCAATCTCCATTGCCCAGCACTTTTCAGGTTCTGAGCCCCCTTTGCACTGGATATTGACCTCATATCCTCATCCTTGCCTGAGGTACCCCAGAACCCTGTTCTACCTATATCCTTAATGCCCCTACTTTTACCCTTCTCAACAGTCATTGTCAAAGATTATCTACTCTTCCATTATTCTTTAAGGTCCACTGGACCTCACCATTTGTCCTCTTACTTTGTCCTCTGAACCTCTGGGCATTACCATATGACCTGCTGCTGCACCATAAATGTATTTGTTCATTCTGTCCACCTGAAGATAAAGTCTTCTTACATTTGTTTTCTCTCCTAATTAGAATATGATGTCCATGATAGGAGGGATTGTTTTTCTTCTTTCTTTGTATCCCAGCTACAGCACACTGCTTAACACATAGTAAATAATTAACAGACATTTTTGATTTTATTCCATTTCCATTTTATTATCTTCCCAAATTTCTTCATTGATTCCCTCTTACATCTAATTAAAAAATCAAAGTTTAATCTCTTTAGTTGAAATTCAAGATCCCCTTCTGATATAAATAGAATATTCATTTATCAAATATTATTTTGTACCATAGTTATTTGTATGTCTTTGCTATGACCCTATAATAATATAAACTTAAGGAGGGCAGTGGTTCTATTTTATCTACATTTTCTTCTTCCCTATGAGTACTCAGCACCATGTATTGCATACAACAGGCACTTAATGAAGAGCATCTGTTGTTGAATTATTTTTTTTAATTTTAGCCAGTGAACGTTCCTAAACTACTACTTATACGGCCTATTCACTAAGCAATTATGTGAATGAAT